>JASGLE010000008.1:255000-985000 GCA_030179965.1 Cyperus esculentus | reverse complement strand
GTTTATCCTTATATTTTTATATGAAGAATTTGTCAAACACCATAAATCACGATTTCGGATACGATAACATAATTTTTGAGCCGTTAGCATTTCAGATTGAAATGCTAACGTTAGCACAATAGTCTAACTCCATATAATACATATCAAAACTATATAAGTTCCAAACATAGCACAAATCTCATTTTAGATTTTGTTACTAATTAATTAAAAAAAGATAAATTAACATAAATTAAGGTATCATATGTTACAATATTATTTAAATGTTGTATATTTTTTGTTTTTCTCATTGAACGTTGTTCATAAATTGAAACTTATTAATAATAAATAAACAAAATGACTTCAAACTTTTAACGTTTTAGTTACGGATAATTTTATTTAGTTATAAAAATAATAAAAAAATATTCATATCAAGAAATTTTTATTAAATAAGACCCGTTGCAACGCACGGGCATGATACTAGTGTGAATAATTGACGATGCCTATTTTTGACAATCTAAAAATCTAATAAGAAACTATAAAAATGGAAAAAAAAAAAAGTTTATGTAAAAATGTTTGCATATTTTTAAAGTGGAGGGATCCAATAACTATGGGTATTGATGCCCATGGTGACTATTTTTTTATTTATGCATAACTTGAAAATTCTAAACTGTTAGATGTATTCTATATTATCTCAATAATATATATATATATATATATATATATATATATATATATATATATATATATATATATAATGATAAAGTTCTGACATTATTTCAATAGTCATCAAGAGAGGAGAAAAGATCATAAAACTTCAACCGTTGATTTTTTTTAATGCTTGATGTACAGGTAAATAAAATCAAAATGATATAGTTTTTTGTATACACATAAAATATGATATATACAACATATTCTATCAATTAGTTTTGATATTTAAGAATTTAAAATATAGTTATTTAATATTTAATTTCACGGTCACCGATTGGTCACCAAAAACATAGTTATTTGATCCCTCCTCATTTTTAAATTGATTATATTTTGAATTTCAAGATATTTCAACCATATTTGATAATCCATCAAAGTTAGTTTAAATCAGGACCGTTAAAACTTGCAACAACTTTCAGGAGCTATAAAACAACATCTAAATTGAGTAAAATTTGAATTTGAAACAACATCCAAAGTTAGTTCAGCATATATATATCTACAAATTTTTTTCTATTTTTCTAATTTTTCTAATTTTTGTAATTATGTTTACATTCTCATATGGTATTTTTGTTGTAGAATTATCAAAAAAGAAAAGAAAAATTATGTATGAAGCCCACAGAATTTAAAATGTTTCTACTGACAAATTCATAACCCTGTACTCATGTACCTATTGAACTATGGATCATGTCAATTACTAGATAACGCCTGCCCACTTCCGCTACCTCGTCGGCGGGTTAATTAATAATTAGTCATGGACTCACGGGCAGTGTTTGACAGAAAGGTCCTTGACAGCTGATTTAGCGGTCAAATAGTCGGTGCATGACAGGTTGCCAGCCATAAAAATTGGTTTTGCTTATTACAAACGGTAAGTGTTTTTGCGATGGCAAAGGACTGATATCGATTGAACTGAAAGTATCAGCCTTTTTCATTTTCTGTTAGTCTAGGTGATTGATTCTGCCCTGGATATGAAGAAATATATATATGGAGTATTCACTTTATTATTCAAGTGGTTATGATAAACATCTTTTATGCACAATTAATTAAAAAATAAACATTTAATCTGTAATAAAAAAAAAAGAATCGCTCGATTAAAAATAAATAGTTAATTAGCTGAATCATAAGAAAACGTTTCTTATTGATTACTATATATGAATTAAAATAGGAACTGTTCAATTAAGCCAAATCGTATTCAAATTTTAGAACCTTTTCGTTCTTAATTCCAAAAAAACATTTTCTTCTTCTGATGTTGATCAATGATCAGACAGCCACAAAATTCGTATGGTCTGCCATTTCTAATGCGATGCGGTGTTTGTTTTCATCTCCACATATATATGCTCCACTAGCGTTTCAGGCCCAGGCAGCCCAGTTTCTCCTGTTTCCTTCACAATTGACCCTTAATTTAGTTACTAGCTAATATACGCGCTCTGCTGCGCCTAATTGAATATCTTTTTTGTTATTGCTCTATCATTATTAAGTAATAAATCATTTGTATGTGATAACAAAGTGAGAGGGTTTGATTTAATAAAAATCAATATTAATTGATAAAATAGAAGAGGGTTTGATCTAATAAAATATTTCAAGCAAAAAATCAATGGTCCGTTTCTCACTTAGATATCAAAAGCTATGGGGCATTATATCTTTTAAATAATTATCTTTCTATAAAAAGGAAAAAATACTATTGCTGATCTTTATAAGCTACTTAATATTAGAAAGCGAATATAATAAATACGTGATTATGATTCTTATATACACGTCAATTTATGAGTAAAGCTACCGCGAGCTTAAACTCACAGAACCCTTCTGTAAATATGACTTTCAAAACATATCAAATCACCTTCAAATTTTGATTTATATGGCTCAATAAACTCTTTATATCAAAATTTTCTAGGATACAAAAATTTTCTATTCTTGAAAATGTTAGTATTTGTATATAATATTTTTTATATAAAGTGACAATAGAATATTAATAAAATAATCAATATTTCATGTGTCGCTTTTGAAAAATCATAAATAAGTACTTAAAAATTTTGAAAAATAATTACTATATCCCATAAGAACTTAATGAGCGACATATAAAACGAGTTTTGAAGGTTATTATTATGTTTTTGAAGATGCACTCACAGAAGGGCTCCCTGAGTTGCTCATGATAACTTTACTCTTAATTTATCAACATTTTAATTTATTAATAATTTTATGAATTTTAATTTTAATTGTTACAATATTTTATTAAATTAATACCTCTAATAGTTTATAGCATAAATTATTTCTTAAAATAATTTAAAATCAATTATTATAAATACTGTTGGAAATTAATTTGTAAAGGGTGCACTGAAGTTCAATTGGGGTGCAATCTAGAAGTGTTGTAGCATTAACTCTCTTGGTCCGCATGGTGAGTTTAATTTAAACTTCTTTAAATGTTTGAACTTTGAATGTGCAAGATGTGTACACCAATGACTCATAATGGAATCCAGCATTGAAATGGATCACAACGAACCGTGTGCATGGATCCGGGAGAAAAGGTCGCACCATGCACATGATTCAAGAAACCTCCTAACCGAATTGGATGCAATTGGTGAGAGTGTACAGTCTTTCATGTGGCGAGTTGATTGTAATTAAGATGATGGGTTCGACACACCATCCACCTGCATGCCTTCGTTCTTTTCACCCCACGCTTTTTGTCAAACACCTGCAAGGCTGCAGCGAAGAAATGGGAAGACAGAATTCAGAGAGGAAGGGGAAAAGGAAAAGGCAAGATCAAACGGCTGAGAATGACTAAGAATTTACTGTGGTGATAGCCTGTTCATCCACAGTAAATTCTTAGAAAACAGCCCAGTTATAGATTTCTTAGGTTACATGGTTGTTGGTGGATATCAAAAGCAGGGCGTGCTTTTTTGATCGGATGGTTGGAATCGGTTATTGCATAGATTTTAAAGTACTCTGGTACTTGCTGTACCGATTTCAAAGTGTTTCGGTATTTCTCAACCATCGGATCAGCAGGTGATCCCGATCCGGTTGTTGGTACTTGGTAACTGGATAGATAAGCATTCATATAATATATATTCATAGTTGTAGATTATAAATTTGAGATAAAGTTATGAATTTGATATATCTATTATGAAATTTAAATTTGTAAATCGATGAACGTACGGACAGTTTTTCTATAGACGCCATGCGTTTTCTCCTTTCCGAATATATAAATTGGTACATTAGAATCATATAGGCCAAAAGAAAACAAATTATTAAGTTAATAAAACGTATTCTAAATTTAAAAAAAAAAATTTCAGCCGCCTATATTATTTATCTATTTATTAAATGATAGCAATCTACTGATTTAAAAAAACAAAATTCAGCTTCTAAAAAAATTTGTATATATGTGGTATCATTGTGATCAGTGGACTGAATCAGTTGTTCAAATTTGAAAATCAGTTCTTAATGCAAAATGCCTATTTCTCAGCATTGCTTTTTGCTAATATAGAACTTTTGCTTTTTTTAAAAAAAAAAAAGGTGCCATCAAATTTAAATTTGGGGACACTAAATTTGAAGAATCTGATACCCCCATGTTTGATAACAACAGATTGGAACAATACATGGGTGATGGGGCATACCACAATTTTATTACTTGCATTCTTAGGTACTCAACTGGTACATAACCCCTCATTAGTACCCAGCTAGGTAAGAACTAGCCTTTAGTCTAGTGGCTAAGGGCAACGCTTTCTGTGAGAGAGGTCTTTTATAAACATTTAAATTTGAGTGACTTGACTCTCATTTTATCTCAAAAAAAAAAAAAAAAAAAACCAGCTAGGTACATGGGCGTATATATGACATGATATTTCCCTTAAACAAAGCAAAATGATGAACATGTAAAGTTAAATAAAAAAGAAACAATCCATGAACTTATATACATGAAATGATCTTTAGTACTTGCTGACAAGGGGAAGATGCCAGAGTTAATAAGAAGAAACTGTTTTTTTTTTTTTCAAATGGAAATCATAAGATGTACAATTTTTTGGCCAGAATTCAAATGCCTGAAATCAAAATTAAGAACATCACTCTGCCAAAACTCAAATTGTGATGAACAGTTCATACACAAACTGACAGATTTAAAAAGGAGCAGTAGCTGAATAAGAAGATTGCTTCAATTCAATCTCAGCACAAGGTGAGAAAAGTAGAAAACTGATACTGGTACGTTACTTACATACCAGTTTTACCAGAAAAAGTTACCAATTTTCCCAAACAAAATTGTTCTGAAATCTGAATTTATATAGAAAAAAATCTACCAGTTATGTTATATATGATACATCTTTTGCCAGTTGTTGCTTCTTCAGACAAACTGTCATTTGACATGATCAGGAAGGACGGATCGCCGGCATGTCGGACAGGTGCAGTTCGATCCGAGCCACTTGTCGACACACCTCATATGGAACCTATGCCGGCAAACTGGCAACACCCGGTGCATCTCTTTGTCAGCAAATTCAGACAGACAAATCGGGCACTCGGTTACTTGAGTTTCGTCATCGTTTCCGGGTTTTCTGTACACTTCGGTCGGTAACTTTCTCAGTTCCTTTTTTGTCAAACCGGTGTGCTGCTCCTTGGGTGGCCCGACAAAGGTCAGGCGACGACGACAGCAGCGAAACGTGCACCGGACAATCGAGTTGATGCCCACGGCGCATACCAGTGCACCCAACAAAGCTGCAAGGATAATAATCATGTTCGTGTCGAAGTTCGAATTCGTGGCGACCGCGACGTCATGCTCGCTGCTTTGACTCGGAGCGCGTGCCGGCTCCGGCGGCAATGTCACGTCGAGCCGGCGCATCGCGATCCGTGCAGTGTGTTTGATCAGTGGTGGAAGTTAATAGGCAAAGTTGGATGCTTTGGATAGGAGAAATAGGGGAATTTTGTGGTGCTTTGGATGATGAAGCCAGAATGCCAGTCTCTGTCATTTTCTCTCCATCAGAAATATATTTATGGGTACATAAAAAAGATGTTCAAAAAGAACAAAAAAAAAGGAAAGAAGTTTTATTAGTTTTATTAATGAAAAGTATTAATGATCGGTACGGTAATGGCGTCTGCGTAATCAGCAAGTACTTATCACTTAATTTTAGATAATACACTTTCTTTTTTAATCTTAAGATTGTTTTAAAACACTTAATTAATCCATGTGGCTTTAAATATAAATAAATCAAAGTGATATACTCGTGTAGATAAGATCCTACTATGATGGTTTTTTTTTTTTTTTTTTTATGTTGGCATCATAAATTCACGGTTAAATTTATTAATTTAGAAAACAATCAACACCTATCATACCCAAAAATAAGCTAAATAATATTTTTTTTCAGAGAAATGAACATGTTATATAGTTTTTTTTTTTTTTTTTTTTTTTTTTTTTTTGCATCTCTCTGATTTGGGGTTTCAATAGCTGCAATTGAGAAGAAATGAAGTGAAGTGAACATATATTTGGGTTAAAATCAGTATTAATTGGGCTTGAACAGACTGAACACTGAGCACTGAACACCTCAACATCAGAATCAGATAATTTCTATGTGGACCATGTTGAAGAATATTGATGATTGGCATTTTTATACATGAGAATTGAGAAGAGAAGAGTAGTATCCACCTTTGAAAAATATCTTGACTTGTGGGGACAAGTTCTTGAGCACACGACACAATTGTGGATTATCAGGGGACCCAATTTGATTGTTTGTTTTTTCTTTTCTTTTTTTTCCTTATTTGTTTCTTCTTCTTCTTTTTTTTTTCCTTTTTGCCACACCTCAATTTTGGTTGGTGAAGAGAAAAATGTATCCATGCATTACACACTGCATAGTGCATACCAATTTATGTTCAGGCATAATTTGGCTTTTTGTATAAGGCTTCAGTTTAGCTCTGACACTCATTTTTCTTATGCTCAAATATGCATACTTTTGTAAACAGGTAAGATCCAACACCAACACCATATGTACAGAATACTGATGTTGAATTTCATAGAATCCTCCCTTAAAAAGATGAGAAACATCTTGCGTCCATTGAGAATACATCCATACGTCCATAAACATGATGTAACAAATATATTCGGTTTTGCAACAAACAGATATAATTTTGTAACCTATGAATGCTATGGACAGATATTCTATGGACACTAGGTATTACTCTAAAAAGATGCCTTAAACCAAATACTTAAAAGTGTTATATAACTGGTATTGAGGTGATAGTCCTATGTCGAACTATACTGAGTTAAAGGTAAAAAGAGCTCAAAGCCTAATACAAAGGTCTAAGCTTAAAGCAAATGACTATCCTATAAGTGTGAGTCTCAACCCTAGCCTCGGGGGCTAGGGTTCTATATATAAACTAAAATCCCGATCGAAGTGCATTTGTCCTTATGTTGTTCTTCACCGGAAGTACGTCGAAGTACAGCAAATGTCGGGGGATCTTCTGTGGCAGCGATCATGCGTCTAGGTGTGGTGTAGGAAGTGGTATTTGGGCCAGCCCAATTTGGGGTTCGGCCTGACCTTGGCCCAAATGGTAAATTGGGCCGTATCATGAGGGAGTTGAATTTAAGACGATCTTAATTCATATCTCCTTCCCTAGCTTCTCGTTACTAAGCCCATTTATCCAGTTAACCTGAATTTAACAATTGATCCGCCTGAATTCCACATCCAAGTTTCGGCCCAAAAAGTACCTCTATGAATTGTAACAGAGGCCTCTTTTTGTGTTGGAAATTAGAGGCCTACACTTTACATATACATGAAGCAAACAATAGATCATAGGCATAAGAGAAGATATGTTTCTGGGCCGAAAAGTATCCTGGTCCTTACTTTCTCACCTTCTCTTATATTAGTTCATAGGTTTTTCTCCTATTTAAAAATTTTGATTTGAAATTTTCTTAAAAAGTTATTGGAAACATAACCATAAATTTTATAACAATAGTAATACAATTTAAATTTTGTGTGAAAAAACAGTAAGGGCATGTTTGGTAGTCACTAATTTTACAGAAATTTTTTTCTATTAGAACAGAATTCCAGATTGCATTTGTTGAAAACCTACGAAGAACCCATTATTGATAGGAAAAAAATAATTCTGTCCAACTTAATTAATAATTTCCTTTAAAAGCAAGCGTTTTAGAGGAATAAATTCCTATTAGGAATTGATAGTGTAGTTGCTGAACATCGAATAGAAATTGTTTTATATAGACTCTCAATTTCTATAGAAACTTACATAATTGTGTCTACCGAACATACCCTAAAAGAGAAATGCTTGATGTCCAATTGTCAATCATACATTGTTTTGTTTTCAACTGAAATCAATTAGTACTAAAAACAAATAATACGAATATTAGAAGTGATCTCTTTCCATATAGTCACTAAAATATAAACATACAAATGAGTCCGAAATACCCAATGTTTGGCAGTCGGCGAGAAGATCCATTAGTTAAGGTGCAAAATATAGATCCCACATATCACATGACTTCGTTTGTGCTTTACCTAATTTTATGTAAATTATTTATTATACTGTCACTATTATACTATTTATGAGTCCGGATCTCAGATCTGCAGCGAAGATCGGACGGTGCGCTAGACCTCGGGATCCGAACTCAGTGTTTTTTACGGATCCCAAGGTCTGACGCACCGTCCGATCTGCGCTGCAGATCTTGATGCGCGCCAGTAGATCCCGAGTTACTATTTATATGCTCCAGTTTTCATATTCTACTTTGTAAAAGTATCTTCAGTTGTTAGAATCACTACAAGAAAAAAGGCTTTTAGCAGTGGTTATGCGACCGCTGTAATCGTCAAAGTTGCTAAGTTTTACTAAAGACCGCTTTAAAGTTACAATTCAGCAGCAGTTATTTAATAGAAATAACTGCTGTAATGTTATCATTCTACAGCAGTTATTAACCAATAACCGCTTTAGAATTATAAATTAAGTTTTATTTCGAATAAATATTATTGTTCAGTTAAAGAATATATAATAGTTAATTTGATTACTTGTTTTGATGTTAGATGTTGTGCGGAATTATTTTTCTACAATTTATTCACACATGCAATTCTGTTATGACTTGATTAAAGGATTCATTTGTTATTTCCTATAAGAATAAGGGTTTTTTATGTTGCCAACGAGGCTTACAAACCACATTATTTAATGACAAAATATATGATGTCGACAAAGAATAGCCAAAAATTATAATAAAAATAATAAAAAAGAAATTCAAACCTAATAACTATGAACACATATATAACAGTTTTTTATGAGGTGGACTTATAAAAATCGAATCTCTGGTCATAATACCCAAAAACTCGGATTTATGATTAACATTGGTACCCTCTCTTTTAAGGAACAAAACTGTATAAATACCCTTTAATTACTGCTAATTTAATTATTTACAACTTCACAATTTAAAAAACAAAAACGAAAATGGATTTTCAATATAAACATTCTGGCATCATGTGGGATGCCTCATACCTGTACTTTGCTAAGGGCTCCTTAATAAATTACACGCAAGGAGTCCTCTTGCCGAAGAGAGTTTGTATTTATTAAAAGAAACAAAGTCAAGTAGCAAAGCAGACCCTGCATTTGTATGTATGTATGCATTGTCATATATGGTCCTCATGGACAATTATAGAGCATGATTATAATTTCTAATTAACATGGAGTGATGGAGGGATACAATATAAAATTTTATTTGATTTAAACAAAGATGATCAGGAATTGCCTTGTCCTAGAGAAACCATAGGGCTATTTTTTAAAGACCAATATTATAAATTTGGCTTAATATCACATATACCCTTCAAGTTTTCCTTCATTGCATATTTACCCCTCTGCTCTTTAATATATCAAATATCCCCTTCAACTCTTCAAAACCTATCATATTTACCCTCTACTCTTTTACATATCAAATAACCCATTAAACTCTTTAGAAACTATCATATTTACTAGAGGTGGCAAAATTTGATCCGATCCAATAAACCCGCCCGACACGCCCGACCTGAACCCGAGTTTTCAGGCAAAGTTAAACTGACACGAACCCGACCCGAACCCAACCAGTGTTTCAGGGAAAGTTAGACTTACCCGAACCCGACCTGACCTGACCGGAACCGTGTTTAAGGGAAAGTCAGACTGACCCGAACCCGACCCGACCCGACCCGTGTTTTAGGGAAAGTCAGACTGACACGAACGACTCGAAACCTGAGATGACTCAGGAATAGAGGTTCAAAATTTGACCAGACCTGAAAAACCCGCCGTACCCGACCCAACTTGAACCCGACCCGACCTGAAAAAATGTCCGCAACCGTCAACCCGATACCCGACCCGACATTTCCATTTGGTCAAACTGACCCGACCCGAACCCGAACCCGAACCTGACCTGGTAATCTATCACCCCCATTAACATACAAAGTTTAGGGATTAGATGGGTAAATATGATAGATTATGAAGAGTTTATGGATAAATATGATATAATAAGACTTAATGGGTAAATATGATAGGTTTTAAAGAGTTTGAGGAGATATTTGATATATTAAAGAGTAGAGGGGTAAATATGAAACAAAGGAAGACTTGAAGGGTATATATGATATTAAGCCTATAAATTTTAAGTTGTTTTCAGTGATCGCAGACTACCAAATAATCCTTGAACTGTATGAAATTAAAATAAAGAATTTTCTGCATGTTCAATAAACAAATATTTTCATTTTTAAGAAATCAATTTTTATTTGCAATCTAATTTTTCCTTTTGTTATCTATTACTTGTTGGTAATTATTCATCCCTTATATATATTCGAAGAAATTAATATAGTCCAGGTGAGTGTGGCCACGTCTCCATGCATGATCAACTTACAAAGTACAAAATTTCAATATATTCAATAAATAAGATTTTATTATCCAAGAGTTACATCACATGATCATAATTCATAAAGCCAATTAAGGTACAAAATTTCTGCTCTTTTCTTAATAAACCGGTACGATGGCATTGGCACCGGTACAACTACAATATTACTTAGCTATTGAACTCTCACTTGTCAACCATCTTCAATCTCATGTTTTTTTGCTAGAACCTCTTATTAGTCTCCAATTTAAATCAATTTATCCTGCACAATTCAAAAAAAAGAAGAAGAAATTTTGTTTATTACAAAAAAAAAAAAAGGAATTTGAAATCAGACGAAAGTATATATCTTTCTACTAGTAAAAGGTCCTTGCTTTCAGCTGAAATTGTTATTTCTTATAATAAACTTTTAAGATAATATGTAATGAGCCTTAAATTGAGATAATTTATATGGGCCTTTAATTTCAATGGGCTGAGAACGTCAATGGGCATTAACGTACACATCAACGGTTCTGATCTGTCTAAGAAAATGATCAACAGCTCAGGTTACTTATTCGAGGAAGATAGCCATGTCATGTCATTTTTTCGAATATGCTTTTATATTAAGGATAACAACATACATAATTTAGTTAGCACAGTTAAAGGAAAAGTTACTTACTTTGCGCAATCGGTGTTGGGGCTCAAGCTGTAAGGCAGGTTGATCTTGCACTGCTTGGGGATGCCCATGGCGCGACCGACATAGGCGCTGCCACTAGATGCGACGCTCTCGATGCACCTGCAGATCGTCTGGCGGTCGGGCTTTGTACTGGCAGCGGACATCAGGTCGCGGATGCCGCTGCAGCACGAGCTCGACATGGGCCCGCCTTGCACGTACCCGAGGCACGGCATGAGGTCGGTGTACACGTTGGAACATGTCATTGCTGCACCGGTAAGGATTGGAGCTGTGGCAGCAAGGGCAAGGAGTGCCAGTGCTAGCACTGCAGAATTGGGCTTCATTGTTAGTGAATGTGTGAGTGTGTAGTGGCTCAGTGTTGGATTTGAGATAGTGGCTCAGTGTTGGATATGAATTTTGGGGCAATTCAGGTATAAATAGGGGAAAGATTGGGGGGGTCAGAGGGGTTGTTGGGGCACTAAGATAAGGAATGAGTAATACCTAGCCTCCACAGAAAAACTGTTCATAGCGTCTGTAAGTTACCTTCTAGAATGTATTTATTACATTTTGGGACGTATTTGTTACATTCTGTATACATCTATAGATGTATGGACGGCTTTTCAATGGATGCAAGATGTTTCTCATAAGTAATTATGGCAAGGCATTGTTGTAGTTGTTAGGTGTTTGGAACTTTGGATCTATTTAACTATGGTATGGAGTTACTGTGAGCATGTGAGTGAGTGAGTGAATGGCAATGCATATATGACAGGAATTAATTTAGAAGCTTCTTTTTTAAGTCTAGAGAATGCTAGGAATTTATAACCCTAAAATTTAAAGGGGTATTCAAATTCCAACAAAGAAAATTTATTGGGACATAAATTAATTTATTATCCCTATATGTCAGTATTCATTAATTTCTTGGCTTCATTGAGGAACACCTCTTTGCATTTATCTGTGGCTGGTATGCAAGTATTGTTCCAGAAAGAAAAAAAATGAAGTACCCATAACTAAAATTTATAGTTTGGACAAAAATATAGAGTTTGACTATTATACTAACGTTAGCATTTCGGATCGAAATGCTAACACCTCAAAATTTATGTTATCATGTCCGAAATCATGATTTATAGTGCTCAATAAATTCTTTATATGGAAATATCGGAGAATACAAAGATTTTTTATTTTTAGAGTTTTCTAAGTATTTAGTTTAAATTTTAGAAAAGAGCTCATAAATTTGACCCAATTTGAAAATTTTCTAGATCTGCTGTAGCTTTGATTCAAGTGGTGACACCTGGTTCTGTATGCTGCAGTGAATCAGGTATAATGGTTTATTCATGGCTGGATCTAGGATCCATGCCAGATAATCCAGTCCTGTTGATTTACCTTTCTCTTCCCTTTTTTTATGTAACTCTTCACAAAAAGATTTTATTTTTGTGGCCAGCCTTGAAATTAGCCATTAGTTTCTACTGTGATCCATACAGCATAGGTTTACTGCCCTTAACATGTTCATGACTCACACAAATAGGGTCAATTGACTCCCATTGTTTTTTGTTTGGGAAGAACTTGTCAAAATTTATTTATTAGTTTCCATTTACTTTGAGGAAAATTTGAACAAAAGCCATTTTGATTTTTTACCGCCATATTATCATTCACTTTGACACCCTTATTCTGAAAGTAATAGTAATTAACTAATTTAATTATAAATTAATCGATTAATTAACACTTGACAAATTGACACACATTACAAAAGTTTATTCTGGACACAAAGATGAACAAGAATATTATACAAGTCAATGGTACAATTCAGAAACCTTTTTTTTTAAAAAAAAAAAATCAATTGTAATGTGATTTAATTGTTTTGATCTAGAATTCTCGATCAGAAAATCAATGCAACTTACTTTGATCTTCAACATGTCATGAACTCATCATCAGTTTTTGTCAGAAAATTGGCCCCAGATTTATATATGGGCGCACTTTGGATGCACTTTCGGCGATGGTGTTACAATATATTGCATTATACTTGTATAAATAAGCCAATTAGCCCCACTTATATTATAGTATATACTAGAGGTGAGCCTCGCGTTGCTTCGGCATAATATACAAACTGATACTGTAATTTTTATAATATTCTACCATTAAAAAAGAAATTAATGGATAATAATAAAGCAAAATTTATACAAAATGGTTTGAAGTTTTTCATAGAAAAATAAAAAATGTGAAAAATTGAAAATCCTTATTAAATCATATATGCGCAGTTTGTCAAATAAGTGTATTATTTTACTTGAAATATGTTTTTATATGAAGAGAGCTTTTATTGGTAAAATATTTGTAGAAGATGAATACATAGTGTGCGTTGGAAACTGCCATGGTAAATAAAAAAAAAAAAAAAAAAACTTAAACATCTTCCACTCAAAAGTATTTGAGTCCATTGTTATCATTTAATGAAGCATCCTTTAAAATGTACTCAACTTCATGTTATAAGTTTATACAATATTTGTATTTGTGTAGATGGTTCTACAAAGTGTTAGAAAAATTTAACCAAAAAAAAAAAAGGTACTGTAGCTATCACTGTAGAAAAACCCTCCAAATTTAATATACTATAATAAGGATATGATATATAAAAAGAGAGATTTTAAACCATTTGAAGAATTTTTTTTCATATTTGGCCATAATTATTATTTTTTTTTTGGATATTTCAATTGGATATTGTAGAGTTAATGCACAGAAATCTTCCAAAATTAGTCACGACAATAAGAAATAATTGGGGTACGTGAATTTGCGTAGTTTTTATTTTTAAATATGGATACATGATGCATAATGTATGGAAATTTCTACACAATTCGGTAACATCAATACATCGATTATATTAATTTGTCCAAGCTAGAGGTGGCATGATGTCGGGTCGAGTCAGGTCAGTTTGACCAAATGGAAATGTAGGGCCGGGTATCGGGTTGATGTCTGTCGGCATTTTTTCGGGTCGGGTCGAGTTTGGGTCGAGCGGGTTTTTCGTGTCTGGTCAGATTTTACACCTCAATTCCTGGGTCATCTCGGGTTTTGGGCCATTCGGGTTGGGTTCGGGTCAGTCTGACTTTACCTGAAACACGGGTGGGATCGGGTTGGGTTCGGGTCAGTATGACTTTCCCTGAAATACGGGTTGGGTCGGGTTCGGGTTAGTTTGACTTTCCCTGAAATCCAAGTTGGGTCGGGTTCGAATCAGACCTGTCAGGCAGGTTTTTCGGATCGGGTCAGATTTTGCCGCCTCTATGTCCAACAATCAAGATGGATTTGGGAATTGAAACTTTGTCCGAAACTAATATATACCATACCATAATAGATCTGGATCAACATCCCCAAAAAAAAAAAAAATACTGTAGATTAAACTGTAGTTGATACTGTAGATTGTGGTCGGAGATTAAATATACTATAATAGGATATGGACAGATCACAGATGCACACTTCTCTTCTCTGGCACCCCTGTTTAACCTTTAATATACTTATTATTAAACACTAGCTAGAAACCTGCACGTTGAGCAGGCGTTTTAAATTCTGATTTTTTTAAATTCTGATTTCATACTGTGTAATACATATATAATGTACTTTTAGTTTTTAGCTAATTATTTACCATTTAAATTTCGTCTTTACACTAAATCAACTCATTAAATGTTAAAATATAAAGAGTTAATTCTTCATTAATGTAAATTCTAATCAACATTGATGTCTTTATACCAAGATTGATATCTTTCTATTTTTGTAAAAATCAAAATGGAGAGGAAGTTGTTTAATTGGAGAACATCAACGCCTTTGAAGTCAATGTATATTGATCTGCACCGTTGATTAAGGGGTAGAATGAGAATTAAAGAAATTTGAAGAAGAAAAAAAAAATGGAGACCTCCAATTCTTACTTAATTTATAATATAGTATATATTATGTAACTTTTCTTTCTTTTTTTTCTTGGAAATGAACAGCTGTTATGACATTGCTGCATCTATTAGGTGTCAGAAGGCATGTCTCCAAAATTTATTGCTGTCTTTGGTAGGAAATGAGGATAAATAAATAAATAATCTAATAGATCAAAACTATCACAGTAGCTGCATCCACCCATATTAATTAATTAACCAAATTTACAGCTGCTTTAAACAAGTTATTGAATGAGATGAGATTATAGGTTGCTGAGCACACCTGCCCAATCCCATAATCCCATTAAATAGGTGCTTCCTAAAGGTGGCTTGTCAACTGGCCCAAAATTGAAATTTTATATGATGTTGTGAATTTGAGAGTTATATAGATAAATAAAATTATCCTAATATTTTATGCCCTCTTAATATTTGTGCAATATAAATTAAATAATTGATTACCCTGTTGTTGGCAGTGCAATGAGATCAAAATGTTATTTAGCTGAAGAAGCCAAAACTTTCAACGAGATCTTCTTCAAGTGAAGTTACCTGGTCTGTTAAGCAATAACGTGTTTTTTATATTCTTAAGATGAGTAGGTTATATGAAGAAAAAGATCTAATGAATGCAGATTAGTTTCAAGATATATCAATTAGTAGTGGAACCAAATATATATACCCAGCACAAATATTGGTAGTGATGGGATGGATTACAAGCACCAGCCCATAGGTTACAGCATGCGGAAATTTCGTCTCGTTACAAAGCCTAAAAACTAAAAACATGCCCAACTTTTTATATTGGTCCAGGAAAAATCATAATTGGGCCTAAATGTATTGTATTTTTTGAGAAATTGGCAGTGACCTAAATGTATTAAATTGTTCCTTTTTTTCTTAGTAATAGTGCCCGTTTGTTGGACTGTTGGGCCTAAATGCTTGTTTTCAAGACCAACAGAGTCGGTAGAGAATTGGAGAATGTGCGCAGAATAATTAGCAGCTGCCTGGTAATTAACTACTGTAAGGGCCTGTTTGTTTCTATAGGAATTGAGTCTACAGGAAATAATTTTTATTTACTGTTTGGCAGACTATACTATCATTTCTAATAGGAATTTTTATTCCTCTAAAAACTTCCCCGTACGTCGACGATTCTGTACTTTGATTTTCAGAAGGGTGATGTCAACTGATATCTAGTGTCCTCAAAATTAGTGTTCACGATGTTATAAAATTTGAGTTAAGTGTTACACAATTTAAGATAAAAGAGTTACAAATTTTGTATAGCTGTGATGTGTGGATGGATAAAATGGAGATGCTTGCAAAATTCTTTTTCAGAATACTTACTATTCAGACTTGGTAGGTTTTTATCTATTTAAGGTAGCTAGGAGGCAAATAGTATACCATATACGATTCCATATCCTCTGTAGCGCTGCATTGTGTAGCGCGAATGTGAACCGTTCGATCATCTCAAGATCTGTGCTAACGCAAAGATGAGCACTCACCATATATGACCAACTGGAATTAATTTTTTGTCTATGTCTAAAATAAAAAATAATTCGAAAGATAAGCCCGGTCTAATAAGAATCACAGCCTCACAGGACTATGTCTACTTTTCAAACGCCACGTTCAGAAGGTCTACCTAGCCGTTGGCGTTCAGACATCGGCGTTCAGGGGAAAATCTTGACAAAATTTTTTAAGTCCGGGAAGTTTAATAAACCGAACGTTGGCGTTTGGTTGGACCTTTTGAACGTGACGTTTGAGAAGTAGGCATAGTCGTCTTGTGATTCTTATTAGACCGGGCATATCCTTCGAATTCTTTTTTTTTATTTCAGGCATAGACAAAAAAATAATTCTGACCAACTTAACAGAAGAGAAGCTAGCTGGTGAATGGAAGCAATGGGGATTGGGGAAAGGTAGACATGCACCACGCGAGTTGGTTGTTGCCAACGGCCAGAGATGTGCTCATGTGCAGAGAAAAAGGGAGGTCAGGTGCATGATTCTGATCCATGAAGAACGGCCCAGAAAAGCGAGGTCGACTGGCAACCGGCCGGCCTCAAAACTCTAGATATACCACCTCATGTGTTTTTTTTTTTTTGTACTTCCTCTATCCAAAAAAAATGAATTTGTAGTAAAAGTCAAAGGAAATAGTGGAAGAGTAAAATTACTTTTATGTCCTCAATTAGTAGAAAAGTGAATATTCTTAGAATGAGACGAGGGGCATTTTGGGAATTTCGTAATATATATTTTTTTTTTTTGAAAAAGAAAGTGGATTCAAACAAAGGGTATAAATTCATTTAATTATGGACGGATGAAGTATTTTTGTATCGTTGGCCCTAGTTCAATGTGGGTCCGTATCTGCTGCCATTAAAAACAATGGCAGGGTCCTGCCGTAAGACACTGACAGGTGGGACCCACAAAATAAAGGACCCACCTGTCAGTGTGTTACGGCAGGACCCTGCCATTGGAAAACTATGGCAGCAGATACAAATCCGTTGAATGTAGAGAGAACAGCAGCAAATCATTGTGAAGTGTGAAGTGAACTACGACAACGAATGTGAATTCCTCAATACATATATACCGCTTCAAATTACAAAAAAAAGAAAGAACATTATGAACGGTAAATAACTAATTTCTTTTTAAAACAAATCTGTAGACGTATAATTGATTTTTCATACTCCTTTCTAAATCATAGAATTTATTTCCTCAATATAAATTACAAAACCATACAACTAATTATCCAACAGTAGCAAGGATCTTCTGTAAAAGGACAAGATACATTTCTCTGTGTAGCGAGTGATATCATCATGGATAAATCAACGACCCACATAATAGGAATCAATCAACAAAGCAATTAAGCAAGCCTATTAATTAAGATGGCAAAATATAACTGTATGTTTGAAATTGAAACTAAACACTTTTTATCTCTTTAAAAAAAAAAAAGCAAGCCTACTAAAAAAGCGAGCTATATATATAGTATAGGTCCACCGCCCAAAATAAATTAAGACTCGCATGCAGCATGGACCCAAGAAATCCATCCAATAGTTTATTATCAGTTGGAAAATATGTTCAGTCCACTCTATAAAGTAGGTCACCCATCTACCCCTCTCTTACAATCTGACACATCCACATGTACTTATGTGTTTGTCACAGTTACATATATAAATGTTTAATAGAAAATTATATATGTTGATTGGAAAGATATAAATGTTCACTAAAAAATAATATTTGTTCATTAAAATACGGTAGACCGGTTGATAGATAAAAGGGTGGTCCTAGCTATTACTCTTATATATTAGTTTCTCTTCCATCGACCTTCCAAACCGCCGAATTTCGTCGACCAAAAACATCATTTCATGTACTTTTTTATTTTTTTTTGAGTAATCATTTCATGTACTCATATCCATCTATCCATCTACCTTAATTTTTTTTTTGAGAAAATCCATCTACCTTAATTACTATCTAGTCTAGCAGAACATATTCTCAAAAAAAAAAAAGTCTAGCAGAAACAAAAGCATGTCATGTCTATTGTCTAGTTCATGAGAAGAATAGGTACTTGGTGCTTGGTTTGGTTGAACATCGCATTTAAGGACACAAATTGGCGAATGTGTAGGCCAGGGCTTGCACATGCATAGCTTCCATGTTTGTCTCTTTGAAATGTTGTGGAACCCGGTAATGAGGACTAAGGAATATAGGGGTTGTTTGTTCGGCAAGGTGGCTGGCTTAAACATTTAAGCCTCACTAAGTTACACTCGTTCGGAAAAAGAAAAACGACTTAAAAAAGTTTAAGCCTTAAGCCATGGGTATTACTTTCTTAAGAATCCGGACAAGGCTTAAGCCCTAGTCAAAAGGAGGCTTAAGGAGAAACTTTTAATCCGTGCTAAGGAGCTTGCGTTCGGAAAAATTAAGAGACTAAGGAAGCTAAAGGAAGTCTAAAGAGGGCTAAGGAGGAGTTGCCGAACAGCCCCATAGTTAGTAGATATATCTGCTAAAGTTGTACACTTGTACTAGTAGTATCCATTTGATTTGAATTCTTATTGTTCTGTCGGTTTTCCTCAATTAATCAATCGTCTCATAATCATATTGTCTCTCTTTTTCTTTTTTTTCAACATGACAGTCGTTAGAAGTTAGAACAATTAAATTGCAAAGCATATCAGATCATATCCATCTTCTCTCTCAAATAAATAATGTCAGAAGTGAGCATGTAGAGAAACATCTTGCGTCTATTGAAAAACCGTTCATACGTCCATAGACGTAGAAAAAATGTAACAGAGACGTAAATCTCAAAATGTAATATATACACCCGAAATGTAACTTAATGGACGCTAGTTAGGTATTACTCCAAGTAAAATATTATCTTGAATTACAATATGGTAAATGTCAGCTCTATATATCCTTACTCCTAATAAAAACATATTGGATTTTTTTACATCAAATGTCTATTTTCCTCGAGGGATAAACCTCAGCCGTTGATTGTTTACTTAGATTGATCACCACCATTGATGTACGTTAATACCCGTTTACGTTCTCAGCCCATTAAAATTAAAGGCCCATATAAATTATCTCAATTTAAAGTTCGTTACATATTATCTTAAAAATTTATTATAAGAAATAACAATTTTCAGCCCAAACTCCCAGAGCAAGGCGTGAGATTTTTACTAGTATAAAGAAACACATGTTCAATCATATAGAAAACGTTTAAAATTAAGAAATACATGCTCGAACTAACTATTAGTGCTCTGATTCTAAACAAAATATATATGCCATATTATTATGAGGTATAATACGGTTATAATTAATTTTTCTAAATTCTGGAGTTCTGTTTTATTCAATTTTAAGCCACAACAAGCTCCTAAATGAGCAAATTGGCTAAATTTTTTGTAAAATCATATTGCAACTCGCAAACCAACAAACCAATTAAAAAGAACAACAAATAGGAAGAGTTATATTTATATATCAAAGATACCAAAAGCAACTAGAAAACGATAGGTACAGTTTGGAGACAAAGAGGTGCACATGATTACATGAACATGGAAAAAGGGCGGAGAATATAAATGAGAAAAGGAAAAAGAGGAACAACGAAGTGCCAACGGTCAAGCTCTCCTGCGGTTGAATTTCTGGTAAAGACTAAAGAGAGGCCTGATACAGAGCAGAGGCGGTGCGTTGCTCTCTGTGGGAGTTTGTATCTGCTATTGTTCTCTTAGAATAACAGGATCCTGTTATTCTAATTTGGACCGTTAGATCAAAACAGACGGATTCTGTCGCGTGCTTATCTTCTGTTGCGCAGTAGAATACTGCGCAGCGAACCAACGATGTAGATTATGTATAGGGGTTTTTTGATTGAGTTTCACGAATCTAAAAGCAGATCCAACAGTTGGAGTACTGCGCAGTAGAACTATAGAGATTCTATCGGTCCCATTTAGATTATAGAGACCCTTTTTAAATCAATCTCATACGTTGATTTTGATCCGACGATCCAGATTCCGATACCAAAATCTCCTAAATGTGAAGTCTCTGTAGAGTGGTTACTGATTACCAGTACCAGAATAACAATGGCAATTAACAGTGCAGTGCTGTTGGGCCACGCCATGGTTAACTGCTCTGAGAATTGCCATGGGCTGATTAAGGTCCACCCGCACATGCACATGGGGACGATCTTTTTCACTGATGGCAACAGCAAAACTGTATTTTTGGTCAAGGATCCAGTCTCAGATTTTGTGGGGTTCTCTGATTTTTTGGAGTATATGCTGCACCTTTATTCATTATAAGAACATAGCAGAAGCAGTTCATAATTAGCGTTTTACGTTTTACAATGATACAACATGGTATTGGACATCACTAAGTAAAAATATTTCAAAATTTGAGTAAAACTATCGTATGTTTAAAAATGTTTCAAAATTTGAGTAAAACTACCGTATGTTTAAGTTCACAGAGTCATTTGATGAATGCACTTTTAACAATATATCAGATGATCTCTAAATTTCGATTTATATGTGGCTCGGTAAGTTTTTTATATCAAAATTACATGGAACATAAAAAAAAATTTCGTTTTTCAAAATATTAAGTATGTGTTTGTGATCTTTAAAAGTGAGTATACGATATTAATAAAGATATCAATGTTTTATGTGTTACTTCTAAAAAATCATAAACAATACTTAAAAATTTTCCAAAGTGAATTTTTTTTTATTATATAATATTTTGATATAAGAAGCTTATTGAGCCATATAAATTAAAATTTGAAGGTGATTTGTTACCCTAAAACTCGACCCGACCTAAACTGACCTGTGACCCAATAAACGTCGGTTATTGTTGACCCGAAACCTGACCCGCCCAGACTTAACCCGAGCTTGTCTGACCCGATTGCCGCAACTACGTCTAAGTATGGGTGTATTGTTAAGAGTAAAAATTACCATCTATCAAGCGGTACTATATATATGTGAAATTTGGATACAATGCATAATATATATTGTAAAAATAATGTGAAATAGCATGAATTATATATATATATGAGTTAGACTATTATACTAACGTTAGCATTTCGGACCGAAATGCTAACGCCTCAAATTTTATGTTATCATGTCTGAAAGCACGATTTATAGTGCTCAATAAATTCTTTATATGAAAATATTGAGGAGTACAAAAATTTTTCATTTTTAGATTTTTTTAAGTATTTGTTTTGCATTTTTGAAAATGGCATGTCAAACACTAATATTTTATTAATATTTATGAGCTCTTTTCTAAAAATCCAAAATAAATACTAAAAAAACTCTAAAAATGAAAAATTTTTGTACTCTCCAATATTTTCATATAAAGAATATATTGAGCACCATAAATCGTGATTTCGGACACGATAACATAAATTTTGAGGCGTTAGCATTTCAGTCCGAAATGCTAACGTTTAGTATAATAGTCTAACTCTAGTTAATATCTTTAATTCTTTATAATTATCTTATAGAACAATAATAATTAAAAAAATCCTTTCAACTATTCTTATTATCCAATAAACTGTACGAGAAAAGTACCTGACCTTATCAGATAAGTAAACGAAAAATAAAAAAAAATGAATTCCATTGACACCACTGCACGTTATACAAAAATTTATATGGTTGGTCATTATTGTGTTGAAATTAATCGGTCTCGTTATCATACGATATAAAATAATATAAGATGCCTGGACTATATATTGGCCTACGGGCAGCTTTGAAAAAAAAAAAAAAAGTGTTTGACTATAGATCTTAGAAAACCAACTAATTTACTACTGCATGCATGCCTATATATTAAAATAATAATAATAATAATAAAGATGGTAGGCGTGTTATTTATATTAAAAAGTATTTTATCGCCATATCACTGCATGTTATCTTCTTGAAAATATCAAATGAAAGTCAGAAAAAGACGGAAGAAAGAAACTAACAAGTTTATGTAAATGCAACCTCAACTTGCATGGTAATGTTGATGTAACATGTTGCCTAATTTCCCTGAACTTTATTCCAGACACTCGATTTCCTTTTGTTGGGAATTTATACGAATATTAAGTCTCTATTTTTCGGGTTTTATCTGATCCTCTGTATCGTGCGCCTTGCTATAAAATTATGGGTCAAGTATAGATTGTCTATCTTTGTGACTCGATTCGATATTTTGTGTACGAGATAAGCTTCAGAAACTATTTTTCGGATTTTTGTGAGCGTTTTCCGTGAGAAAGTCTAAAATTAGTTGTTTATGCATTTGTTATACAGATGGTAGCACGAAAGAATCGTACTGTAGATTTTCGTCGTTTTCTATTTGTTCGGGAATCTTTACTTAAAAAAAAAGATAAAAAATTTGGCCTTTTGTTTTATACGGCTGTTACTCAAGTTACAGCCTTTTTTTTTTTTTTAAAGAAATAGTTTTATAGTATAGTTTATAATAAATTTTAAAAATTTTAACAGAATAGTAATGTGAGAAATTCGGTGAATCATATTTTTAGAAAAACAAAAATTTATTTTATCAAAATAAAAAATAAATTTAAGGTTTTAAACACACTATGAATTAAAATGAAATATATCTAACAAAATCAAATTTAATACTAAATTTGTTGAAAAACATCATCATATCGAGTTGTATGCACTGTGTAATAAAAGTTTCTATCTAAAATATAATCTAATGACAGAGTAAATGCATATTTTAGCAGTTTTTATGATCTCAAAAAGTTGGCGGCAACTTCATATTCCTCTATTTTTTTTTAGTATTTTCTATAAATTTATAGTAAATTTGCATGACTCGGACAATTAAGAAAACGAATGACCATTAAACAATCAAGATCGTCTAGTGTTGTCTAGTGTTGTGCTCATGCTCGAGGCGGGCACGCCCACACATGCTCAGCGCCCACCCGAACCCGCCCGGGCCCACAACCCGGGCAAACCCGCCAAGGGTCCCGGGAATGGGTTTCGTAAGGGCAAAGACATAGATTTTAGATGTCGTCCCCCCAACCCGCCTGCCCCCCCTGTTCCGCCCGCCCTTGCCCAGCTCGCCTGCCCTTGCCCGTCCCAATGCCCCTCTCACCCGTCCCAATGCCCACCCTCACATGTCCCAATGCTCGTCGCGCCCGCCCGAACCCTCTCCCAACGTTATTTACACTTAAAAATCTACAATATTTGAATTTAAAAAAAAGTATATTAAAATTTGAAACTTTCGAATTTTTTTTAAAATTATTTAATTGAATTTTGGATTTAAAAAATGCAAAATGTATTTTTTGGTTAAAAAATATGCAAAACCTGTGCCTGCTCGTCGCCCGCCCTTGCCCGCCCTGAAAGGAATAGCACGATGGCTAGAGATGCGGAAATTAAAATTTTTCTAACCAAAGCATGTGCAGTTCAATCAGATCTTGCCAAACGAACGACTTATCGCTGATCTACACAATAACATGCATAGAGAGGCAGTAGTTATTATACCTTTGACGCGTGATTGGTTGCTCTCGGCTGTCCCGTCGCGCGCGTCACCCTTGTCCACCAAAGGGTCGGCCACCACCGTCCATCTAGGCGAGAAGACGTTGCCGGCGGGTCCTTCGATCTTTTCCTCGCACGAATCTCAACCCTAAACCCTAGGTTTGATAGAGGAGATTTCTCAACACGTGAGAGAGAGAGAGGAAGAAAGGTGGCTGGGAAAAACTAACATTTTCGTGCATGAAACCTTCCCTTTTATACTTGTCAAGAGTGATTAAGGAAACCCTAATCACATACCCTAATCTGCCTTTCTGTCAGGTTGCGTTATAACGCACCCAATATTGCGTTATAACGCAACACCTGACATAACCAGATTTCTGTCACAGATTGCTGACAGAACCAAATGACAAGTATTCTCTCATATGTTCGAGACATAAGATCAAAACATCATAGCCATGATGATATTCAGGTTATCATGATGCCCAATCAAGCTCAAGTAAGGCCGCGCCTGATTTGACTTATTGCCATCACTCGTTACACGTTCGCCGACGTGACACGAACCTGAACAGGACTAATGGTCGAGAGCCTTTGTAGGTGTGACCTTATAGGGATCTGGATCATGTTGGGTTGCATTAACAGTGATTCTCATCTACCTGTTCAATGCTGATCATCATCAGTGTCAAGCCATCCACGTGACGATCCCCAAATGATACAGACAGTACGCACGTCCACGTAGTATCTTGATCCTGAGTAAGAGTACCTTACTTGTGTTGATTCTATGTCATATGAATATCCAAGATAAAATCTGAGGCAGGATTGTGTCATCCCCACAAATATATATCATTTACTTGACGTCCATATAGATTAAACACATGACTAAGATTAATCATTGCGCGCGTGTGTAATCCATAATGTCAAGGGGCCCAGAGGATATCATAACTCATCTATGATGAGAGACATTCCAGTATCTTGATCATCCATGATCCAAGCTACCAATTCTACACACCGAACTGGAATCCCTTATGCCACCTGTTACGGTTGGGATAGGAAACTAGTCACAGTGTGCAGTCATGATATTTGATCATGACAACCTCAACCGTGAATCCAACACTGACAAGAATATGAATGACATAACACATTCCTTTTGTCATATTCTTGTCGCGGTCAGTCCAATGCCATGTCACAGAGAATGTGCACATGCATCCATATGATCTAGTTGATAGCCGCGCTATCAATGGGACGTGATACAAACCCATCTGCTAGACTCATATGCTGATCCTATCTGACCAACTAGAGTACCATGCTAGTTATCATAGATCAGGGCAGTTTTAGAATTGACGTCATACCCATCATGGCATATCACTTGCTCTTGTCGTAAACGACACAAGCCATAACGTAACATCAATTCAAGGAAACTAATGAATAAAACATCCAAATAAGAATAACCATGAACAAGCGAATACCATATATATATAAATATAAATATGTATGTTTCTCTAGTACATAAACACTAACACGCCCGTCCCAAGTAAGCCCGAAGGGCATAGGGGCGGGCAAGGGCCCCCTGTCGGGACTTTGCTCCACCCAGTGGCGGAGCTAGAAAATTTTTAAATGGGGTTCAAATTGTAATATCAAATGTCAATATTGGTATACTAGTTATTTATAAAGATTAAAATTTATAATTAAATAATATAATAATTCTTATATTTTATGGGGTTCAAATATACATTTTTTTTTAAGAATATACTTATGTATCATTAAAATTACTATATAAAAAGAGGAGGGTTCCATTGCCTCAATTTTTTATGCCTCAATCATGCCTCAACTTTTCAAATTTCAAATAACTCAAAATTTAAAACTAATTTTTCAAAACAAAACCGTTAGATGTAATCTATATCATTTCATTTATGTATATGTAAAAAATCATCAAATTTGAATATTATTTTGTTTGACATCAAGGGCTTCAAAAAAATGTACTAATTTGAGCAACTTCTAGACGTTGATTTTTATAACTCATTGATTCATATAAAATAAAACAAAAAAGTGTAAAAATTTGTTATGTGCACATAGAGAATATCATATTGATCAAATCTAATAGTTTTGTTTTGAAAAATTAGTTTTAATTTTTGAGTTATTTGAAATTTGAAAAGTGGAGACATGATTGAGGCACAAAAAATTGAGGCATTGGAACCCTCCTCATATAAAAATGTTCATTTGGGGAAAATATGGGGGACATTGTCCCCCCTTCTCTGCATTTAAATCCGCCTCTGGCCCCCTAACCTGCCCGTCCATGCCCACCATCGCCCGTCGCCCGTCGGGACCCTTGCTCGCCCGAGGGCACAACACTAAGATCATCAAAACTTGAAAGTCTTCTCAAGTAACTATTTATGTTAATGCTACTTCCTTTCCTTTTTTGGTTTTTTACCAAAAAATTAATAAGCTAACACATAACAAAATTTAATAGTATAATTAAAAACTGTTTGTTCAAAAGATTTTGATTTTTATGTTTTTTTTTGTTAGATATTTCATTTCATTTATATTAATTATTGTTATAATTAGATATTGATTAAATTCTACATAGTGCCTTTTGTAAAATATATATTATAAATAATCTGATTTATATTCTCTATAATAAATAATAAATTTTCGGTTTCGGTTATATTAATTGGTTTAAGTAACTATTTAAAGTGGAGGGATTCATTGACAATGATTATCTTGACAGTCTTGACAATGATATTTTTTAAAAAATTATAAAAATTCATACAAAATATTAAAAATATGCATTGTCAACCAATCCTCCCCTAAAACAACTATAAGTCATCTCTATTTTATTTTTTCATAGGCAATTTATATATCTTACACATTAATATTTTTCTAATCTAGAATGTATTAACCATTGAAAATACAATGTAACAAACAAAAAGTTGCCGAAGCAACGCGAGGCCTTGGTCCTAGTATATATATAGTTTATATTACCTCGTTCTTGACAAACTTGTCCATGGATATTGACAATATAGTTTATATTACCTCGTTCTTGACAAACTTGTCCATGGATATTGACAAAGAACCTCATTCTCAAATATCGGATTATCACATCTATATATATATATATATAGCTAGAAAAATCATAGCGTTTATAAGTTATATTTCAAAATATATATGTTACCTTTTTTAAATATTAATGAACGTATGAACAGCTTTTCAATAGACGCTCTATCAAATATATAGGCACAATCTTACTATTTTTTTCTCATTCAGGTTTGCCATTACTCTCAAGACCTCATACACATATATCATATTTACCTCTCATGCTGTCATATATTTTTGTTTTATAATATTTATATTGATGAGTATGTATGGATATTCTTAATTTTATTTTACTACTTATATCGTATAGTATCTATACAAGATTAAAGACAAAAAAAAATTTTAAAGTATTTTTCATGGAAATTGAAGGTATTGCTTAAGCTACTTGCAATGCCCAAATTAATTTCTGGGACCAAAATAAATTTGGTCCAACGGTCCAATCTCTGTTTTCTCATGGGAGTTTGTCTCCTCGTTAATCATACTTTGTCGTCTCTTTCTCTGCCTTTGTTAATCCGTCTTTGTCCTAATATTTTTTTCTAAATTTGTCTAAATTTATTTTATTTTCAATAGATAAGACAAGGCGTAGGATTTTCCTTAATTTTTTCAAGAATTGGTTTAGGAGGTAATTAATTATTACTTCTTTAAAGTAAAAAAAAAATTCAAAGGGCATTAATTTGTTTAATTCTAATTTTAGTGCAAGTTCTTAATTTATTAATTCTATGACAAATTAATTACTCTATCTTCATTTTTCTTACCCTGTATCTTACTTTTTTATTAATCTTATGACATGATTAATGTTCCTGTTTATCGATCAATGAAGTTTGTTCTCGTACTAATTAACTTCTTTGCGAGTCGGTATCCGCTGCGATCCAAATAGGATCCCAGGGTCCTGTGATCCAGATCCGACGGATGTGATTTTTAGGAGGGGTTTTAAAATAATCTGTACTGTCGGATCGGAATCTCAATCCGGATCCGACAAATGTGATTTTTAGAGAGATTTTTTAAAATAATCTGTACCGTCAGATTGGAATTTCAGGGTCAATCGGATGGCAGCTGATTTCAGCGCACTTCTTTGCATGTTAAACTCATGTCTTCTCTATTTTAAACTCACCACAAAATTAAATTGGGCCACTGCAAATGTTCCTGCTCTGCTCTGATCCTGCTACGGTTCTATTTGCAGCCCAAATTGATACAAATGCATTATTATTTCCGAGCAATAGGTAGTGCCCACCCTTTTATCTTATTCACCGGTATATCGTATTTTTAATGAACATATATCATTTTTCAGTGAATATTTATATCTTTCCGATCAACACATATCATTTTCTAGTAAACATATACACTCCGTTTCCAGTAAACATTTATGCACTTGTGATAAGCACATAGGCACATGTGGGTGTGTCAGATTGTGAGAGAGAGGTGGTTAGGTGACCTGCTTTATAGAGTGGACTCAACATGTTTTCCTTATTATACCCATTGTCCGGTCAAATGCAATAATTATATACACATAATAATTGGGGTACCATAAACTCTATTTGGCATCAAATATGGATGGAGATGCATACATGTAGAGCTCCATAAATGGGGTAGCAATGTTGCAATGATATTAATTCCTTCTTAACTTTGTAGACCATATATGCACCTCAACCAAAACTTGAAGAGATATAATATAATGATATATCCTGATTATCCTCATATGTAGATATATCAGGGACCATTGATTTTATTTATGGATGATGGATATATGGATGGCTCCATCCGCAGATCACAAAATCCATTCCGGTGTGCTTCCCACATGGACATCTCAATTAGACATTGATTAAACACACTGTTTATTCGTTTGTCGGTACGTACCTCATCCAACGGATTTATATCTCCTGCTGCGCAGTATCTTACGGTGCAGCAGGTGAACCGTCGGATTATATTGAGATTCGTGCAGCTGCAATCTTCAAAATCCCCTCCTAAAAATCTAAAGGTCGTCCGTGCGCCGTATGATGTGCTGCGCAGTAGAGGACAATTACGCTCATCCAACCAATTGCAGTACTTCAAATGTTGGATCTGCTTTGAGATTCGTGCAACTCGATCTCAACCCACCAATCCCCCCCCCCCAATAAGGCTATAACCTACATCACTGATTCGTTGTGCTGTACAATATTGCGCAGCAGAGGACAAGCGCACAATCAATTGGAATCCTCGCGAGTAACACCTAGCGTCCACACGATGGACGTTCATCGCGTGTTACACTATGTGTCTATAATGGATGTCCATCGTGTGGATGCATGAAGCTTCTCAATCCTCGCATATCATGGGTGTACCAATCTACAATGCAACTGATATATCCTCTCATTGTCTAACATATAATTAGCAACTGTTGCATACTCATTACTCACTAGTGATTTTGTGTATGTATGCCTCTTTTCACAATCACAATATTATCATACATTTGTTTAAAGAACACAGAAGTAGTTCTGTATATATACATGAGAAACTTCTTGCGTCCATTGAAAAACTGTTCATACTTACATAGACATACAAATGATGTAACAGATATACCTAAAATGTAACAGATACATAAAAAAATGTAATCTATAGATGCTATGTATGGTTTTTCTGTGGACGCTAGATATTACTCTATATACATCATACTCTCTCTTCTTTTTTTTTTTCTTTTGCATATTTAATTTCTTGTCCATGTCAATTATCCGATCACAATCGATATAGTACAATTATATCAAGTCCATAATATTACATACATATGAGGTTGTAATCAAGTCACATACAATTTTCTATATGTGCAACATGCCATTTTATATCACCAAACAACACAGTATTATTGTTAGCATTTATTTTCACAATATGATACACTATTACTGTTCATATACATTCACAAACTGACCACCTATTTATTATTTAAGCTCAGTTTGTCTGTTTATAATAACCAAACGACGTGTCAGTATCGTTTCAGAACTCAACTCGGTTAAGTAATTCATTTATAAATTTTTAAATAAGATCCGTATTACTATTATATTATCGCAGCTCTGTTCTGAAACAGAGAAAACAGAGCATTTTTCTTCTTGTACTTTCGATGATAATAAAATTAGGGAGGTAATAATTGTTTCCCTTAAAAATCTTTTTATCCGTCCCCAATATATTTTTTAGTCGAAAATTATTTTCCAAATACAACAAATCATTTTTATCGGTTCCAATTCACATCTCAACTGTGCAAAATATTCATACATCTACAATAGAAAGATAAAGAATAAAAAAGATTCACTCAAATTTTATGAGAGCATGAGAGAGAAAGATAGAGATATTACAAATGTAGTATGAGAGATAGATAAGAGGGGCATCCGATTCTGCTGTTATTCTTCGGCGATAACAGGACCCTGTTATCCTGACGGTTACCGTCGGATCAAAACCGAACGGTTCAGATTCAGTGCAAAGTTCGGTGTTTGAAGTAAAAAAGAGTTTCGCCGAACAGATCTCATCCGTCCATTTTAATCCGACGGTGCCGATCGGAAAAGCAGGACCCTGTTATCCGAGGGAAGGATAACAGCAGAATTGAATTCGATAAGAGGGGATGTTAAGGGGGACACAGATAATTTCTCATAAAATTAAAAGGCTTAATATCATAAAAGGGTGTCTACTAATGAAACCAAAGGAGACCAGCAAGAGTCCAAAAAGAGATTGGGGAATATTGGCCGCTAACTTCGCATGCCATGTGCACCGCCAACATTGTATAGGGAGGGACTATATATATATTATTATTATTATTATTATCTACTACACAACTTGATAATATATTCTTCAAGAAAAAAATAATCATGGTATATGGAAGTTTTGCCTACGTCCAAAATTATATATTCGTAATGTATATGATGCAGATATGCAACTAGTTTTATTATTGGTATTATTATTATTATTATTATTATTATTACCATTACTATTATTATTACTATCATCACCATTACTATCATTATCATTATTATTGTTATTATTGTCATTATTAGTACTACTCCTATTACTATTTTATTATTATTATTTTATTTTATTATTTTTTATTTTTTATTTTTCTGGGTGTAAAGACCCTTGGGCTATCATGCAACGAGTGCTCATCCTCTGTAGCGCTGCATCGTGTAGCGCAGGATATGAATCGTTGGATCACCTCGAGATTCGAGCCGGCACAGATCCTGAGATGATCTAACGGTCAACATCCTACGCTACACAGTGCAGCGCTACAGACCGAGGATATGAAATCATCATGCAACTAGCAAGAGTCCATATCTGCTACCATCCAAATTGGATTGGAGGAACCAACAATCCTGATCCGACGATTGTGAATTTTAGGAGATTTTTTTAAATAATCTCAACCGTTCAAAGTGAGATTGGAGGGTCCTCCGATCCAATTTGGATCGTAGCAGATTTCAGCGCCAACTAGCTACTAGAAACCAACATGTGGAACCGAGCAGCATCTTGTCGTCGACGCTGAAAAAATATTGCTTCTCTCGACTAGTCAGATTGGAGGTGTGTGTTCGGGTATTAATCTTTTTTTCATATATCAAAAATTTAATATATGAAATTTCTTTTATAGTTTTATTATAACTTTTTATTTGTTTGAGCTGCAAAAGGACTCTGTTTTCTTTTTCAGACTGTTAATTTATATATGAAATACGTATACGACCATTGTAAGAAAAAGTAATGAAGATTTTTTTTTTTTTTTTTTTGGGTAATATACAATTAGAGATAGAAAAACAGAGAGATCCAGTTTCCTATGAATTGTTTTTATTCGTTTCATAAAAAAAAAAAAAATTGGTCAAGAAAATGACAATGAGGAAAAGTTTAATGTCTTTGTCTACAGGCTCCTCACTGAGTTAATTAAAATGTTGAAAACTTGCGGCGTGCATGTGCATATGCGATCAACCAAGCAATTTTATCTACAAATTTCGTTTTCGCTACAGGAAAGTAAGATTATGTTGTTTTCATTTTATCTAAAAATTTCGTCTTCGCTACAAGATGGCAAAACATACCTTTTATTTTTTTTAAGATAAAGATGAGAATTAAACTACACATTTTTTAAGATAAAGATGAGAATTAAACTACACAAATTTAATTTAAATGTTTACAAAATATCGGATAGAGTTTCGAATCTGCGATCTTTAGCACGAAGAGCGTTGCACTTAGCTACTAGATCAAAACTGGTTCTTTATGTTGAGCAGTGTTAATTACATTAAATAAATTTTAAGCTCATCATCTATGTTTTGGTGAGTTTAAGAAAATGTTAGATTTACTTCCAAATTAAATAGTTGTACATCCAGGAAATGACGTTTTCTATATAATATTACGGTGTACATATCACTATATCTTAAAAGTATTTTATTCACAACTCATATAAATTATATATTTGTTGTCTGCTGTTTGCAAAGGGATTAAGAAAAACAAAGTTCAATTAATTTTAAATCTTCAGTTTTTTTTTTTTAAAATTTCGAATGTTTTCACTTTTCCCAATAATAAATATAGTTTATTTTGACTTCCTCTGACTTCTTTATCTTATAGCAAATATATTTTACGTTAGGTATGAAAATTGGAGAGATTAAATGAGGGAAGTGTATATACTAATATACATATCATGATGAATAAGATAAACACAACATCAAACATGCATGATATATATGCACATGTGTGGTATGAATGTATGTATGATACCTTTGTGCATGTCGTGAAAAATGCATAATATATATTCTTTGTTAAATCTTATCATTAAACGAACACGTAAGACTGCATGCTCATGCATGTTGTCCAGAATATTAGGTGACATGGATGTCTTAAGAATATTTTTGTTACTGGATCTAACTTCTTAATTCACTCAGGTAAAATGTTAGTTAATTTTATAGATTCTCAGTGAATTTTGATTTAAAAAGAATGTACAGGTAACAACTTTTCTGGAAATAGTAAGTATTTATAAATCAATTTTTTTATATATATCAAGTTCTGATACATTAATATTTTAAACAATACATTTAGAGAATAAATTCATTATTTAGTTCATAATTGTTCATTTACAAATTTAATGTTCAAATAAAACTGAAAATTATTATAAAAAATCTTAATTAATAAGGTAATTGTCGCAAAATAGAATAAATTAATAGGGTGAGACTATCAATCCCCAGAGCAAAATCCCCGGACAAAATCCCCCCCAATCAGAGTACGCCATGTGGCAAAAGCGTGTTGACCGGTCAAATGTTGAAAACGCGTCGCTGCACAACTCGTGTCGCTAGGTATTTATATTTTGAAACCAGGTGTTTATATCACAAATCCAGGTATTTATATTTCACATTCTCGGACGAACACGTTTTCCAAAAATAGAAAACACGTGACCCCGTGCGAACGCGCTTTCCAAAAATGAAAAGCGCGTGACCCTGTGCGACGCGCAGAAGTGGCCCCCCATGTGACGCGCGTGCTCCCCATCTCATATTTCTGAGATAGGTATTTATATTTCTCAGATAGACATTTATCCACATAAGATAGATATTTATATTTTTGAGATAGATGTTTGTCTTTTATATTTCACAAAACAATTCACATCAACATAACATAGGTATTTAAATTTCTCAGACAGACATTTATCTACATATCATAGGTATTTATATTTCAGCGCGACGAATCTGGAGAAGTCGCGTTCGTACAGACGCGCTGCGCGAGCGCTGCACGATGCACGCTGCGCCACGTCAGGGGGAAAATAAGGGGGGATAGGAACGTGGGGATCTTAAGATTTTCACAAATTAATAATACATTGTAGTGAAATTATCTTGTGAAATAGTGAATGGAGCTAATTAATTAATTTATACTATATTTCTTTGAGTTCCATAGCTTCCATTTGATACACGAAAATTAATCTCCAAATTAGCAATTATATAGTGTTTAATCTTGTAACCAAAATTGCGGCAATGCTTGGCATTCGGCACATATTATATATAAGAGTTGTTATATCACGAGATAAGCTAAACAGCCGAAATATACTGTTAAATGTCACTGTACAACGTGGTATGTTTCCGTTGCTATAAAAATACAAAACCTAACCAGGCTATTATTCACTATTCCATTGTGGTTCATGTGAGTCTGTGCCTAACAATCAAGCTTAATTATGCGAATTCTAGGTAGTTAGGTTATTGTTTTTTTTTTTTTTTTTTTTTTCTGATGTACTAGAATCTAGATTCGAGACAATTAGGATGTTATTCTCAATTCAGTTTCAATGAAACTGATGGAGCATTCCACTTTTTTTTTTTAAAAAAAATACATATAATAGTTTCATTAATTATATGGTATATATATATGTCAAGATCTAATTCATTTTATAATGAGTTCGAGGATATCACGGGCTCCTCATAATTGAATTAAATCTCGTGATGACAATGTTAATTAATATATAAACGGCCACCGAAATTTCGCCAAAACAATCGGCACTGATCATAATAAAAATATTTAAAATGATATATCATAATTCATAGACAAGAGGTTGACCAAAACGTACATGTTATCCAACTGTATAGTTCCAGTAGCTTCCAAATAATTAGCAGAGTTCTAACAGGATTTGCTCACTTGTAGTTGTAAAAGCAGAAGGACATGCCGAATTCATATCTCCTGCTGTACTGCATTGTGCAGTTCACAACACCAACCATCGGATTGTCTAGAGATTCGTGCCAGCACGGATCTTGAGACGATCCAACGGATGGCTTCGTGACCGGCACAATGCAGTAAGTCAGGGGATGCTGACTCCATGCATGCATGGTCTAAGTTCAAATTAATGCCAGGAAACGGTGCATGTTGGGTCAAACGCATTTTAACGAGATATATATAATCAACACGGAGACATTGGTACCGTGTAACCGAACCGTTCCTTTATTGTTCCATCCTTTTTAGCACATCTTGTTTGAGAATTGAGAGTGTACAAGTTAAATCCTCTTACTCAAAAGATATATTGAGCATCTTTAAATTGCGAATTAATTATGTTTTTCTTAAAGTATTTACAATAAAATACTATCAGGTACATTTTTTTTTTATATTTAAGAATATTTGTTTCATAGTTTTCAAAATATAATAAATAATGTAACTAAAAGAAACTATTTTACAAAATTCAAAACGAAAATTACAAAAATTCAAGAAATGGAATATTTCAGTTTTAAATAGAATTTTGGTATAAATAATTTAATTGATGACATAAATCAAAGTTCTAAGAAAATTAAGTATGTTTTTTTGAGTTAAGCTCACCAAAATACTTGGTGAGTAATCATGAATATAAGATTTCATTAGAAAGTTTACAGGCCAAATGGTTACTTCTAGCAAATTTATATCTTTGTAAAATAGGGACTTTTTGGACCTTATTCATTTTTCAAGTTTCTTTTACAAAAATCCAATCATTTGTCTTGCCGTAGGGAGAAGATATTTATCATCATGGATGATAAATTTGTGATTTGGTAATATATACATATTTCTCAATTCTGATTATGAACATTGTATCTCTCACAATTTTATGTTTCCAAATTAAAAAAAGTATATATTGCATGCACTCCAAATGATCATGCTCTATAATCATAATCACACATCCGCAGAAGAAATGGTTTGATTAAGAGAAACATCTTGTGTCCATTGAGAAACTGTCCATACATCCATAGATGTATAAATAATGTAACAAATACATTTTAAAATGTAACAGATACATCTCAAAATGTAACTAATAGATGCTATGGACAATTGTTCTATGAACACTAGTATTACTCTTTGATTAATATTGATATCTGCACGTGAGCAGAGGAAGGCGTATAGAAGATTGTGAGATTTTGACTTCAAAATTATAAAACAAAAATTATTAAAATGAGGTTAATTAATTAAAAAAAATTAAGGTTGACCCCTAATCTATGTTCAGCTAGCAATATACAATTCTACAACGTTGAAAAACCCTACATGGATGGAATAATAACAAATCAAGGTGAAGAACAATTGCATTGAATATTGAATTTTTATTTTTTTAACTTATCCCCAAAGATACTCAATATGACAATATCAAATAGCATCCATGAATTAAGCAACTGTGCATGGTACATTAATTGGAGCATTTTTTATAATTACATGATATCCTTTTAATGAAACTGAAACATGTAAATGATTGCCTATAAATGTTTCTATATATTTCTACAATTTACTACTGGTTAATTTGGATTTTGGAAAATGAAAAAATAAAAAAGGGAAGAAGAACAAATCAAGCAATGAAAGTACTAATTAGTTATGACTACAACAACATGTCTGCCACACCAAAACACCAACATGACTTGTAACAAGATTTCTCCCAAAGAGAAACGGCAGAAATATAAATATGTAATGATTTTGAGACAGTTGATAGAGGCCAGAAGAACTGAACAACTACATGTGCCTCTATGGCCTAGAGAAGGAGCAGACAGGGAGAGTCAGACAGAAAGAAAGCTCCCCCCTTTCCCCCAAGAGAGAAATTAACTGCTCATGCATGCGAGTTGCTCAGCAGCATATGACTTATCATTTACTAATCATGCAATTAAATATATATGCTTGTTAAGTTGTTCACCTGTTAGTCTGTTACCAGATTGATTGATCTCTAATTTTGATTGATCTTTTGTTAACTGCATGATTACTTGATTAGTGGTGCATTACTGGTCTGGAATCTGGACCATTTGTAGCAGTGTCTAGCTACCACCTCTGTTGTCAATCATTAGCCTACTGTTTCATTTGTTAACTATAAATTATACCAATTTGTTAACTATAATTATGTATTATTAACTAACTAAAATGTTTATATTTTTTTTTATAAATTTGTATACATTTTATATATATATTTTTTTTGATGAAGTAGATATAGAGTATATTAGTTAACAATGATATTATTTTATCAAACAAACAAACAATTATTGTTAAAGGTGAACCATGAAGTAATTAAAAAAGATGCTAACTATGAATGTACTATAATATAATCTTATAACCTAAAAGAAAATTGGTTGCCATTGTGTATTTAATAAGATAACAGTAATCAGACACTATTGAGAAACAAAAACAGAGAGTTGAATTGAATGAGCCAATGAAGAAATTTAATTTAACAAAATGGTCCAAACTTCCAAGATGGAAAATAATAAATTTTCCAGAACAGTTCATAAACATCAACCCCAGCAAATATGGCCAGTGTTTCATTTCATACATTAACCTCACCTCACAGGCTCACATGCTGGCAAATCATTTCTTTATTCAATGTTTTCCTGATGCATATATGCAGCCAATTTCCAGGGTTATACATTTCTTTCAATCACATTTTTGCTTGCAAGCTTGAATTACCCCCTTCAAATTTTTTTTTTTAATTTATCAATTAATCAATATCAAGAAATAGTGAAATACAAGAGTATGTTACATGTACCATTTATAAATAAATCTCCATTTTTGATAAAAATGGAGAAAAGAGGTTGTGATCATAAATAGTGGATACAAATGGGTCCCAGAAATGGTGGGTACTCCAAACCGAACATCCCCATGTGCAGCTCTGATTTGAAGTATTAACTGCCCTTACTCACACTCACACACTCACACACTCACACACTCTCTGTTTGTTTGGAGCATATGGCCATGGCCGTTCATGTTCTGGTCTGGACCTCTACATTAATAAATAAATACTCATATTATTTTTATTTATTTATTTATTTATCTAACCCCTCCTCCTACCCCTCTTACAAAGTACAAACCCTTCTATAAATACCCCTCCATTCCCTCTTTTCCTCTTCACCACCACCAAGCACCAATTGAGCAACCACCTCCTACAGGCTACTGTGAACTGCCTAACCAACATCAAAGTTCAAGTCTTTGATTCTATAGGGCTACCAAAAAATGGCATTCTCCAAATTCACACTCTTGCTTTTGTGTTCACTTTGCATTCTGGCTGAGCAGGCCTTCGGCGATTACGGCGGCTGGCAGAGTGCTCATGCCACATTCTATGGTGGCAGTGATGCATCCGGCACAATGGGTATGTAACAAAATTGGTACCAAATTATAATGACAATTATTTTGAGGGTTAAAATTATTGAACAAATTTTATTTTTGGTGTGTTTGTGTGTAGGTGGTGCTTGTGGTTACGGTAACCTGTACAGCCAAGGGTACGGCACGAACACCGCAGCGCTCAGCACGGCGCTGTTCAACGACGGTGCCAGCTGCGGGTCATGCTACGAGCTCAAGTGCGACAACGACCAGCAATGGTGCCTTCCCGGCTCGATCACTGTGACTGCCACAAACTTCTGCCCGCCCAACTACGCGCTGCCAAGCGACAACGGCGGCTGGTGCAACCCTCCCCGCCCGCATTTCGACATGGCTGAGCCGGCTTTTCTGCAGATTGCTCAGTACCGGGCTGGTATTGTGCCAGTGGCCTTCAGAAGGTAAAAACAAATCTTCCTAATTAATAATTATTATCTGCATACATGAATTAAGATACCAAAAATAAAAAAAATTAAACAAAGTTGATAACAATGAAGAAAAAAAATTGTAAATTTGTAATATTTCAGCACATTTTAACTGGAATTCCATAAAAAAAAAAAAAATTTAATTTTGTGCATACCTGAACAGAACCTGGTACAAAATTTTAAGTTTGTTGATCAGAAAAGAAAATTGATTCTGAGGCCCACATGAGATGCGGTGCCTGTCAGTGTCTAACATGTAGCAACATGGACCAGTTCACACATGTCATTACACAGTACTTATATTTCTATTTTCAGTTTTGTGGGCCTTCAATCCTATAAAGGATCCAACCGAAAATCTTTATTTGTTTAATTAATTAATTGTTTTAGTTCATAATTAAGTTCAACCAACAACAAATTCACTTAAAAAGTTCAAAACTTTTGTTGAAATTGAAATTGCATTAATATGTTGAAATTTTGATCAATGCAGGGTGCCATGTGTGAAGAAAGGAGGGATCAGGTTCACCATCAACGGCCACTCTTACTTCAACCTGGTTCTGATCACCAACGTTGCCGGTGCGGGCGACGTATCGGCGGTTTCGATCAAGGGTTCGAAGACTTCCTGGCAGGCGATGTTGAGGAACTGGGGCCAGAACTGGCAGAGCAACTCGTACCTCGACGGGCAGAGCCTGTCGTTCCAAGTGACCGCCAGCGACGGCCGCACCGCCACCAGCAACAACGTCGTGCCGGCCGGGTGGCAGTTCGGGCAGACCTTCCAGGGGGCCCAATTTTAAACATGTCACCAAATTGGGACACTTTTTGGTCCAATTGGGGTACATGTTTAAGTATATTGTTACTGTTAAGTACATATTTTTATAGTGAAGGCTATATATGCTGAGGTTGCTTTGATAAAGAGCACCCGCTAAAGGCTAAAGGCCCATCTCGTATTATGGTAGAGATGGCAATATTGTGAGGTTAGGTTTATTAGAATTTGCTTGGTAATTAATCAGTTGCCATGGTGAAGAAATCTGAACCATGGTGATATGATATATTGATGTCTGGTAGCCCCCAAATTCTCATCCATGATGAGGAGATTCAGTGGGGATATATTGGAATTTGCATTTTTATTTGTCATTGCTCTAGAGTTGCTTGAGAGGTCTGTATTGTATTTGGATATTTGGATTGGAAAAAGATTTGAAGATTATCATCCGATTTTTGTTTTGTAGTGAGTTTTTGGTATGCTTTATAGTAATTGCTCTCTAATATATTTATGAATGTTAAATAGATGCCAAAATTCAGATAATATATTGAAAAGAATACAGAAATCATATAAGGTAACTATGACAAACATATAAAAATAAACACATATTGAATAATTGAAAAAATGTAAGCAAATATGCATCCACAACAGAAATAAAAATGATAAAATATTAAAATAAATATTACAATTGCAAACTGACAACAAATAAAGTTACATGCACAATTGTTTGCAAAGTGACAAATCAATTTTATAATACTCAAAAAAAAAAAACAAATCAATTTTATTTCTAGGCATATTTATATGAGTAGGGATCAAATGACACACCAATAATTTGACACAAATATTACACTAAATCATATAAATTTATAAAAAATCTTAAAAATAGAAAATCTTTTATAAACATGTTCATTTACTTATAGATCGATTGTGTTTCAAATTTTATTCAATTTTAGTGTCATTTGATACTCCATCAAGAACCATTAAATTTAGACCGTTTGAATTACTATATAAACTTGATGGTCGTTGATGGAGTATCAAATGACACTTAAATTGAATGAAATTTGAAACACAATCAATCTATAAGTAAATGAACATTTTTATGAAAGATTTTCTATTTTTAAGATTTTTTATAAATTTATATGATTCAGTGTAACATTTGTGTCAAAATTTTGGGTGTCATTGGATCCCACCTCTATTTATATATAGAGATCACATTGAGCGGTTTGGATCGATCAATCGAACTGTAATAATGATAATATGGAGCCATAGTACGGACCATTTTGTACTATCAATAGTACCATAGCCTCACTCTTTTTTTTTTTTTTGGATAAAGTGATATATCTAGGCATATTTTATATTAAAATAAAGTACCTTAAAAGAATAAAGATACTAGCACATTTCCTTCCCATTTAATATTTATTTATTTTTTTAAAGCAAAAGTTGTTCTAAAATACTTGCTCGAGAGTATACTAATTGCAACTTAATTGGTCCACAATGAACAGCCAGCCGGAGTTGTTACGTTAGAATTCCCCATTTTATATGGTTTTTCTCTTATATCATAAAAAATATCTTAATGAAATTCAGAAAATGCTACATACAAATATACAATACTCAAAAGAAAATAATAAAAACTAAAAAGAAAAAGGAACTTCCACCACTTGGGTTGGGACTTGGGAGCATTATTTTATAAAAAAAAAAAAAAACTTTATCTTTTTCTTGATCCGCACCATTGCATTTTGAGCCCATCACATATCAAATAGAGTTACTAAATTCTCCTCAAGCACCAATTTGGGCTCCCTGCACAAATAAACAACAGCCCAAACGCCCAATGTGCTAATTTGAAACATAAAAAATGAATGAATGCAATATGAAATTCACAACACCAAACCAACAAACCAACCTTATCCAGATTTCACACCTTCGCATTATTCAAAGCATTCCTTCAACGAACCAAAGCTTTGTCGTTTCCCCAGTCCCCACCGTGTCTCCGACTTTCCCTCCACTTTCCCTCCACTTTCCCAATTCCCCATCCATCCCCACCGTCCAAACTCCCTCCCTCCCACATCCAACGTCCCAGATCTCCCCAACCCTGTTACACCTACCATTCATTTCAAACGGCCTCTCTTTGTCTTTGGCTCTCTCTTTCCACTTCACTCTCGTCCGTCCGTCCGTCCCATTTCGTCCGGACCCGATTGCAGCGGATCGGATCATCGGAAGATCGGAAAACCCTCGATGCCCGCGACGACTCCGCGCCACCGGCGATCGCGTTTCCGGGCGCCGCCGCCGACGCCGATACGCACGGCCAAGGGCAACCGCTCCGCCGCCATCGACGATCGCGTGCTCGCCGAGTTCCTCGAGGTATCTCTCCGGGTGCCCGATCTAACCCTCCCCCGATCGCACTTCTCCTCCTCTCCCCGCGCGCCGTCCCCGATCTCCGACGAGATCAGCTTCCGATCGCTGGCAGAGGGGGACATTGTCGCCGCGGGGAGGGTCGTGGCTGCTGTCAGGGAATCGGGGGCGTTTCGCGTGGCGTCGAGGTCGATGGATAGGGTGGAGGTGCGATCCACTGTCGAGGTGGCGAAGACTGTCTTCGATCTTCCGGAGGAGATGAAGAGGGATAGTCTCGCGCGGTGGTTCCGGAGGAGGGATGTGGTTGAAGAGGAATTCTACTGGTTCCATCCTGTAAACCCTGAGATGGATCGGGTTCTTCTCTCGGCCTTTCCAGATCAGGAATCATATCACATCTTTCGGTACATTTTTCATTTAACATACCAATTGTTACTCACAATGTCTAACAATGCCGGTTGTGTAATGTAATGCAATGCAATGCAATGTAATGTATGCATAAGTTACATTTCATGCTGATGGAAATAATCTGTATGCGCAGAGCGAAGATGGAAAACATTGCGAGCGAGATGGAGGAGATATCGGAATCGGTTGCCGAGGTTCTCTGTAGCAATGCGAAGAAGGGGAGGGAGGGATCTCCGTTGGTTCCAAGTAGGCCCCCGTCGGTGCTTTGTCTCACAAAGTTCCATGTCAATCAGTCGTACCTGACATGGGACGAGCTCGGAGATGCCGAGCAGCCTTTGTCGTATGCTGTTTGTCTCCATGCATCTCCCCAGGACCAGGAGTTCCGGCTCTGCACCCGGGACGGATCAAACTTCTTCAAAACACCTGCCGGTTCGGTACTTGTTACTGTTGGAAAACAACTTCAGGTAGTTACAGTTGCACTTGGTATTATTATATCTTCCTTTTTTACTTGCATACCACATTACTATTGCATCAGTTCACACCATCTATATTGACTGTATCGGTAATTTAGTATGATATATTTAGCATATTTTGGCACTGGTATTAATTTATGGGTGCTGTTTGTAGTGATCTTGGGTCAATACACCCAAGCTTGTCGTTATATTCAGCTTTATTGTTTGAATATATCACAAGTTTTGCTCAACTTGTGCAGTTGTATGTATTTACTTTGTACAGGATTGGTCCAGCGGCGAGTACAAAAGTGCAGTAGCGGAGGTACTTTATGAGCTGAGTGAGGACCCAAAACCGTTCTACTCTCTCGAGTTCTTTTACATGACTGAGGATATAAATGACAAAACTGGTTCAATTTCCAGAGATAAAGTTCTGGAACAAAACACAATCTCCATAAAACATCAGGTTTTGATTTTAGCTGGCATTTTATGTTTCTTTAAGGTTCTTTGGTTTTGGTTTGGTTCCATGTTTTCTTAGTTTCTTTCTCATAAAAATAGAAGGCATAGTAGTAAACAAATTAAAAACACACACACACGGAAGAAAATGCTATACAAGTTTGTATAGTTGATACAGGAGTTTTGTTTTGGTATAGGAGTTTTTTTTTTTTTTCAAAATTTGATTTGATTGATTAGGCATAGATACATCATATAAGTCTGATATAGCGAAAGGTGAGGGATGCAGGAGTGTGGTTTGATTTTTTTTACTTTAGAACGAGCATTGTTTTGAAATGGAGTGCTTGTAAATTTGATTGAGAAGATGCTGGGATGATTTAATGTATAGTGGTGCTTGTGCTCTAGAGTTTGATTGCTTGGAATGATGTATATAGTTTGAAATGATTTTTGAATTCATCCTTTTCTTTCATCTGTGTCCAAGAGTACTTGTGCTTTTCAGATGTAAATTTGATATAGTTCTGATAAGAAGATTTGTCTATTTAGAATTTACATGTGAATATCTTTTTTTTTTTTTTTTCCAAACTATGCCTTTTGTATGTGTTGTGCTTGTGACCGGAACATATACTATCTTTCCTTTTCTTCTAAGAAAAAGCTAATTGCAATGAATATATGTACCAAACTTTATATAATGTGCAACTTATATGATGTCTATGCATCTAAACTGTTCTATAAAGATCAGCATCATTTAAGGTTTAAATGCTTCATGAAAAGTAAAACTAGTTGAAAGTTCAGGCATGCAGAAGTTCCAAATAACGGTATCGTATTAAATTTGGGCTTGAAATGGCTTGGATCGGTTAATGGCCCAAATTTGATTTCTTATGGACTTCTAATCTGATATAGTGGGCTTGAGAATCTTGAAGTTCATGTAGACTTCTAAATATGTAGTGGTAATCTTAAATATGTTTTAAGCAAGTGGCATTCAAAATATATTAAAAAATAGTAAAAAAATTTTAAAATATATAAAATTTGATTTACAAGTAAAATTGTAGTTGAAGATCATAATGAGCGATTTGGATCGACTATTAATATTTTGAAATTGGAGATATGAGCCAATAGTACGACATAATTTGTACTATTGATAGTACCATAGCTCAACTCATTAACTAATTATACAATTTTCTCTGCAAATGCGTTAATTACTCCGAGAGCTGATTCAAGTATTATTTTTGTCAAACATGTTGGAGATTTAAAATATAATCTCCATGACCTTCAATATTTGATATCAGCTTTTTTTTTTCTTTAATTTAGTCAATTTATGAAATGGTCGAGTTACAAAACAGGGACTCGTTTATCTTCTTCTTCTTCTTTTTTTTTTTTTTTTTAAATAAATTGACAATTTTTTTTTAAAAATCCATAATTCCATATTTTCTCTGGAAAGAACGAGGAAAGTTCAATGGCAAGCTGCAAAAACCAAAGCATTTGAATTATTAGTTGCTGCTCCAAATCGTCCATTCCATTCCTTTAATGGCCCCAGCACGAACTTAATAATCACTGCATAATGTTCCATGCCGAGCTATCGAAGGTATTGTTCACGTGCTCATAAATAAATAAACTATGTACACACGGCAGAGATTATATCAAGAGTCGTAGGCAGCGACCACCCATTTTATTTATTCACCGGTCCACTGAATTTTTTATGAACAAATATAATTTTTCAATAAACATTTATATCTTTACGATCAACATATATAATTTTTTTAGTAAACAGATACATTACGGGTTTTCAGTAAACACTTATGCAACTGTGACAAACACATGGGTGCACGTAGGCGTGTCAGATTGTGAGAGCGGGGTGGACAGGATGGGTGGCTTACTTTTTATAGATGTACTTTTCCTTATATAAATTATTCAAGTGCCAAAAATGTCGAGCCAAGGTTTATTGATTTGTCCAGGAATAGTTTACCATGTAATATTATATGATATCACTTGTAGAAAGGAGGCTCTGTAATGCCGTGATCCGTCGCTATCTTATAATAACGGAACAATAGATTAGCTCCGTTTCGCGCATGTCATGCATTAAAAGAGTTTTTGCTACCAGACAGAGACAGGAGACACCAAGTTTTATGAAACAAAAAAATTAGAATTTCCTAGGCCATAAGATTAATAAAAGAAAAAATGTGGGTAATACCTACAATTTAGTATTGATTTCTGAAAATCGTTACAGAGGTTAAAAAAAAAATGATATCAAAATCGATATCGACCGTATTGCTATTCATATTAAATGAGAATTTCGACCGTATTGCTATTCATATTAAATGAGAATTTTTCTTTTTTGAGAAAAAGATAAGAGGTCATGCCTCTAACTTTTATTACTCGTAAGAGATATTAAATGAGAATTTGAGATACTATTCAAATTAATGGTTTCACTGTACTACTTATTTTTATACAGCGTAGTATATGTAATTATATACTATACAAATTAATATCTTAAATATTAAATGAGTTAATATGAATATAACTCATTTAATATGAAAACTAAAATAGTTGGTATCGATTTTGGTATCAGTTTTCTTGATTTCTTACATAAAAATTGGATCTCTTCAATGATCAGATGGCTCTGGATACTTCACTTTTTTTTTTTTTAAAAAAAATAAAAGTTGTTTTATTGTAAGAAAACTAAAAAAGAATATCGACGTTGTTATTGCTACGTCACTATTAGATAACTCAAGTACTTCTCACCATGCATGATTCTACAAAGAAGCAAAATATATGCCCCAAAATAAAAGGGAAGAACATTCCTGCATGATGCTTAACGTATGTACATATGTTTATGCAATATTGTTAAATTAAGCACATACTACCGTTTCATTTATGCCAACAAATCAAGATCAGGGTAAATCAGTAAACGGCCAAAATCAAATGGAATTGTCATAACAAAAAAATAAAACAAAATTATAATTTATGCTGAACTTAAACTGTTATTTTCTAATTTCCACAAAATCTTACATGAAAAATTAAACTATCACAAGATCTCAAACTTTATTCTATGAACTGCAACCTATTAAGATCCAACCAAACTTGCTTGAACACCTTCACAATAACACTGTGATAGTCAGCAGAGTTGAGGGAGAGGTAGCATGCAAGGAGGTCCTCGAGATCGCCCGACGATCGCATGTCGTTCGCGATGATCATCTCGATCATCGACTCCGTGAAGTCCCGGTGCGGGTCGGAGGAGTATTTTATCACAGCAAGGCTCTTCTTCTGGCTTCTGTTGATCAACTTCCTTGCTTTCGTTGCGGTTTTTGTTGTAGATTTTGGACTCGCCACCACCAGAGTGCGACTCGGGTGTACTGCCTTAGACGACACAGATCGACTCTTCGTCTTCAAATGCGTCCTCTTATCATCCTCCGTGTAAACCAAACGATCAACATCCTTGCATTCCTTGTCTGATGATCTCGTTCGAATCGGCGACAGTGCAAGCTCTATCATGTTGCTCGATGCGTTTCTGTTACCTGCCAATTTCTTACAATTCGAGCGTTTCGTATCCGTGTCGGTGATAAAATCCGCGAATACGGTCTCCTTTTCGCTATCCGATACGAAACTTTCACATCCTTCAGTCACACAATTCTCGTGCTTTTCTCCGCCACCGCCAGAGCAATTGCACCTCATCGAGGCAGACGGAGAAACCGACTTCCGGCTGGGGCTGTTAATCAGTACTTTTACATGCCTTCTATGCCTCCTCTTGGATTTCCTCGGCATCTCCAGGGGAAGATCAGCATCAATTCTCCTTGCCAAATTAACAGTAGAACTCAGGCTTCTTCTCGAGTCGATCACAGCACTAGTCGAGTTAGTCGAGTTACTCGAGTAGTAGTGCGAGGCCCTATTCGGAACGAGGGACATTCTCGGGGACGGCGATGCCAGAGATGCGAAGGATGATCTCCTTGCTGCTAAGCCTGAATTACCTCCTGATCTTGTTGAGAAATTCTGCAGGTTTCTTGATCTTCTGGTACTGTGGCTCATATCTCTCAGCTTGTAGAACCATGCATTTGGTACCATGTCTGACAACCTGAACTTGTACTTCCCCATTTCTTGTTTTCCTCTCTTTCTCAAAATTCTCTCTTTGTAGGTAGAAAGGAAGTTGAGTTTGTATATAACATGGAATGAACAATGGATATTAATATATATGGAAGCTTTAATTAATGCAAAGCACATTAATATTAAGGGAAAAATGACAAATTTCAAGCTATTGCTCACTCACACCAAAAATATTAATTTCATGACCAAATGATTTCTGTTACAAATTAATTTCCACTACAAATTACAAATGATTTCAAATCTCCCTCCATCTCTAAATGTAACTGATGGCAGTGCATGCAGAGGTTGCCAACTAGTTATTATAGCACATTAAATATAAGTGCAAAGTGACAAGTTCTTGCAATTGGTCAAACTTTTAAAAGTGGTTACCAACTAATCACAATTCAATTAGGGCTTAAATGAAAACCAATCAAGTTTTTTTTAGGGAATATGAACTGAGAGCTCCGAACTTTCACCTTGTAACAAGTTGGTCCCCGAATTTTTATTTTAGACAAATAGCTCCCCAAACTATGATTTTGTAACAATTTGCCCCCTCGGCCCTCAACCAAATTAGCCATATAATATTTCAATTGAAATATGAAATGACCACAATACCCTCAAACGTTTGTAAGATAATATTTAAAATGCTCATGGTTTATTAATTCATAATTTATAAAGAGATAAGAACTATTTAATCATATAAGTACGTAATTAAAAAATTATATTACATTTACATTGTTGCCTTTTATTTTATATGATCTATTTCTATTTTTATAATGATTTAATCTTTATAATGATTATATATTTATATACAAAATTAAAAGTGATAAAAATTTTTGTATATATATTTACAATTTCAAATATTAAATATTTTTTTCATAAATTATTTGCTATCATCACGATCAAATAAACAAAATTTATAAATTTTAATTAGTTATGTAACTATGTAAATTATTAATTTAATTATTTATGTAATTATATGTTGTAATAATAAAAATAATGCATCCAACAAATATACAAGGGTACTTTGGTCAATTTCATATTTCAAATGAATTATTATATGGCTAATTAATGGTTGAGGGGCCAAATTGTCACAAATTCATAGTTTGGGGGTACATTTGTCCAAAATAAAAGTTCGGGGGCCAACTTGTCATAAGGTGAAAGTTCGGAGGCCTCTGGGGTCATCATCCCTTTTTTTATTTTGGTTGTTGGTTTATTTATTTTTTAGAATGACATATTTAGGGACTGCGTTTGGGTAATTAGATTAGATGATTGGCATTATATACGGTGATTAAGGTGCATTAATGTTTCAATTAAGGAAGGCAAATTACAAAAAAAAAAGAATAATTATATTAGGTACAAATGCTTAAATAAATTGTAGTTTAGGTGAAAATTGTTTATGACATACCTGTCGGGCATTTTAATTCTTAAGTGCCTCTTTACCTAATTGATGATTAGACAAGCCTCCTTTCTTGACTTGTGGCATTTAATTAATTACAAATTGCAAACAAAGACCACACTAATAAAGTTTAGTTACGGTGAATATCACAGATCTGCCATCTGTAATAAGGTCGGGTCTAAGGACATCAACCATATTACTTAGGACAATAAAATCTTGAATTATATGGAAGGAAATCTGAGAAAATTATATTATAAATGGAAAAATTTTGCTGTCCCAAACAATATTCTTGCTGTCTTAGGCCTAACACAATCTGATGAAACGTGAGAATCTAAAACACAAGGCATTATTAGCTTCTTTTGATCATAGAAAATGCGTGATTAATATGCATGTCAAAAATAGAATTTTATAGACATGTAGGTACAATTAATGATCTTGATCACTTTAACAAAAGTTTAATTTTCCGGTACAAGTATATATAGCACACGGAAATTTTGTACCGACAAAACCCATATTTATTTACTGAAAATAAATGTGGTTGATAACTTGATATACTACAATTTAATGCAATGTTGTAATTATTCATTATTTGCTGGTAGCAGCACACACACACATATATATATTTAAAAAAAAAAATTAAGCCAACTTAATCTGGTACCAGACTACCAGTAAAAATAAAACAAGAACTCAAGTACCAAATAGTTGCAGATTAATTTCTTAAGACCAACTAATTGGTATCTAATTTTCATGAGATTAAAACTACTGGTACAATGTAACAAATTAAGAGGGACAAAGAGGAAACACAGTGTTGCTAAGAGAAGGGACAAAATGTGAAACAGACAAGCCGGAGTATATTATTCAGATCGTGTAATTGTTCCACATGCATGAGTGATGACTGATGAGTTCCTCTGACTGAAATTATTTTCTAAGTGGCACGTGTGGTCTGATTCTGCTTTCAACTCACTTCCTCAACATTCAAACAATTCATTTCATGGAGGAACTACATGTACATATAACTTGTATCTAACTTATAGTTTTCAATTGAAAAAAAGAAGAAGAGGAGGAATTTGATTGATTGATTTTACAGAATTTGTGAACTAGTGAAGTGGGGAATCGTTTTCATGAAAAGGAAGCTAGATCTAGGTAGTAGAAAGTTGGGAATTCTATCTCTCCTCACGACTTTTTTTTTTTTTTTTTTTGAGGAAATCCTCACGACTTTACAACATCTTTGATGTGTGTGTGTGTGTGTGTGTTTTTTTTTTCCCTTGAAAGAAAATGAATAAGTAAATAACCATAGTCTCCTAATGACATGATGAACATCATATTAGCTAGCTAGTTCGTATGTGAAATTGCTACTGATATTCATTTGAACAATGCTTTATATAAACGACTGTCATAAAATTGATAGCCCATATATACATACACGATACATCGTCGACCAACTACGGTCAATATATGATTGTTCGAAATACATGTGTGAGATAACTATATATAAATGTATAATGATTTTATGTTCATAATTGGGATGCTTAATTGGTTCCTATATAACTTTGTCTCAAAAAGAAAAAGAAAAAAAAAAAAAAGAATATATGAAGAGTTAATTAGGAGAACCTCGATCAAGTCCTCAATCAAGGAGCAATCTCATGCATGGACGTTGAACTATTAAACATTAACACAACTGACAACCGGATTATGCTCTATCAGTCATTCAGTTGTACAGTTAATTACGCAATAGCAAATGTATATTAATCATTAAATATTGCGCATTCTTAATTAAGTAACATCTGGTGTTCATAGAAAAATTGTCTATAACGTCTGTATGTTACATTTCAGATATATCTGTTACATTCTTTATACGTCTATGAACATATGAATGATTTTTCAATGGACGCAAGATGTGTCTCTCCTTAATTTATTCTCAAAAGTCAGATTTGTATGCGCAGCAATACGCAGTATATAGTCCATTTGATTTGCATCAAGATCCGTGCAAACTCAATCTCAAAAAATTCCCCTACAATACGAAGGGCGTCCGTATGTGGTACGTTTCTTTCAGTCTTTGGAAGAGTATAGAAGCAACATTTAAATTGTATAAGAGAGAAACATAATTAATCTACAAATTCAACAATATACTATATTTTTTTAAATTTCTTTTGAAAGTTTGTTGCAAAAAATATACTGATAATATGATTATCAAAATAACGACTGATATATTCCCTTAATTTTTTTTAATGTTCCCAAACACTAAGATTAACATTTTCCTTATTCAGAGTTGGCCGAATTAAAAAGTTTGCTTTTATACGATATGTATGTAATATTATTTTTGTCTTCGATGATGACAAACTTTTAATTCAAAAATCAAAACATCACAAAAGAACAAACCTCTTCAAATTTCACAACACATTATCAATAGTTTGGGCCTTAAAAGGGCCCAAATATATGCAATCAGATACTTCATGCAAACTTCCAAGAAAACAATCACTTTCAATTTTCATACCTCAAAAAGTTTTCTTACTTGTCAAATTTTCTGAACCAGACAAAGATAACCCAAAAATATATATAATATACATGATTTGAGCCTTTAATTTGTTTCAGTTGCTGGACCTGTTTTTCCTCTATGCTTAGTCGGCTCCCATTGAGCCACGTCACATTCCACCCTTCACATACCCTCCTAGACCACGTGGCACACACTGACACCTCCACAATTTTATGAACTCCAAGAAGTTTTCAATTTTATTAACCTATATATAAGGGATGCTAATTACCCCCATTTTGTAAACCATTATTCATAAAAAGAAGGAAAAGAAAAGAAAAGGTGAAATTTTGATCATGGAAATGAGAGTGCTTCCATTGATGTCCTCTTCACATAATCACCTGCCCCCAAGATTTGGAGGCAGCAACAGGAATTCAATCCTTAAACAGAATTTCAGTTCAGTGAATTCAGTGAAAGTGTGTGCAAGCAAAGAGGACAACAATGGCTCAGCCAAAGGAGAGGCCAAGCAGTCACTGTTCACTAACCTGACAGATGCTTTAGACTTTGCTCAGGTGAGATCAGACAAGGATGCTGAGCTTCTGTATGAGGCAAGGGAGGCCACAAAGTCTGGTGGAAGGATGACAAGAGAACAGGTAATTCATCATCATGAATATACATTATATAATTTGCATTTGCAATTTTGTTGGTTTGAACAATTTAGGAGTTTGTATTTATCTATTTGTGTTCTTGTTTGATTATCTTTTGACAGTATGGAGCACTTAGGAGGAAAATTGGGGGCACTTACCAGGATTTCTTCAAGTCATTTGTTGATGGTAAGTTGAGTTTCTATACCCAATTTCATCCAGTATCTATAGAATATAATTCAAATTCAAAATGCCTTGATTACACCACAAAAAACTGAAGTAACAGGCATTTTCCAGATAGAAGTTTGAAACCTTACAGACAAACTACCATGTATATTAGTGGAGTACCAGAAACTATTTTTACTGAAATATTTCCAGTGACACTGGTAAAAAACTATCATAATTTAGCCCCAATTATATACAAGTTATATTAAGACAGCTCTGAACCACAGTTTTTCATTTTTAATTTTTTTTGTTGTTCATGTTAAAACCTGTTGAAATGTTATCTTAATCCATGTTCTCAATCACTACAGTTGAAGGGGAATATGTAGAGGAAGGTTGGGTCGACAAGACATGCAAGGTGTGCAAGAAAGACACCCGAGGCGAGCCACGCCAAGTCGACAATTTCGGCAAATATGTTCATGTGGCATGCTTAGAGAGATCCAAATCTACCAATTTCTTCTCCAGGCTCTTCGCCAGATAGATAGATAGAACACCCCAATGATACTTCTCTTATATATTCCTTCCATTTCATATTGAAAGATCAAAGAAGAGATTTGAGAATGTAGTCATGGTCAGTTATTTGATTCGAAGATTAGTGTAGAATTGAAGTAAAATAGAGAGAACAACATTAAGAAAATTGAATTGCACAAAGTACTTTTGATACTGTCTTTCATTACAAAATATAAAGGTATATAGAGTAACAAATTTACAGCCAATTCAGTTTCTATAGATGTGTAAACGCTACATTTCGAACCCAGCCAGGAACAAAACAACCTACATGTTAGTTCAACCTGTTGTGACAGTTAACTCTAATAAAAGTAATTAAAATGACATCTTTTTCTCAACTCTTTGTCAGATAAACCCTACTCCTAATGACATTTTCACCGACCTTAAACCCCGGCATAACAGTGAAACCGACTTTAGCAGTCTGTCCTTCATTAGGCGTCAGCTCGGCAACCACACTCTCCATAAAATCAGCCTCAAACAAATCCATCTCCCTCACATAAAACATCTCGGCATTTGGTACAAAAGTGAGTGACATTACCTTCAGGCCCCAGACCCACCTCGCCATCCTGACGAATGCCTCATAGAACGGTGTTTTCGGATGGCCCCCGCTCATCAGAAAGGCCCTGTGGTCCAAATTGCCGAAGAAGGAATCCTCCATTTCCTTCGGGATTGCATCCAAATACTTCTCCCGGCAAAATACGCTGAAATCGGAATTTGGGTCGGTTATGAGCACCTCGAAAGGGTCTACAGCCCCCATGACTTGATCAAAGTTGTCCATTGAGAATTGATCCTCTTGTACATCTGACAGCATTATTCTAGAGAGATACGCATCAAAAGCATACTTCTTGTGCGACCTCTTGTAAAATACAGTCTCTCTATACATGCACCTCACTGACGAGTCGAGGTCCCAACCCGAAACCTGCATCAGGCTCACCAATGGCTTCGCAAAATCATGAATTGATACTGATGCAAAATTAACAACCTCCGCGAATAAGTTCGGTGTAAGCTCCCGGTTGACTAGATTCAATCTCCTCCTCCTCCCGTAAGAAGGTTTCTTTCCGACCTTCCTCGACAACTTCGAATTCTCTGCCCCCAATTCATCAACCTCCAACCTCAACCTTTCGATTTCAGATTCTTTGTCCTGAACAATGCTTTGCAAAATTACCAACAATTTCTCATGTTCTTTGATTTTCGAGCTACCTGAGGCCCGGCACTTCGGCTTGTCAGCTGATCTCTCATTGTACAAACTCTCCAATTTGGACAAAGATTCGAGCTGAGAGGTAATGAGCGTATCCGAACTTTTGATCTTGTTCGGGTCGTACGGGATATGCGCTTGCTGGTGTTGCACATAGGCCAATTTAAGAGATGAAATTGAATCAATTAACTTCAAGAGGGTGGCTTCTTCTTCTTCTTCGGAGGATGCCGGTTTTGGGTTTTTAGGTTTGTTAAGTTTGTTGGGTTTTGGGTTTAAGGAAACCGCTGGGTCTGCAACTGAGGTCACCTTGCAAAGATCCGAAATGCGAAAGATGACATTGAAGGAGCTCTTCGCGGCCATTAGACTTGTAGAATGATCAGAAAGCTTTCTGTTGAAATCAAATTGAATTTCAATAAGAACAACTACACATATAAAGCTACAATTCCTCAACTAAGCAATTAAAGTAGCAAAAGAGGTACATTTTGTATATTAATATCTTACAAATTAAAAGAGGAGCCTAACTTTGGAATAATAATCCAATTGTCTAATTTGGAACCGGACAATCTGTCTGCTATACCAAAGGGGCAACAATTATAAAGATGAAAGGCAGAAAAATTAAAGAAAAAGCAAAAGTACGGTATATAAAAATGTAAACCCATAAAAGGTTTCCCATAATAAATAGCTAGGTTTTATAATAAATCACCGACACAAACACAACGCCCGAATTTCATTTCATCATCTGTTTTTTTGAAATACCAAAGATGACCATTTTTGAAAGATAAGTATCCTGGTTTGTACATGTCAGTATATATAGGTAACTAATATTTGTTTCTGTTTATGTATTTTTGAAATTTTAAACTGGCAGCCAAGAATCAGAACAATACGAAACAATGGTGATCTTTGTTTTAGCGCAATAAACAACAATTACTGACAAACAATAATACACTAGAAAAATCTTATCAAGGATACAAGTATCAGCACATATACGCTTGAAACAAAGGAAAGATATGATTTTTTTTTTGTCTCATATCATAGATTACCTGCTATTTACCCACAAAACTCAAAAAAAAAAAAGGAAAATAAAAAAAAATACATACAAAGCAGCACAAGAAGAAATCTTTCCTTTGCAACATCAATCAATATCTAAACAAAAGGAAAAAAAAAACTACCAAGTTTAAAAATAAGGTACCTTAAGAGAAGACCCAAGATGAATCATTGAATCAAGATGTTGCCTCTCTGCAGCAGAAACCCCATCCACATCCAAAGAATCTATCTTTAATCACTAACAAAACAGAAGAACAAAACAAACAAGATAAGACAAGAGTGTACTTAAGGCTTAAAGTGCAAATAATAAGTGGAGGTGAGGAGGGAGGGGTATGAGTATGACGAGGAAGAAAGAAGAAACAAAACCATGTGGATTGCACCGAGCTCCAATTTGTGCGATTAGAAAAATGGGTGGTAGCTGGGACGTGGGATCCGTGCTTGGATTACTTTATTTAGTGCTCTGGTTTCAGTTTCAGTTTCAACCAGCATTTAAAAAAAATCTGAGAGGTTCAAACCCGACTCGAGAAACTTAAAAAAAATAGATAGGCCGACCTGATCTTAGGGTGTAAACCCAGCAACTCGGGAGGGTCGGTCTTCGAAAAAAAAGAAATCTAACCCACAAAAAATTTTCTGAGGAAACCCGACCCCCTGACCCGAGGTACCGGGGTAACCCGAGTATAAAAAAAGAATAATAATAATAATAAGTCGAAACCCCGTATATGTTAATAACATAGTCGGTTCCAAACTTAAAAATTAAAAGGGGATAACTTTTATTTTTAAAAAACAATTATTAGTATAAAATATAAATATTTCGGTTTAAAATAAATATTTTTTAGTATATTTCGGTTTAAATAAATATTTTTATTTTTTTGTTTTTTTTTAAATACGTTTGTCAATTTTTGTAAATATAAAATAGGATGATATGTTTTTATATATTTTTTTCGTTTCTTTTTTGTTTTTTGGATTTTTTTTTTACTATATAACCCGAACAACCCAGACAATCTGAGCAAACCGGGAGGAACACTCCTAAGCTATGTCAAATCTCTATCCCCCAAAAATTTTTCTGAGATATCCCGACTCGAGCAAGCCGGGGGACTGGAGAAACTCGAAATCCAGAGAACCCGTGGACTGAAGCGGATTTAGACCATCCAGAACCTACCCGGACCCTCTATAAAAAGTTAAAACACTAGTTTCAACACAAGCGGAGCCCTAATTGTTGTGCTACATCAATTCATCACATATATGGATCCGATAAGGGCAGGCAGAGGGAAAGAACAACAAGAACCGTTTTTGGGTTTGAAGAATTTTAAACGGTGAAGTGAAGACTGAAGAGAAGAAGAGGAAGAATTAATTTTGGGGTAATGACCCCGGACCCCCCCGAACTTTCGGGTTTTGACAACTTGGCCCCCGAACTTTTAATTTGGACAAATGCCCCCCCAAACTATCGATTTGTGACAAATTGCCCCCCGGGCTGTTAATTAGCCATCTAATACTCCATTTACAAGTATGAAAAGACCAAAATACCCTTATGTATATATGCATGATATTTTAAAATTTTAATCATTTAAAACGTAAATAATTTTTTCTTGATCTTTTCATACAAACCGGAGAGTTCAAAAAAATATTTAATTAAAAACCATTATATATTAAAAATATATAAAAAGTTATTAAATATTTTGTAAATACAAAATTTATAATACAGAATATTTATCGTTTACTTTTTATTATTTTATTTTATGAACATAATATTTATATTCATGTAATTAATTTTTATGGAAAAAAATATTTACGTTTTAAATGATTTAAAATTTTCAATCAAATTTGAAGTAAACAAGTCGGTAAAGCCAGAAAGCGTTTTATATGCACGATATTTATATATACATAAGGGTATTTTGGTCTTTTCATACTTCTAAATGGAGTATTAGATGGCTAATTAACAGCCGGGGGGCAATTTGTCACAAATCGGTAGTTCGGGGGGGCATTTGTCCAAATTAAAAGTTCGGGGGCCAAGTTGTCAAAACCCAAAAGTTCGGGGGGGTCCGGGGTCATTACCCCATTAATTTTTGTATCATGGAGAGGAAGAGGAGGAGTGGAGATGGATGGATGATAATAAATGTTGGTAATAATATGATGCGTTACTCGAGGGTGTTCAGTTTCCAGAGAAGAGAGAGAGGATCTGGTTAGACTCCCCAAAAAAAAAAAAAAATCTGACCTGACCGTATGGCGTATGTATCTGCTTTCTATTCCCAACGCAGCTCTCTCTGATCATTTGTGGCAATTTAATACTTTTTCCTAATAAAAAAATGGGAAACTCTTTGGGTCCGTTTAGATTGTGCAAGGATTAGTAAAAGAATAGTAGAATAGAGAATAGTAGATGAGATTAGTAAGAAAATAGTGATTTTTGGATTAGCTAAAGAATAATAGAATATGGTGGTATTCGGGATAGTAAAAATGTTGTTTGGATTGTTTGTTTAGAATAGCGATGGATGGTAGAAAATAATAGTAGCTAATCCATATTTTACAAGGAATAGCGGATTAGCCACTATTCGGACTAATCCGGATTAGCATGTATGTGTTTGGATCACACAAAAGTTAGGAATAACTTACTATTCCGATTAAAGTGTTATTCCATAGCAATCCAAACGCGCCCTTTTTCTTCACAATTTGTCAGTTACTTTTCATTCCACGATTTTTACTATTTTTGTTTTGTAAAGTAGTTGTGTGATTTTTGTTATAATAGATAGATATTTTGTGTGATTAAGTTTCTAATTGAAGGTTTCATATTTATAGAGAGATCGGGACAACGTTTAGTCTTGCAGAAAGACAAATTAATAAAAGTAATTAATGTCCAAATTATCAAAATGTGTACATTATAATTTAGAATTCGCTATTACTACTTTATTTATATTTCAGATACGATAGATTAAAACTAATGAAATTCTCAAGTATAAACTAATTCCCAAAAAAAATATAGAACCAAATGGTGTCTAATAAAATTTAAAATTACAAAAATCACTGTCAAAATTAACTAAAGAAGTTTTGTATACTTTTTTTTATTAAAGAAATTGAGAATCTTGGATCTAGGTCATAACTCATAACTCATAAGAAAAACCACCACATTGTTAGCACCATATGCCCAGCGTCATAGAACATCTCACATTGGTGCCAAGGCGGGAAAAGCAGCAAGAGCACCTCTTCAAGAGATATAAAGTGGGTAATAAATGGGTTCTATTTATTATCATTATTATTAGGTTAAATGTCGAAACACGATGACCCATTTATTTGTGTTTGCGTTGAGCTTTCTTTCCTCAAAAAAAAAAAAAAAAAAAAAAGCTTTGGCTTTCTGATGTGTCCATCTCGTCTTTGCATTCTTTTAGAAAAAAATATCATATTATTTTTTAAAAATAATATTATTTTCAGACACATCAATTTTCATTGGGGTGTCTTTTTTACCTTTTTCCTTAAAAAAGAAAATAAATTGTCATCTGTGACTGTACAATGCATTGCTTGTGTTTAACATGTAACCAGTAGAGTAAAGCTATCACGAGGGCACCTAAAAAAAATTATATCAAATCATCTCCAAATTTCGATCTGCAGGTCTCAATAAGTTATTTATATCAAGATCTTATAAGATATAAAAATTTTCCATTTAGGTAAATTTGTAGGTACCATCATATATAAATAACTCGCGTAATCACTAAAAAGAACTCTACTTTTATTGTGTTTATTCGTACGTTACATAATCTCACACAAAATGCCACAAATATCAGATTATGGGTCCATATATATATATATAGCAGGGAACCTCATATTCATCCAAGTGAGATTTGCATGAGACAAAGTTAATTTTTTAAATAACCCATGAACTGCCGGCCCCTTCTAACATGAAAGATTATAAATTTATAATATTTAACTTGTCCAAAGTTCCAATAGATTATTTCAAGCTCAGAAGATTACACTTGTTCAGATTTCAGACTGACAATATGATCTATCTAAATATCTAGTAGAATCACTAGCAAACGAATATGAAGCTTCGAAGAATTAACAAACATTTAAAAAATTAAGTCTTATAAAATCTTGAATCAGGACACGTCGTGGTTAATTTCTCATGGTCAAAGCCTACCTCGTGCATGTGGCTTTTGTTTGCACAGACAATTTGTCAATTAATCAATTTTTTTTCCTGTAAGAACTGCTCTATAGTACTTCTCATTAATCTTAATCAAGCTACACATGATTTTGTAATTAAGAATTGTTTTTGATTGCCTCAACATTATTTTCACTTTGGTCTGTCAAGATTTTAAAATATCATTATGGTCCTTAATTATGACCTTTATGTTTATAATTAATTGGTTTTATGTTTCAGCGATCAGCATTGATTCCATTCAATGTATTGTATGAAATTACATTACTGGACCGGACAGTGATAGGGCCCAATTAGTCATCCAGGCCCATATAACACACTTGAACCAGGCCGGCCCAAATATCACCCGACACCACATATTGGCATTCGACTAAGGCCACATAAGATCCCCGACATTTGCTGTACTTCGGCGTACTTGGGTTGAAGAACAGCATAAAGTCAAATGCACTTCGGTTGATATTTTAGCCTATATTAAAAGACCCTAGACCTTAAGGTGGTGTTTGGTTACATCATAAAGTTAAGGAGGAATAATTTGTTGAGATTTCATGTATAGCCTAGGGTTGAATTTCTAAAATTTTTAACCCCAAGTTCATAATTATACTAAAAGATCTTCGTTAATGCAACGATCAAACATCTAATTACATGGGAGAACACATGTAATTCCAACATATTACACAAAACAATTCTATCATGATTGCATGGGAGAACACATGCAATCCAATCATCTTCTCAATTAATTAAACTCTAATTAATTCACAAAGACGACATAAGAATTGTACCTTGATTTGCGCGGAATTGATAAGGCGATTGGCTATTCTTCGTTGCTCGTTCTTCCTCTTCTCCTCCTGAATCGATCGACTTCAAGGCGAGGCAGCGGTGCGGAAGAGCCCTTAATTCACCTTGAATCTACAAACAACTCGCGATCGGTGTTCACGATAGATGAACACCTAACCCTAGCACTCTCTAATGGAATTAGTTGTTCTTTAATTCTCAACACATGAGAAGAACAATGGAGGAAGAGGGAGGCTGAAAATAACTACTAATTTTCGGATGATCTTGTTTGTGATCTGATCGCCTATATTTATAGGCGAAGATCAGAAAAAAACTTAATAATAGCACCAAACTAATAATAGCGCTCTTAATATTATTATTAATATATATATAGCATGGCCTTATTTTTGTTTCCCATTTCGGCATGACAAAAAAAAAACACCCCTATTTGTTTTATAAATTAAATTAGATAGTTAAAACCGCCTCCAATAATTCCATCTAATTACTTTATAAAGTAATTTTAGAAAGTTAATTCTAATATCTTATCTTTATTATTTCAACCATGAAATAATCTATAAGATATAGAACCTAGTTGTTTCTTATTCATTTGATGTGACCGTTTAGAGATTTATGTCATGTTGAAGTTATGATATAACTAGTCTATATCAAATGACTACAGAGGTTTTATCACTACATATAGTCCTTCAAATGACATAAATAATGCTGCACATTATTTTGCCAAATCCTCTAGTATTGTGTCTATCCTTGTCACGTGATATTCTGAATGCTGCGCAAAATAGGAACGTGTCATTTTTGCACTGCATTCGTTTTCTTGGTCTCTATAAGTGAATTATAATTATAACTGATACCAGTTATATTGCTAGCATTATAATCCCACTTTACCAAGGGGCTCAGTAATATCACTACTCATATTGAGTGACAATGATACTGTTGATACATAGATTTCTCCCGCACAAGTTTCACACAACGAACTATCACTTTATCCTATAACTTGATAGGGTTTAAATGATAATCACATCCTGTGTTACTCATGTGAAAAATATACATATCTCATATCGTAGATTCAAAGACACAATGAAACATCAATGACACAAAACACAATCCATATGATGTTTCATTTAAATTGGTCATTCTCAATGTATAAAATATCCATCTAATTTTATACACTCATGTTTATAGTGATAAACTTTATATTTATAGAACTACAATATACTTTTATCAACATGATGATCTTACTGATAATTAATGTTCCTCTTTAATTATCAAGATCATGAGCTAATTTAGAAATACATATCCCATCTTTAGAGTTCTATGATTCAGGACCAAGAGCATCTTCCTGAATTCTTCTAAAGGAATGATATTATTAAATTTCAAGGAACATAAATGCATATCAAAAACACATTTAATCATAAACATAAATAATTTTCAAAACACATCCTTTCATAACTTCCTATGTCAAGTTATGACATCGTAAACTATCAATGTTTGGTTGAGCAAGTGGAAGAATAAGAAGAGAATAAAAAGAGAAAACATATTATATTATTGTTATATTATATAGTATTCTTCTTCTTATTGTTTTATTAATAGATTAAAATTATAATAATTATCATTTTTATGTTATTATATTAATATGGTTGTCATAATTATAATTACTAATATAATTATCACTGTTATTATGTTATTATTTTTTTAAAATTTCATTGTCATTAATTATTGTATATAAATTATTATTATTATTTCGTTGTTATATTAATTATTATAGTATTATTTATATTATTATTTAATTATGTTAAAATTTATTCAATATAATATTATGAATTGTATTAATTATGTTATTATTTAATGAATACAATTATTATTACTAATTATAATTACTTATTATAATATTATTAAATTATTTTTATTATTATTATGGATACTGTTATTGTATGATGATATTATGATTATTTTATTATTTTTGTTAAAACGATAACGATAATAACAATATTAATATTAATAATAAATTAATATTGTTGTCATAATTAGAATTGCTAATATAATTATAATTGCTATTATGTTATTAATTTTTTAAATTTCATTATCATTATTTATTGTGTATATTTTTATTATGATGTTGTTATATTAATTATTATAATATTATTTATATTATTATTTAATTATTTTAAAATTTATTTATTATTATATTATGAATATTGTATTAATTATGTTATTTTTTAATGAATACAATTATTATTATTAATTATAATTACTTATTATAATGTTATTATATTAATTTTATTTATTATTATGGATATTGTTATCGTATGATGATTTTATGACTATTTTTATTATTATTTGTAAAACAATAATAATAAACATTATTATATTATTTTAATATTATTAATCATTATTATATTATTAAAGTAGTTAATCAAACTTACTAAGAATATTTAATTGATTTTGACCCACGTAGCTTAAGGAGTGGGGGAATAACTTATACCACCTCTCATGGCTCCTTAATTTATGGAGCCACAAATCTTACTTCTTCCTTTTTATTCTCTCTTTAGTTATTTATGTTTGGCTCCTTAAGTGAAGTATAAGAGGTTTATTCCTCACTTATGCTCTAACCAAACATGGTGTAAGGCTATAGTTGGACTTACATTCATAGAATAATCATTTTGCTTTAAGCTTAGAATTTTGTATTAGACTTTTAGCTCTTTTTACACTCTAGCTCGGTGTAGTTAAGCAAAGGACTATTAGACAGTACTGAACTACCGGTACGTACTGGTACATGAAACCACATCTCAGCCATTTGAACCAATCTCACAACCTTATCAAATGTAAATCCTGAAATTCCCCCAAATCCAAACTGTTCATGTATGCGAACGCATGATTCGGCCTTTTGGGGGCAAAAATGCAAAAGGAATGATGAGGCCCAAGGCCCAGAATGAAGGTAAATGGTTCGGGCAACAGCATAAAAACAAAGCCCAAGGCCCAAAATAAAGCATAAACACATTTATGTTGATCTCATCGCAAGAATGCCTCAAAGATTGAGACTTGGTAGGACTCAGGCGGGTCTGTCGGCGTCATGCAAATTGCCTTCGTTTCGCATCAATATGGAATGATGAAGCATCTGGCATCTGCAACGGGATGAAAATAGTCATTATATTAACATGAGCCCAAAATTTATCATAAATTCATGTAAACACATAAATATTTTTTTTTTCCTATCAAATTGGTTGTCCATTTAGTTTTAGAGTTAAGTTTTTGTGATATTGGAGAAAACTAATGAAGTGGAATGAACTACTTTGTTTTTAAACTTAAAGATAATAATTTTCAAACTTTTATTAACACCAATTTAAAAATGATTATTGAACTATGTATTTACATTTTTGAAGATGTCTGAATGAGTAGAGCTGAAGGCACTCAAGGATTGGTTTGTGTGGTCAATTATATGAGATAAATGCTATCCTCTTTTTACTATTATATTATTGTTGATATATGATATATGCTATTAATGTACAGGTACACAAAGCGTAGCTATCTTAACCTGAACCGGAAAAAAAAAGAGGTATTGGGTCTGTCTTCATATTGGGCCTAGGCCTCGTTTCTTAGTTATCTTGGGCCTGCCTTCAAAGAAATAAGGAGTTGGGATTTTTCCCATACTAATGACGGAATGTTATAATTAAACTCTGTTTTGTTCGGTTCTTTCTCTCGCTCCTTAGCTTCCTTCCCAATCTCCCCACTCAGAACACTATTACAAGAAGCTCAGTTCTTGATCAGACAGAAAATAACTCTGATTAAGCTAAAGTAATCTCAGAGAGAAGGTTAATTGATCAAGCGAAAATGACGTACACGTGTTGTGGGTGCATGATGCTTTTCCGTCACTACACCTTCTACCATCGGCACCTGTCCTTCCGGTGTCCTTACTGTGTCGACCGATTCGCTTCCGAGCAGGAGCTAGACGGTCACATCGCCGAAGACCACGGCGAATCTCCGGAGGACCACCAAGAGCGAGTTCGGCTGTTTGCCGTTATCTTACTCCTATGGTACTTCCTGCCCCCTCCGGCAGTCCCCCTTAGCCCCCCGCTGCCGGGGGGCTGCCATTGAGGGCTATTTGGTCATTTAAAAATTTTAATGGCAATAATGCAATGTTATTAAGTTTGTAGTGGCAAATTTGCAATTTCCAAGTTTGGAGTGGCAAAGTTACGAATAGAGGGTTTTGGAGTGTTAAATATACAAATTCCCCTTAAATTTATATCAAATAAACATAGCTTTACTTGGAATATAGTTTTGGAACTATCATCAAGATAGTAAAAAAAAGGGTTTACTAAACATTTACCTCTCATTTTGGTTTAAGAAGGAAATTTGGATCTGATACCTTGTGCTCATCGATTATCGATTATAGTATATTTTAATTTCGGACCAACCTTGTCACTGTAGATGTACAGTGCGAGGAACAATACTTTTATTTTTTTTTCTGACGGAAAATTTTTGGGCTATATGTTGTAATTCACAAATGCCTCTCAATTACGGAACTAAGTGAAAAACATAAAATAATGTGTAGAAGTTTCTTTTTTTATCATATTCAAAGCTTCACAATTTAGTATCCATTGATTGTGTATGATTTTGGAAGACTCCTATAAAACAAACTATATTGTATTGAGTTGAAGCTATATCAACAAAAAAATTCTTATGATAAAATATTAAAAAAAAAAACTTCAATGGGTTTAAGATTTCTTTCTTTTTTTATACAGTTACTCCTAACTTTTGTTTTGTAAAATTTAATTCATGAAACTCTTAGCTATAATTTTTTGCGTACAAACTATTAAAAATTATTGCATCAAATTGTTTTTTTTTTTTGGTTAACATTAATCCAAGATTTTTTTGCAAATAAATAAGATAGATTGGTCTCCAAGATCTTTCATTAAAAAAATTAATATTCAACAATTTGAAATATCAAGGTGAAAATAAAGATACTTAAAATTAGTTAACTAAGAAATTTTACAACACTAAAAATATCATTGAAGTTACCGAAAATTGGCATAGAAAAAAAAGTAACATAAAAGATGTATGTATTGGTATTATTATGACATATCCGGTCTTCATAAATAATTACAATTAACAAAATATTCATGACATATAATTACAATTTCGACAACGATTATTAATAATATAAATGCGTGTGGAAAAAAAAATCATTAAAATAAACTAAATTAGTTTTATTTCAAATTATTTAACGCACTATTAAATTTAGATTATTGTAAATTTATGCATTGTTACACACTATTAACACAATAGATTTATAAGACGGACAATATGTTTGTAAATATTTTAAATGTTATTTTGTTTTCTCCAAAACTGTATTTGGAGTTGCCTTGCAGGTTGGTTATGTTAGGATAGTTGTCAACTTCTTTTGGAAGTTGATATGAACAAATTAGTTTTAATTAGGTGTTTGTATTAGCTTTTGACTCCTCGAAAAGAAATGAGGAGTGGTGAAATGAAATTCACTCTTATCCAAAAAAAATGTTTGTAAATATTTTATTATTCACCAACTTTTTTTTAACTATTAGAAAATTATTGCCAAGATTAACTGACAATTGTCAATACATCTTCATCCGTTATATGTTTTTACGCAACATCTATAGTATCTGAAAACAGTTGCCGAAACAACATAAGGCACTTTGCTAGTTTTTTCTGAAAGGTGTCATAAGTACTATACCTTGTGCTCATTTTGGTTTAAGAAGGAAATTTGGATCCTATACTGAATTTTTTTTTTTTGGTTTGACCTATGATTTGGTGATGTCTATTTTAAAATTAGATTTCCAAATGCTTTTCTCAAAGCCAAAAATCCTGAGAAATTAACAGGGGCATACGTTTTAAATCACATAAATAAACATGTCCCTTTTTTTATAGTGGAGTGAATATTGCTACGAGAAAGAAAGAAAATAAAAATCTAAAATAATGCAAATTTTACAAAATTGTTCAATAGATGAAAATCATGAAATAATAGTTGATACAATGTTTGTCTTTTTGAAGTATATTGTGTATGTTTGTTTATTATTCCCATTGGAGATTTGGATGTTACTGTCTCCAATTATGTTATACGGTTTTGATTAGGATGTTAATGATTTAAGACTGGATATGTAGTGAGGAATTCGAGCAATGGTCATGCTCGTTTTTTAATTATTTTTAGGCCTTTTTTCTATTTCTTATGATGTACATTTTTCTCTCCTACAAAAAAAATGGGAGTGGATTAATAAAATTTCACTTAGTAAAAAAAAATAAAAATATAATTTCTTTAGATGTATGAAATATATTGAAGTATTGTGAATTTGTGATGTTGTTATTTGGGGTTTCTATGTAGTATGTACAATGAAGATAGTGTGAGTTTTAAACTCACGATAGGTCTTTTAAAAAAATATTTCAAATTACCTTTAAATTTTGATTTATATAGCTCAATATTTATTTTTATATCAAAAATTCTTGCAATACAAAAAATTTATAGTTTTATAAACTTTAAATGCTTATTTGGGAATTTTTAAAAAATGATACATAAAAATTGATTATTTTTGTAATATTATATAGTCATTTTACTTCTCGTCAAAATTGCATCCCATCATCAATATATCAACCATTTTAGTTTTGATTTGGATACGAGGGCATAATAGTCTATGCAAAATAATTAATTTGGTTAATTAATAGCTGTTTTATACGATTGCTTGGTAAAAATAATAAATAACCAGAGCATAATTTATTTCATTCAACTCATACATAAACATAACCAGATTAAAGTTTGATGAGCAACTATATAAAAGCAAAACTTCCATAATTATCCTTGATATTCATATCCATGCTTGTGCTTAATAACGAGCTCAGCTCAGCTCAGCTCATTCCAGCTCGCTGAAATCTTTTCCCCTCTCCGATCGACAGAACCCCGAAGCTTGCCAGCAGATTCACTCTACTTCTCAGTTCTCACCCCCAAAGTTAACCAGAATTTCGCCTGCCGCTGCTTGTCAGGGTCTTAATCTTACCAGGTCCGCTTTTATTTTATTTTACGGGTATTGAATGAAAGAAAAAAAAACGAGCCCCATCGAAAAATCGCAATCCGTTCTGTACTGTAAAATGCGAAACGTATCCTACGGTTCACTGTCCATTCCACAACAATTCAAAAGGTCTACGATTGATACTGCACAATGCAAGTTGTATCCTTTCCTGACTCGTGTCGAATTGGATGAATTCTGTTTCACTGATTTTTCTACGTTGTATCTATCTCAGACATACATGGCTCAGTTATAAATGAATGTTTTCATTTGAGGTATAAAATTAGGGCCAAAGTTGGTCAGTTACAATTTATAACACAGTACTCATTGTTGTTTGTGAAAATGAAATGCTATTAATTATGGGTGCTTTTCCCTTTGCTACCCTTAGTGGGTATTAGTTATAGTTTCTGTTGTTGTTACTGGTATGATATGAAATTCTTGTACCTACTGTCCTTTCTTGCTAGGTACGTATTAGTCATGGCTTCCGCTTGTCAGAAACTAGTTCCGCACTTCCTGGATAATTCTTTCATAACCTTATATTATTGCAGCTGTATGATCTGAATTCTGCAATCATCCAAAAAAAAAAAAGAATCTTAGAATCTAAGATTTTCATGAATTTGTCCGAGTGATATTCTGATGTAATATAAGTTTAGCCTCTTTAGCTCCTTTAATGTTTCTTTTTCAGGCGTTGTCCGTAATATAGAAGCCTAATTCGAGCATTTTGTGAAAGACATCTAGGTAAGGAAGTGTGCACCTCTTGATCCCTTTTAACGATAGTCAGGATCAATGCATCTCACTATTGCTTTTCTGAATAATCCTTAATACGGATTCCTAACATGATTAACTGATAGCTTTACCAGCCCTCGGTATCACACTAGTTTGATTACTGTTTTTTTCGCTTACCTTCTGTGGATTGTGCTTCCCTTTATTTTAATATTGAACGATAGTTTTGCCGTTTCTTTTAAATGACTGTGATATCTGGAAACATCGGACATTGTCCTATCCTTTCGATCTTTTTTTTTTTTAGGTTTATGGTTTAGGTTCCATACATTGACTAAACTTTGATTTGTTCACTGTCTGGTACCACGTTTATTTTGATTGAACCGGAGCTGCTGCTGTGGGTGTAGGTATCTGAAAGAAGATATTGTACTTTTAATCTCTTTTCTCAAGGTTTTCTTAAGATAGTGTACTTTTACATTTGATTGTTTATACAAGGCTTTTAATTACTATAACAAGTGCCCTATTTATCGAGTTACATAACCTCGCATTCAAATGGTTGATCGAGGCTTAAAGTAGGAAACCTGTTGCCTATAGAACCAATACAAAGCATCTGGAATTTAACGAAATGTTAGAAACTGTAAATGGCTCAATTTTACACCTACTTTGTTGCAATTAGATAGTTTTTCCTTAAAACAAATCACAACTTTCTCTTTTTAATTATGTATTCTAGATGGAGGCAAAGTTCTTCCGATTTCTCAAAGTTGTGGGCGTCGGATTCAAGGCAAGATCTGAATCAGCAGGCTGCCAGTTGTTTTTAAAACTTGGGTACAGCCACGAGGTCGAATTTGCAGTCCCGCCTGCTGTTCGGGTTTTCTGTTTCAAACCAAACATAATATGTTGCACTGGTATTGACAAAGACAGGGTGCACCAGTTTGTGGGGGCAGTACGAAGCTGCAAGCCACCTGAAGTTTACAAGGGAAAGGGATTTTGTACTTGGATGAAGTTGTGAAGAAGAAACAAGGGAAAAAATCGAAATGATTGCTAATTTGCTCTCATGCCCTTCCAGGAGTTTTTGGGGATTTGTTGCTGGCAAAGTTCGTTTTTTTTTTTTTTTAAATGTTTAATTTTAGATATGAAACCTCGAGTAGTAGTGGAAAATTGGGAACTTTGTGATGAATTATATAGAGATATTAAGAGGTCCAATCAATATAATTTGTGTGGCTTATCTCTATGATATAGTTGTTGGCATCATGGATAGTTTCTGTTCTTTCCTGATTTTTTTGGTGGCCTTTTCTTTAGTACAAATGCTGGGTTACTATGAAAGCATTATGCTTTATTTATTTTTTTTTCCCTTAATACTGTTACTTATTTTGGTTGTATGAAATCGTTAACGGGGATGATGTATGATTTGTTCAACGGAACACTCTGGCAAGATTATATAACAAACTAAAAATATTTAAAAAAACTATAATTATATAAGGCAATAGTTGGCTGTCAATATTTAAAAAACAGTTTTTTATATAAAAAAACAAGCTAAAAAAAAAAAAAAATACAGCGGCAAGAAAAATATAAAACAAGCAGCTGACAACTCATGAAAGCAAGCCACAAAAAAAATAAAAAATAAAAAATCGAGTCCCCACAATAAACATTTTTTTTTTGTGGGTGTGTGAAAGGTAAATATAGAAATCAGTCAGAATACCAATCAGCTATTCTATAGCGTTTATAAAGCTGGAAGAATTAACTATTAGAAGTTTAAAACAATGAAATTATTCCACTTGTCCAATAGATTCATTTCAAGCAAACGAATATGAAGAACTTGTTCGGAATTTTATTCTGTTAAATTTGATTAAATTGTAAACAGACACTAATGAGATGTGATGAACATTTGCTTGACGTTAACTATAATTTGGGAGGTGAGTGATAAACATTTGTTAGACGTTAACTAAGGAATACAATTTTAAACCCACCATGACCCATATATCTGACCCTATTTTGGCCCATATTTGCTGTAAATTCAAGGTCACTCTTTGGTCCAGGATTTTGTGGGCTTTGAGCAACCATAGTTCATGTAGCACCAAACAAGATAAAATCCACTTCCACCAAGACCTTCGTTTCCAATTTTTTTTTTTTTTTAAACATAGTTTCTATATGAAAGAACTCTTATTAATTTGGTATTTATTTCTTTTTGTAAGTCCTTTTGTGTGAGAATTAACTCGTTTCAGAGAAGTGAATTTCATCACCCTTCTTGTTAGACTTTTGTTTTCCCCTTCTTCCAACATAGTTAACTTGAGCAAATTCTGTCTCATCACAATAAATAGTCAACTTAACAAGCTTACCAGTAAATCGATTCCAGAGTTTTTTTTTTCTTTTTTAATAAAGGTGGAGATCGAAGTGATCCAACTTCATATCTTCAAAGAGGACCTATCAATTTATCATATATTTCGTTATACACATGAAAATCAGTATGCTCTTATTGTTGGTCCAGAAGAAGAGTGAATATGATTTGCTCTTTTTTATTAGTAAACCGATGCAAAACACTTACAAGAGGTTGGCACAGCTATAATTGACTTTATCAGTCTCACTTATCATCTATTTCTCTGTTTCAACATCTGACTCAACAAAAATATATATAGTTAAGGGATGTTTCCTGTTTTAGTTTACTGACAGAAATATAGATGGAAGTCAAATGGTTTGAAATGTTCTCATTTCTCAACTACAACAAACAGGGAAGAAGAAGTCTCTTAATATGAGAGTTGACAGTGTATCTACCAGCAAATTAAATACCATTTTTTTAGTACCAGTTGATGGCACCCCATAAGAGGAATTAATTCTGTAAGTTGGAATCAATTTTTATTCAAGAACTGTCAGCATATAAGAATTGAAATGATGCAAGGAAAAGTTTATTTTATTCGGTACAAAGTCAGACTGCTATTGTACAAAATTGAAGGAATACACTACTAATAATTGGGATTCCTTTTTTTTTTTTTTTTATTTGTTGTCATTGTTGATCAAGTCATCTGAAAACTAATATATGTTTGAATTGTCTTGCTCAAATAAAAAAATACAAGTTGAATGAACGATGCTTTCTTTTTCTTTCTTTGTGCAGAACATTTATTTTTGTGTAGCTACCTTCTACCTTCTTTCTTCTGGTTCATAAGTCTGATTAGGATACAAAAAACATTCAATTAGTCTTTAACTGACAAAACAAACCTCAGTTCTCTTACTGATGCTTAAGAACAATTCAATTTCAGAAGTATCTAAACAAGTAATGCAATTGTTACCAGTCCACATGACAAAGGTGCATTTTATTCAATAAATTATTTAGAAGCGTTCTAATTCTTCTTCACAGTTCAGCATTATTTCAAGGAGCCCTTTTCCTTTTTATTCTCTGAGCTGCTGTACAATTTTCTGGCAGAAGCAAAATTCTATCATTCAAGTGCTGATAAAACTCAGAAAAATGCATCAGGCAAAACTAACCAAGCAAATTTACCATACCATTAAAAAATACATGGAACCGTGCATAATTTACATATGAGCTTTCTTATCACAAAAGGGAATGTTTTTTGTCTCTTTGTTAGATTTCAAGCAAAGTTACAAAAATCAATCTCAAATGGACAAAGCAAAGCTCTCTTTCTTTCCCTTGTAAGTGATTTTCACCCCTTTTCCTGCCAAGATTTAAGGAGGTAGCTTAAATGGGCCTATAATGTTATGAGCTGGTACGGTAGCTTAATTAATACCAGCTGATGAGCAAACCCATAAAGATGGCTTATATATTAGTTAGGTAGCTTGTATTATACACCACATAAATCCCTCCTAACTTGATTTGTATGCCAAACAAACTACAAGGGTTGGTGCTAGGTCCCAAAAGATGGCTTATTTCACGGCTCAAGTGTAATGCCAAACAAACTACCTGGTCCCCTTAACATGTGGGGCAATTGCTGAGCTGATTGATGATAACAGGAAAACGATTGACAACTCAAAGATATATTCCTTCCCTTGAAGAAGGTTTGTTCAATTGATTGATTGGAAATTTGGAATTGAAGACAGCTCAAGAAGCACTTGTTGGGTTCTTTTTTTTTTTTTTGGTTTATTGTTGTAACATATGAAAAGTAAATGATTTCCATTCCAATGAAATTTGTTAACAGTACAGATAAAAACAGTCTATAATTTAAAAGAATCATAACAGAAATCTCATATTCACAGTTACATGTCGCCAAGTATTCAGTTGTTTGTGCCCTTCAAAGAATCCAATCCTAAACCAATTTTTTGTACAATTAGATTGAAATACTTGTCAAAAAAATCAATCTATCTAAAGAAAAGACCCAGTTTAACTGTTTAAGCAACCGCAGTTGACTCCGACATGCTTACGGCCGACAATGCTGGAGCGTGTGCCGCCTCGCCAGCAGCCATGGCCGATGCAACAGCCCATTTCCGGCAGATCCTACCGAGCGAGGCAGCCTTTCTGCGCGCCCTTTCAGTGCCTGTTCCCATCAGTTCCCAAATCACCCATTCTACCCCGGGAACACCAGCCACCTTCTGCACCGTGGGACCTCCGATCCTCCTACACAACAACACCAATGCCGCAGCTGCGCTCTCACGGGCACTCTCAGTGCCACTTCGCATCAGAGTAACAAGCTTCGTTACTGCACTCGGAACAGCTGATATTGCTTCAGCACCACCGCGTTTTGAAAGAGCCGCTACGATTGCTGCAGCGGTTTCACCGACTTCCTCCGAATCCAACATATCCACCGCTATCTTGGCCACCCCAACCTCGACCAATCTGCCAATGTTTTCCCTCTCACCGGCAAGACATAACAGTGCAGCCAATGCATCCTTTTTTGTGCTAGCCGGTCCATTACATGCCAATTCTACCAACCGTTCCAACAACGGCAGTTTTCTACCAAGCCGTCTCCTGTAGGAATTAACAGCTGATAGACTGAGAACAGTGGCAGCGGCATTCTCCTTCACCCACCATGTCGCACCTTCTGCCATGACATGAATCAATGCGTTGTATCCGCCCTCAGTATGCATTATCCTCCTCTTGTTGGCTTCCAAAATTGACAGGTTCAACACGGCCGTAACTGCATTCAGCTGGAGATTCGAATCGGCCGAGTAGAAGAGCGGTACCAACAACGGGATCGCACCAGCCTCGGCAAGGAACAACCTATTATCAGATCCGGATTTCGCCAGCTGACGGATTTCATGCACGACACGGTTTGTCGCCTCTACGGAAGGAGAACCTACCAATTTCTCAACTAAGAACGTGGCCGTCATCCTCGCAGCCTCGAGCGCGGCCTTGTTCGCGCTCACTGAGCTCGGCTCGGTTTTAACCGGCTCAGATCCTTCGAACGGTACATTGTTTTCTCGGCACCACCGAGCAATTAAATTCTTGAGGGATTTATTGGGAATCAGTTCTAGGTTGGTCAAGACCTGCCCCGTCTTGGGACAGGTGGCATGGCCGGAGCCAAACCACCGACTAATCGACTCGCGGTCGTAAGTTTGGCCACTGAAAACAACAACAGGGTCCTTCATCAATTCAAGAGAAATCGGGCACCTGAAATCCTGAGGCACAGACAGTTCGGATTTTTCTGAGAAACTGAATTTCCCGGCCAAGAGATGATCTCCTCTCGGAGTCGACGCACCGAAAAGAACACACTTTGCATAACGCACCAGTCCGACCAGAGCAATCATCGCGGCGGTCCATTTCTGCGCCACCACACGGTCTCCGATTTCCCTCTCCAAACACTCCATCTCGTCGCGGCAGCTGATGGAGTCGTGCAGCCCCAACCTCCTAAAGATCGCCTCGAGGCTCGACCTCTCCGGCACGATCTCCCGCTCGATCTGCTGGATCAGCTTAAGCACGTCGGATCTCAACTCCTCCTCGCTCGAATTAACCTCCGCTTGAGATCTCCGGCACTGGCGCCTCGCCAGATCAACAAGGTCCCGCACATCGTCGCTGATCTCGAGCTCGTACACGGGGAGAATGTCCAGCAGCGTGGCGAGCTCGAGATTGAGCTCGTGGAACTCTGACGCAACCATATCCGACTGTAAAAGCAACCTCATTCGGCTGCGAGCGGAGCAGTCCGCAAGAAGCGCCTTGAACCGCTGAAGCACCAGCTGGATCTCGCGGAGACAGAGCGAGGCGCCGCGCGGCAGATTCTTGTCACAAACACCTCTCAGCTCCTCGAAGAACGCCGACAAAAGCTTGCTTCGGCGGGTGAGCGAGGCCTGGGTGCCGCGTGGCAGGGCCCTGGGCTGAGGGTACAGCGCCACATCTCTGGACAGACGGAGAAGGGACGATAGAAGGTCGTAATCTGAAGTAATGTAAGAGGAAGAGGAAGAGGAGCAAGAGGAAGAAGAAGATGAAGAATCAATGGCCATTGTTTGTTTGTATTGGGGATGGGAAGAAGGAAGGGGGAAAGTGGAAAGTAATAAAAAGGGAGAGGAGAATGGGGGCAGATATAAAAGAGAGGAGGAAAGAAACTAGGAAGGTCAAATGGGGCGCGTGGGGATTGTGAATGAATGAATGAATTGGTAATGTAAAGAGCGAGGGAGCGAGCGAGCTGTGTCACGGTTGGACGGAATCGTCGCTGTGGAACTACCAAGAACGAACTAGTAGTAGTGGGTTGCCATTTCTTGCTTTAAAATTGTGCAATTTTGTATAGATGTCCGAACTAATTCTGATTTGTTGAGTTGGGTGACTGTGTTGAAATAATAAAAATAAAACCAAACTTTTTTTTTTTTGAGGTGGAAGACAAATCGCCGACCAATAATTTTCATTAAACAAAAAAAATTATGTACAAGTAGTAAAATTTACAACAATGGTCAGAGATTACATTTTGGATATCCCATCCATTAGAACTGAATAAAAGCTAAATATCCTATCCTGTGCAATATCTATCCCAATTTTCTTTATCTTGTAGAATGTGTCGCTCCAGAAGATGGGGAGGAGAAAAATAAGACCAAACTTGTAGGGAAGAACTTGATGTTATGACGTTTTGGCTTTAGTAAAGTGAAATAACGTGACATCTTGGATTTTTATTTGGTAGATTAACTTACAAGCAGAAGTTTACGTACATATCTCCTTCAAACATTTAAATTTATTTATAAATGTTTAATATAAGAATATGAAAATAATATACATTCTTAATAATCACTACAACTTTTGGTTCTAAAAAAAAAATAATCACTACAACTCTCACAAATGTCGTATATGTTATATTTTCACTAAATTAACTGAAGAACTATGTATTTTAGATTAAGAGAATCTCAGTTAATATTAATTTTTTTTTACAACGTAACAAAGTCAATTTTCAGTTTGAATATAATTGATTTGATAGTATTAATGTATCATTTTGACTTTTGATGGACAAACAACACCATGAATGGAAAATTGTCTCTAATATTTTGGTTGTGTATAATTGTCTATGTTATTCAAAATTGCACGGAATATATAAAGTTAAATCGATCTGACAAACTGGAATAATCAACATAAGTTATTGTAAGATTGACCTAAATATATAACAAAAGGGGGGATGATACCAAAAATAATATCACATCGATGCATTAAAAAATAAATAAACAACAACGAAGGATCTCTACGTAAAAAAATTCTAATGCAGTTCCAGTTCCGGATAAAACAAAACAAACCAAAAACATAGCAGGAAAACCCAGCGTCAGCGCCCGTCAACCGTCCGATCCGGAATCCAACGGTCGTGATCTCTTCACAGAGTGGGGCTGCTAGAAGTAAACACACAGAGGGGCCGACATGGTCAGCCAGCCTGGTTGCGGCTGGCTGGCTTGAGCAACTAAACAAAGCAAAGTAACTAAGTAAAAGTCCATTCGCCGCTTTTGGGAGTCTTAACGGTGAAAAAAACGGAATGACGGCTGGCTGGCTGGCTGGGTTGACGCCGTTTGCCCATTGACCATTTATGAATTACTGTTGTTCCTTTCTGTACTGTAGACGAAGCGGCGAGGAAACGGCGGTGCGTGCTTTCCTTTTCTCCCCGGAATGGTAAGCTGGTGATCGTCAAATTAAAGCTTACAGCGTGCCTGGTAGACGGTGACGTTAACGGCGGAACCTTCCTGGCTTTATCCTACCCTCACCGATGTTTTACATTCTCTGCCGCATTCAATAGATCACTCCGTGTGGCAGGTTGTGTATTATGAGAGCTGAAATGACTCGTTACATGGAAATTGTACCGGTGCGAGATATAGGGGACGCTGCTTTTTTGGATGGTTCGTTCACGTGCACTAAAAAGCGGAGATCTCGTCAGCGATGCCGCACTTTCCGTTGGATGTGCATTGTATGAAGAATGAACAAGTTAAGAAGTTATAGTATGTGCTGCTGTTGAGTAATGATGTGTGTGGTTTGCCGTTTGCGGCTCCTCCGCGTCCCACAGACTTGGTTAATTCCTCTTCTTCCCTTGCCCTTGCCACATGAATATATATTAATTACTAATGCGTGATGCTGATGCAATTTATGCAAATCATACAGTTAGTCATATAAGTTATCTGATTAATTAGCTTTCTTTGGTTTCAGTATTGATTGTGTCCCTTTCCGTGAAAGATTAATAAATAAATTAATGGAGATTGTCTGAATTCTGAAGGTTGTTTTTTGTTTGTTTGTTTGTTTATTTATTTTGATATTTTTGTTATGTGAGTTATGACAGATTCAGAGGCCATTGAATTTGCTCATCACGAGGATTGGATCAAATCAATTAAGCGCCCACATGATGACATGCTAATAACAATAATTAGTCAAATGGTATTGGATTTTCATCTCTTAATTAATCAGTCGACGCATATATCAGGCTAGATCAAATCCATTTTTTATTTGCAGCGATCTGAGTCAAATGCCAAATTATATTCTTTTCTAAATTTTCCTCATCGATTCTCTATGAGACAACTCTTTTTGTAAGAATAATGTTAATTACAAGTAGATTAATTTGTTTTTCTAAATGCTTACGTTCAAATATTATAAAAAGATTATAACAATGAATTATTGAATTGTTTTGCTTGACTAGATTTATTCAAAGAGGTGATTATGTCACCACCTCGCCATTGTTGAAAAAAAAAAATGAAGAAATTGTCTTGAAGGTAAGATCGAATTTTCTTTGAAGAATACACAAACCAATTTTTTACATGCAACAGGGAAGACTTTACTTTGTTTAATTTCATTTTACGTTGTCCTTAGTTTGAAACTTTGAACACACATTTAATTTAATTTAATTTAATTTAATCCAAAATGTATCAACGTGGCAGTGACAGAGCAATTAACGAGTCCAAAATCACAGAAACAGAGCTCCGTCAACGGGTGACGTTTATGACATGACAGTTGAATTAGCACTTAATTTAACAGCCAATTATTAATTAAGTAAACAAAAACTATTCATTTGGGGGTTTACTTTACTTTTTATAAGATACTTTAATTAACGGATAAATAAATTTTGACATTGTAAACTGATTAACGCCGTTATTTGGTCTTCTGCCCCTTTTAAGAGGTCAGACGTGCATATCTGTTAGGCATAAGCTAGTGCTACACAACTTGACCACTTCTGTCACATGGTTTACATATTAAACACGTGTATAAATTGAAATCACAGATTAGAGAACTTTTTTGTGATAATTAAGCTCATAAAATGGTGTTTATTTCATAGATTAATTAGGGTTATTGATCATGATATGTCATGTATCTCTCGTGTCCCTCCACAAAAGACTAAGACACACTGTCATGCACTAAAAATTAAGTAAATATTAGCTAGCTATATTAAAATTAATTATTATGCATGCACTAAAATTAAGTAAATATTGAGACCTAATCCTTATCTTTATCCTTACTAATTATAAAAGGAGGAGTTGATTTGGAGATTGAAATGACTATTTGTTTAGAAGCATTTTGAACCATTGGATCAATCATTTGTATGTAATCTTAACCGTTAATAAAAACTTTTTGTTGTTTCAATCTTCATAGCCCAATTTGGCCCAACATATGGATGTCAAATGCTCATTGATGCACCGCTTTTTGTGGGTCTCAATCACTGAAATTAAGATTGCTATATTAAAATTAATTATTATGTTTCATGTGTCTTACTTCCAACTTATATGATATTATCCCTAATTCATTTTCTCCCCAATTGTGTTAATTTGTCGTTTTAATTACTTAACTAAATGTTTGATATTATGAAAATTATTTTAGTTGTATTTAGATATTGCAAAAAGATAGAAATGTTAAACGCCTCAAAATTTATGTTATCGTATCTGAAATCACGATTTATGGTGCTCAATAAATTTTTTATACTAAAATATTGGGGAATACAAAATTTTTTATTTATAAAGTTTTCTAAATATTTATTTTGTGTTTTTTAAAATAGCATATAAAAACATCAATATTTAATAATATTTATGAGCTCTTTTCTAAAATTCAAAATAAATGCATAGAAAACTCTAAAAATGAAATTTTTTTGTATTCCCCAATATTTTTATATAAAGAATTTATTGAGCAACATAAATCGTGATTTCAGACACGATAACATATCCGAAATGCTAATATTAGTATAATAGTCTAACTCATAATGATATATTATTATATCCACTGCAAAGCGTGGGCACTAAACTAGTTTAATATAAGAAGTGAGTCCGATGCCAAACATTTTTTTATGTAAAATCCATCTATTTATTTTATTTGCAAGATTTTTTCACTTTCTTAGAAAAAAGAATTCAATTTAATTTATTGAGATCATAAAATTCAAATATCAATTTAATAGGAATATAGCTTACAACTCGAGGAGTGTATTAATTTATTGTAATCTGAATTTGTATTTAACTTATAAATCGCGTGGCTGTTTAATTATTAAGTTTCATGGAAATTAAATTATAATTTGACATTTGATAAAATAATTAACTCCAAGTATGAACGTTGCAACTTAATTTCATGGTCATATTTAAAGGTAAAACTTCCATAAAGTATATATATCCATGTTTCATGTATATATATATATAATAGGTATAATTTATACTTATATATACATTACGTTTTCCTTGTATATATGGACATCAAAAATAGAAAAAAAAAATTATGTTTAACATTTGCCGGCGGAGGTTGTCAAACTTAAGTCTTCGGAAAATTAGTTCCTGCCAACTTTTATTTCTTTCTTGCTTGTTCAATACTTGTGGATTAATTTGCTGAAAGGTGCAGCACAGTAGCATATATTGGGGTGCAGTTGGACAATTCAACTATGACATGCACGGAATTATATCTCTTCAACTTATACAGGCAATCAACAATTTTTCTTTTTCTTTAAGAAAGACAATATATATATAATGGTCGTTATCAATTACTTTTGCTTTTTTGCAAAGATGGAATTAAAGATGGATGGATATATGTGCATCCCCGCCAATATGTTTTCTCAGAAAGTAACCTTCACTGATATGTCATATATGGAACACAGCTATTTATTTACTTATTTATTTCAAAGCAATTCATGGTGGCAAACCAAAATATATATATATTATCTATCCTATTCCTTTTTTTTTTTTTTTTTGCCCCACCTTGTCTGTTGTCTCCATGCCTTTTAATTTGCTGCATATATTGGTCCGGAAACAACCGGCGCCGTTATATGGTTTCATTTAGTATAAAAAACCAAAAAAAAATAAATCATCTTAATTATGTATGCCAGTAATATATTTTATGTTAATTAGATGTTTATTTTATTTGTTTGCTAGCTTTTTGTTATTTTATGGATTTACTTTTTCTTTCCTTTAAAAGTAAGAACATATATTAGCTGTTATGTATATATGGATAATGACCTATGCTATGCTTTTTTGAGAAAACATGTTTCCTGTATTTAGAAAAGATATATTGCATGACAACTGTATTGCTTTCGTATATTGCAATTTAATCAATTGTACAATACATAAGAATGTGTTAACTTTTTGATAACAAATTGATTTTTTTTAAATAGCAGCTAATTAAAAATTTTAGAAGTACTGAGATCACCTCAGGATTGTTGATTAATTGTTTCTTTTGAGAACTTAAAAAATAAAATGTAATTAAATATCATGCCTATGGTTTATATTAATGTTTTATTATTTTTTTTTAAATGATGTGATCGATGGAGTACTGCAGTCAAATGTGAGACATTTGAATTGTATTAAAATTATTTCACCATATATATATTCATGAACAAAAATATGTCTCAATACACATTTCTCTTCAAATTATTATTTTTTCGACATTTTCAAGTTAGATTATCGATTTGAATAATTGTTAATTTGTGAAGTAAAAAAAAAAAGTATTAATAATAAGATGAAAAAGCACATGAACATCGTTGTCTAGCAATTGCAACTTGCATTGCTCAACGCAAGCAATGATTCGACTCGGGAACTCTTTATAAATAAATGATGATCATGCACCACAATAAATGTGCTTGGTGATCACGCGGAATAAATTCAAGTATATCTCGTTCGATCAAGTTGGAAGTTCCATGGTTATATATGTAACAAATATTTTTCGGGAGAAAAAAACCTATACCCATCAATTAATCCTCGAGAAGTTGTATAATGTGTATATATAGCCGATATAGTAAATAATCACCGGAGATATGGAAAATTATTTTGTTAATTTTTAGTTACTGATGAACATCTATTTGCACAACAGTTTATATTTCACCTTATGCTGAATGCTTCATTAATTTCTTTATTTTATGAAAAAAAATTAAAGAAGAAGACGAATTAGCGTCACGTACCCATTAATTAATTGGAAAAAATAAAAGAAAAAAAAAACAAGAAATTAATGAGCTTACATGTTACATCGATGCTGTCAGATGAGGGAAGGATGACAGTATTAGAAGAAAGGGAAGGAAAGGTGGAGCGAAGAAGGGAAAGGGGAGAGATATTAGAAGGGAAGAGCAATGTAATTAAAGAAGAAACTGTCCAGCAAAACATACTGACAGGTGGGCTTGGGTTAGAAGAAATGGACGCTGGATAAGGAAATAACTAGAGAGATACTAGCCGTTAGGGAATCAAACGATCCATCAAGGCTGATGACCACGTCCTTGATGGCTCGATCCTAGCCGTTGGATTATTTCTCTTCTTGATTCTGATATTACTGAGATCTATAAATATAGGAATTCATGTAATGACATGTTATGTTGATTGATAATAAGAATTTAGCCAATTCCTTTACGATACTCTCTCTATTACGATTAAATCTCGAATCAATTCCGACAAATTCCGACAATTCCGACGAACTTCGATTCCATCTTGTTCTTTCTGCGAAATGTTTCCTTCTTCTTTCCTCTTGTCCAACTCAAAAGGGTGACAAGTGGTATCAGAGCCAAAAGATTGCATCTGGTGCCTAAAAGTGTTGATTTTTCTCCAATTGGCGGGTGTTATCAATGGGGAAACAGAAAGCATCATCTGAAAGCATGTCAGAGGAGCTCCAACAACAAATTGCTTCAACAATTGATCAGCTCTTGGTTCCTATTGTTGAACAATTCAATCAAAATTTAGAATCCCAAAAAGAGAGCACCGATCAACGTTTTGATGCATTACAAGCTTCACACCTAGCTATGCAACAAACCAACCAGCAAGAGTTGTCTACAATTCAGGAACTACTACAGAAACTAATTTCAAAACCTGAAGCTATGTCTCCAGAGCAGCCTGCGAGCACATCAAGACCACCAAATCCTGTGACTCAGCCTTCTCCTTCTCCTTCAAGAGCAGTTCCACCTAATCAATACACCCAGAAGGGAGTTCTTTTCTCAGCTCCACAGTTTGGCATGACCAGGACAATGGAGAGCCCTGCAAATAGGGCAAGAAGAAATCTTGATCATCAGGAAAGCAGTTTTTACAACAGACAAGAAACTGATGATGAAAGGTACAATTCTAATAGGTGGACACCACCAAGAATCGATTTAACAAGATTTGATGGTTCTAAAGTGATTGAATGGATTGAGGATTGTGAATATTATTTTCATTACAATTCTACCCCTGCTGTTTTTAAGGTAACCATAGTCATACCTTATTTGACTGATGATGCAAGGGAATGGCACAGGCAATATAAACTTAGTCATCCTAATCCTTCTTGGTCTCAATTTGTTGATGATCTGTTAGAGGAATTCAATCAGGATATCAACAAGAATCCTGTTGATGAATTTAGGAAATTACAACAAATTGGAAAGGTTGAGGAGTTTATTAAGCAGTATGATAGAATAAAAGCAAGAATTGTCACCAAGCAGTATAGTAGAGAGGAATTTTATCTACTAGGGTTTTACAGTGGACTTAAGAAAGAAATTGCTGATGCTTTAGTATTACAAAGACCTACATCTCTCAAGGAAGCTTATAAATTTGCAAAACAGATTGAAAAATCTCTTGACAGTCAAGACAAGAGACATAGAAATAATTCTAAATTTTTTCAAAATAAGTTTCTCAAGAGCAAGGAAGTTGGGGACAAATCTCAGTTGAGTACCCCTTCCTTGAGTTCTTCTTCTGGTGAATTGGTCAACAATAATAAGCAGTTAACTGTGGAACAAATGAGACAATTGAAGTTATGTTTCAAATGTGGAGAGAAATATTCTTTTGGACACAAGTGTGCAGGGAAAACAATTCATACCCTTACAGGTGAAGTTCAAGGAGAACTCAGTGATGGTGAGGATGATCAAGGCTTTGAAGAGTTAACTGTACAGGATACCAGTTTAGACTTGGCAACTCATGCTACAGTCACTCTGTGTACTTCCAATTCTGGCCTGAAAAAGAAACACAAAACAATGAAATTTCAGGGAACTATTGGTACTATACCAGTTACTGCTATGTTGGATAGTGGTAGTACACATTCTTTTGTTAATCCTGACTTAATTTCAAATCTGTCTCTTGCTATTACTCAGGTGACACCTATAACTGTTTCTACTGCTGGAGATAATATCCTGTCTACTAATCAGTTTTGTAAGAACTTGCAGTTTCAGTTACAGGGTTTCACTTTTCAGAGTGATGTATATCTTCTCAAAGTTACTGGCCATGATTTGATCATTGGTATGGATTGGATTTATGATTATAGTCCTATGAAAATCCATGGTCCAAAGGGAGAGCTGAAATTGAAATTGAATGGTCAGAAGATCACTCTTCATTCATTACCCCTGGTGGCTGAGTTAAAATTGTGTAATCCTGTAATCAACATCAGCAAAGAGCAAGCCAAGGGCAGTCAGGTGGTGGTGGCACAACTTTTTCACATGGAGGAACAACCTGAGGTTCCCACAATGGTACAAGATCCAAGGGTAATACAGGTCATTGATAAGTTTTCTACTGTTTTTTCTGATATCATTTCTCTTCCTCCCCACAGAGAAGTTGATCACCAAATTGAATTGCTTCCTGACAGTAAACTTGTCAACTTGAGACCATATAGATTTTCTTACTTCCATAAGTTAGAAATTGAAAAGATTTTAACTGAATTATTGGATAACAAGTTGGTTCAACCTTCTACCAGTGCTTTTGCATCCCCAATTTTATTAGTCAAGAAAAAAGACAACTCATGGAGGATGTGTGTAGACTATAGGAAGTTGAATGATATTACTATCAAAAACAAATTCCCTATACCAATCATTGATGATTTGTTAGATGAACTGAAAGGAGCAACAATTTTCTCAAAAATTGATCTCAAATCTGGTTATTACCAAATAAGGATGCATGATAGGGATGTTCACTTGACTGCTTTTAGAACCCATGAAGGGCTCTATGAATTCAAGGTCATGCCCTTTGGGTTGACAAATGCCCTTGCTACTTTTCAGTTATTAATGAACAAGATTTTCAGGCCTTATTTAAGGAAATTTGTTGTGGTATTTTTTGATGATATTCTGGTTTATAGTCAAGACTTCTCTTCTCACTTACATCATCTCACTCAGACTCTAGCTGTCCTGCAGGAAAATCAATTACATGCTAAGATGTCCAAGTGTGATTTTGCTGTCTCACAGATAGAATACTTGGGTCACATAATCTCTGCACAAGGGGTTGCCATTGACCCTAATAAAATTGAGGCTATGATCACTTGGCCAACACCTAAAACTGTGAAACAATTGAGAGGTTTCCTAGGACTCACTGGATATTATAGGAAGTTTGTTAGGAATTATGGTGTCATTAGCAAACCACTGACTGACCTTTTAAAGAAAGATGCTTTTGTATGGTCTGAATTGGCTCAAACTGCATTTGACAATTTAAAATCAGCTATGACCAATGCCCCAGTCTTGATTTTACCTGACTTTGACAAACCATTTATTATTGAAACTGATGCTAGTCAATTAGGAATAGGGGCTGTACTAATGCAAGATAAGAGACCTATAGCCTATTTCAGTCAGAAGTTAGGAATAAGAAATCAGAGTCTATCAACCTATGAAAAAGAATTGTTAGCATTACTGTCAGCAGTGACCAAATGGAAACATTATCTTTTAGGGGGTACATTTGTGATCAAAACTGATCAAATAAGTTTAAAGCATTTACTAGAACAGAAGTTGAACACTGCCATGCAACACAAGGGACTGAGTAAATTGTTGGGCTTAAACTACATGATTGAGTATAAAAAAGGCAGTGAAAACAAAGTGGCTGATGCACTCTCTAGAAGAGAGGGTTCTGTTGGTGAAATTTCTTCTATGCAGGCTGAAGTAATGGCATTCTCTGAATTGGTACCACGGTGGACTAGGGACATCATAGCTAGTTATTCAGGTGATGCATGGATTCAAGATCTTTTTTAGAAGAACAAAGAGGAAGCAACAAACACTCACCTGACAGTACATCAAGGAGTTCTCAGATGGAAGGGAAGAATCTGTGTTGGTGCTACTGGCCCTTGGAGACAGCAAATCTTGAAGGAGGTCCATGACTCTATTCAGGGAGGTCACTCTGGCATGGATGTTACTTATCATAAGCTTAAACAATTGTTCTATTGGCCCAAATTGAAAGAGGATGTCATTTCCTATGTTAGAAGTTGTGAAGTTTGTCAAATGATGAAACCAGAACATTTCCATTATCCTGGTCTATTGCAACCCTTACCAATTCCTATAGAGGCTTGGAATAGTATTGGGATTGATTTCATAACTGGTTTACCTAAATCTGAGGGCAAACAGGTCATTATGGTTGTGGTTGATAGATTAACAAAGTTTGCATACTTTATAGCCTTAGGCCACCCATACACAGCATCTGAAGTAGCACAGGTTTTTGTAGATAACATTTATAGAAGCCATGGGTTACCCACTTCTATAGTATCTGACAGGGACCCAGTTTTTACAAGCAAATTTTGGAGAGAGTTACTTTCCTTATTAGGTATTAAATTGAACATGAGCAGTTCTTATCATCCTCAAACGGATGGACAAACAGAACGAGTCAACCAATGTTTGGAACATTACCTTAGGAGTATGATGATAGACAAACCTAAGAAATGGACTAAGTGGCTACCTTTAGCACAATGGTGGTACAACACTAATTTCCACTGTTCTTTGAAAACTACACCATTTCAGGCACTATTTGGGTACTCACCTCCAATGCTGACACTGGGGCATCCACCTCGCAGCCAAGTTGAAGCAGTAGACAATCTCCTTCGAGACAGACATCAGGCTTTAATCCACCTCAAGAGCAACCTGTGTAAAGCACAAGAACGAATGAAGAAATTTGCGGATCAGAAGAGGATAGAACGTAACTTCAAAATTGGCGATTGGGTCTATCTCAAATTACAACCTTATCGCCAAATTTCCATCAGAGGTCATACATGCAACAAATTATCACCTCGATTTTACGGTCCATTTGAGATTTCAGAAAAGGTTGGAGCAGTGTCGTATCGCCTTAATCTGCCAATCGGTACCGCTATCCATCCAGTCATCCATGTGTCCCAATTGAAGCAGCATGTCAGCAGAGGCCAAGTAGTGGCTCCTAAACTGCCATTGGTGGGCACTGAAGGAGAACTGAAGATCCAACCAGAATCAATTTTGGCTCGTCGCCTGATTAAACGTGGTAATGAACCGGTACCACAGATTCTCGTTCAATGGACAAATCTAGCACCTGAGGACGCTTCATGGGAGGATTATGAGATGATCCGAACCAAATTTCCATCATTTATTCTTGAGGACAAGAACAATTTTGAGAAGGGAGGAGTGTCAGATGAGGGAAGGATGACAGTATTAGAAGAAAGGGAAGGAAAGGTGGAGCGAAGAAGGGAAAGGGGAGAGATATTAGAAGGGAAGAGCAATGTAATTAAAGAAGAAACTGTCCAGCAAAACATACTGACAGGTGGGCCTGGATTAGAAGAAATGGACGCTGGATAAGGAAATAACTAGAGAGATACTAGCCGTTAGGGAATCAAACGATCCATCAAGGCTGATGACCACGTCCTTGATGGCTCGATCCTAGCCGTTGGATTATTTCTCTTCTTGATTCTGATATTACTGAGATCTATAAATATAGGAATTCATGTAATGACATGTTATGTTGATTGATAATAAGAATTTAGCCAATTCCTTTACGATACTCTCTCTATTACGATTAAATCTCGATTCAATTCCGACAAATTCCGACAATTCCGACGAACTTCGACTCCATCTTGTTCTTTCTGCGAAATATTTCCTTCTTCTTTCCTCTTGTCCAACTCAAGAGGGTGACAGATGCCTAATGAAGCAAGAAATGAATTTTAGTTCACCCATGAATAGTACAAAGTGGTCTGTACTGTAGCCCCATATTACGGAGTGAGTCGGGTCCTATGGTGATTCTTTATTTTGGTACTTGTAATATGATGTCTGTTGAGATATAGGAATATGTCATATTATATAGTGTCATTTTCAGTTCTTAAATTTCTTATTAAAATTTTAATTTTTTTTATTTATTATGTTTTCTTAGCCTTAATCAATCACAATCTGGGGTATTGTTAATGAATCATATCGAGCATGGCAAATTTTATGCAAGCTGAGTTGAAATTTTGGTAGAAAAGTTTCAGTATAAAAGTGAGTTTTAATTTGACTTGGAGACAGCAATAGGTGGCGGCAGACCAACTTTTCAATAGTCATAGATATCTCAATACTCAATGGTGTCAAAATGTATTTAAGCTATGCAAATTACATTACTCAGTAACTCTCAAAATAAAAAAAAAACAATATATATCACTAGCTGAGTTTGAAATTGCCATGCCATTATTTTTTTTTTCCAGCCATCACATGGCCCTGAAATATTTGATTTATGACATAAATCCCCCCAAAATTAATTAACTATATATCTAGATTCTAGACCTTCATTTGAAATTCAAAACAATCAAATTACCTTTTAATGCTAATTATGCCTTAACAATTTTTAATTTGAGGTAATTTTATAAGGAAACAATAAGAGACTATTGTTTGGAGTGAGGAAATAAATAATATTTGGTTTTTAGGAAAACAATGAGAATTGAGAAGGGTCACATAATTAATTAATGCATCGTTTATCCAAAAATATTAGGTCAGATTGATTATGAGAAGCTAAGACTACTGATGAAATTCAACCATAACAAGTCCTTTTGTCCCAAATAATAATAATAATAACTGAAATTGAGAGATTTAATTAATAAGTTGTCTCAAATAATTTAGTTGGTGTCCCAATTTCGGCTGAAACAATAATTTTGTTGCCGTTGAAAATATTCATGATATTATTTTTTCTTTCATTTTTGAATATATTGCAGTCAATATTCTACAATTGATATTTTTACTCTAAACATGCATTCCCTAGTTAATTAATTAGCTCTTGGAGTTTTATTTTTTTTTTCCTGTTTTGATAAAAATATCATCCTATGGGCACCAATCATGTATCCTGCAACTAATAAGAAATATTGGTTTCGTTTTTTCAATTTGTAATATGAACAAATTAAATGAATAGCACATATCTTATATATGTCGTCATTTTAAATAAAAAGAACACCAACAAACAAGCTATTTAAATTTGATAATTTTTTACATATACTTAACTGAAAGGATATAGATTATTTGAAAAATGAGTTTTAAATTTTGAGTTATTTGAAATTTAAAAAGTTAAGGCATGATGAAAGTAAAAAAAATGGAGGCATTGGAACCTCCTCATCATATATATATAACTGCAACTGTGAGGGAGCATAGGCACCCATGGATTGGACTAGAGACCCGGTCTGGTACACAGTTTGGGGACAAGTGGGGGCCTCGCTCTTTATGGCTGTGTACCGACCGGTACGTACCAGCTGAAACACAAATGAATGTCTCTAGCTAAGATATATTAAATAACTTTTACTAAGTTCCCAATTAGTTGCAAATTTTGTACTGTTATATATATATATATATATATATATATATATATATATATATATATTGTGTATTTATTTTCAACTATATATTGGATGAACTATATATGGTGCTGGCGCCTACGTGTTATTGTTATCTTAGTGCCTTCCAAGTAAGAACGAATATTAAATAATTGCTTGCGTTGTGTGTTTTTGTGTGTTTTTTCTAAAATTAATGAAGTATGTGCATGAATTTATTGCTTTCGAATTTTCAATGTTAGGTTACGTAAGATGGAGGCCCTACATGAACTGACATCTATATATTATAATTATAAAATAGGTAATTTGTTGGGGTTTTTTTTTTATATAATTTATATATCGTGAAATCGACTTAATTAATTACGATATTGAAGTACAGAAAGATACATATTAATTAATTATAATAAGCAACATCAAGATTATGTATAATTTATTAATTACAGAAGTTGTTAGATATTTTCGATCGGGTGAAAGAAAATGTACATAACCATTGCTAAATTAAATTTAAAATACCACTTAATTAATTCCCAACTAAATTATAAAAAAAGGAAAATTAATCAAGTAATTAAGAGAAAGGAGTGGAGGTGCTGTTCGTGACGGTGGAACTAATATTAAATCAGACAAATTAATAATAAGAAATAAAAAGGACGAATGCAATAATAATGCCTTTTGTTTGTTGGATTTATTTGTTAGCATGCACCTAATTATTGATTAGTTCCAATAATTGCATTGCAATTGCTAATTAATAATAATCTGACAGTTAGCAATGATACTAATACTAATTAATTACAATGCTAGTTCATTTCACCCCTCTTTGCAAGGCACCATATATGCACAAACACTAAAACTTTTCTCAAAATTAAAGCTGTCATACAAGGGTAACGCTCTCCGTGTGGGAGGTCGCGGGTTCAAAACCCGGATGAGAGGTTTTTTATAGACATTTAAATTTGAGTGACTTAACCCTCATCTTTATCTAAAAAAAAAAAAAAACAGCTGTCATACATTGACCTCAAGAAATAATTTTGGGGCTTAAATAAATTGATTAATGATTAATTTTAAGTGATGAACTCAAGTCATGATAAAAGTTGCCATGAGACAAAAATAAAGGAAAAAAGGTTCCAATTTTTGATAGTGGTTGGGACCATGATCCAGCTAATGTATGCATAAATGATTCAGCCTATCAGAATAATTAATAAGCCAAAATCTCATACTCTATGTTTCAAAAGAAATGGATGTCTCCTGTATTGTATCCTTTGTAGAATACCAGATACTGAGAAACATGATCATACTTTAAAGGGAGAGGAGACTGGAGAGGTGGTGGCAACAGAGTGCCCATGATGTATCACAAGACAGCTAATGATCCAGGAAATATTTTTAGAGGCATATATATGAGACTACGTTAGAGGTGCATTTTATGAATTTTGTGAATTTATTCCATGAATTATGAATTACTAGAGCTGTAATTCGGGCTTCGCCCTGAAAAGTGGGTATCAAATAAATAACTAAGAATTCTATAAAATTTTAAATATTTATATTAAACGAAACTTTAAAAAATTTGTAAATTTTTTATATAAGTAAATAATAATAATAATAATAATAATAATAATAATAATAAAAATAATAATAATAATAATAATACAATAATCTTATTGACCATTTTAAGGGTTAAATTTTATTTTAGGCATGTCACATTCATCTTATTTAATGAGAAGAGAAAAAAAAAATACAAACCATTGGATTAAAGTAGATAAAGAGTTTCAAACAAAATCAATGGTTAGTAATAGTGATGATGTGGCATAGTTGAGGTGCTTGGAAATCTACCCCTCTTTATGGAGTATAGATTCAGCCGTGACTTGTGGATGAATCTTTGTGCCATCTTAGCTAGTCACCTTCTGGACTTGAATAGTAGAGGTTAATATATAAATAAATAAATGATGATAAAATGTTAGTATTTTTGTGATTTATTTGATATATGAGTTTTAAGGTAGCTACGTACATTTATTAATTATTATGGGTTGCAATAAAATTATATAAGGATCGATAATGCCATAATGGAGAATGCAAAATAGTTACAATGACGGATCTAGAGCTGGATAAACATGAGCACAAATTTGTAAATTTAAATATGAACTAGAAAGAGGGGTAACTCTTAAAGCACCTCAACTATACCACATAATCAATATTATTAACCATTGATTTTGTTTAAATCTCTTCGTCTACTTTAATCAAATGGTGTATATTTATTTTCTCTCCCCATTTAATAGGATGATATGATATGTCTAAGACAAAATTTAATCCTTAAAGTGGTCCAACATTTATGTGCTATTATTTATAAATTAAAATTATACATCATCATTATTCACATCAAAAATTTTAAAATTATGTTTAATTTTTTTAAAAAATATATTTTTATTTTATAAGCTTTATTATTTTTTTGTTATCATATTTTGGGGCGAAGCCCGAGTTACAGCTCTAGTTTAAATAGTTTTAGTTAACATGACTAATTAATTAATAATTAGTAATTAAAGTGTATGCCAATGAATATATAGATAACAATGTCTAACCGGCATTTTCCAGAATATAATGAACCTTATTAGGTCTTGTCTCTATGTAAACAAAAACAAATAAAAAAATTCTGAAAAAGACATTTGAACAATGATATATGTGATAACTAATCAGAACCCTTATTTAAAATTAATACTCTATATATATAGTACAATATAACGTACTAAATGTGAGATCATACATACAAGTTGGATATATTCCCAATTGCATTGCAAGGTCCATACAAAATTTCATAAAAATCGTTTGCACCTGCTACCTGCTCTTGTGAAAACGGACAGTTGGTCTAACAAGACATACACACATGTTATGAGTAAATGTACGGTGTTTTTAAGCTCACGGGTCGAGATTAACACAAAAAACATATCATATTATGTCTAAATTTTGATTTATATGGCTTAATAAATTCTTTATATCAAAATCTTATAGCATGCAAAAATTTTCCATTTTTAAAGATTTTTAAGTATTTATTTCAGATTTTTTAATAGAAACTATACAATAATAATAAAATAATCAATGTTTCATATGTATTTCTAAAAAATCCAAATCAGTCACTTAAAATTCTCTAAAAATAGAAATTTTTACATACCACACTTTTTTGATATAAAAAATTTATTAAGCCATATAAATCAAAATTTGGATATGGTTTGATATGTTTTTGGTGTTAAGCTCACGGGAGGCCCCAGTGAGCATAAGAACACCGTAGATTTACTCCACATGTTATACAATAATATAATTTTATAGAGATAAAATAGTTTAAATTTGTAGCAAAATAATTCAAATTTTTTGACGTGAACTCAAACACAGCGCAAATTTCTTTTCCTCTTCTATGGGCTTCTAAAAATGTTTATAAATTTGTAGCAGCTTAAACATATATGGGCCAAAAAAGGTAAGGTTATCTTTGTTGGGCTAAAAATAAAAGATCCAAATTTGTGAAGCATGGCGCAGTGAACATGCAGATGGAATATATTTTAGGGGCTTTTTTCGAATTTAGGGCTTTTGGGTCAAAATATCTCTGCATATCAGATGAAAATCATGAAATATATCAGTTTGTTATTTTTCGTTTACTATAACGTGAAGATATTTTTTAGATCATTTGTGAGCTTTATCTAATTTTGTGAGGCACAAGTTTTTATTTACTACAATCAAATAATTAAAGGATCGAGATCACAGATCCTACTTTTGTTGATCTGACGGTTGAGAAACACCAAAGTACTTTGAAATATGTATGACAAATACCGAAGTGTTTTAAGATCAGTGCGATAATTGATCCCAACCATCCGATCGGAAAAGCAGGCTCTTCAGATCCCATATTACATACATATGATATCTGGTCCAAAGGTACTTTTATATATGAGCCCAAAAAAAAAGAATAATAAGTCGTAAGATAATGTACCAATGCAAAATCCGTAACAAGTGTGCTGTGAAATGTAATTGCTTGTGAGTGGTGAGGTAAAATTGCTGTGTTATCCGGATACGGGTATATCCCAAAAGAATCTGTATCGGATGCGGATGCGCCTCCGATACGGTGCGGGTGCATACCGAGTACGTCACGTGGCGAACTTGATTATTTTAATGAGTTTGACCAGCAGATTCGGTCAGGGTGTGTTTTGAAGGGGATTTGAATCCAACTCCCCTCCTTTCTCACAACACAGCATTACCACTAGGCCAAAGGCCCCTTTGTGATAATATTTGTTTTCAACTATATATATTATCGATCAGTATAAATTTATTATTTATATAATTTCTCTTATTATATTTATTATTTTTTATTAAATAAATATTATATATAGCCGCACCCGTATCGGATTTTTTTGAGAATTTCCGTATCGCCACACCCGCACCGCATCAGATACGATACCCGCACCCGCACTCAGGTAACATAGTAAAATTGTGAGTAGTAGTACCAGGTACGCCTTACCTTTTCTTGAAGCCTTGAAGGGGCTAATTAACCTCACTTTTATTCAGTCAGAGCTATAAAACAATGAGAAACATCTTGCGTCCATACGTCCATAAATGTATAATGTAACAGATACATCCCAAAATGTAACCTGTGAACGCTATGGATAGTTTTTCTATGGACGCTAGGTATTACTCTGAAACAATGATGGTAAAATTGTAGAAAAACAACAGCAGATGACAAAATAAAGACAGTAAAAGTAAAATATAGTCAGCCATGTTACCCATGTATGGTTAAAGAAAGGGTAAAAAATTGAAGCTAAAAAAGCATATATAGTACTGGTAAACTAGACAAGGGATCTTTAATTGGATCAAGCCTGAGACCAACTGCACTGCACACTCCACTAATCTCTGTGTCCTTCTACACAGCCTTAATCCTGTTCTCTCTTTAATAAATCATCTGATCAAATTAGGCAATGCTGACTGCTGAGCAGAAGCACAAGTGCAGATTTCCAATTTTACTTAATTTAGGTTCTGCACTGATATATATTTTTTTTAGATAAAGATGAGATCAAGCCACTCAAATTTAAATGTATATAAAAGATTTTCCATTCGGGTTTTGAACCCGCGACCTCCCACACAGAGAGCGTTGCCCTTAATTACCGGACCAAAGGCTGGTTCTTGCACTGATATATAGTTGATATCATATTTTGTGTATCTGAATCTTGGAAGCATTTATATGTTTTCATGATGTATTTTTTTTTTTTTTTTGTTATCATATGTATTCTTTAGGTTAATTTTCCTTGATTGAAAATAGATAAGCAAACAAATTAAGCATGCCTGGACCTCTGGAAGTACCAGAGACTTTCTGGTACAAGCTGCACAGTGGTCCTCTCTTTATATTTGTTGACATAATTATGGCATGTATCAGTATCATCTGTATTACTATTTTTTCTTAATTAATCACAATATAATCACAAGCATTAATTTATATTTTTGAAGTTTGTCGGTAATGAAATGGATAAAACTTAAAATGCAACTTTTGCAATAATTAAGGAAAATATGTAAGAAAGAAAATAGACTACCTACCTTGCTTATAATGAACTGTTGTTAATTAAAAGTTTGTGTGGGAAACAATTTGGTACAGTCTTGAATTGATGATTGAATTAATCTTTAGTCTTTTATGTAAATTTAAATGGCTGATAATATTTGTATCACAATATTTTCATTTTTGCAGGATAAATAAAATTTTATTAAATTAAATAATATTTTTTATTATTAATACCATATTTTCCGTACCATTCCAATAATTTGGGAATCATCAAAAGAAATTTTGATAATTTATTATAAGAATATATAATTATATATTATAGGACTATCATATAAAACCAAGAAGAAAATGATGAGATCTAAAGCCATAAATTTCTGATAAAAATTAATGGTACTTTATAATTAACTATTTATCCAAGTAATGAACATTCTTGTATATTCTCCACTCTGATTCTCCAGAGGCCTCGAACATATAGCTCTATTTTATTTTTAAATTAAGGATTCAAGTAGTCTAAACTCAGGCCACCAGATCTTAAAGGATAATATATGGGTATACTTGGTAACACATAAGAACTCAACAAAATACATAAACTGTAAAATGTAATTTTTTTATTTATTTTTGGATAATTTCCAATAAATTTTACTTCAAAAAAAAAAGAAAAAAGAAAAAAAGAAGACAGCAGGGATATATTCAAACTGACTTGTAATAACAACAAGTATAAAAACTAAAAAAGAGTACTAAGATACAGTAACAAATTGGCACGCCTGTCTCTGTCTCAGAGGCAGTATTAATTTGTAAATATAAACCTGAACCCACACTCACTACCACACACACACACTCACAGATGACAGATCCCTCTCTGACTATTCTTAGCTACAGTAAGGGATCTACAAACTCACACTTGATAAATTCCCTTACTCAGATTTCTATTCCTTGGATCTCATAACTCCTCTCTAGCTCTTTTCCTGATTTGTCTCCTTGGTTCTATCCATTTCAAGAGGGACTGTTTTTTCATTGTATTGAGTTCATTAAGGTTCATACATAGTTTCTGTTGCATATGATATGAGTTTCTGTGCATCAGCAAGACAAAAGAAGAGAATTTGCAGTTGTGGGTTTGCTGTCAAAGAGGCATTGTTTCTGTGTGCCTTGCTCTCTCTCTTCACATTGCCTCATGCTCTCAGACAAGGCCTTTGTTCCGGTACGCCGCTGCTTGCTTCATTACTGATAACATTTCTCTTTTTTGTTTTCAATTTTTCAGTGTACAATTTGGATTTACCAGTTCTTTTTTCAGTGTACAATTTGAATTTACCAGTTCTTCATATATAACAATATGAAATGTAGTTTATATGCGCATGTTCTTTTTTATTGTACATATTCTTTGTGAAAAACTACCCTGTACCAGAATAATTGTCCTGCTTTCACAAAATAATGGCTATTAAAATTGATGTTCCAAAAAAGTTGTACCAGAGCAAAATGAATCAGTTCAAATTTACAATAGACTTGAACAAGTAGCAAGTAGCAACAGTGATGTAACTAGAGTTTCTTAATCTTCATCTTTGTAGTGTTTTCATCATGCTGACCAATGTGTTTTTCTTATATTTTTTTACTTTATTAGAGCGCACGAATTTGGGACCGAGATACCAGTACCGACAGGTTCTTCTTTAATCCTCTATATTTCATTGATTTTGACAACTACAAAAGAAAAAAATAATAAAACTGTTCTTTGCAGAACAGAAAATTGCGAATAATCATATAATTGCTAACAAATTATTAAATTATATCTTCGTCTGCTTGGTGCAGGTAAAGACTCAAAATCTAGCTTATGACGGGCCTGGCTCGTACCCGCCGCGATGCACAGGCAAGTGCGGCGACTGCACACCATGCGTACCAGTACACATACCGGTACCACCTGGTACGCCTGTCATTGCGGAGTACTACCCGGAAGCATGGAGGTGCAAGTGTGGTAACAAGCTCTACCTCCCCTAGTAGTTACAAGCAAGTGAACTTGCCGGCCGGAAGTAAATCAATCTGCATTGCAATCTGCTTAAAATTCTGGTTCTTAGCAAAAGCTATCCAGGTATAAGGGAGTATTATTGACCCACAATGACATGAAACCCATTTTTTTTTTTTTTAATACTTGTTAATGTACATAATTGAATATTTTTGTAAACAAATCAAACTAGGAATCAAATGAGGTCTCCAAATTAATAACAGAAATTGTTTCTGTTGCCCCCCATTTTATGCCAGAGTAATACCTAGCGTCCATAGAAAAACCGTCCGTAACATCCATAGGTTACATTTCGGAATGTACTTGTTACATTTTGGGATATATCTGTTAACAAATCAATTGATGATTCCTTAATCCATATATATTTGCTGGTTTTACAATTTACAGGGTGTACATTGTGAATTAGCACTGAGAATTGAGCAGACAATGATCCTGTGATGCATCCATCCATCCATCCATCCTGGCCCAGCAATTATTCTGGGCACTACCATTATTGTCATGTCCCCACGGTTGTTTGTGTTATTTGACTGCTTTATTAGTCAGAGAAATATGTGAATTAATTAGCACTGACTGAACTAACGCACATGGCAACTGGTACTGGTACTGGTACTGGTACTACATCTGTACACTACTGGGCTTGTTTGCTGGTCTCTCTGTCTATACATTATCAGCCTCATTTCATTTCCTTCATGATCATGTTGCTAGGCCCATTCTATCCTTGGCCCATACAATTTCACAATTTTGAAAAAAAACATTCAAAATTCACAGAAATATAAAAAAAAGTTTACGAAAGTATTGCGCAGATTGATTATGATTATGATTATATTCAATTTAAACTATGTTTGGTGACTCTTCCAATATCCGCTAAATTACAACCATTAAGAAGTATACAAAATTTTGATAGGTCATCAAACGATGTTCCAATTGATTGAAATTTGAAATACTATCGATCTACAAGTTAAGTAATAACTTTATAAACTTTTTTCATTTTTAAGATTTTTTTAAATTTTTTTACAAATTTTTGAAATGTCTCATTATCAAAAATTATCAAAATATGTATTATCAACCCATCCCTCCCTTTTTTTATATTGCGTATTCTTAGAACAATAAGTTTTACCAGAAAAGATACATTATTCCTCCGGATATTCTTCTGAAGTGCACAAGTTAAATTTAAACTAAAACACCTCTAATGTATAATTTTATTTAGAGTACGCGTAAATGTCACCTCCATCATGTCTTCGGAGATATTAACAGAAGCACGCAAGGAATTGAATTTAAATCCGAATTATCAAAATTCAAATAGTATCATGCATATGTGGCCGGTGGGATCGATCTGGTCAAAGGCTTAACATTCAAAACATACTACGATTATTTATTGTGTTTGTGTAGCGACTCATTGCTTCAATGATTTTTTTGGGGGGGGAGAGGGGGGGGGGGGGGGGGGGGGGGTGGGGGGAGGATTTATATCATTTAAAAAATAGAAAACAATGTGGGAAAGAAAATTGAAAAGTATAAGCTTTGGTGTTGAAGTTTTCCGTAGTGCAGCAAGAGTTTTCTCTTCATATTGAGCTTTTTTTGTGCCTGGATCTGAGCGAGACGTTTAGGAGTATATTTTTAGCTTTTGTGTGTTGATTTGGAACACTGCAAGTTACGGACGGAAAATCAAGTCAAGACTTGATTTTATACGAGTTATGTCTTGGCTCTATTTGACTTGAATATGTAAATCTTACCCATAATTAGCACAGTAAAAACCATATTTCAGATTACAACAATGAACAAGGCAAAATATAACATATTTCTCTCATAAATCACTAGTATGAATATATTTAATTGCACACATCATTGAACCTATATATAACGTGCTTTGGTTTTTGGCTAATTATTTACCATTCAAATTTCATCTTTACACTAAATTAATTCATTAAATTTTAGAATATAAAGCATTAATTCCTCATTAATGTAAAATCTAATCAAATTGATGTGTTCCATACCAAAATTGATATATTTCCATTTTTGTAAAAATCAAAATGGAGAGGAAGTTGTTTAATTGGAGAACATCAACACCTTTGAAATCAATGCATTTTGATCTCTATTGTTGATTAAGGGGCAGAATGGGAATTAAAAAAATTTTGAAGGAGAAAGAAAAAAATGGAGATGTCAAATACTTACTTGCTTTATAATATAGTGTAGATGTATATTTCCTTCACTCCCTTTTCCTTTGAACCTTCATATGTCCAAAACTTCCAATACCACCTTTACAAATGAAACACTACCCAAATCAGTACACTTGAAAATTGAAACCCCTGCATTCTAAGGTGTGTTTGGATGTTGTAAGATTAGTGCTACTCTTGGAGTAGCTCACTAACCAAAAAGTAGTTCAATCCAAACATGAAGTAAGAATTGTGATTAGCTTCAAAGTAGTGCTAATTTGCTAACTCATAAAAATGTTGATTTAGCATGAGTAGTATATTGTTGAGTAGAAGAAAACACATACTACTCTCAATATACTATCCAAACAACAATTTTATTAACTCAAATAACAAAATTAGCTCTACTTTCACATTCTAACACATTTTTTCAGCCTTTAATTTGCGTACAACTCGTTACAGAGACCACAACACCAGAAGCACACACAGGGTCAGCAGATGAGGCTTTCTGTGTACCGAGTGACTACGTGGTGATTAGCTGAACGGCTCACATCACAAGCACAAGTCCCCTGTGAAAAGTTGTGGACACTTGTAATCACCTCGCATGTATACATATGACGGGTTTTTATCCTCTGCCGTAGGTTTGATGGCAGCGTGCTGCCACAGTTACAATGATATATGGAGCTCACAAAAAACAATCTCTATCATCTAAAAACCTCAGCCGTCTAAATTAATCTCAACCGTCCAGATTTATTATGGCAGGATACTGCCATCACAATTATGACAGCAGATTCTGACCTTACATATCACATATGGCCTTGCAAAAATGCAAAAAAATCTGTTCTCACTTTTACGTTGCCGTTTGTTTGTTTGTATGTTTATTTATCACCCTCCGTGCTGGTTGTAATTACGATGTAATCACTTTTGTTGGTTCATACATATTATGTCAGCTTAATTAATGGGATACTAAAATAACCTAGCCATTTAATCTGTCACCATCAGCAACACGCGCGCAACAATTATATGTATGACATTTTAGCTAATTATCTTGCCAGTAATTAGGTGCAAAAAGTAAATAAATAATTAATTTGTAGATGAAGATGTTCTTGTTAATCTTGCTAATTAAGTCTTTAATACGATTAGTTTTATTTCCATACTGCTCAACGAAGAGATTTTATATGTCCTTTTTTTTTCTTTTTCTTTTTCTTTTTCTTTTTCTCTTTTTTCTTTTCTTTCTTTTTTTTTTCTTTTCTTTTTTTTCTTTTCTTTTCTTTTCTTTTGCTGTCTATAAAGCTCCATTACTTATTTTTCATTCATCGATTTAACTTATAACTATGGGGGATAAATGGAATATGAATTGATAATGACGAAGAAACACACAGTCCTAATTTCCTTAAGCTATATATAATTATAATTAAGACAATTCGTGGAACATGCATTCCAAATATATAAACCGAAAATGAAAAAAATAAAAAATGCAAACTTGGTCATAGCTAGTCAGTCGAAATTAAATCCGATCTGAGATAATAATATTAAAATTTTTAATTTCTGCATGTTATGATATTCTGTCATTGTCTATACATATTTGCAGATTGTCAACTTCTATAGTTTTTTTGTCAATTTATATATTAACCGATTTTCAACTTCGATCTATATATCCCAAATTTTTATAATGTATTTTGTCAATGCTTCACATGTCCCTTTTAATAAGAAAAGGTGCCAGTAAATCTGGAGACGAGGGCCAAAAATAATAAAAACACATTGAGTTATTAAATACAAAAAAAAAAAAATCACAAAGGGAAAAAAAAAAGTGAAAAATCATGGATATGAAAATTCACAAGGGAAAAAACAGTGAAAAATTATGGATGTGAAAGTTTTTCTTCTGGTACTTGTAAAATTATAAATCAATCCTCATCAAAACCCTATATATATTACAACTTTCATCGTGACATGCCGTTAAGCTCGTCACGATGTACAATAACAAATTATAAAAAATATACGAGTGGCCTTGATTATTATTTTTTTTTTCTTAGACTATATAAAATTTAATTTGCTAGCCATCAATGCGTATTTGTTTAAGACTAAGACTGCAAACCTTTGCTGACCTGAGAAGCAAGTTCCGTTTGAATATGAATATAGCACAGTTTTTTAAATATTGACCTGGACAGCTTCGTAATATGATCATGGGCAGCCTGGAATCTGAAACTAGTATTTGAGATGTTAATTGGTAAAAAATAACTAAAACAATTAAAGAAATTTTGGTACATGAAAATTTTCGAGGGAGTCTGTTGAGTAAAATTCATAAAGTGGAGTAATTTTAAAAATATATAACTTTTGAAATATATTATTATTATTATTATTATTATTATTATTATTATTATTATTTTCTTTTCCAGTTCAAAATCTTAGTTTGAAAGTTGAAATCTATATGTACAGCAATAGAAAAAAAAATTGAAGTAATTAATTGTCTTTTATAGTGTACAAGTATTTCTAGCTTTCTATACAGATACAATAACGTATACACGTTCATCTGCTTTAAAAAAATAATAGAACATTGCATGTATCTCGGGGGAAAAAAAAAAAAAACTGATCTCAAAATTGAGTAAACAAACAAATATAGGTATTTATGAACATAAGTTCTCCATCTAAAAGAAGAAATTGTAATATTAAACTAGTTAGAATGTTAGATAAGGTTATGAAAGTGTCAACTGATTTCAAAAATCAATAAAAACAATATTACACAGCTTGATATTGCTAACTCATTGCTTGATATGTAATCTGGCTAAATTAAAATATCTAAATGTAATAAAAATCAGAAGAGAATATTAAAAAAAAAAAAAAGAATTTGACTAGAAACACCTCCACCAATTTACACATTATATTAAGGGACATAATTATTACACTCGTTGTATGTAATGTAGAAGCTGCCAAGTGCAATCTCAATATCAAGTACAAATAGTTCCCGTACAACTCAAAATATAAAATATTTATTTCTAAAATTTTTTCATACCTAAGGACTAGGGCAAACATTATTTGTGCAAACTGCAAATATAAGTGTAATGATAAAAACAATTTCTAATAAATTTAAGAACCGGTCTTTGGGCTAATAAAATCGCTCTCAGTATAGGAGGTCGCAAGTTCGAACCCTGATGAGAAATCTTTTATAAACATTTAAATTTGTGTGACTTGACCCTCATTTTATCTCAAAAAAAAAAAAAAAACAATTTCGAATACATTAATTGGTAATAAGGGAACAATCAAGATATTCGGATACCACTTGGGATACCGTCGGGGATACTATGATCTTTAAAAATATATCCAAATTGAAATATTAACAAATTATCTTGAAACAATTAACATATTAACTTGAAACATTGTAGTATTAAGTTGAATAACACAAATCATAAATTAAATCATCTACTTGAATCACTACTAAATCACATAAATATTACCTTAAAGTTGTTGAGAGAACGTATGGGAGCAATATGAAGTGAAAGAGCAACAAAAGAGAAAATTATATCATTTGTGTTTCATTTTAATCTCATTAAGTTTCAGATCAACTTTATAGATGTTTCATTTTGATCGCAACATGTTGCAGATTAACGTTAAATTAACTTTGTATGGTGGTATCTCCGACAACGACATCTTTTGCAGTATCCCCGTAGCATTTTCCATAAGGGAATATACCCAGGGGTATAAGAGTAATTGGTCAACCTACAGGTCAAGAACTCGAGATATCGCTCGCAAGATAGAACGAGCGAACTCAACGAATCCTCTAGCTTTCAGTTTTTACCGTACACAGCGCAAGGAAGGAAGGAAGGAAGGAAACGGAGGAGAGAGTCAAAACTCAAAAACTCAAAAAGAATTCGAAGGAATTCGGACTTCTGTGCTGTTCACCGATCCAAAGATTCCATCTTTCTTTGCCCTTTTTTTTTTTTGGAATTGGGGGGCACTCGCTCGATCGGATCGAATTTCGCCGCCGATTTTGGATCCCACCCGCCGATGGATGGCGCTGCTCCAGCTCTGAAGAGGTGAAAATTCATTCCCCATTTTTATCAAATTCATTCCATTGTGCTGTTTGGTTCTTTGCAACCAAAAAGTTGATCCCTTTCTGCATGCCAAGAAAGGGGAATTGGGGATATCTGATAATGTTGTATGTAGGATCTCATATTGGGATCTGGTATCATTCTAAGTCCTGTGATTTGAGAATATTCTGGCATGGAATGTTTGATTGGTTTTGTTTATTTTCATGGAATTTGTTTGTTTATAATTGTAAGTCTGTAATTTTGTCAGTATAAGGAATTTTCCTTTGTTCATCTACCTAGCCAGATAGCAAATATAAGGATAAGATCTTGGTTCTGTCGGTATAATTATGGAGTTAACTCTGAACTGGTAGCTCAAGTGCTGTTTATGTTCTTTTTTGTATGGCAAATTGTTCATGTTCGATTGTTCGTATTATCAATTGTTTTCTGCACAAATTGTGATCTTGGTAGTAATCTTTTATTTGATATGTTTTGGTTTCAGATAATTGGAGCACTGGATAACAAAATATTGTGGAATGCCTGAAGATGCTGTTCGGAAAGGAGAACTTATTCGCTGAGTTGAGCTATAATCCAAGTCTTCCCGGTTATTTATCATTTTTTCCACTGAAGTGCACGTATGTGCTGATCCTTGGCAAATTGCGAGTATTTAACCATTATATTGGGGACGAAGGCTGATATTTCATCAGCAAATTCAGAAAGATCTATTTAGGTAGGATACCAGATTTCCACCCTTTTGTTTTCTGTGTATAGATTAGATAGGTGATAAAATAAGCAAAAAAATCTTCCTAGAAAGGACGGATAAAATAAGAAAAAACCCCATATGGATTCTAGGCGTACCATTCTGATGCAGAAGTATGAAATAGGTAGATTACTGGGCCAAGGCAATTTTGCAAAGGTTTACTATGCCAGAAACCTCAAAACCAACCAGGCTGTCGCTATAAAAATGATTGATAAAGAGAAGGTCTTGCGGGTTGGGTTGATGGAGCAGATCAAGAGGGAGATATCTGTCATGCGACTAGTCAGACATCCCTATGTGGTTCACCTTTATGAAGTAATGGCCAGTAAAAGTAAAATCTATTTCGTCATGGAGTATGCCAAGGGCGGTGAGTTGTTTAACAAGGTAGCGAAAGGAAGGTTAAAGGAAGAAGTGGCGAGGAAGTATTTTCATCAGTTGATCTTGGCTGTTGATTATTGCCATAGCAGAGGGGTTTACCACCGGGATCTAAAACCCGAGAATTTACTTTTGGATGAGAATGAGAATTTGAAAGTGTCAGATTTTGGATTGAGTGCATTGGTTGAGTCTAAGAGGCAAGACGGGCTGCTGCACACCACATGTGGAACTCCTGCTTATGTGGCACCTGAGGTGATTGGTCGAAAGGGATATGATGGCGCAAAAGCTGACATTTGGTCTTGCGGGGTTATATTATTTGTTCTAGTTGCAGGGTATTTACCTTTTCATGACACTAATTTAATGGAGATGTATAGAAAAATAAGCCGAGCTGATTATAGATGCCCCAATTGGTTCTCATTTGAGCTGAAAAAGCTTCTTGTCCGGATTCTGGACCCAGATCCAAATACCCGTATCGCCATTCCAAAGATTAAAGAATCTTCTTGGTACCAGAAGGACTGGAAAGCTTGTGAGGAAAATGGCAAGAATAAGAGTGTAGTTTCTGATGATTCTTCAGGAGCTTCCACCTCATCGGGAATTGGATCCCGGAGTGGAGGTATGCGTGAAGTGATGAGCCTCCCTAACTTGAATGCTTTTGATATAATCTCTCTTTCTACCGGGTTTGATTTATCCCGCCTTTTTGAGGAGAGGGAAAACCAGAGGGAAGTCAGGTTCACCTCAAGACAACCTGCTCCAACAATTATTTCTAAATTGGAGGACTTGGCTGGAAGATTGCGGTTAAGGGTTAGAAAGAAGGATAATGGGCTTTTCAAATTGGCTGGGACCAAGGAGGGCAGAAAGGGAGTAGTCGAGCTAGAAGCGGAGATATTTGAGGTTGCCCCCGAGTTTTACTTGATTGAAATGAAGAAGACAAATGGGGATACATTGGAATACAAGAAGATGATGAAAGAGGAGATACGGCCGGCATTGAATGATATAGTGTGGGCATGGCAAGGTGATCATAATTACCAGTTGGAGCAGGAGAAGCCCCCGGAAAATTCACATGAAGAGAAGCCGCCACAAAGCGAGCCTGTGCCTGTCTGAAATGTGCGATTTCTGATAGCTGCGCTTCTTTGTGCTGGTCAGGTGGTGGTGCAACATTCTGCATTTTTGCTGTTATTCATGGTTTAAAATTATTACCTTGCTTGTTATGTTCCGTCCATTAAATCAAGCATGGTACAGATTAAAGCCATACTGTGGTATAGATCGGTTTTTTGGGGCCATTTAAACTGATTAAGATTAGACGAACCGAAGATAAATCGAGGTCCTATTTGGAGAGTTCAATAACAGAAGAAAAATATTGGTCGGTGCAGTTGCGCTAACTGGCACATCCTGATTAAAGAACCTTTTGAATTTTACTAGTTTTTTTTTTTTTTAGTTTATTTGTTGTTTGTAAAGGTAGAGTATAAATGTCTAGATTTCTAATTCTATTAATTTGATATACCATGCATTTTCATTTTCACTTTAAAGTGATTTTTGTTTGATATAATTGTAGTTATTGTTTATGTTTGATGTCAGCGTAAAATTTGATTATTTTGGGTATAATGCATTGAACCTAATCCATAATAAGGAGTCCGGATCTGTGCTGCAGATCCGACGGTGCGCCAAACCTTGGGATCCGGACTCAATGTTTTTCACGGATCCTGAGGTTTGGCGTACCGTCAGATCTGTAGGATCTGTGCTGCAGATCCGGACGTGCGCCAGCAGATCCCGAGTTCATAATAAGGGGTGTAGCAAGAATTGGGATCCTTACTATATAAGGCCTATGGATGACCAAGAATGATGAATGAGGCCCATTAGTAATCGAGGTCATTTAATTTGTCTTTTACAGGTCATGAAACAGTGTAGAAAGCTATATGCAGCTTCTGAATATCTTGAACCAAATATGGTCTGGATTATATATTTCAGTTCAAAGAAGTATAATTTCCTAAGTCTATGACCCACACGCTAGATACGGTCCATACGGATCTTGTGACTTGTGAGTTATATTCTGCACGACTCAGTGGCATACTGGCATGAGATATAAGGATCCGACCTGAAGTGTTCAGATTTTGCAATGGTTAATGAAGCACTTCGCTCATGTAAAGTCCCAGACACACTTAGTTCCACCACAAACTCAATTTATTTTTCTTAACAATTCAAAATCTAGAATCCAAACCAGACAATTTCAATTATTAATTTTTTTTTTTTTGAAATGTAGCACTCGCATGTCAGAAAATAGGTTATTATTTTTTATTTATTTTTGAGTTTGTATAGTCCTACTACTACTATTAGATGTGCACGAAATAAAAAATTTAAAACAGTTTTGTTGGTCTCAAGTTCAATTAAATTCATGTGCACATAAACTTTGCTTCTCTTTTGTTCTTCAACTATGCTATATATCTGCGCTGCGCTGGGGAGTGCTCATCCTCTGTAGCGCAGAACGTGGACCATTATATCATCTCAGGATTCGTGCTAGCACAGATCTCGAGGTGATCTAACGGCTAATGTTCTGTGCTACACTGTGCAGCGCTACAAAGGATATGGAATCGCGCTGGGGGCAGTGAGATTATTGAAACAAAGGATACAAGTTGTCAATAATTAATTGTGGTTTATCAACGTAACGTTTGAAACTGAAAATACGCCACACCACACCACACCACACCACAAAATAAAATAAATTCGGTTTAATTAGTAATAAATCATTTTGATCATAGATAAGACGTCATTGCCAAAAAAGTTTGTTTCAGACTGGGGAAGAAACGCATTAGCAGAACGAGCCAAAGAGTGGTCAAGCAAGACTCAGTTACAGGCACAGCCTATATATTCTGGCCACATGATAGTATGATATCTTATTATTGTTTTTTTTTTGGAAAATGAACAGTACCCTAAACTTAACGACCGCTTCCATTACTTTCTGAAAACATACAAGGTTGATGTGACAGATATACAAAAGATTTGTATATCCGCACAAAAGATAATACAACTAAATTTTGATAGTAATGCCATATATAGTACTACAACTCAATTTTGATCGAACGATCAGATAGAAGCGCGAATGTTGACGCAAATCAAAGGGCGAGAAGAACAGAACGCTCAGACTCAATTAACACCTCCTCCAGCTCGCAACGCCACCAAGTCACCAACCCTTTAAAACTGCACAATTGCATCTGAGTTGATACGAACAGAAGTTAAGAAATTCTATGCAATATCCGGACTCTGGTCATGTGACACGAACATGTGACACGTGGCATTTAAGTTATATCATGTTAATTGCGTTTAATTGACTTTAACACCATTAACTTTCACCGTTACAAATACTGTTTTTCATTAACAGAAATATGTTTATTCAAATAAATTACATGATTTTATATTAACACATATATCTTTCATGGAAACCGTGCTGTCCAATCTGAATAGAAATGTGGCATAGTATCCATATAAAGAGTAAATTTATAATTTAGGTACAAGCAGTTTACATGAATAGTTTTATATGATTATAATTTATTTAGTTTTGTTTATAAGCTAGTTATGAAAGGAAGGACCGTATTTTTCATTTTGCCATTTTATTATTTTTTGCATTGTCTTTTGTGTAAGAGATCATGTTATCATATTTTATGTAAGAGGAGGGATCCCTTGATAATGCTTATCTTGACAATTTTGAGAACGAAACTTTTTAAAAATTTATAAGAAAATCTTAAAAATGAAAAAATATTTATGGATTCATTACTTAACTCGTAAATCGATAGTGTTTCAAATTTTGATCTATTTAAATATTATTTTATGGCTTATCACAATTTTGTGTATTTTTTAACGGTTTTAATTTAACGGATTTTTGAAGAGCTATCAAATATAACTTAAATTAAATATAATAAAAAACATAATCAATCTATAAGTTAAGAAATACTTTCCTAAATTTTTTTTCTAATTTTGAGAATTTATATGATTTTTTACAAATTTTTGAAATATCAAATTGTCAAGATTGTCAAGATAGAAATTATCAATGGATCCCTATTGACTTAGGGGGTGTTTGGTTCATTCTATCTAATTGTGATTTCCAGGAATGGCGCTAGTAAAATTCCCATTGACGTGTTTGGTTTGATTATAGATGGAAATCAAGCCGGTAATCATTTATGAGAAAAAGTATCAATCCCCGATGTTCAATCCCCCGAAAAAATCTCTCAGCCTTCCAACTTGTCTCAAACCACTCCAATTATTGAGCCGTCCTTTCCTTCTGTCTCCCACTTTCCTCATTTTGCTCCTCTATTTTCTCCTCATTTTGCTCCTCTATTTTCTCTTTCTCCATATATGGTCAGGATCTCTCTCTCTCTCTCTCCCTCCCTCTCTCTCATCTCGGGCGATCTCTTCCTCGCCTTCGGTGATCGTAACCCCTTCATCTCCTCCAGCAATCGCAATCCCTCCGGCGATCACGATCCCTCCCTCACCTCCAACCATCGCTGTCCCTTCGTCACCTCCGGCTATCGTGATATTTTTCTCGCCTCCGGCGACCTCCGAGTGCATCTCGATTTTCTCCTCAAAGTTCCCTCTCCGCTAGCACTCTGCACTTGAGTTCAGCGATCTCTCCGATGATATGTCTTGTCTCCCTCATCGCCTCCGATTCTCCACTTCTTTGTCACATCCTCCACTCCCCGCTCCTCTCCGAGAATCATTGTCTTCCGCGATCTGTTTTGTCTCACTGACGATATGTTTTCTCTTTGAAAATATGTTTCGTCTCTGCGAATATCTTATCCAGCAACACTTATTATTCTTATCTAAACACTTTTTTTGGAAACCTAAACACATTAGCAAGCAATATAAAGACTAATATTTTGTACGAAACCTAAACGCTTTTGTAACTGGATAAACACATTTGAAATCTAAATAAACAACTTTTATAATTAGATAAACACCTTTAATGTCAGTATAAACACCTTTTATAACTCGATAAACACTTTTTATAACTGGATAAACACCTTTAATCTCTATATAAACACCTTTTATAACTGGATAAACACATTTAAAATCTAAATAAACACCTTTTATAACTGGATAAACACATTTAAAATCTAAATAAACACCTTTATAACTGAATAAACACATTTAAAATCTAAATAAACACCTTTTATAACTGGATAAACACATTAAAATCTAAATAAATATCTTTTATAACTGGATAAACACATTTAAAATATAAACACTGTTTGGCGCGCAGGTGGGCTGTGCTCTCTTGGGCTTTCAACGCGCGTGACAGGTGGCGCTCAAGTGGACGCGGAAGTTGGAGCGCAAGTGGGATGGAGTTTACACGTTTTTCCGTTTTCGGAAAGTGTCTGACGTGTCTTTTAGTCGAAAACGGAAGGTTAGTTTGGAGGATTTTTGTGGGGAATTTAGTTTGGAGTACTGTTAGTCTCGTCCATCATTTATTCCCTGGCAATCGAATAGACACGATTTGTGGGAATTGGATTACCATGCTAAATAGTGGGTTTGTCTCCTCGTCTCCTTCCATTAATTTGATATTGCTTTACAAAATGAAAACGGCAAGCTAATAAAGTTTCTTTAAATAGAATCCCTATTAAATGCACAAAAATGTTCCCAAGGCATCATTTTAAAGATAACCAAACATGGTATATGTTAAAAATCTGGGAATTTCATTCCTGTAATATGATGGCCAGGCATTCTATAATTACCCGGCATAAGTGATAGCTCAAACCAAATGCCCCCTTAAAGCTTTTCCTAAAATGAAAAAATGATTAATAACAATAAATAAAAATAGGATATAATAATGTTAATATGATGACTGGTTGCATTTTATGCTTTTTAAATATTATTGAATATTATCTATGTTTGTATATGTTCATTAGTTTTTGTTTCTTTCATTTTCTACATGTAATTTTATTGATATATAGTAAATAAATCATTGCTAATGCGAAAGCAGTATAACGGAGAAAGTTAACAGAGAGTTCGTCAATTAATCGAATATAACTTGAATGCAACGTGTCACATACCCATTTGGCCAGAAGCCATTGTGGCCGGGGGGCTGGGAATTCGATTCCTTTTAATGGACGGTCGAGTTCCTCTTCCTCGCGTTTCGACCGTGTGGACCCATATGGCCATATGCATGCCCCAGAATTCTTAGTTATGAAGCAAGGTGGGCAACAAAGGAAGCACAAAATGTTAGTTTAATTAGAGGATATATATATATATATATATATAGAACCCCAGGGTTTGTACCCCGGTCAAAGATTCGAAGGATAATTGTCCGAGTATGTTCATTAATTGATCGCATGCCGCTTTTGTCACATGATGCACATCCGCTGCTAATTAATTCTTCAAAAATGCTCATATTTTCTAACAATTTGGATGCAGGTTAATGAATATTTTAAATCACAAATTTATATTTTGTTGAGAAACATATCATAAATATAAATATTTATGATTGAAGTATGTGTTTATATTTTCAATCAAGTATTCATAGTATTTAATCAAACATTTTTTAAACATGAGGTGTTCATATTTTTCAATCAAGTATTCATATTTTTCAATCGAGTGTTTATATTTTCTCACTCAAGTATTCATATTTTTCGCTCAAATATTTTTCAATCAAGTGTTTATATTTCTCAATCAAGTATTTATACTTCTTAATCAAGTATGCATGTTTATCAATAAAGTGTTTATATTCCTCAACCATATTTATCGATCAAGTATTTATATTTATCGATCAAGTGTTTAAATTTCTCGAATCAAGTGTTTATATTCATAAATCAAGTATTCATATTTATCGATCAAGTATTCATATTTCTCAATCAAGTATTTATATTTTATAAATAAAGTGTTTATATTTTTCAATCAAGTATTCATATCTATCGATCAAGTGTTTATATTTTTCAATCAAGTATTTATATTTATCGATCAAGTATTTATATTTCTCAGTCAAGTATTAATATTTTTAGATCAAATAATTTTCAAATAAGTGTTTATGTTTCTCAATTAAGTATTCATATTTTTTGCTCAATTATTTCTCAATCAATTATTCATATTTTTTTGTTCAAATATTTTTCAATCAAGTGTTTATATTTTGAATTCATATTTTATTTTGCAGAATGATAAAAGAAAAATATAACATTAGCAATGCAATGAATCCAAGAGTTAAAAAAATTTTAACATATTCAAACGTTAATAATTACAATCACATCAAGTCTGATATATACTTTGATTGGTACGTATTGATCAGTATTAAATTTTAGTTGATAGTTTATTATACTCAATATGATAGAAGACGATATACTACTTATTGATTCTCATTTGCATGACTGGATTATAGTCTCCAATAATTGAGAAATGGAGAGGTGGGAAATGGATTTGAGTCTACCTACATGGGATTGCAGACAGAAAATCAAAAAAGAATACCGATCTTGTTTTTGGATGCGGGGTACGAAGTTGGGGTACAAAGTCCGGGGTATATATAGATTTTCTCTCTATATATATCTTCTTATTTTGATATCTATATATCATACCATTTTTTTAAAGTTAACCCTGCCAAATGGGGAAAAGGAAAAGCACAAAATGTTAGTTTGATGAACTTAAATTAATTTATGCCCACTTCAACCAGAGTATTTTTTTACTTTATTATGTAATTTATGTGTAAACCTCGTTCGGTTATGTAATATCTTGTCATAATTAAGTACTATTTAGTGGTCAAATAATTAATATATATTGAATGTAGTAAAAATGTATGTACTGCACCTTCTATGCTAGCAATGACAACTAAAAATGTTTCTTCCGGGGGAAAAAAAAAAAAAAAAACTTATAAAAAAGAATACTATCTGAAAATTGAAACTAAAGTTGAAAATAATAGATATTTTAGATTTAGTTACATGCTAATATTGAGGACGCTAGATATATATATAACCCTACAAGAAATTACAAATACATTGCTAGAGGCGAAGGGAGGGCTGGAGGCCAAGAGCCTTCCTCTCGAACGCCAAGATTCGTGCAGCGAATTCAGCGGCTCTGTTGAGGATGACCTCCGCATACGCCCTCTTTACCGCCTCCTAAATCTCGGCACCTCTATGGAACCATCCTGCTGGTTCCGTCAGTGCATGTTATAGCTAGCTCATCAAGGAACTCACCCGATCAACAATGTCAAGTGCAGAGGCCGGCCGGCCACGTACATTTCAAAGTGGACATAATATTGAGAAACTTAACGTGTAAAGAAGAAAAAATTATATAGACCCAACGATCATGAACAGTTATAGACTTTTACAGTACACAACTCCAATTAATGGAAGTAATTCTCCTAATTAACCATCAATGAGAAAAAGCACCCAATAAATATATGCTAAAAATTTATAGCGGTTAATTAGCAAATGGCATAGTAGCTCAAGTGGTAGCTAACTAGGATGACTTCTAAGAGGTCATGGGTTCAATCCTCTATGGACACAAAATAAAAAGTTTAAATGAAACTGGTGGAGTATTCCACTTTCTTTAAAAAAAAAAAATTAGCTAGTATATATGGTATGAAAAAGCTGCCACCATATTATATTGTCGAAAATAGAAACTTCTCAGAGTGTTCCATGGCCTAACCCCTTTCATAATTTTGTTTATTGGTTTACTAACATGAGTAATTAAGTACTCATATATATATTATACTATTATACATAGTAATGGACTGATGGTACGTTTATCTATATATTATTAATTATTGCATTTTTTCCCACTATATATGTGTGTGCGCGCTCTTACCAGGAAAAACTAATTAAAATTAAAGTAAAATTAATGGAAGAACTATTTTGATCTCCTTAAAAAAATGGGAGGTGGTGGAATAAATTCCATTTTTTCAAAAAAAAAAGTAAAATTAATCTAATTAAGCAACTCTACGTAGTCACCACTGATCACCAGTCAACAGTCAGCAGGCAGATGGTTCCAATCTGCTGCCATAAAAAAAACTATGGCAGCAAAACGAATAGTACAGATCCGGACCATTGATTTGACTTGAACGGTTCCGATTATAGCAAATAGGGGGTGTTTTTTTTTGTGGGCCCCAGTGTCATACAAACAAAAATCTATGGCACTTTGCTGCCATAAAAAAACTATGGCAGCGGATGTGAATCCGGCAGATCGCTATCTAGCTCTGACCAAGTTACGTACCGAATATTTGTGTTGGTAGCTAGGCTTCTCTCTCAATTATGAATTTATGTTCCCAAATCATGAAACCCTAGCTAGCTAGCTCTCGTCTATATACTTTCATCTTGAACCGCTATAGCTCTAGCTCCCCCCCCCCCCCCCCTCTCTCTCTCACTCTCTCTCTCTCTGTTTCTTTCTTTCTAAGTTCAGGCCCGCCCGGCCGGATCGATCTAGCTACTTCTTTCCCCGGTCCTCAAGGCCGCCCACGGTCGTCAACCGCATACCGTCGACAATTAAACGGAGGTTCAAACGTCGTCGTTCATCTACGCAGATGAGGTACTCTATTATTAATGTTTAATTTTTCAGCCAAAAGTAGAATTCGTTGTTACGTACCCTAATTAATTTGAGCTTTTATTTATTTTCCTCTGACAATCTATAAATTAATTTTAATCATCAAGTTACGTTCCTTCCAGTTTTTCGATCCTCTCATTTTTTTCTTTTCATGTATATATGAGACTTAATTCCTTTCCAGATCTGATCCTTCAGACTTCAATCAGAAAACCCTAGCTATATATAGCTCGACCGGTATCGCATCTATATATTTTCACTCATTTTCTCTCTCTGATATATATTAAGAAAATAAGAACTATGAGCAATTAGATTTAAGCCAATATTGACTATGAGTACGTAGCTTAATTAAGTTTACATATGTTGTAACTTGTAATATTACATATGGTGTTATGATCGAACTAACCAATTTACCATTTCTTTAGGTTTTCCTCTTTAATTTGTAATCTCTTTTTTAGAGTTCTGTCAATTCATACTGTTTATTCATATATAGTTTCATACTTGATACTCTTTTTTTCCTTATTGGTCAAGATATATCACACATTGATCACTAGCATGCATGCTGTTAATGGACCGACTGATAGATTATTGATTATTTAATTTATACTTAATTCTTCTTAGCAGAACCATAGATACGTACTGAACGAGTGAACAAATCACCTTGACTTGTTATTATAGATGAAATTAAGTAGCACAAGTGATTCAGAACTAAATAACTAATTAAATTAAGACCCATAGCAAAAAAAAAAAAACCCATAAAATATCACTTTTATAGAGTTAGACTATTATACTAACTAACGTTAATATTTCGGTCCATTTCGGTCCGAAATGCTAACGGCTCAAATTTTATGTTATTGTATCCGAAATCATGATTTATGGTGCTCAATAAATTCTTTATATAAAAATATTAAGGAATAAAATTTTTAGAGTTTTGCAAGTATTTGTTTTGAATTTTAGAAAAGAGATCATAAATATTAATAAAATAATAAAAATATTGATGATTGTACAAGCTATTTTCAAAAATGCAAAACAAATATTTAAAAAACTCTAAAAATGAAAATTTTTTGTATTCCCCAATATTTTCATATAAAAAATTTATTAAGCACCATAAATCATAATTTCGGACACAGGAATATATATCTTGAGTCGTTAGCTTTCGGACTGAAATGCTAACGTTAGTATAATAGTCTTCACTCCACTTATATATATATGCACCATTGGTTTCTAACTTTCTATATATATATATAGAGTAAAACTACCGTGCTCTTAAGCTCACGGGGGCCTCCCGTGAGCTTAACACAAAAAACGTATCAAACCATATCCAAATTATGATTTATATGGCTCAATAATTTTTTTATATCAAAATCTTATAGCATGCAAAAAATCCATTTTTGGAGATTTTTAAGTATTTATTTCGGATTTTTTAAGAGCAATTATACAATATTAATAAAATAATGAATGTTTTATATGTAACTTTTAAAAAATCCAAAATAAATACTTAAAAATCTCTAGAAATGGAAAATTTTTGCATGTCACATAAATTTGATATAAAGAATTTATTGAGCTATATAAATCAAAATTTGGATATGGTTTGATACGTTTTTGGTGTTAAGCTCACGGGAGGCCCTCGTGAGCTTAAGCGCACGGTAATTTTACTCTCTATATATATATATAGTTTCACTGTTTCAGATTTCTTTAATTAATTGTAGCTCTATATATATTACGTATCTGGGATATTCTGCATTTGCATTACTAAAAAGTTTGGGTATATATAGTACTTTCCGGTTAGTAAGCATTAATTAATATGTATACATGAATTAATGCAGGATGCGCATGTTGGAGCTGGACATCCAGGAGCAAAGTTCGGTAACAAACACCACGCCAGCTTGGTTAGACCACAACGGCCATTTATCCAGTGCAATTTTTTCTATGAGCACTGCATTGTTGATACCACTACTGTCGTCAGAGTACCGGTCCATACAACACATGCAGCACCGCGAAAGGTTCGATGTCTGTGTGCTTTCGTTGGCCATGGTCGCTTTCTTGGCTGGTATCCTAAAGGTTTTCAGTGCTGGTGTATCAGGGATGATTGAGTTACCTCAGAACAAGAAAGTGATCATATATCTGTTGCTTACCGTGCTCACCGGAGCTTCTGTCACATACGCAGATCTCACTGTTCTCTGTATAGTGGACAAATCGTATTGGTATTTTACACTGATACCGGTTCTCCAGATTGTTCTTCTCCCATGGCTCTCCTATCTTGACCTAAAATCGGAGCAAACCGAGAGATCATCATCAACTGATTCGACAAAAAACGAAACGATGGTAAAAAAACTGCTTCAAGATTTCATCTGCGATAATGTCGGCATGTTATGCGATGCAAGCAGCACTACTCTTCAGCAATTACCTGAAGGCCATTGATTTTTCTGAAGGTGCCATCCATTACTCCCTCGAAGCGACTTTCTTAACGTCAACCGTAGGATGTTCCGCCATGGCCATGACATCCTCGCCGTTACCATTTAGAAGCAAGTTTGTGCATTTTTTCCTCAGCAATGTTCCAATGGTCATGTCGTTCCTAGTATGGGTTGCTGCGGCGATACTTTCAACACAGTTCTTGCCTGGTACAATACTAGCATTTGCCGGTATTGTACCCGTCACCGTGGAGATTCTAGTCTATCTGATCTGCAAAACCTGGCGACAGCAGCAGGCGCCTACTGTGGTGCCGTCCGCAACAACTGCTGACAATGTCGAGGTTGATTCTACTTTCGGGGGAGTTATACCGTTAAGCATCGGATTGATTACGATGATTTATGTGAACTTTGGGGGAGAGGAGCACTTACAGTTACATGGTTGGTACATCATGCCTGCAGTATTCTGTCTCCTCTCGTCAATCGCATTCGGCTTGATGAGGCTGCTGTTTCCGTTCCGTGCCGAGTGCACACCCGCGAAGCGTTCGGTCTGCACCGTGCTTGCAGTAGGCCCTTTGCTTCTCGGTTTTGCACTGATCTTGATAGAGAATCTGCGCGCACTCATGAACTGAGCCCATGGCTTGCTTGCTTCAGCACTTCCTCCCAGTGGCGGAACCAGGAATGATTTGAATGGGTGCCGAGAAGCCCAATACCCTAGTCTCTATATAATTTTCTAGAATGTCAAATCAATTATGTATAAAGATCAAATGATAAAGAAAATTTCTATAATTGTCATAATATCCAAATTTCTAAATTAAGGGAGGGACGGGTGACTTTTCCTCTCTCTTTTTAACTGCAATATTTATTGTTGAGTATGGAGGCACTAGCTATAACAATATTTTCTATTATATCTCAAAATATTGTTACAACTACTACTACTCAAATACTACACCTCCATATACCCCTAGCTTCTTACTACAATCCTAACCTCCAAGCTACTAACTCTTGCTTTGCTTGCTTCATCCAACTCCACACCCCTATTTATACTAGTTCTATGGAGAATTCTAGAACCTAGATATTTTTCCATAGATATTTTTATAGATAATTCTAGACCTAAGATATTTTTCTTATATCCATAATGTTCTAGATTATTCCTAAGAAATATCTAAACACCACATTACTCTAGATAATTCTTGATCTTGAGCTTGATGGGCTTGGGCCTCAGCGTTGATTCTCAACACTCCCCCTCAACGCTGACTTTGTACTATTCCGATTTTGGTACTCCGCGTCCATCCGGATCATCATACTTGCAACCTCGCCTTTGTGCTCGTTGAGCTTGGCACTCCTCAGTTATTTGCGATCGAACTTCCCGATGGACTTCTTGAACCCGCTTTACTAGTGGTCCCCAGGCACTAGTCTTCGTCGAGGTCCGACTTCTCGACGGATCACCGGACGGGCTGTAACTCCTTGCACCAACTCACGTCCTTCAGCTATAGTGACACTTTCTATATGTCATCCTGACAGCATCACCCTCCTTGGTGATGACTTCCACCTTGGCGCTCTCTTGTGGCTTCTCTTCATCAGCCACGATGCAGCTTATAATTTCGGCCTCTTTTACGACTTTGGTCTCCTCATCGACCAATTCTTTAATTGGTTCTTTAAAAAACAATGACTCAAAGTCAGCTTCTATTTTCATACTTACTTACCTCTTTGACATCTTTGATGTCTTCCATGAACGATGACTCGGAACTGATCTCTTCCTCCTCGAGATCACTGGCCTCCTCGACATCTATGCCATTGATGAAGGACCGCGATTCGACGTCTTCTTCCTCAAGCTCATCAACTTCTACAATGTCTCGTATATTGTCGATGGGCCCAAGCCTCGATGTCGATCTCTTCTTCATCTTCTATGGCATCTTCTTCATCTTTGATCGGCCACGACTCCATGTCGAACTCCTCTTCCTCTGGCTCATCAACCTCAGCAACCTCTATGCCAACTACCGACTGTATTCCAACAGTCGCCACCCACGTCCCAATCTTCTTCATATGGGACCTCCTCCGGCACCATCTCCACTGTGGTCACCGCGAGGCTTTCTTCATCTTCCATGATTGCAGCAGTGAGTGCTACTTCTGCATCCCACTCTTCTTCACAACCACTGCTCTCATGGACAATGTCTTGGCTTCTTGAGGTCGCCACATTACCATGGCCTTTCTTCTTCTTCCGCCAGCAATCTCGTGCATAATGCCCTCTTTTGCCACAATTATAACATCGATCGTCATCGTCTTCATTGTCATCGGATGAGTCTCGAGCTCCCCCTGAAGAATTAGTCTTCTCTTTAGGCCTTCGTTGCTGGCTAGACCTTCCTTCGGGTCTACCTCTTGACTTTCGGTCAGGTCGACCCGTCTTTCGGTTGCTGAACAAGGCCTCTTCTTCTTGCTTCAACGAGACTCCAGCCATTTGCTTCGCTAGAGCCTCCTGGTTTGCGAGCATATTCTCCAGCTCCAATAGTGTTGGCTGCGTTGGCCAACCTTGGACGGCTGCTATGAACCCGCTGTAACTCGGGTCTTAGCCCATTGATGAGAATCCTTCTCATCCTTTGCTCGCTGATCTTTTCTTCAGGGTCTATTTGAGCAATCTCACTACAAAGAGATTTTACTTTTGTAAAGTAATGGTTAATCATCATCTTACCTTGTGAGATTGTCATGAGCTCCTTCTCAAGTAGTTGGAGGCGCGCGTCGTTCTTCTTTGAGAAGAGTGTTGCTAGGGTATCCCAGGGCTACCTTCGGCGTGGGCACTTCTCTGATGTACTCCAGTAGCTCGTCTTCAACGGCTGTCCTGAGTACAAACATCGCCTTCCCCAGCCTTGATTCGCCATTTCCGCAGAGTTTCGGCTTGCTTCTCCACGGACAGAGTTTCGGCTGGCTTCTCTGAAGCCTTCTTCTTTTTCGTTTTGGGGTCAGCAACCTGTTCCGATACCGTCTCTTCTACGGTATCAACTTTCGGCGGGGTCGTCTCAGACCCGCCTACTACCTCCCATAGGTCCTGCCCCTTGGAGGTAGGACTCTATGCATGCCTTCCAATATATATAATTACTAGAATTCAATTTCTTCATTCCACCAATCGTACCTGAGAAATCCATGGCTTCAACTAGGACGGCCGACGTCTAGTAAGCCTTCTTGAAGATTTCTCCTCCACCGCACTTCGCAGTCCCGGACTGTCGTCAAGCTGCGGCTCCTTCGACAACTTGTCGATACCACTATAATTGACTGGCGGAACACCGGCAGAATTCCGGCTCTATGCTTGACCCCTACCACCGACTCTGAACAAGCTCCGACAACTCCGGCTCTGATACCAGATTGTTGAGTATGGAGGCACTAGCTATAACAATATTTTCTATTATATCTCAAAATATTGTTACAACTACTACTACTCAAATACTACACCTCCATATACCCCTAGCTTCTTACTACAATCCTAACCTCCAAGCTACTAACTCTTGCTTTGCTTGCTTCATCCAACTCCACACCCCTATTTATACTAGTTCTATGGAGAATTCTAGAACCTAGATATTTTTCCATAGATATTTTTATAGATAATTCTAGACCTAAGATATTTTTCTTATATCCATAATGTTCTAGATTATTCCTAAGAAATATCTAAACACCACATTACTCTAGATAATTCTTGATCTTGAGCTTGATGGGCTTGGGCCTCAGCGTTGATTCTCAACATTTATATCATACTGGCACTTGATGCTCGAAACTGAACATAGAGCCTATTCATCTGTGGAATTCGGCGTGATCTTGATTTGGGTATTTCCCCCTAAAGTAAGGACTCCAGATCAGACCTTTCTCTATCGCGCATAGAACTTTTCTTAAAAAAAGAGTATTTGTTTTATCCCCATTTTAGGGGCACTAGGGGATCTTATTTATTCTTGTACAATCCTTTTTAGTTCCACTGAGGTTGTTCTATCCACTTATCTCGACTCTTCTATGTACTGATTCCAACTGAAGGGAGATGTTACACCCTTTGTCAAAGCTACAGCGAGAACGATCATCCCAAAAAAATAAAAACTATAACATTAAAGCCACCTATATATTTAAACAACAAAATAAGTAATCGATGAGTACTCTCCAATGTCTTGGAGCAAAAAAAAACATCAAAACAACCTACTAATGAGGAGCGATCTATTGACAATACTTATTTTGACAATCTTAACAATGGAACATTTAAAAAATTTATAAAAATTCATAAAAATCTTAAAAATGAAAAAAAAAATTATGGATGCATTACTTAACTCGTAAATTGATAGTGTTTCAAATTTCGATCAATATGAATATCATTTGATGGCTTATCAAAATTTTGTGTATTTTTTAACGGTTGTAATTTAACGGATCTTTGAAGAGCTATCAAATATAACTATAATTAGATATAATCAGAAATATAATCAATCTATAAGTTAAGAAATACTTCCATAATTTTTTTTTTTTGAGAATTTATATGATTTTTTACAATTTTTTTAAATATCAAATTGTCAAGATTGTTAATATAAGAATTATTAATGGATCCCTCCTCTTTAATAATAGGTACATATACAACCGTTATATAATTAATTGAAACTTTTTATTAGATAACATATCATAACATACCAGATATGAATGTATAGGGGTGGTATTTTTGGTATCAACAAATCACCGATATAATCATTCAAAAAAAACATATCACCGATATATATGTTGGTATGCATTTTTGGATCAAGGCAGTGCCCGGGCACGGCCTGGCACTGCCCTTGGTTCCGCCTCTGCTTCCTCCTCTATCTTGCAGAAAAAATAAAGGTATGTTAAAAAGTCATGCTAATTAATTATGAACGTGATTAATTGGCTATATATCTCATGAGTATGTATTTAATTATAATGTTGTTGTAATAGCATGAATTAGTTCTGCAGTCCAGTACGTAGAATCAAATATATAGTTGCACTTTGCTGTATGTACGTAGTAAGTTGTAACATACATATTTGTAGAAATTAACATGATCCTTTATATGACTATATATATTTTTTGTTTTTCAACAGGAAAGTGCTGTCACCTTCATAAGGCTGTGCATGCAGTTAATTGTACGCATTTCTAGTTTCCTTTGATTAGTTTTGGATACTGATTGTACAATATTGTGTGATTAATTGGGTTAAGAAACGCATTTGTTGACGATATATATAGTTTTGATGTCTTAATTTTGTTACATATTCTTGAAACTATCCATTCATTATTTGAACAAGTGGAATTCCTTGTAATTTGTACTGCATGCTTTATCATTATTTTTAGGATTTTGCTACCTTATTCTAACTTTTATTTCTATAAGAAAGTATAGTGTTGTGAATAGTATGATCAATATGCATGAACAGTAGCTAGTATGGGTAAGAAACAACTATAATTGTATGATAATTTATGTAAAGAAAAAGATAGTGCTAATTAGTTTTGGGTACCCAAAGGGGAAACGCACTTTCACGTAAATACCCAAATTAATACCCAAAACAAATGTGTGGCTCAGTTTTTTCAATGGGATAATCCAATCAAATTACTGTAATGGGCCGCAACCTTGCACTCAACTAATCGAGGCCCATTTCTGACCTATTATCTTTGTGATTTATGTATATTCTTGAAGTTGTTTTTCTGTGAATCGGTTAAGCAGCCTTTCATTTTGAATCGAGCGGTTATTATTAAACATTTCCCTTTAATTGTATCTTAAAAGCATATCGCAACCATCCGATTATAAAAAATGAATGGCCCATCTATAAGCGCTCAGATTCTTTTATAGGGAAGTCGTGAAGTGAAACGGAGCATTCATCTTTAATCTTGATTATTTTTGGTAGTGAGCAATCTCCCGCGTTTACTAGAAATACAAATTATTTTAGTGTAATCCATAAATTTTGAGATTTAACTATTTTAGTAAGTGGCGGAGTCAGAACTTTATCGTATGGGGTTAACTGTATTTAAAATAAATAATATTATAATAATTTAAAAAATACATATACAGTAATTATACACCATCATGATTTTCTTGTGGCTGCTTCCTTTTGAGAAATCCCTCCATAATAATATGTATTGAGATTTCAAATTAATTTAGAACTATATACTATATTTTCTAATTAGTATCTTTCATTGTAATCTTTTACTACATAGAAAAATCATTTTTGTTATTTGTTACAATAATTTGAGGTTGAATTTTAAACAAATGTCGCAAAATGACTACAAAAAAAAATTCACTCTATAAATCAATTTAAAATTTTAACTTTTATTGCAATAACAATTATTCTCCTAAAAGCAATAATTAAAGTTTCGTATAAAGTCTTTTGCATCTTTAATGGGTATTTGGTTTGGATTCGTTTGGACATTGCTACCACCTATCATAGAAATTAATTTTATAAGATTGGAAGTTTAGATTAACTTAGAATTAGAATACAACCAATAATTCTTTCAACAACTTTTTTTTTTTTTTTTTAAAAGTTGCACTAACCTATGAAGGAAGGGCCAATCAAGATTAACTGTTTCATTTTTCTATCACGGGTATGCAATTGGGAATAACTAAGAAGAAAAGACAAAGGAAAGAGTTTTTGGAAGAGGCACATATTAACATGGATTCATTCATTATATTTTATATCTCTTTATTTTGTGTTTTCATTTACTACTTCTAGAGAATTAATATATTTAATGTCATTCATATGTTAAAATGCTATACGTACCTAACTATCATTTTTCAAAATTAAGATAGGATGGGGTTCACTAGTATTATACTTGGTCAAAATTTATGGGGTTCACTTGTATGGACATACAACAAACCTTATAACTTATAATAGGAAATTAGACAAAAACTAGTAATGTTTCAAGAAAATATGGGGGCTAATGTCCCCCCTTTTTAATTACTAGATCCGCCACTGAATTTTTAGTGCAATCCATAAATTCTTTTATACGGGCAGTATATATGTTGGACCAGAAAGAAACGTATAATATTTCAAAAAACTTAACAAATTAAATTCTGTTAGGATTTTAGCACTGAAAATTATATATTAACCTTGCCTCTTTTTGGTGCAAAGCACAACCACATAATAGTTTTTTTCAAACTCACTTGTATGCCACAGGAAATTTGTAGTTTACCATAGCAGGACAAGGGGTAGAGAGATTTCCTAGTAACAGAGAAGGAAATTCTCAATGGCAAAATAGAAATCACTCTAGTACAAAAATAATAATATATGAGCCAGACAAATCAAAATATACAAAATATATGAGCCATAAGATTTGATAAAATTTTAGTTTAAACTCATTGAAGGTCTCCATGAGCTTGAACTCTCGTTCAATTTACTTTACCCTGTTTTCCAATTAAGCTCTCGTATATTTTTACAGGTCTCTGTTTAATTTCCAACTTGCGAGAGGAAGCTAAAAATAAAATCTATACTACTGCAGTTAAGTTTTTATTGTCAAAATACTAGCTACACATCTTCTATCTAATAAGAGAATGGGTAAACATAGAATACACAAACCTTGCATTGCATGAAGCTTGCTCCTTTCCAGAAACAAAATTTGCAAGACCCTGACACTTGCTTTGGTAGCTTGCTTGCCATATCTTCCAGTAACGTAACTTGAAGCTCATATAATTCTCTAGAGCAATTCAACTTGAACAAATTAAGCAATGAAGAAGTACTGGATTGCATTGGTTGTCTGTGTATGAAAATGAATGTACCAGGAAGAGATGAAGTTCAATCCTCAAGTCAAGTCAAGTCAACTGAAAATTAGTTGTCTGGTTTTTAAATCCAGACAACCAAAGTAGGAATCTTTCAATTATTGTATTCAAGTGGGGGTACTGTATAACGAGCTCCAATAATTGATCTGTGATGGTGAAAATTTGGAGAGAGCTCAAATATGTAATATTTGCTCAATTGGCAATTAACGAATTGATATCTGTTGTTTTCTTTTAAGAAAAATAACATTTCCTTTTTTTTTTTTATTAGTGAGCAAATGGACATTTTCTCTGCTATCATTAATCCTGCCTGCGTGTCTAGAAAATGAAAATGAAATAAAGAAAACAAATTCGATTAATTAGTAATAGTAAAGTCATTTTGATCATAAATAAGACATTGCCAAACAATTATATTTCAGACTTTAATATATATCCGGTTAAATATCTTGAAAACAAATTGCATAGATCCCGGCCTGTATACCTCTGATTGATATATATTATTATCGCAAAAAAGAAGGGGGAAAGAAAGAAACATATTAGCAGAACGTATACGTGCCAAGAGTGGTCAAGCAAGACTCAATTAATTACAGCCTATTCTGGCCACATGACAGACAGTATTCGGCAAAATCAAAACAAAAGAAAGGAAGAATAATGTTTTATTCTTAAAGAATCTTGTAAATGCATGGTTAGTGAGTTGGCATGCTCTCTTGTTCGAACAATTAGTTTTTTTGCTCGAGCCTCTCGAGGCCTCTATAAGAAATTGGGATGAGGCAATGATGCATAACAACTTGAAAAAGTCTTATAAACAAAACAAGAAAAGAAAAGAAAAGAAAAGCTTATGTGCTAACAATATATATAGGTGGAAGGGATCAACTCAGGAGGGAATACAAAGAAGCCACTGTTTTTTTTTTTTTTTTAATCGTAATCCTAGTAGCTCAAGTGGTAGCTAACTAGGATGACTTCTAAGAGGTTATGAGTTCAATCCTCCATGGGCACAAAATAAAAAGTTTCAATGAAACTGGTGGAGTATTCCACTTTCTTAATAAAAAAAAAAAAAAAAACTAAGGGACATCTCCATTTAAAAAGAAGGGTATTATGGTCTGTTTATATCTTGTATAAGTTAAATAAAGTCTTATATAAATAAAGGGGATATAAATAAGAAAAGTGGAATTTGATAGGGATATTGGCTATTAGAGTGATTTGATGGAGATATATATTGGCTATTTAGCAAGTTTCTATGCTATACCAAAAATTAAGCCAACAGCTTTTATGCCAAGAGCCAACAACTTTTACGTAAAGAACCATTAAATTTAGAGTTTTAAACCGTTATAATTATCATAAAAACTTGATGATTTTTGATGAAGTATCAAATGACACTCATATTGAATGAAATTTGAAACACAATCAATCTATAAGTAAATGAATATATTTGTAAAAGATTTTTTTGTGAATTTATAACGCTTGTGGTAATAGTAGTGTTACCAAAATTTGTGATTATCCGATCGTTACTCTATATCAAAATCTTATCGGATATAAAAATTTTCCATTTTTTAAAATATTTAAGTATTTGGTTGAGATTATTTTTAAAATTAACTTTACAACATGAATAAAATAATTAATTTTTTTATATCATTTTTAAAATACCTCAAATAAATACTTAAGAATTCTGTATCCCGTAAGCTTTTGATATGAAGAATTTGAGTCATATAAATCGAAACTTAAATGTGATTTGATATATTTTCTTTTGGGCTTTGCTATTTTTTTGATGTAGCAGGCTGATGTGTGTCAAGAGTTAATAAAATAAGTACCCTAAATACACTAGAAATGTCAGTTTACAAGCGTATAAACCTACAATTGCAGTATAGAAAAGGGATCGATCCATAGGGACAGCTTTCGCTCTAATGATTTCCAAGTTCAGTTATCTAGACAATCAAATTTGGAGTTGATGAAATTAAAAGACTAAATTGAACTAAATTAAACAAATGCGAGTTCAAAGGCTAAGAAAATCTAGGGTTATATGGACATAAACAAGATACTAGTTCTAATTAACTTAATCTAATGGTCCTAATTTCAAGTTGAAGTATTTGAGGGTTTCTAATCCAATTTAGAACATGCTCGTTGGTCCTGGTGTAGTCCTTATCTAAGGTAGGATCCCCTTTGTGGCTTGTTACCCTAAACGCATTAAAATCTATGATTAGCCTAATCGTCAATTAAGCCACTAAGTTTCTCTAATAGTCTCGGATCAAACTAGGGTTCCCCGTAGTTGCTAATGCATACGAGTTCTTATCCCTAAATCTATGTTTGGGTCCGGTTGTCAACTTCACCTTCCGGTCCTTGATCTCTAATCTAGGGTTTTGCAATTAGATTCATTCATGGTAAATTTCATACAACAATTCAAGTGTGGCCATCACCTAAACAAGTAATCTAAGTACCATACAACAATTCTAACACAAATATCAATTGCAAACATAAATCAAATCATCAACTATCATTAAAAAGTACCAATTAAGATTAAACTAAGATGAACAAAGTATCATTGTTTACATGCCATAAAAACCCTAGAGAGGAGGTTCTACTCTTTCATGGTGGAGAGAGAACTCAACAAGGAAGAAGAAAACATCCTAGAGAGAGAAAAGAAGAGAAAGAGAAAAAGAAAACTTGAAGAAGAACTCCACCCTACATCTGCCTTCCTCTCTTCATTTCGTCAGTTTCCTGGCCTTAAAATCTTCCAAATCCTTTTCCAACAGGTTCTCCTTGAAAAGATCTTTTCACAGGATCAAACGGTTCTAAATTTGGAGTTGAAATGAGATCCGAGGGCCCAAAATAGTCAAAGGAGCGCAAAAACAGTCTGGAAACCGCCCTGGAATTCAGGCCGCGCGCGGGGTGGTTGGGAAGTGGAGAATTGTTCTGGAGCGACAAATCAGGCCGCATGCGGGGTGATCACATTGCGCGCCGGGTGAATTATCTCTGGGCCTTTCAAAGCTTGTTTTGCTCCGTTCTCCTCCATCCTTGCTTTGATTTAAGTCCCGTTTGTTGCGTTGACTTCGTCTCGTCATTCTCTACACATTGAAACATAAAGTATAGTAGTAACATGATCTTTGACAAAACCTTAAGTAATCTAAAGCATTTCGGTCCGGTATTCTAAGTAACACCTTATCAATTTCTATCAAAAATGCATATATGTTTGACGCTTATCACAGGCAAATTGCCTACTATCGATTTTCATTAAATGAAATAAAATAGTACAAGGTTTCCGAGAATTTTGGGCTTTGCTATTGAATAATTACGAAAGGAATGTAAGAAAAGCAAGTATGCCTAGTAAAAAATGACGTTAGGAGGAAAGGGGGCCAAGATATATATAGGGTTCTAATTATAACTTGAAAATTGAAATTAAACTGTAAAATCGATAACCAAACAATGAATTTCAAAATTCAAGGGGGGCCAGTGCCCACTTTCAATAGCTTAAGCTCCGCCCCTGGCCTTGGATCTGCTCCGTCTGCCTTTCCTTTTTTATTTTAGCAAAAGATGAGGATCATCCTGCCATGCCTCAAATATAATTAAACCACACACAAAGTTTGTGTAGTTCAGTACATATATAGGTAAATATATATCATGGTTACAATCACAGAAATAATTATAATCGGTACAAAAGTATATATAAATATATTATTATCTATTCAGTTTTTTGATGAATCCTGTGTGAACTCAACTTCTATATTGGTGCATATATATGTATATATAATCAATCTCTCGTCATGTCTTGTACATGCACCTAACCTTGTGAATATTGGTCTCCTTAATATTCCTTGCGCACCTTCTTCTCTCTCCATATACATCACAAAGTTGACAGTAACCAATATCCTCATCATGTCTTGCCTTTCCTAATAATTTATGAGACTCAGAGATTGATCAGCAAAGAATAACTTCATTTGCTGCTAGCTATTTTTTATTTTTTATTTTTTTATTAAGTAGGCAAGATAAATCTATAAATTTTATTAAGGATATATATCTTAAGCTTTTTATTCTTACATAGGAAAAAAATAGAAGTAACTAAAGGAGTAATTAATTAAGTGAAAAGAAAACCAAAGATAAATTAATTCTTGGACGTACATATATATATATCAACACCTATAAATTTGATGAAGTATTCCTTATACTCCGCAAATGCTAATTCAATCCCATAACCCCATTAATAATTTCCCTTCTGATGATATGCAAACAGAAACTCGCCTTATATTGTTCTTCTGTTCTCCCCAGCGAAAAACCCTTTAGAATAATTAATTCACGTGCTTCTTAATTCATGTACTATATCCAAATTCATAACAATAACAAATTAACAATTAGTTGATGACAAACTATATATTGTGACGTGATCGCTGTTATGTTTCTAAAAAGCGCATTTATTTTTTGATCAAAGTGAACCAAATATATATATATAGTCCACCTTCTCCCGGCCCATTTCTTTTAAGAAGAAAAACCAAGTACTTATAAACCTACCACACATAACTAGGCAATCAATCAGAATCCCCAAAAAAAAAAAAAAAAAAAAAGCGCATTTAGTAATTTATGATATTTATCACATGCATACTTAATTAACTTCGATCCCTACTGCAGTCATTATTACAAAAAATAGATTCGTTAGTTAATTTTACCCGGTGTACAAAGAGATGAACTGCGGATCGAGCGATCAATATGATCTACTGCGCTCTGCTGCCATCGCCTATGCAACACAGCGTCCGTATCCGCTGAGATCCAAATCGGATCTCAGGATTCTGAGATCCCGATCCGACGGTTCTCATGACCCGTATCTGTTGAGTTCAGATCTCAGGTCCCTGAGAACCGTCGGATCTAGATCTCAGGGTCCTGAGATCCGATTTGGATCTCAGCTGATTTCAGCGCATGCAACACAATATATAGACCAATATGCTAGCTGATCATAACTATAATACAAAATAGTTTTTTGAAAGGTTGACAGCTAGCGGCTGTCAACATAACTATATAGAATAGTTAACTATATAGAATAGTGAATAGTTATGATCAGCTAGCATGCACTATCGCCTCCAGTGTACAATGCAAACCGCCCCTGAATTAATGTACAATGCAAATTAGATTGCTGATAGAAAAGCTAGCAATATTGCACAATGAAAAATGAACATATATATCTAGCTAGTATCTCATCAAGGAACTTAATTCCCGGCCACTTGCTAATTATTTCATTAAACTATATATTTCCATTGGTCTTTTGAAAAACTACTTGACTAAATAATTAAATAATCAATTTAGTGCCACTGTCCAATTAATTGGAAACTTCTGAGCAGCTTCATGGTTATTAACCGACTTAAGCTTGCCATGTGCCAACCCTCAATGTAGTATGTAACTATGTATGCATGGTAACAGCTATATCTATACTATGTTAAAAAGTATGTAAAAACTGAACCGTCCATTTTGGTCGCGGTTTTTGCAGGATTGGAGAAAAAATTTACGCGTTTTCTCTCTTCACTTTCACCTCCCCTCTTCTTCTTCACTTCACTCAATCAGCTACTGACGAAAAAGAAAAAAAAAAAAAAAAAAACTGCACCGCACCGCACCTCTCCTCTTTCGCTGTCCGCCAGCACCCCCGCCGCCCTCCCTCTTTCCCGTCCGCCAGCACCCCTCCTGCCTCTTTCTCCTACTGCCCCCAACCCCTACCGCCCCCTCTCTTTCTCTGTCCGCCAGCACCCCCATCTTTCTCAGCTCGCCCATGGCGACCGCTCATTGAGAAGGTTTAATGGCCCGGGGGGGTTTTGGTCTCCTAACCCCTGCCTAAGTTTCTTCACGGGTGAACACGCCCGGTTCCATCGGAGTGTTGTGGATTTGTTGACGGAGGAATTGTAGCACCGGAGCAGCAGAACTTGCGCTTCATCCAAGTTTGTGTAACTCTTCATTTATTAGTTAACCTAAGATTTGTAATCTGTATCTGACTAATGTAAGTTCCAAATGAATGTGCATTTAGTTCTATCTGATCAAGGTTAGCTGAAATAATTATTACCAATGATTAATCAATTTACACAGGACTACAGTGGCGGGCACAAAGGATGAGACAGAGGTGGGAACAGAGAAGAAAGCTTTGCAAAGGGGGGTGTTACCTGAGTTTGAGAAGGGAAATTTGAAGAAATGAGTTTTGGCAGTCGCACACAGGCCCGATGGGAAGAAAAAATGGATTGTCTATAATCAGGTTTCTGCTTAATTTTGAACAAAATTAATTATTATTGTTTTTGTTCTACAAATATTTGATCTTCATCATAATAATGAATTCCTATGTGCACATAAAATGAATGAACACACTGAGATTGTTGTACCAGGCATTTTGAACAAATATTATTGTTTCTGCTCAATAAAGCCACAGCCGGTCAAATATATTGTACCAGGCATTAAAATGAATGAACACACTGAGATTGTTGTATGGGTTAGAAATAGCTCTTGATTTCACCATGTACTGCACAATGGTTATGAATAAAAGGAAAGTTATACAGCACGATGTACTCCACTTTTTGACATTAGATTGGTAAGTACCAAAGTTTACTTTTATATAATCAAGATGAGTTAGGTCTAAGAAGTAGTACTTAGGTCTGATTATGTCTTCCTCTGGAGACCTACAGGACTTTCAATTACATTTTCTTCTAATTAATAAAGGTCCAAGAGTCACTACTTGATTGTTTGCCTTTGGAGTGTTAAGAACAACACTTAAGTTTCTCACAACCATACGTTATTGGATTCTAAAGGCAACTCTTTTAAGGGCAACACTTAGTTTGTCATCACTGCCTTTCGCATTTTAAAGGCAACATGCTTTTGGACTTTTAAGGGTAATACTTGGTTTCTCACCATATGCGCGCCTTTGATTTCTTAAGGGCAACACTTAGTTTTTGACAATCACATGCCTTTGAACTCTTAAGGGCAACACTTCATTTGCACACTGCCTTTACTTATAAATACATTGCCTCTTAACTGACACATAATTTGCTAATTTCCCTTTGCTCACTTCTCTCTTTGCCCCTTGCATTTTATTAACCTCTTTATTTTTCTTCTTGAGATGTGGTACTGCGTTGTGGGATTTAGGCTATTTGTTTCTCTCTGAGCTATCTTTTTCGCCAACTTTTTATAACACAATGGACACCAACAAGCTTTCAGATGTGGATGCCAAGGAAAAGACTAAGAGGCGCAAGCAACCAGACCGAAAAGGAACCAAAGGTACAATTGAATCAGTGGTTCCCGGTGCAGTGCACTTGTGTAGTAACTTTTTCTATATATATTTTCTTCACCATTGCAAACTATGATTATTTTAACTGGTTTCAACTACGGTGCAGCAATTGTTATATTTAGTTAGAATAGTGACTCATTTGCAGCAACTATTAGATATTTCACCTTCTATTGAGCAATTTTGTGAATTTGTAAACTAATTAGGTCTTTTCTGTTTGCGCCTCAAATATTTAGACCTCTCTTAGGTGTCTACTGTCACATTTATTATTTGGTTGTATTGTTTTATGATTTTTGAAGCAATTTTTGTTGGATAAGAATTATGGTAATGTTTCATTATTTTCGGCTAATTATCAGTTGGATAAGAATTATGGTAATGTTTTATTATTTTCGACTAATTATCTGATAATAATAAGATGAGAGTCGTGCGGTAAATAAGAATTCTGGTTATTGTTTCATGTTCTTGTAGGGAACTGCTGCCATTGCGTCCTTCAGCCTCTCTTCCTCACTGTAGCAAGGCCACCACCACGGCCCTGCCCTAATGCTTCTACAGGTTTGATTCCTCTCAATTTTTTGGCAAATCAGTAGAAATTGTGTAATCCAGTATGGCTTTTGTATTTTGTTAGTGGATAGTGGATAAACAATTGATGTCATTGACCTCAATAGGTGGTGTGTGCTGCATGATGGGAGGCTTTATGGCTTGTGCACCACAGGTACCTCCATCCTTTTTTTTTTCATTTTCTATGTGTAATTTTATTTTTTTGGTATGTCGTTGTCATATGTAGCCTCTACATTGTATTATAGCTGCAGAAAAATATCTGTGACAAGAAATGAGCGAAGGTGCACATCATCGACTATATTGTTACAGTTTGGAAAATTTACAGTATTTTGTTGGACAATTGGACTGTTGTGCCCCTCATTTAGTTCTTTTTTTTTTTTGTAGTTTTTGTTTAAATTTAATTGTGTCTTTAGGCGTTTGGCAAGGATGAGCTCCTTGAAGCGGGAGCTTTTGGTACCATTCTGAAATCAAAGTAGAGAAGAGGGCAATAAAGGATAACTCCCTCTCTGGGATAAACCAAGCAACATTGTATCACTAAGAAAGTATATGGATCATTTGAAATACGGGAAGAGGAAGCACAATTAAGTATTGTTTGGTTTGTTTTAGATGCACCTCTGTTATAGAATAGTCAGGGATCACAAGAGCTGCTGTTTTTCTGTTTTCTCAATTTTGATTTTCATTAATTAATACAGGTCATGCATATGGGAGTACTTTGTATATGAAAGGACAAATATGAAAATATTTAAGCACTGTTTGAAATGAGTTTTTCTTATTCTTCATAGTTCATTAGTGTTCACAAGCTGAAGAGACGCACTTGATGATCCAATTAGCCAAGCAAATTTTGTCTATATTTTACTTGAGCAAGCTTAATTATTGAACTTCTTTAAACACGTGCAAATATATGGATGAGATCAGACTTCTTACAGGAATATATGGCAGATTCATAGGCATTCTTCACATGTTCTTTTGAGACTTTCAGTTATATTTATGAGTTTCACATTCTAAAAGTATGATCTCAACAGGAGGTTTGTAGTCATAGTAATAATTCCAATGGTCATGTTGTAGTTGGAGGAAATTCCTGACTTTTCTCTTGGATAATGTGCGACAAAACAATCCTATATTAAATGGAGCGTAACCACATTGTTAGAGGTGGCAGATTGTTGGGTCGGGTTGGGTCAGTTTGACCGAATGGAAATGTCTGGTCGGGTACTGGGTGACGTCTGTCGGCATTTTTTTGGGCGGGTCGGGTCGGGTTCGGGACAATTTGACTTTCTCTGAAACATGGGTTGAGTTCGGGTCAGTCTAACTTTCATTGAAACACGGGTCAGGTCGAATTCGGGTTAGTTTGGACTTTCCCTGAAACTCGGATCAGGTCGGAATGGTTTTTTGGGTCAAGTCAGATTTTGTCACCTCTACACGCTCACTGTGGTCTCATGCCCATTCCGTCTTCTATGGTCTCACGTTCCCGTCCCCTTCGAGTCTCCCCACTCATTTTCAATCTTAATCATATCTCCATTTGGAGCGTTAGGGACGATACTTGATTCTTCAGTGAAATATCATTATATTCTAAAGTCAACAATTAGTTTTCTCACCATTGGGCTCTTAAGGCAACACTTAAATTTTCATAATATGTCTTTGGACTCTTAGAGGTAATATTTGAGTTCTTACTATCTACCTTTTGGACAATTAAGGGTAACACTTAGTTTGTGACCAACATGTCTTTAAAATCTTAAGAACAACACTTCAATTGCTCACACCCCTTTACTTGTAAGTTACAACACTTCAATTGCTCACTCCCCTTTACTTGTAAGTTATAAATATACGTCTCTGACTTATACACAATCCACAACCCTTCCATCTGTCTTTCCTTCTTTGCCTTTTGCTTTTGAATTCTTATATTTTGTTTGGATTGTACTATGCGAGTTTGTAATGCAAAGAAATGTTATATACTTATATTTAAGTTTTATACTGTTGAATTGTGAAATCTATAAAAAAAAAAATGAAAAAGTAAGGCACGAAATTTGAGAGATTTTTCATTTTATGTTTTTAATTCTTATTATATACAATTTATACAAGCTTTAGTTCAAAATATAAGTGACCGCGCTTGGCGCGGGTATTTCACTAGTTATATATAAGGCCAAATTGGGTATATACCCATCAAAACTTTGTTTTCTAGATATTTGCTTATCTAAACATCAAAGTTAGATATTTGTCCATTGATTCTTCATTCCCTCATATATTTACCCATATATTCAAACTTTATATTAACATTAACAAATTTTAATTGAAAATATAAATAAACTGATGGAAATTACAAATGTACCCTTGTTGAAAAGAAGCGGCTCTTTTCCTCTCCTTCGCTGACATTGAATTGTGGGTATTTGGCAAAAAAAAAAAAAAAAAAAAAAAAAACATTGAATTGTGGGTTCAGTTCTTTGAAATATAATGGGACTTCTCTTGTGAAATATGCAAATGGCATAACACATCACACATGTTAGGTCCGTACAAAATTTGCTCCATTTGTTAGCTCGTATTGAACTCAAATAAAAATTCTCATGCTTCCAGATGTTGGGTTTGTGGATAAATGCTTAACGGATCCAAGTCAAACCCGAAGCAGAAATTTTGCAATTTGATCCTTACAGCTACTCAAATAAATACGAAGGTAGTATTAGTGATGACTATAAGTATATAACAATATCTCTAATCACTGGCTATAACTATAAGAATTGGACATTACAATTTTTTTTTTCCCAATCACTGGCACATACGATTAAAATCACTGAATAAGAATTGTACTGTTTATGCAGATTTCATGAGGAATCTGTGCATCACATATTTCAGGAATGCAGCTACACCATGCAACTCAGACAATACATCTCAGACATTACGAGGATGGTACTTGCCCAATATGTGCTATTTATGCAGATCTCATGAGGAATCTGTGCATCACATATTTCAGGAATGCAGCTACACCATGCAACTCAGACAATACATCTCAGATATCCTTCCACAAGGAACATCTAGGTGCAGGCCATACATATATGCTGACACGCAGGCTATTTTGCTGACCAATCAGGAGGACAAGCACTGGAAACAAATGGAAATCACAACTATATTCGTTCTGTGGAGAGAACGTTGTAGAAGAATATTTTCTGATAAGAGCCAAGACATCATTACCATGGCCAGGGAAATTATTACAGAACGGAAGGAATGGTTTCAGTAGCTCCTAGTTGTGGTTATTGTAATTATGCTTATTTTTATTTTCTTCATTTTCATTTCTTCTATCCTTCTTGTCTGCTCTGGTTCTTGTACATAACAGGTCACCCATTAGTGATCACCCAATCAATAAAATTTGGGGCCATGAGCCCCATCTTTTTCTCAAAAAAAAGAATTGTACTGTTTTGTAAATCTGAGAAATTGTACCAGTAAACAAAATAAGAAAACTTGATATACTAAAATATGATAATTGATGATTAAAAAGCCCCAATGTTTGGCATAATTAAGATCCAATATTTGTCATAATTAAGCTAAAAAAACAACCACAATATTTGGCATAATTAAGCTCCAAAAGACAGCCTCGTAGGCATATATGAAACAACATTTCAAGTAAGCAACAGCACATACAAAAATAACTTATTGAGCTAGTGAGCTACCCAAAATATCCTGCTTGTCATTCACCAAAGAGATAAACAGAAGCTATATTCGATCTTCTTGAAGAAGTTTAAAGATAGTTGAGGGACATGCTTTCTTTCTTGAGAGGGTATTGCCTTTACCTCCGCTCCTAACATAAATGCTCAAACATCAGAGACAGTAAATGACTAAAATGATTAATAGTTTAATTATAAGTTGTATTACCTTTTACTCTTCATTCCTTGCATCATGTGGACTTGAGGATCACCTTCACTGTCTTGTGAGTGAACCTCATTTTTACAAGTACTCCTATGATGACCATACTGACCGCACCGTGCACAATAAACTTCACAAGCTAAAAGGCTTTAAGCTATCACCGTGACCTCATTTTTACAAGTACTCCTATGTAGTGATTAAAAACGGTCCGGGTAGGTCCGGGTCGGTCCAAACCCGCCCCGGTCCACGGGTTCCCTAGTCCACGGGTTTCCCCGGTCCATGGGTTTTCCCGGTTCGGAAAACCTCGGAAAAATTTTGGGGGGAAGGAGATTGGACCTAGCTTAGGACCGTCCCTCCCGGGTTGCCCGGGTTTCCCGGTCTGGGTTGCTCGGTTTGCCCGGTCCCGGAGTTATATGTCAAAAAAATAAGAAAACAAAACAAAAAAATATATAAAAAAATATAATACACCTATTTTACACTAAAAAAAAAAAAACTTAAAAAATAAAAAATAATTAAAAATTAAATTATTTGTTTTAATCATATATATATTATATTATACAATTAAAAGTTAGGAAAATAGTAGTTTTATATTAAAAATGAAAAAAATTAAAATAATATTATTTATACCGAAAAAATAACATAGAAAATAAAAAAATTAATAATTATATTTGTTGTAAAACAAAAATTCATCTTGAAAATAAAATTTAAATAATATTATATTAGTTGTTAACATAGGCGGAAAAAGTTGGAACCAAGTCGGGTTACCTCAGGTTATTACCCCGGTACCCCGGGTTGGGTAGGGACAGATCCCGGGTTGCCCCGGGTCGGGTAGGGTCAGGTCCCGGGTTGCCCCGGTACCCCGGGACGGGTAGGGTCGGGTCCCGGGTTTGCTCGGGTCGGGTTTCAACGGGAATTTTTCTGAGAACATGGATACCTACCCTTGCAAGGACCGTCCCTCCCGGTCATCTCGGATTGCCCCGGTCAGACGCCCGGGTCGGGTCGGTCGGTCCATTTTCTCCGAGTTTCTCGGGTCGGGTTCGGCCCTCTCGCGTTTTTTTAAAACACTACTCTTATGGTCGGTCTTCAACAATAAAATTTTTCACAAGAAAATATAACACAGACAAAGGCTTTAAGCTTAATTAACAATAAACTTCACAAGCTAAAAGAATACAAACTTCTCTAAGATTTGAGTCTCTTGATTTCTAAATACCAATGTTCACAAACTCGGAATCGGAATCGGACTCGGCCACTTGACCGTGGACTCGGATTTGGCCGACTTGGCCGGAATCGGTCGACTCAGCTCGGAAACTCAGATTTTTCAAGAAAAAGCTCATTTTTCACCGAAAAAATAAAAAAAAAGTGTAAAAAAATGTTTAATCGCAAAATAATGTTAATCCAACATATTACACTCAAATAATCCATTAATTAATTTAATACAAACATCAAAACAAACTAGATAGATAGTCCGATACGTTCTCACACATTTAATACAAATACATACAAAAAAAAAAAAAGAGCTACATAATAATAATAATAATAGTTCAAACTTCAAACTTAGGAAAAAGCACAGATTCCGGTGAGTAGTATTAACCTATGGTACCTGTTTTGTTTTTTTTTTTTTTTACAATTTCAAAAAGTAAAAAAACACAGACTGTCGAAAACTCGGACGACTCGGATGAAGACTTGGAAAACTCGGCCGAGTCGTAACGATTCCGGCTAGTTTTGATTCGTAACATGCTTACTCCAAAGACTCGCCATAAAATCGGCTCGTCACCGGCCGAGTCCGAGTCAACTCGGCCGAGTCCGAGTCAACTCGGCCGAGTTTGCGAACCATATACTAAATACATCTCAGGCCTCACATATATGTATGAGTATCATTGCTAAGAACATAACAACCATGTGTTTGTTAATTTGTCAGGTCTATTGCTGGACCATTTATGAGTAATGAACAATATACACCAAAAAAAAAAGCTCTCATTAAATTTTTAGGAATCGGCAGAAACATTTGCATTGTGTAAAATGAAAAAAACAATTGATATTTAAAAGCTGTTATGAACTATGTGAAAATAAATTTCATAAGAATGATTATAACAAATGGAATCGCTTGTACACATGATACCTCAAATTATTGAGAGTTGTCTCTTTTTTCCTCCTTGCTTTCAACTTCTAACGCAATGGCATATCTTCTGTGGAAATTTCGCTTGTACTAATCAGATTAGGCGGGTGAATGATAAATGATGAAAAATAATCTCTATTAGAATCATCTTCCTCCATAACTGAATTTTGGGTGGAGAGAGAGATCTTAGTAGAGAGGAAAAAGGAGCGAAGAGTTTTGATAAAAGAAGTGAAAGGGAGAGGAAGCGTTGCTTCCTCACAAAGGTTAATTCCTTTTTGGCGGGAATTAGGGCAAAGGGTAAGATTGTCAATTTTAATTGTAAATTATTTTTTTTTAAGAAATATGCTATTATTAATGTGTAAAAGAAATTTATGGCTAAATATCTAAGGGATGAAGAATCAATGGGCATATATCTAACATTGATGTTTAGATAGGCAAATATCTTAAAAACAAAGTTTTGATAGGCTTATACCCAATTTTGCCTATATATAAACCCTAAATGTTATATACATGCTAGCTAATACAATGCCACACGTTTAATTTGCCTCCAAACATATCCCCTCTTTCACTGAAATGCCGGTCCCACATGGTGGGCTCCCAACCCTCAAAGTTATTGAGGCACTCGGAGGCAGACGTGTTGCATTTTATATATATTTTTCTCAAATATTATTGACCATGCATGCAAGTTGCAACCATGCAAGGTTTGAAAAAAAATAAAAAAGGAAAGTATATAGCCATCATAAAATACAAGATATGAAAGCAAATTAACTAGATGACTATTATCTTGACCCAGGGTAGAGTGGGTAAGCTGTAGCCTGTAGCTTTCTAATTCCCCTCTGCCTCTCTCTCTCTCTCCCGGAACCGGAAGCAAACGAGGAGGGAGCTCCAAGAACCCTAAATTAATTAAGCTCAACTTAATTTCTCTCTTCCGCCGCTCACTCAATCCGGCCCCCTCCCCTCTTTCTTCCAATACAAGTATACAACCCCGGCCGGTCCCCGGATCTATTTCTTTCCCTTAACGACTAATTAAATGGAAGATCCACTTCATGTATCCACAGACAAGGTACGTACTGATTTTCTTATATAGACATATATACATATTCCCTTAAAGACTAATTTAATAAGTTTCCTCAATTAATTAATTGCAAATTGCAATTGATCCTTTAGTTGTAGCTCTATTCTGTCAATAGGATTCCCTTTTTGGACAGGATATACTATATTGATCACTAGCCTGTACTTATATATTGGTTATTAATATCATTATTTATTAAGATAATACTGATTTTCTCATCCTTAATTCTTCTGAGCAAAACCATACTGAACGGCACATATATTTAGTAGCACAAGTGATTCAAAATTAAAGACCCATATATAGCTAGAAAAGAAATTAAATATGCACCGTTAGTTCTCTATATATATAAATTTTCAGATTTCTATAATTGTAGCTATATATATCTACTTAAGAAAAAATTGTAGCTATATATAATATACCTGGCATCTGCATGTGCATTATTAACAAGTTTTGGGTAATACTTCTATTAGTTAATTAATAAACGTTGGTACTAAGTTACTAACACAATAATACATGAATGCAGGAAGCGCTAGTTCAGGTTGGTCAACGAGGAACAAGTTTGAGAACAAATGGCATGGCAGCTTGGTTAGAAAACAACGTTGATTTATCCACTGCAGTATTTACTGTGGAAACTGGGCTATTAATACCGCTGCTTTCCTCGGAATATAGGTCCATACAACAGAACTATGAAAGGTTCGGAGCGTTCATGCTTTGGATGGCCTTGGTTGCGTTCTTGGCTGGTGTTCTAAAGGTTTTCACTACTGCTATATCAGGTATAAAGGAACTGTCTCACAACCAAAAAGTGATATGTTCGTTACTCACATTGCTCACCGGTACTGCGGTCACGTCTGCTGATGTTGCCATTCTTCGTACCATGGACAAATCCTATTTGTATTTTGCGGCAATACCAGTTCTACAGATAATTTTCATCCCATGGCTATCATATCTTGACCTACAAGTGAATCAAACTGAGAGATCAAGATCAACTGATTCCATAGAAGATGAAAGCCATGAAACAATGGTAAAAAGTTGCTTCAAGGTAGCATCTGCCATAACACTGGTGTGCTATGCGATGCAAGCAGCATTACTTTACAGCAATTACTCGAAGGCCATTGATTTTTCTGAAGGTTGCATCCACTACGCACTAGACGCAACCTTCTTAACATCGGCTATGGGATGTTCTGCCATGATCATTGCATCCACGCCGTTGACTTTTACAAGTAACTGTGTGGTCTTTTTTCTCAGAAAAATTCCAATGATCATGTCAGTTTTAGTATGGGTAACTGCCGCAATTCTTTCAACAAGGTTCCTGGATGCTACAGCAGTGACATTTGCCGCGATCGTGCCTATCACTGTTGAGATCATAATCGATCTGATCTGGAAAACCTGGGAACAGCAGCTGGCAGACGAGGCTGCCGAGGATACCTCAACAAGCACTGCAGGGAGTATTGTGGTCGATCATTCCATTTCCAGAGCAGTTATACCGTTGGGCACCATTTTAATTACTTCGAACTTTATGAACTTTGGGAGAGACGATAATTTACACGATCGGTACCTCACAACAAGCTCGGTGTTCATTCTCCTTTCATCAATGACATTCAGCTTGATAAGGATGCTGTTTCCTTTCCACCCCGATTGCAAGTTCGCTAAACGTTTAATTTGCTCAATGCCGGCAATAGGGCTTCTAATTCTTGGTTTCTATTTGATTTTGATAGAGATTATGTAAGCAATCAATAAAGTACATAGCCCATGATCACCTTCTTCACTTCCTCCTCTATATACCATGCAGAAAAGTTGAAGGCGCGTTAAGTATTTTATATCTAATTTTTAAGTTTATTATTGAGATATTTTGTCAAGCTTAGCTTATATGCTTAGCAATATATTTTCCTCATTTTAGTTTATGCATGCGGAATTATGTTTGGTAGCTCTATGCCATCTATGTTATAATGTGGCAGTTTAGGGTAGTTTACTTAGTCTTCTGTTGGATATTTGGATATTTTGTATGTTTCTGTACTTCTATCCTACACAAAGAAATGGGAGGAGGTGATGAATACAATCACTTTGTCAAAAAAAAAAAAGAAGTTTATTATTGATAAAACAAGTATTTTATTTCTTGAGAAAGGAGTTCAATTGTAATCATTCTCTTTTCTTATATCCTGCATGCATGATGTCTCTATAATTACTTCATCATCATTAACTATACAATTATTATGTACATGTGATATGAGTTAGGTTACATGTTATGCATAACAAACTGACCTCCGTATTATGTGCTCGTATCTCAAAAACTGGAACTCGAATAGCCGATCCAATTAGACCAGTGTATTCTACGTATTGAAAACTCATTGGATACAATTTTTTTCTATTTATGGAGATTGCTAACTATTTTTAATGATTTTTGAAAGATGAACAAAAAAATAATAATAATCCATTTGGAATTCAAATTCATGGTTGTTTTTCAAAAATCGTTAAAAATAGTTATCAACTTCCAAAAATAGAAAGTATTTGTATGTATTAAGATTTTGATATGCAGAATGCACCGGTCTAATCGGATCGGCATCAGAGTTACGGTTGCTGAGATACGAGCGCATAACACGGATATCATTTTGTTATGCATAACACGGTAACCCATCCATGTGATATATATACTTGTATATGCCGGTCCTACGATGAATCTTGATCATACAAACTAAATTATACATACTCTAGAATATATAGTCACATACACATGCACCAAGTACCCTAGAAATTTTTAGCTAGTACATATATACCTTATCTACTAGAATTTTCTACACCGATATGGTAATCAAATGCACTTGCAAGACTAATTGTTGTTACGTACGTGTTCTTGGAAAAAAATGTTCTGAAAATAGAATTAATTTTCAAATTTTATTTAATTAGTGATTTTCTTAGTTTTTGTATATTTGGTAGAATTATTGTTGTCGATTCAAGTAACAAGTAGCTGAGAAATTTACTTAGATTATAGCAATTCAAATGTTATAGAATACTTTTTGTTTAAATTAAAAATTCTGCTGCAAAGCGCGGGTACACAGCTAGTTTATGTAAAAATTGAGGGTGTTGTGAGTCGTATGATTAATTAATAGTAATTAATAGTAGTATGAGTAAAAAAACAGCCTATTGTATGATAATTCTAATTAAGAAATTAGTACTTAATTTTATCTTATAGTAACTTATTATTCATCTCATTGCATTAATCATATGGCTAGTAATATTTCAACTTGCTTTTTCTTAAAAAAAGGTTGATGTACTTAACCAAACTCTAATTTAATTTGAATATAACCTACCCCATAATTAATTCAAACCTTTTCTGACATCATTCACTAAGTATTAGTTGTTCCCTTAATTAAATTCATTGCAGTGGTAATATGATAGCAGGTTAAGTTGTGCTTCAATTAAATACGTTTTGCCTTGCCTTTGGGATGTATATGCAAAATCAAAAGGTATATATGCGGCTACGGGATATATATATGCGTGAGAAGACGGGAGAGCGAAGAGCCTAAGATGGAAACTAAAGGCCCAAAAAAGCCTGTCATGTCGGAAACTCTGTGGCCCAAGTTTGCCAATTGGAACATCCAATTAAATTACTGTAATAGGCTGCAACTACTAATTAACTAATCGAGGCCCGTTATCTTTACAATTTTATGGACATAATTTTAGGTATATTTATCAAGAACGCTATAAATTCTTATATACGGGAAATAGTCAAATGGGGCATTCGTCTTTAATGTTAATCATTTTTGGTTGTGGACAAACCCCGGAGTATTAAAAATAAAAATACAAATTTATGAAGTTGGAAGCATGCAATTACAATTTATTCTAGTAATCTAGAAACTTAATTTGATATTTAAATATAGTTTTTATATCTAAAAGAAATACTTTTACAAATATTTGTATACTATATTATAATTATACGATGAATTTATTTGGGGGAGATTAACATTGATGAAGGGGAATAGAGGGGAATGAAGGGTACATAAAAGACATTTTGTTAAATTTTTGGAGAGGACAATTTGTTAACATATTTTAAAATAATGCCAAATTGTTAAATTGCCCGATTAATTAATACTACACAATTAAGTTGCAAGAGTGTACAGAAAGTTTTCTAAGTTGAGAATATTCAACAAGCGTACAGAAAGTTTTTTAAGTTGCAAGAGTGTTTTCAACTAGGGTTTGTTTATATTTTAATTGAATTTGTATATCATTTATCAGAACAGCTACACTAAAGAGATATAACTTAAATTCAATGGACTCTGCTGAGTATATATATACGACGAGCTTAAGCTCATAGTGGCTTTTTATGAATTTAAACTCCAAATCATATAAAATCACTTTCAAATTTTAGTTTATAAGGTCTATGATATTCTCTATGTAAAAATCTTGTGGGATACAAAATTATCCTTTTTTAAAAGTTTTTAAACACTTTTTATAAATATTTAAAATGTGATTATACAATATTAGGAAAATAGTAAATATATTATATATTGCTTTAAAGTTAAAAAAAATTAATTAAAGGTTTCTAAAAATAATTTTTATTTTGCATCCCACGATATTTTAATATAAGAACATATATATAATATGTGCTCCATACAAATCAAAATTTAGAGACGATTTGATATCTTTTTTAGTGTAAACCCATTGAAGGACTCCACGAGCTTAAACTCTCCTACTTGACTCTGTTTTCCAATTAAGCTCTGGTATATATACTTGTCTCTGTTTTCCAACTTGCAAGAGCAAGCTGAAAAACAAAATCTAAGCTGAAGTCGATTTCTTTTCATCAAAATGCTAGGTACACATCTTCTATCCAATAAGAGAAAAAAAAAATAGAATACACAAACCTTGCATGAAGCATGCTCCATTGCAGAAACAAAATTTGCAAGACCCTCACACTTGCTTTGGTAGTTTGCTTGCCATTTCTTCCAGTGGAACTTGAAGCTCATATAATTCTCTTGAGCAATTCAACCTGAACAAATTAAGCTATGAAGAACTAGTACTGGATTTGTATGAATGAATGTACCAGGAAGAGATGAAGTTCAATCGACGTCAGTTTATAAGTCAAGTCAACTGAAAAATTAGTTGTCTAGCTTTTAAATCCAGACCAACCAAACTAATTAAGAATCTTTCAATTATTGTATTCAAGTGGGGTACTGTGTACCGAGTGCTTATCCCCTGCAGTACTGTAATTAAGTTGCAGTTAATTACTTAATTACGTGGGCCGTTGGATCTTCTTGAGATCGTGCGGGCTCGGATCATGATACAATCCAACAGCCCACATGATTAACTGCAAATTTGCAGTACTGCGGAGGATATGAAATCCCGTGTTACATTAGCAATTTTCTGCGTTGATGTGCTGTCTTCACTCGGTATAGACACAAAAATGAGACAAATTTTATTTTTCTGCGGAGGGGTGTGAGCTGTTGTGGTGGTGTGTGCGGGGGAGGGAGGGAGAGAGGGCAGATCGGAGGAGGATGCGGTTGTAGAGGTTGGAGCCGATGCGGTAAGCGTGGATGGCAGCACGAAGGAGAGGATATGAGAAGGAGGAGTTGAGGGCGAAGAAATCGAGGGCAGAGAGGGCGGAGAAATCTGCCTGCGGCTTCTAGGGTTCCGACAGCGGTGGCGCACTCGTCATGGCCATTTGAAAAAGAAATTTGCAAAAAACCAAAACTAAACTGAGAATGGGAAAGTTGGGATGCTATTATCGTTCAAAAAAAAAATGTTGAGAGAGAGTCAAAGAGACAACGAACTGGACAACCCAATTAATTTGTTTAATAAGCTTGCTATGTCATCAGCAAGGTGGATCACATATAAGCGTCTATGGATCAATGGACAAATTCTGTGGACGCTAGGTCTTACTCTAAAAATTAATATATAATGTTTACTGTAGTAAAAATTGCATGTACTGCAAGTCTGCAACCTTCTATATATATAAGCGATGAGAACGGAAAATATGTTCCTCTCGAAGAGGGAAAAAAAAAAAAAAAAAAACTGATATATATATATATATAAATATCTGAAAATTGAAACTAAAGTTGAAAATAACAGATATTTTAATTAGATTTAGTGACATGCCTCGAGAGAATAGCCGGACTTTCAAAATCCAAACATATAGTTTTGTCAGTACGTAATATGTCTAAAATTTTTTTCAGTAAATAATTGCTGCGTACGTATATATATATAGCCCAGTATATTTAAGTGAACATCAAGTTATATTCAGTTAAGAGTCAATTAAGACACAACAATAGGAAAATTAAGGAGCGGTACTGCATGCATACCTAGATGATGAACTCGTTCACTGGATCGAGAAGCAGGCCGGCTTACTGGACATTTGGTTGCCGGAAGCGATCGACGTCGAGACAGGACAGGATGACACTGCAGGAAGTAATTAGTGGAAGACAACAATGATGATTAATTTAATTAATTACTTCCAGTCATTATCATTTAGCTGTAATAGATCGAATCTGCACAATTGACAACAGCAAAATTAATGTAGGGTTTTCCTTGCACGTACCAAAGAAAAATAATATATAGTTAAGAATGAGCGATTTTTAACAGATGTTGAGTGCCCTTTTGCGTCGAACACGTTATGGTGATGGCATGATTGTTATTTGTTGGTCAATATATCAGAGCTCAGTAAGGCAAAAGCAGCGACGATCTCTTTCAATAGCCTGGAGAAATGCTGCATGCCTGCAGCATTCTCATTGGTAAAACACTAAAAACATCATATATATATATCCAGTCAAATTAAACTCATGACAATAATTGCAACAAGGATCTCATAACAAGTGCTGAGCCTGAGATCGATAAACATCGATCGATCGGTTTCCAGTACCTTTCAGTGTACAAACTACAAACTTACAAAGCAAAAGCTGCTCATGGTAGCGAGCTTGGGTTCACGCGTTGTTGTTTGTTGTTCCCATCTGATCAGCTATATATCTTGCTGTTCAAAGACGGCTTATATGTGCACACCGTTGCTCAACAAAACTAGCTCATCGAGGCTAGGCGTCGGGCAACCTGCACCGTATGTCAATTGCAGAGGCTGCTATATTGTAGAATTATATAGCTTGAATTTAATTATTAATTAAGAAACTAAATGGAGTTAACTGCGGTAACCATCAATGAGAAAGTGCTCATGAAAGGAAACTATATAGCTGCTAGCTAGCTAGCTAGCTAGTATATATGGCCCCTTCAAAATCTTGTTTATTGAGTTACTAGTTGTGGCCATTATTGACCTAAGAGCATCTTCAACAGATTCTCTAAAAATGAATCCCAATATACCTATATTGGGTGTCATCCTAAATTTTCTGGGAGCAAATTCCACCTCAATCTCCAACAGATTCCCAAAATATGGATCCCAATACATTTAAACTGGGCCACGGTAGAAGGGCCTGTTGGGTCATTGAACTCCCACCAATTTGGTTAATTTGGTATCAGTAACATGTTCTCATGCCCATTTTGCTTGGAACTCAATTCATTCTCCTGATGCCATACAAAATAAATTTCAAAATTTTTTTCATATGCATAAATAAAGTGATAAATATCAAATCGTCTTGATGAATTAGTATTTAATTTTGAGTTGTAGTAAATTAAAAAATAGAGGGACAATGGAAGTAAAAAAAAGTGGGAGGCATTGGAACCATCATCACATATTATTATTAGTGATTTATATGATCATTTCAAACGGTCTAAGTATATATGTAAAAAAAATTCTTAGTAAGTAGTAATTATTGGACTGCGTGGACAACATGCATTAATTAGAAGCAATTAATAAACTGATTAGCTAAGTGTTTCGTTTCTGTAGATAATTAAGATATGAGTGTCAAATTAACTACTCAATTAAATGAATCTCATCCTTGTTTTAATTAAACATAGACCTCTAACAAGAAATTAACTGTCTTAATTAATTAGCCAAATGTTTTTGGTACTTTCTTAATTATAGTTTGAAGGATTAATTAATCATCATTGAAATTTGAACGCAAGCATTCAAGATAAAATATAGAGATTCACAGTGCAAGGGTTCTTAGTTTTGACGTCCCGCCGCAGAATTAGTAATTAACTAATTATTCTAAATTTGTTGGTTGCATATATTCGCATGAACGTGAATTTATTTAATTATATATGCATAAGAAAATTAATTGAATGGCATCCAAATTTGTCTAGCGAGTAATTAATTATGTACTTATATATATTAATTATAGAGTATATACGTATATCTGGAATGCATTTGTCCACACTATATATGACTGCCCTTATAATTTCCAGGCAGCTATAAAAAGTAATTAAAACAGTAAAAAACTAGGCTAACTCTTTCTCACTCTTTACGAATTCCCGGTCTTCGTCGTGTAGTTAGTAGGTCGCTTTCAAATATTCTCTAGCTATGTAGTAGAGATTTAAATACACATCGATCTAGCTATCATCTTCCTCATGGAATGAAACCCTAGCTAGGTTATCCGCCGCTCTCCCCTCTCTGATCTCTCTCCAAGTTCAATTCGATCACTACTACCACGTCCACGTCCACGCCCGGCCAGATCTCTGTTTCTTTCTACCACCCAAACGCACGCATGGCAGCAATTAAATGGAGAATCAGACGTCGAGTATCTACACAGATGAGGTAATTTGATTTGATGATTTTTCATTTTACTTAATTTAATATACTAATAAGAGTTGTAAATTAATTAATTGTTCAGGTTTCAGTCTTGCTTAATTAGTTGCTTTTCTTTTTCTCTGATGATCTATATATAATTTTTAATCAAGTTTTCCTCATCTCCTTGCTTCAGACTCTTGAATCAGATTGAAAACCCTAGCTTGCTCGTGATCCCTTTTCTTCCCGTTTTCTTTTTCCGATACTAAAAAGTAAAAATTATATATGAACAATTAGCTAGACTTAAGCGCCAATTAATATATGTTGTCTATGAGCTAGAACTTAGATAATTAAGCATTGAGAACTAATTTCCCATTTCTTAGCTACTAGCTAGCTAGGTTTCATTTAGAATTTTTCGAATCTGTCGATATCGATCATGTATGTACTGTTGGGAAGTTGATCCAAAATTAACAATCTATTTCTAGAAGAATATTGTAATTATGTTTGCACCGTCTGTACTAGAGAATATGGAATTAATCTAAAGTTGAATAGTTAATTTTGGCAGTTCAAGCAGCTCCAATATGTTGTTAATTATAGATTGCTAATTATAATTAGCATGTTATATATTAATTTATAACTTTGTGCAATCAGATTAAGGCAATATTGATGACTATAAGTAGTTAAGTCTACATATTTATTCACTGAAATTACGAAATATTTCTCCTTTTTTAAATAAGATCCTCATTTTATAACTAATTTATCCTTTTTTAATTAATGTATCTGAATTCTGCCAATATAATTCCTGATACTTTTTCCTTTTTTTGGTCAGGTTATAGTGTTATACTACATTGATGACTAGCCTGTTGTTATTGAGCAATATATTCTTTTTTCAATCAGTTATTAAATTTAAATTAAGAGTTCAAGACTGACCTCTAGCTAGATAGATTGACAACATATATATTTTATACTAAATTCTTTTGAATAGAACCATACTGAGGAAGTGAACGATATGTATTATTTTTGCTAGACCTTCACTGCCATTGGTGGACAATTTTTATATATAAAAAAAAATCTTATTTTTAATTTTCGAAAATAAAAGAACTTATTTTCAAAAATAGTAAATCCGGGTCCTCAGAACCCGGCCTTACTGTTGGTAGGCCGGGTCCTGGGGACCCGGCCTGAGAAAAAGAGGCCGGCTCCCCCAAACCCGGCCTGAGAAAATGAGGCCGGCTCCCCCAAACTCGGCCTGAGAAAATGAGGCCGGCTCCCCCAAACCCGGCCTACCAATTTTTTTTTTTTTTTGATATTTTTTCAAATAGATCTCGTTGTTAGCTTTCCGTAGCAGCGAAGTTTGCTCCGATCGGAGTTTCCTATCGAAAGTTATGCCCGTTTGAATGTTGAGTGCCCGAAATATAGGACAAGATTCAGTATAAAATTCAGAATGGAATTCATAAATGTTTCCAATGAATATTATTATAAATAAATATTAAATATCACAAATAATATTAGAAAAAAGATATAAAGAAATAATTTAAATTTATTGCATGATAATTATGGCCGTTTGAATGTTGAGTACCCAAAATTTAAGATACGACTCAGTATAAAATTCAGTACGAAATTCAGTACATGACTGTCATTTACACAATAAATTTTTAATAAGTCCTAGAAATTTTTGCTCATTTTATTAAAAAGTGTTGGCATAGCAAAAAGTTCTAGGATTACTGAAAGCTTTCCTAAGAAAAGAAAATAAACCCTAAGCACGAAATCTTTAATCCCCGATTTCGGAGGCCTGGAGAGCTTTTTGGGTCCCGGGGACGGGCGTTACGGGCTTTGCCCGGTAAACCCTGTAGATCTCTTCGCGACCTTTCCGTGGCCCCTGAGAACGCCTCGATCGGAGTTTCCTACCAAAAGTTATGGCCGTTTGAAGTTCGTGTGTTAATTCGGTTGATTTTCTCGACGTTCTTTTGCACGAGCAGCCGGCACTCACATTCAAACTGGCATAACTTTTGATAGAAAACTCCAATCGGAGCAAACTTTGCGGCTACGGAAAACTAACAACGAGATCTATCTAAAAAAAATATCAAAAAAAAAAAATTGGTAGGCCGGGTTTGGGGGAGCCGGCCTCTTTTTCTCAGGCCGGGTCCCCAGGACCCGGCCTACCAACAGTAAGGCCGGGTTCTGAGGACCCGGATTTACTATTTTTGAAAATAAGTTCTTTTATTTTCGAAAATTAAAAATAAGATTTTTTTATTTTTTATATATAAAAATTGTCCGCCATTCTTACTAACTTAAATGCATGTATATGGAGTATTAAATTCCACTTGAAATTACTCATCAATTGATTTTGCATTGTATATGAAAGTAGCTCAAGTATTTCGTAATTAAACACCCATAGCTAGAAAAGAAATGAAATATCAAATTTATGCACCATTTATATATATATATATATATATATATATATATATATATAGTTTAATTGTTTCAGATTTGTTGAATATTAGTTGTAGCTATATATAGTACGTATTTGATGAGATCTGCATATGTTATTACTTATTAACAAGTAATTAATACACTAATACTTTCCAGTTACTAAACATTTACAAACGATGCCATGCAGGAACCGCAAGTTCGGGCTGGCCAACAAGAACCAAAGTTCGATAACAGATAACAAGGCAGCATGGTTAGACCACAATGGCCAGTTCTCCAGTGCAATTTTTTCTATGAGTGCTGCACTCTTGATACCACTACTGTCCTCGGAGTATCGGTCTGTACAACAGCACCACGAAAGGTTCGACGTGTGCGTGCTTTCATTGGCCATGGTTGTTTTGTTGGCTGGTATCCTAAAGGTTTTCAGTTCCGGTATATCAGGGAAGGAATTACCTCAGAACAAGAAAGTGAACATATATTTGTTGCTTACCTTGCTCACCGGAGCATTTGTCACGCATGCAGATCTCGCTGTTCTCAGTACCGTGGACAAATCCTATTGGTATTTTACACCGATACCAGTTCTCCAGACTGTTCTTCTTGCATGGCTCTCATATCTTGACCTACAATTGGATCAAACCGAGAGATCATCAACTGATCATTCGACAATGAACGAAACAATGATAAAGAATTGCTTCAAGGTTTCATCTGCGGTAACATTGGCATGTTATGCAATGCAAGCAGCGCTACTCTTCGGCAATTACTTCAAGGCCATTGATTTTTCTGAAGGTGCCATCCATTACTCCCTCGAAGCGACTTTCTTAACATCAGCCGTGGGATGTTCTGCCATGGTCATGACATCCTTGCCGCTACCATTTCGAAGTGAGCTTGTGCATTTCTTCCTCGGCAATGTTCCGATGGTGATGTCGTTCTTAGTGTGGGTTGCCGCGGTGATACTTTCAACACAGTTCATGCCCGGTACAATACTAGCATTCGCTGGTATTGTACCCGTCACTGTGGAGATTCTAATCAATCTGATCTGGAAAACTTGGCGACAGCTGCGGGCTACTGCGGCACCGTCCTCAACAACAACCACTGAGAATGTCGAGGTTGATTCTACTTTTGGGGGAGTTATACCATTAAGCATCGGTTTGATTACTATGATTTATGTGAACTTCGGGAGAGAGGATCACTTACATGATTGGTACATGATCATGCCTGCTGTATTCTGTCTCCTCTCATCGATCACATTCGGCTTGATAAGGCTGCTGTTTCCTTTCCGTGCCGAGTGCACATCCGCGATGCGCTCAATTTGCTCGGTGCTAGCAATAGGGCCTTTGCTGCTCGGTTTTGCACTGATCTTGATAGAGAATCTGCGCGCACTCATGAACTGAGCCCATGGCCGCTTGCATGCTTCAGTACTTCCTCCTCTATCTTGCATAAAAAAATAAAGGTATGTTAAAAGTCATGCTAATTAATTATGAACATGATTAATTAATTGGCTATATCTCATAATTATGTATATTTAATGTTGTTGTAATTAATAGCATGAATTAGTTCTGCAGTCCAGTAGGATCAAATATATAGTTGCACTTTGCTGTATGTAGTAAGATGTAACATACATATTTGTACAAATTAACATGATCCTTTATATGACTATATATATATTTTGTTTTTCAACAGGAAAGTGCTGTCACCTTCATAAGGCTATGCATGCAGTTAATTGTACGCATTTCTAGTTTCCTTTGATTAGTTTTGGATACTGATTGTACAATATTGTGTGATTAATTGGGTTAAGAAACGCATTTACTGACGATATATAGTTTTGATGTTTTAATTTTGTTACATATTCTTGAAACTATCCATTTATTATTTGAACAAGTGGAATTCCTTATAATTTGTACTCTATTCTTTATTCATTATTATTAGGATTTTGCTACCTTATTCTAACTTTTATTTGTATAAAAAAGTATAGTGTTGTGAATAGTATGATCAACATGACCAGTAGCTACTATGGGTAAGAAACAACTCTAATTAGTTTTAACTTAAACTGATGGAACATTAATTATATATATCTTTTCATTAATCATGTCTCAAATTTTTTCAACTTTTATTAAATGAAATTGATATATATACACCGAAGCAAAACTCTTGTTTTAAATTGTAATCTATATTAAAGTTCATATTAAAAACTTTGTCTAGCATCATTTGATTAAATATTGAGTGTTCTCTTAATAATATAAATACGATTAGCATTTACCTGGGATGTATAATATGCATGAAGAGCCGAAGATGATTGCATGCCAATGGAAATTAAAGGCCCAAAATAGCCTGTAATATGTGGAACGTGTTATATATAGCCAGGCCCAGTTGGTATTAATTTGGGTATTTACCTGACAGTGCGTTTTCTCTTTGGGTACCCAAAACAAATGTGTGGTTGAATTTTGCCAATCGGATAATCCAATTAAATTACTGCAATGGGCCGCAACCACTCAATTAATCGAGGCCCATTTCTGACCCATTATCTTTGTGATTTATGTACATTCTTATCTAACAACGCTATAAATTATTTTATACGGGAGCATTCATCTTTAAAATTAGCTTAAAGATTGATTATATTCTTTATATAAAAATCTTGTGGCATACAAAAATTATCTCTTTTTGAAACATTATAAGTACTTATTTTGAATATTATGAATATTTAAAAGAGACTATACAATATTAGGAATATATAAATATATTATATATCATTTTAAGAAAAATCAAACAAATAATTAAAATTTTCTGAAAATGATTTTTTTTTCTTTTTTTGTAACCCATAAGATTTTGATGTAAAAAAAAGAATAATAATATATGAGCCATACAAATCAAAATATACAGAAGATTTGATAAAAATTTTAGTTTAAACTCATTGAAGGTCTCCACGAGCTTTGAACTCTCGTTTATTTACTTGAGTCTGTTTTCCAATTAAGCTCTCGTATATATATATACTGGTCTCTGTTTTCCAACTTGTGAGAGCAAGCTAAAAATAAAATCTATACCACTGCAGTTAAGTTTTTATTGTCAAATTACATGCTACACATCTTCTATCTAATATAAGAGAATGGATAAACATAGAATACGCAAACCTTGCATGACGCATGCTCCATTGCAGAAACAAAATTTGCAAGACCCTCACACTTGGTATGGTAGCTTGCTTGCCATATCTTCCAGTAACGTAACTTGAAGAAACTAAGCTATGAAGAAGTACTGGATTGGTTGTCTGTGTATGAATGAATGTACCAGGAAGAGATGAAGTTCAATCCTCAAGTCAAGTCAACTGAAAATTAGTTGTCTGGCTTTTAAATCCAGACAACCAAAGTAGGAATCTCTCAATTATTGTATTCAAGTGGGGTACAGTGTCCCGAGCTCCAGTAGTTGATCTGTCATATATATGCACATATTCATTTTGTCCGTTACTCTCGTGCAATGTAATTCTCCCATATAGTCTGTACCCTGTGATGGTGAAGATTTGGAGAGAGCTCAAATATGTAATATCTGCTCAATTGGCATTTAACGAATTGACATCGGTTGTTTTCCTTCAAGAAAAATAACATTTCCTTTGTTTTTTTATTAGTGAGCAGATTGATATTAATATTCTGCTATCATCAATCCTGCCTGCGTGTCTAGAAAATGAAATTGAAATAAAGAAAACAAATTCGATTTAATTATTAATAATTAAGTCAGTTTGATCATAAATAAGACATTGCCAAACAATTTTGTTTCAGAATTTAATATATATCCGGTTAAATATCTTGAAAACAAATTGCATAGATCCCTGTATACCTCTGCCTGATATTATTATCGCAAAAAAGAAGGGGGAAAGAAAGGATTTCACATCCTCTGCCTTAAGGCAGGGTGCCATGAAGTATATAGACTGTTGGATCGCATTGAGATTCGAACCTGCACGAATCTTGAGTCGATCCGGCTCGAATCTCGAGACGAGCCAATGGGCATGTGCAAGCTTGCGACCAAATTGTAGTCTAGTTGGGATATTAAAAGTAGTGAACTTTCGAGTGAACAAGCTTTTTGGCGCCATTGCCGGGGACAATTGCGTCATTACTGGACTTTATTTGGTTTATTTCTCGAACTATTTTTCCTTCTTTTTCTGACTTTTCATTTTCTTCGTTTTATCTTTTGTCTGTTTTAGGGGCGAATTGGAGATAGGGGGACACACTCTCAGAGACCGATCGAGAATCCTGAAGAGAGACCTCGCATTTCCGCCCGTGAACAGACGCTCTTCTTCTCAGCCGCCGAACCTCACGCAGTGTAACCCACCTTTACGGTCCGTAAGCCCTTTACGAGTCGTACAGGATCCTTTACGCACCGTAATACCGCTGGCAGAGACACCAGAGACTGAGCCAGCGACATCAAAGATGGGCGACAACGGAAATAACGAAAACAGGGCAGTTGCATTCGTGCCAAGAACGCTAAGGGACTTCGCCGTCTCGAGAGCCGACGATGTGGGAGATGCCATCACCCTCCCGCAAGTTGAAGGAGGAGCGCCACACTTGAGCCCGACAGTCTTCAACATCGTGCAACAGAATCTCTTCCATGGCATGGAGCATGAAGACCCGCACGACCATCTCCGCACCTTCATCAGAATGTGCCAGTCTATCCGGGAGAACCCTGCTTCTTCCGAGTACATCAAGTTGGTCTTGTTCCCATTCACTCTCCGGGACAAAGCTAAAAAGTGGTTTAATTCTCTCCCGAAAAACTCAGTTGGTACCTGGGTGATCCTCTCCAATTTATTTTTGAACAAATTCTTTCCACATAGGAGAACCACTAGGATTAGGGGCCAAATCATGTCTTTCAAACAAGGCCCACAAGAAACCATAACTGAGGCTTGGGAACGGTTTAGAGAATTGCTTGGTTCTTGCCCACACCACAATACACCTGAGTGGATGGTAGTAGAAATTTTCTATAATGCATTGAATTTTAACTCTCGAGCACTCGTCAATGCAACCTCAAGTGGAAAATTCATGGAGATGGAAGCTGACGAGGCAATTGAGCTGTTCGACACCTTGGCGGCTCAACAACAGTGGTCTGACAGCGACAACAATCGAGGATCTGGCGGTCGATACGAGGTGGATGATATTACCGCTCTCTCCGCGAAGATTGATGCCTTGCAGAAGGCTGAAGGGAATTTTGAATACTATGATACTTTTTAATATTTTTTATGCATTTTAAATTTTTTATTCTGAATTTTGACAAAAAAATAATTTAATGATTTTTTGGGTTAAATTTTTAATTTATTTAAACTTTTTATTTTTTTTGGAATTTTTAAAATTTTTATGTTCGAAACGAGTCGGCACGTTTAGCACGCTTAAGACACGTAGATACGACACGGTAGGTCACGTATTTGATTGGACACGACACGAATAAGTCACGGCACGATAGACACGGTGTATCTTACCCGTGCCGTGCCTCCTCCTTCCAATTTTTGGCACGGCACGGCACGAAAAAAATATTAACAAAAAAAAGACACAGCACGAAGGCACGACATTTCTGGACATGGAACGGGACAGAACGGCACGATTTTAGAACTCTATAAATTCATCCTTATTATTTTGAGCAGTAAATGGGGATCGAAAAGGAATCACAAAAATGTTAGTTAGTTTGATAAACTTATATTATGCCCACTTATTCAACCAGATTATTTTTTACTTTATTATTTAATTATTTTGCGTAAATATATCGATTAAATAATACCCTATGATCATAAGTACGATTTAGTGATCAAATTAACGTATATAATGTTTAATAAGTATTGCCGAAGCAACGCAATGCATGCATACTTCTAGTTTGTCATAAACCGATAGTTTGGGGTCTTGGATCTGGTCCGTCTGCCTTTCCTTTTTTTATTTTAGCAAAAGATCGATGAGGATCATCCTGTCATGCCTCAAATAATTAAACCTCACAAAGTTTTTTTTTTTTTTTTTTGAAACTAAAAACCACACAAAGTTGTGTAGTTCAGTACATAGGTAAATAGCATGGTTACAATCACTGAAATATTTATTATCGGTACAAAACTATAAAGAGTACTGAGGCTATCGTGCTTTGCAAAGTACAGTGATTGGGTGCGCTCCGGCTTCATAACTCCTCAATCATAACTCAAATGTGACCAATCCAAATTGCTTACCATAATATTGATATTGAAACCTAGTAGCTCGAATGACGAATCCAGTTCTTTGATGAATCCAATGTGAACTCAACTTATATATTGGTGCATATATATATAAAGGGAAAATTGTCAAAATGCCACCACAAAATATCAAGTTTGTTGAAATGCCATCTCAAAATTTTGACTTGCCAAAATGCCATCCCAAAACAGTGCTAATGGCCAAAATGCCACTTATACAATATAATCAATTAAAAAATAAACTATTTTCACTAAAGACTAAAATACCCATCAAATTTGTTATATCTTACTCAATTTCCATCTCCGGTCTCCCGTCATTTTGCTACTGAAACTGTTGGACGAAATGAAACTAAACCTAGGCACATTCTTCTCCTCTTTAGTGCTCCGCCTATCTCCTCCGATCAACCTTTTCATTTTGATCCTATGTGAAGATTTTGCTGCTCCATTAGTTCTTCAACGAAACTGTTGGTCTCCAAGAAAAAATTGCGACTTCACTTCAGTACTAGGCTACTAGCTAGAATTGTTTTATTTTCTCAATTTTTGACGGGATGCAACTATGACTGTGCAGTCTGTACTCGCATGAGATAAATTTGTGACTTCATTTAATTTTTTTAATTTATTACTTTGTGCTGGACGATTGGAAAGGGGAGCTCACTTGACTCGGCTGCACTTGACCACATCGACTGAGTTGACGACACCGAGTGTTGTGGCCGGCAACTCATACATGGATGAGAAGGAAAAGCGGCTTCTTAGGAGCGAAGTGCGTAGGGCTGGCTCTGGGAATGAACTTCTGATCATATCAGAATGGGGTGAGTCTGATCCTCCAATTGATTTAGCTCAAGGAAGAATGACGGGAAATAAAGAAAGAAATTGGGGGTTGGGGGGTGGGGGGGCTTTGTCAGAGAGGGAACCAAAAGCATTAATGCACTAGTACAAGGGTAAAGGCGGGAATACGAAAATACAACCCCTTGAAATACTGCAATTTGTCCTCCTTTTTATTAAACAAGTATAAATTTATTAAAAAATGACATTTTGGCAATTAAAACTGTTTTGGGATGACATTTTGGCAAGTTAAAATTTTGGAAGGGCATTTTGACAAACTCAACATTTTGTAGTGGCATTTTGACAATTTTTCCGTATATAAAATCAATCTCTCGTCATGTCTTGTACACGCACCTAACCTTGTGATTTGGTCTCCTTAATATTCCTTGCGCAACTTTTTCTCTCTCCATGTATATCACAAAGTTGACGGTGACCATATCCTCATGTCTTGCCTTTCCTAATAATTTATGAGACTCAGAGATTGATCAGCAAAGAATAACTTCATTTGCAGCTAGCTATTTTTTTATTTTTTATTTTTTTATTAAGTAGGCAAGATCTATCTATAAATTTTATTAAGGATATATATCTTAAGCCTTTAATTTTTACATAGGAAAAAAATAGAAGTAACTAAAGGAGTAATTAATTAAGTGAAAAAATTAATTCTTGGACGTACATATCATGATCAACACCTATAAATTTGATGAAGTATTCTTTATACTCCGCAAATGCTAGCTAATTCAATCCCATAACCCCATTAATTTCCCTTCTGATATGATGATATGTAAAAAGAAACTCGCCTTACATTGTTCTTCTGTTCTCCAGCGAAAAATCCTTGAGAATAATTAATTCACGTGCTTCTTCATGCACTATATCCAAATTCATAACAATAACAAATTAACAATTAGTTGATGACAAACTATATATATATATTGTGACATGATCGCTGTTATGTTTCTAGAAAGCACATTAATTAATTTATCACATGCTTTTATATATGTCTAGCTAGTACTTAATTAACTTCTCTACTGCAGTCATTATTACAAAAAATAGATTCGTAAGTTAATTTTTACCTGGTGAACAAAAACATGAACTGAGGAGCGATCAATATGATCTACTACGCTGTTTATGATCAGCATTATCGCCTCCAGTGTACAATGCAAATCGCCCCTGAATTAATTAATGTACAATGCAAATTAGATTGCTGATAGAAAAGCTAGCATTGCACAAAGAAAAATGAACATATCTAGCTATCTCATTAAGGAACTTAATTCCCGGCCACCTAAATATTTCATTGCAGCGGTGGCTAGCTATTAATTAATTTAATTAAACTATTTGAGTATTGGTCTTTGGAAAAACCTAACTAATTAAATAATCAATTTAGTGTCACTGTTTAATTAATTGGAAACTTTAGGGGGACTAGTAGTTCGGGTATTAAGAGATACAAAAATCATCTTGTTTCACATTTCTCCTATTGTAAATCAACTCTCTCTTGTACATAACTTTTCTTTATTTTAATGAAATTTAATGGTAGGCAATTACCAACCACTTAAAAAAAAAAAATGAATTGGAAACTTCTGAGCAGTTTCATGGTTATTAACCGATGTAAGTTTGCCATGTGCCAACCCTCAATGGGGTCCGTATCTGCTGCCATTAAAAACAATGGCAGGGTGCTGCCATTAACACTGACAGGTGGGACCCACAAATAAAGGACCCACCTGTCAGTGTCTAATAGCAGGACTCTGCCATTGGAAACTATGGCAGCAGATAAAAATCCCCCTCAATGTAGTACATGTTAACAGCTAGCTCCCATTGTCAAATTGGAAATATCTGAGCAGTTCTTGGCCTCCGTATCTTCAATTCTTGATTCTTAGTTTTTGTTGGTCGTTTTCATTTTTATCAACCTTCGATATCCGTTGTATGCAATAATATAATAGTCGATTAAATTAAAAAAAATAGTTGGTCCAATTAAATTTTAATTGCCTCGAATGACTATATATATATATATATACACTATGTAACACCTTAAAATTGATGTTATCGTGGCCGAAATCATGATTTATAGTGATCAATAAATTCTTTATATGAAAATATTGAGAAATACAAATTTTTTTTCATTTTTAGAGTTATCTAAGTATTTATTTTGAATTTTAGAAAAGAATTGATAAATATTAATAAAATATTGATGTTTGTACATGCTATCTACTGTATCTGGACAGCATAGGTCTCAGGTCACTAACCACATATCACAAGTCTAAGTCCAGTGTCCAAGCATCCACACGGTCTCAAATCACTAATCACATCACAAGTCCATTGCCTGAGCACCCACATGGTCTCAGGTTAATAATCACATATCACAAGTCTAGTGCCTGAGCACCCACACGGTCTCAGGTCACTAATCACATATCCAAGTCCAAGTCCAGTACATGTCCACCCAAACGGTCTCAGGTCACTAATCACATATCACAAATCAAAGAAATTAATAATCACAAAAATCAAATAACAACAACAACGGATTCAAGATCATAGGGAAAATTGGGTACATGCCTTTCCAAACTTTGTTTATTAGATATTTGTCCATCAAACATCTAATTTAGGTATTTACCTATTAATTCTTTGTTCTCTTCTATACATGCCCATCAAAATAATTTAAGCATAATATAAACATATTTATTTTCAAGAAAAGAAATAAGAAAGTAAGATGACAACTTTGTCCTTCCCTACTCTCCTCCTCTCTATTTCTTGAACCCGAAATCCGAAATGATCTGGAAATTTGGTGACCTGAACCCGACCCGAAATCAGATGAAATAAAAATACGCAAGCAGCTGTCAACTCGATGCCTGACCCAATCCGAAATGACCCGAGACCCAAAAAAATATTGGCAGCCGTCATTCCAATACCCGACCCGAAATGATCCGAGACTCAAAAAAATATAAGCAGCCGTCAACCCGATACCTTATAGCTTAAAATGTGGGTACACATTCAAAATGTGCACTCGCGGTGTACCCACCCCGCTCCCCTAATATATATCTTGACTCCGGGTAGAGTTGGTGAGCAGTAGCTTAATTTCTTCCCCTCAATCTCCCTCTTTCTCTCTCTCGGAAGCAAACGAGGAGGGAGCTCCAAAAACCCTAAAGCTCATTTTTTTTCTCTTTTGCCGCTCACTCCCGCCCACTCCCTCGATCTTTAATCCAATACAAACCCGGCCTGGATCTATTTCTTTCCCCTCAACGACCAATTCATATCCTCTACTGCGCAGTAAGTTACTGCACAGCATTTCAACTGTTAGATTTGCTTTGAGATTCGTGCAACACAATCTCAGAAAAGCTCTCTATAATCCTCATCGTTGATTTGCTGTTTAGTATTTTACTGCGGAGCAGAGGATAAGCACTCCTCAACGACCAATTAAATATGGAACCTCTTCGTGTATCCACAGACGAGGTACGTACGTACTGTACTGATTTTCTTATATTTGAGAGTATGTATATACTTTTTTTTTTTGAAGTAGAGGGCGATCGATTGCCCTCCAAATTGGAATTCACTAGCAATGATGCGTGCTGCGCTGCGCCACAAAATACTTCTTCCAGGCACATCAATTACATACAGTTATCTAATTATATTTTTAATGTACTGTTAAATTTTAAAAATAACTTTGTAGATGCTTAAGACATAATCTTAGTGTACATATAAGTATACATTGAAAAAATGCAGGTACAGTTTCATTTGGCATAATTTTTGTAGAGGAAATTGTAATAGGTTTCAAAATTGAAAAAATGCAGGTACAGTTTCAAAATTGCTTGGCAAGTCGATATTTTTATTCAAGAAGATTTAACCTGACACATTGAGGCCGTTTTCTTTTCCATAATTTTGAGTGGTTTTCAAAAGTTATAGCCATGGCAAGCCAAGTTACAAATGTAGGAAGCCAAGGTCGTGAAAAATAGTGTAATCTAAGTCATGGCTATAACTAAAAGTGTTTGATATAAAACCATGGCTAGAAGCTATAACCATACTATTGGTATTGGATCAATTTGTTAAGATTATAATTATTAAAATTGACCAATTGTTTGTGTGATAAAAGTAATACTTTATCTTGAATATGTTTTGTTCCTTTATTAGAAAATATAATTATATTTTAAGATACATATTAAAATTCTATTAATTTTAATTATAAAAAAATTGAAAAGGAAACTCACATGATAGTGCGTCTTCACTGTGTTGGCACTTGGCAGTAACAACTATATATATCCAAAATAAACTTCCAAGATATATGTCCCAACATACACCTTCCTGTGTACCCAGTCAAAGCGTTGTTGGCAGTAACAAGTATATGACGGGTATGTGTCTCTCTGACTCTCTTTATGAAGTAATCTTCCCAGTCAAAGCGACAAAGCCACAGAAAAATCTAGTCAGAGTGGATTTTTAGAAAACCTGGCTTTCGATGTAATTTTTCGTCGCAAGCCCTGGTTTTCCAAACGACCGTCAAACAGCTCAAAGTTTATAAAAATTATGTTTCCTCAAAACCACAAATGCGATGACTGAAACCTCGTTACCGAACGGGGCCTGAAAGGAGTTCCAAAAAAAAAAAAAACCAACAATATCATGTTTAAATTGTAATAGGTTTCCACGTGAATAATTATAAAAAATTAGAAAAAAAATGTGTATAGTATAGACCACAGCGACTATGACCTTTCCTAAAAACTTATACACACAATTTGAGCCTTTGACTGTTGAAATGTGTAGCTATTTGTTTTTCTTTCCCCCCCCTTTTTTGGGGCTGAAATGCCTGTAGGCTTGCATCAAAGGTAAAAGAGTCTCATGCTTATATAAAATCCTATAATAACCAAGCTATTCTAAAAGAAACCTGCTCTTAATTAGGACTAATTCATACTAAATATTATAAAATAGAAGCTAAAATTTTATTTGATAAGATGACCAAAAGACCTCAACATAGAACTTGTTATGTGTATGATCTTTCAACTGTAGCTTGTGACCTTTTAGTCAATTGGCTTCATAGTCATGTATCCGTACCAGTGTACCAGTTTGCCCCTCATCCAACTCCTTGGCCTAAATTATGCCATGCATATTGCTAAGTATTTGAGGCCCACCAATCGGTTGCTATATAGGTTTTCCTGAAAAGATGGTTGGTTATCTAGTCTTGCTAATCAAGAGTGTATGCATGACTGCATGTACCTTAATTGTTCTTGGTACATGTCTGACCCCTACCCCCTACCCAGCCTCTTAATTGATTGACAATATTTATAAAATTGTGACACTCCTTTTGTTGCCCTCCAGGAAGATAGTTACGTTCTCCCCTCCAACATCATTAACTGTTGTAGCATTTACGTTCTCCCCTCCAACATCAGTGTTACTGACATCCGGTCCATGTCAAAATCTGTTAAGAAACATAAAGATGCAAGGAGATGAAAGTCCATACTAAAACTTAAGAGCTAAAAAAGAAACTTTATTGGGTTTGTTTAGGCTTGGAATCATTGCTGCTGATGGAAAAAAATCCTTTAATACAAATACAGATAATTCAGAAAAATGAAGTAAACCTAATCGCCTGATCATGACAGATCACCTAATGGCCATATAAGTTTGCTTCTATCATCAAAAAGAGTCAAATTATCATGTACAAAGTAAAAAATAAAATCAAATTTGAACAATTCATCTGTAAACACTCCATTATTTCTTTCAAGTACATACTGATATTGTCTGGTACACAGTACCAGAATATACAATTTGATAGCACTTACTAATATAAGCTACAAATTTCCACAATTTGAAATATAAACCACAAATTTCCGAAACACAATCTCAGTTGTAATGTTTCTTGTCTTCACCTTACTCATATGGATATGTCATTTTTTAACCCCATAGAATCTAATTGCCTCTCTATAACATGCATTCACCTTTGCTCCAGCATGTGCAGTACTAAGCCCACATGTTTATACACTGCCGTGCAAATGACTAAGAAAAGAAGAAAACATTTTTGAGGAGGCGAGGGCAAATTCCAGGTCATCACTAAAAAAGAAAATAGCAGTAAGAGCAAAATCACACTGAAAGAGAGGGAAAATTAACAAAAATGCAACAGCAAGCAGCCTATTAGAAAGCATAGGCAGCACTTGAAAGAGGTCAGATCTTGTTTTCACAATTAATGACAAAAGCAAGTTAGGGGCTTTTGCTTGCTGCTACTACACACATCAAAATAAACTAAAGCAAGAGAAAAGAAGAGAAACAACAACCACCAACCAATCCTTTAGTCCAGTAACCAGTATAGTTATCTCCTTCCCTTTCTTTGGGTTCGTGTAATCCACCGAGCCAGTAAGAATTGTTGAGAATTAGTTAGTGTTGTGTCATTGTGTGTGTATTGGTGTTTTTGTACACTTCTCAAATTAGTGCTTTTGATGCTTGGAATCCCGAGGTTTACTTGGATGAAAAATCTGTGTGTGTTGTTCTTTTTTTCAGTTTGTTTGGGACAGAACTGAAATTATTTCAGTTCTGATTTTATTTTCCGGTACAGCAGCTTCCGGCTGATACAGGGGCTGTTGCTGATTTTACTGGTACGGTTCAGCTGGTACAGTTGGTACAATTGACTGCACTCAGCTGCTGCTATAATCTGTTGTTGTTGTTGTTGTTGTTTCTATCCTGGTATTGTAATCAGCCAAAACTGATTTTGTTTATTTCCTGATCGAGACCTACCACAGTCAATAACCCACACAACAAAAAACATATGCACACAATGAGCGGCAAAACAGTGATCATCGTCCATTGATCATGTGCAACGCATCATTTTAACCTGAGATATAAAGTATAAACAAATCACGTGAGAGACAACGACAAAACAACAGAACGCAACAAAGACGCGGCAGGGTGGACAGGCAGCCAAGCCAACCTGAGGCGATACCGAGGGCTCACCCGAAAAACAGAAGGCACAAAAGCAAACTGATGTGAAGATGGGAAGACACCACATTGACCCAAAAAAAGCAGCACATATTGGCTATTTCACTGTTATTTGACCACAAAAACGAAAACCACACTCAAATTGGGGGAAATCACAGCAAGAAGCAACTGCAGGCTGCCAAATAGAGAGGACAGAATGAGAAGAAACAAAATCAAGATGAGAAGAAATGAGCACAAACCTCTGGTCCTCTGTGAAGATGCAGCCGGGCGAAGCAAGAGCAGCCCTCCCGAGCGACGCAACCAAATACTGGCCCTCCCTAGCCAAGCCGACGCGCACAGAGCCAACAGGAAGCACCGGAGGAAGAGACACCCCAAGTCCCACCAGAAAAGAACACCCAGAGAAGTTCGCGCGGAGGACCCACTGGCAGCGAGCGGAAGGGCGATGAAGACCGATCTCAGAGAGCGATGAGAGAGTCGCTGGGAAAAGGAGATGGGATAGGACGGTTCAGCGCTAGATCGACTACTGTAGACTGACGGAACTGTAGTGCAATAGTAAATGGCAGAGCAACAGAGATATTAAGGATATCTTCTACTGCGCATTAAACTACTTCGCAGTACACCAATCGTTAGATCTGCTTTAAGATTCGTGTAACTCAATCTCGAGAAAGTCCCCCTATAATCCACATCGTTGGTTCGCTGCGCAGTAGAATACTGTGCAGCAGAGGATAAGCACGCTCCAAATTGTCATTATCAACAAAATATTAACATAAGGCGAAAAGCAAAACTAGAAAAGAAAAAGGGGTAATGACCCCAGACCCCCCCGAACTTTCGGGTTTTGACAACTTGGCCCCCGAACTTTTAATTTGGACAAATGCCCCCCCGAACTACCGATTTGTGACAAATTGCCCCCCGGGCTGTTAATTAGCCATCTAATACTCCATTTACAAGTATGAAAAGACCAAAATACCCTTATGTATATATGCATGATATTTTAAAATTTTAAATCATTTAAAACGTAAATAATTTTTTCTTGGTCTTTTCATACAAACCGGAGAGTTCACAAAAATATTTTAAATATAAATAAGTTCAAAAAAATATTTAATTAAAAACCATTATATATTAAAAATATATAAAAAGTTATTAAATATTTTGCAAATACAAAATTTATAATACAGAATGTTTATCGTTTACTTTTTATTATTTTATTTTATGAACATAATATTTATATTCATGTAACTAATTTTTATGGAAAAAAAAATATTTACGTTTTAAATGATTTAAAATTTTCAATCAAATTTGAAGTTAACAAATCGGTAAAGCCAGAAAGCGTTTTATATGCATGATATTTATATATACATAAGGGTATTTTGGTCTTTTCATACTTGTAAATGGAGTATTAGATGGCTAATTAATAGCTGGGGGGCAATTTGTCACAAATCGGTAGTTCGGGGGGGCATTTGTCCAAAATAAAAGTTCGGGGGCCAAGTTGTCAAAACCCAAAAGTTCGGGGGGGTCCGGGGTCATTACCCCAAAGAAAAAAGAGCTAGTCTAAGCTAGCCGACGAAATAGAAAAAGAAAGAAAGTAAAAAATAACAGAATAATTAATTAAGGTCATGCGGCACTGAAAGATAGAATTCAAGACAATACAGAATGTTTAAAATTTTCTTAGTTATATAGTCCGTTGGTATCAGCAATCAGCATCACAGGTGCCGGCATACTGTGCGTCTCAAATGACGCCATAGATCCATATCTGTGGTGATTGAGAAGAACAGGATATATATCTGTTAATTCCTTGGAAGATTCTTTTGATTTAAATAGACTGATATGTGTAAAGTTATAGTTATAATTTTTCAGACGATTGGAATTCATTAATAAATATTGTTACCATATATAATATCAGTCTTGCTTTTATTTTCTTCTGATGTCTGATCTATAACTTCTAATCAAGTTTCTTCATGCTTTCCTCTTTTCTTTTTCATATATATGTATAATGAATTATAATGACTTTCTTTCCTTCAGACTTGAATCAGAGAATCCTAGCTCGGTTTTGCCTCAGTTTTCTTCTCATGTTAATTCTCGATCTCGTTGATGTTGAACAATCAGACTATCAATCAGAGTTACGCTTGACTATAAGTAGTTAAGTAAATAGTATGTACATATTAATTTGTTGCACCGGTAAGTGGTAATTATGATCTATCTCTCCATTTTTTAATTTAATAAGATTCCTCAATCGCAATAAATCCTTTAGTATAATAGATCTGTATTCTGTCAAAAGGATTCTTGGTATTTTTCTCCTTTTTGGACAGGATATACTATATTGATCACTAGCCTGTACTTATATATTGGTTATTAATATCATTATTTATTAAGATAATACTGATTTTCTCATCCTTAATTCTTCTGAGCAAAACCATACTGAACGACACATATATTTAGTGGCACAAGTGATTCAAAATTAAAGACCCATATATAGCTAGAAAAGAAATTAAATATCAATTTTATGCACCATTTAGTTCTCTATATATATAAGTTTCAGTTCTCTTTAATTGTAGCTATATATATATCTACTTAAAAAAAAATTGTAGCTATATATTTATATCTGGCATCTGCATGTGCATTATTAAAATGTTTTGGGTAATACGTTCTTGTTACTAAACGTTGGTACTAACACGATACATGAATATGCATGCAGGAAGCACAAGTTCGGGTTGGCCAACGAGGAACAAGTTTGAGAACAAATGGCAAGGCAGCTTGGTTGGAAAACAATGTTGAGTTTACCACTGCAATATTTGCTGCGGAAGCTGCACTATTAATGCCACAGCTTTCCTCAGAATATAGGTCCATACAACAGCACCGTGAAAGGTTCCGAGCATTCGCGCTTTGGACGGCCTTGGTTGTGCTCTTGATCGGTTTTCTAAAGGTTTTCACTGCTGGTTTATCAGGTATGAAGGAAATGTCTCACAACAAAAAAGTGATATGCTCATTCCTTACCTTGCTCACCTGTACCGCGGTCACATCTGCTAATGTTGCCATTCTTCAAACTGTGGACAACTCCTATTTGTATTTTGCGGCAATTCCTGTTCTCCAGATTATTTTCATCCCATGGCTTTCATATCTTGACCTAAAAGCGAATCAAACCGGGAGATTAAGATCAACTGATTCCATAGAAAATGAAACAATGGTAAAAAGTTGCTTCAAGGGCGCATCTGTCATAACAATACCGGTGTGCTATGCGATGCAAACAGCATTACTTTACAGCAATCACTCGAAGGCCATTGATTTTTCTAAAGGTGCCATCCATTACTCCCTCGAAGCAACTTTCTTAACATCAGCCGTAGGATGTTCTGCCATGGTCATGGCATCCTCGCCGTTACCATTTAGAAGTAACTGCGTGGTTTTCTTTCTCAGAAAAATTCCAATGATCATGTCAGTTTTAGTATGGTTAGCTGCCGCAATTCTTTCAACAAGGTTCCTGGATGCCACAGCAGTGACATTTGCGGCGATCATGCCTATCACTGTTGAGATCATAGTCGGTCTGATCTGGAAAACCTGGGAACAGCAGCTGACTGCCGAGGATACCTCAACAAGCACTGGGAGTATTGCGGTCGATCATTCCATTTCCGAAGCAGTTCTACCGTTCGGCACTGTTCTAATTATTCTGAACTTCATGAACTTCGGGACAGATGATCATTCACACGATCGGTACCTCATAACAAGCTCGGTGTTCATTCTCCTTTCATCAGTGACATTCGGTTTGATAAGGATGCTGTTTCCTTTCCACCCCGATTGCAAGTTCGCTAAACGTTTAATTTGCTCAATGCCGGCAATAGGGCTTCTAATTCTTGGTTTCTATTTGATTTTGATAGAGATTATGTAAGCAATCAATAAAGTACATAGCCCATGATCACCTTCTTCACTTCCTCCTCTATATACCATGCAGAAAAGTTGAAGGCGCGTTAAGTATTTTATATCTAATTTTTAAGTTTATTATTGAGATATTTTGTCAAGCTTAGCTTATATGCTTAGCAATATATTTTCCTCATTTTAGTTTATGCATGCGGAATTATGTTTGGTAGCTCTATGCCATCTATGTTATAATGTGGCAGTTTAGGGTAGTTTACTTAGTCTTCTGTTGGATATTTGGATATTTTGTATGTTTCTGTACTTCTATCCTACACAAAGAAATGGGAGGAGGTGATGAATACAATCACTTTGTCAAAAAAAAAAAAAAGAAGTTTATTATTGATAAAACAAGTATTTTATTTCTTGAGAAAGGAGTTCAATTGTAATCATTCTCTTTTCTTATATCCTGCATGCATGATGTCTCTATAATTACTTCATCATCATTAACTATACAATTATTATGTACATGTGATATGAGTTAGGTTACGTGTTATGCATAACAAACTGACCTCTGTATTATGTGCTCGTATCTCAAAAACTGGAACTCGAATAGCCGATCCAATTAGACCAGTGTATTCTACGTATTGAAAACTCATTGGATACAATTTTTTTCTATTTATGGAGATTGCTAACTATTTTTAATGATTTTTGAAAGATGAACAAAAAAATAATAATCATCCATTTGGAATTCAAATTCATGGTTGTTTTTCAAAAATCGTTAAAAATAGTTATCAACTTCCAAAAATAGAAAGTATTTGTATGTATTAAGATTTTGATATGCAGAATGTACCGGTCGAATCTGATCGGCCATCAGAGTTACGGTTGCTGAGATACGAGCGCATAACACGGATATCATTTTGTTATGCATAACACGGTAACCCATCCATGTGATATATATACTTGTATATGCCGGTCCTACGATGAATCTTGATCATACAAACTAAATTATACATACTCTAGAATATATAGTCACATACACATGCACCAAGTACCCTAGAAATTTTTAGCTAGTACATATATACCTTATCTACTAGAATTTTCTACACCGACATGGTAATTAAATGCACTTGCAAGACTAATTGTTGTTACGTACGTGTTCTTGGAAAAAAAATGTTCTGAAAATAGAATTAATTTTCAAATTTTATTTAATTAGTGATTTTCTTAGTTTTTTTATATTTGGTAGAATTATTGTTGTCGATTCAAGTAACAAGTAGCTGAGAAATTTACTTAGATTATAGCAATTCAAATGTTATAGAATACTTTTTGTTTAAATTAAAAATTCTGCTGCAAAGCGCGGGTACACAGCTAGTTTATGTAAAAATTGAGGGTGTTGTGAGTCGTATGATCAATTAATAGTAATTAATAGTAGTATGAGTAAAAAAACAGCCTATTGTATGATAATTCTAATTAAGAAATTAGTACTTAATTTTATCTTATAGTAACTTATTATTCATCTCATTGCATTAATCATATGGCTAGTAATATTTCAACTTGCTTTTTCTTAAAAAAAGGTTGATGTACTTAACCAAACTCTAATTTAATTTGAATATAACCTACCCCATAATTAATTCAAACCTTTTCTGACATCATTCACTAAGTATTAGTTGTTCCCTTAATTAAATTCATTGCAGTGGTAATATGATAGCAGGTTAAGTTGTGCTTCAATTAAATACGTTTTGCCTTGCCTTTGGGATGTATATGCAAAATCAAAAGGTATATATGCGGCTACGGGATATATATATGCGTGAGAAGACGGGAGAGCGAAGAGCCTAAGATGGAAACTAAAGGCCCAAAAAAGCCTGTCATGTCGGAAACTCTGTGGCCCAAGTTTGCCAATTGGAACATCCAATTAAATTACTGTAATAGGCTGCAACTACTAATTAACTAATCGAGGCCCGTTATCTTTACAATTTTATGGACATAATTTTAGGTATATTTATCAAGAACACTATAAATTCTTATATACGGGAAATAGTCAAATGGGGCATTCGTCTTTAATGTTAATCATTTTTGGTTGTGGACAAACCCCGGAGTATTAAAAATAAAAATACAAATTTATGAAGTTGGAAGCATGCAATTACAATTTATTCTAGTAATCTAGAAACTTAATTTGATATTTAAATATAGTTTTTATATCTAAAAGAAATACTTTTACAAATATTTGTATACTATATTATAATTATACGACGAATTTATTTGGGGGAGATTAACATTGATGAAGGGGAATAGAGGGGAATGAAGGGTACATAAAAGACATTTTGTTAAATTTTTGGAGAGGACAATTTGTTAACATATTTTAAAATAATGCCAAATTGTTAAATTGCCCGATTAATTAATACTACACAATTAAGTTGCAAGAGTGTACAGAAAGTTTTCTAAGTTGAGAATATTCAACAAGCGTACAGAAAGTTTTTTAAGTTGCAAGAGTGTTTTCAACTAGGGTTTGTTTATATTTTAATTGAATTTGTATATCATTTATCGGAACAGCTACACTAAAGAGATATAACTTAAATTCAATGGACTCTGCTGGGTATATATATACGACGAGCTTAAGCTCATAGTGGCTTTTTATGAATTTAAACTCCAAATCATATAAAATCACTTTCAAATTTTAGTTTATAAGGTCTATGATATTCTCTATGTAAAAATCTTGTGGGATACAAAATTATCCTTTTTTAAAAGTTTTTAAATACTTTTTATAAATATTTAAAATGTGATTATACAATATTAGGAAAATAGTAAATATATTATATATTGCTTTAAAGTTAAAAAAAATTAATTAAAGGTTTCTAAAAATAATTTTTATTTTGCATCCCACGATATTTTAATATAAGAACATATATATAATATGTGCTCCATACAAATCAAAATTTAGAGACGATTTGATATCTTTTTTAGTGTAAACCCATTGAAGGACTCCACGAGCTTAAACTCTCCTACTTGACTCTGTTTTCCAATTAAGCTCTCGTATATATACTTGTCTCTGTTTTCCAACTTGCAAGAGCAAGCTGAAAAACAAAATCTAAGCTGAAGTCGATTTCTTTTCATCAAAATGCTAGCTACACATCTTCTATCCAATAAGAGAATAAAAAACATTGAATACACAAACCTTGCATGAAGCATGTTCCATTGCAGAAACAAAATTTGCAAGACCCTCACACTTGCTTTGGTAGTTTGCTTGCCATTTCTTCCAGTGGAACTTGAAGCTCATATAATTCTCTTGAGCAATTCAACCTGAACAAATTAAGCTATGAAGAACTAGTACTGGATTTGTATGAATGAATGTACCAGGAAGAGATGAAGTTCAATCGACGTCAGTTTATAAGTCAAGTCAACTGAAAAATTAGTTGTCTAGCTTTTAAATCCAGACCAACCAAACTAATTAAGAATCTTTCAATTATTGTATTCAAGTGGGGTACTGTGTACCGAGTGCTTATCCCCTGCAGTACTGTAATTAAGTTGCAGTTAATTACTTAATTACGTGGGCCGTTGGATCTTCTTGAGATCGTGCGGGCTCGGATCATGATACAATCCAACAGCCCACATGATTAACTGCAAATTTGCAGTACTGCGGAGGATATGAAATCCCGTGTTACATTAGCAATTTTCTGCGTTGATGTGCTGTCTTCACTCGGTATAGACACAAAAATGAGACAAATTTTATTTTTCTGCGGAGGGGTGTGAGCTGTTGTGGTGGTGTGTGCGGGGGAGGGAGGGAGAGAGGGCAGATCGGAGGAGGATGCGGTTGTAGAGGTTGGAGCCGATGCGGCAAGCGTGGATGGCAGCATGAAGGAGAGGATATGAGAAGGAGGAGTTGAGGGCGAAGAAATCGAGGGCAGAGAGGGCGGAGAAATCTGCCTGCGGCTTCTAGGGTTCTGACGGCGGTGGCGCACTCGTCATGGCCATTTGAAAAAGAAATTTGCAAAAAACCAAAACTAAACTGAGAATGGGAAAGTTGGGATGCTATTATCGTTCAAAAAAAAAAATGTTGAGAGAGAGTCAAAGAGACAACGAACTGGACAACCCAATTAATTTGTTTAATAAGCTTGCTATGTCATCAGCAAGGTGGATCACATATAAGCGTCTATGGATCAATGGACAAATTCTGTGGACGCTAGGTCTTACTCTAAAAATTAATATATAATGTTTACTGTAGTAAAAATTGCATGTACTGCAAATCTGCAACCTTCTATATATATAAGCGATGAGAACGGAAAATATGTTCCTCTCGAAGAGGGAAAAAAAAAAAAAAAAACTGATATATATATATATAAAGAGCAAATATACCGTGAGCTTAAGCTTACGGAGCCTTCCGTGAGCTTAACCTCCAAAAACCTATCAAATCACTTCCAAATTTCAATTTATATGGCTCAATAAATTCTTCATATCAAAATCTTATAGCACGCAAAAATTTTCTATTTTTGGAGATTTTTAAGTATTTGTTCTAGATTTTTTAAAATGATACATAAAACATTGAATATTTTATTAATATTCTATAGTCACTTTTAAAAAATCTCAAACAAATACTTAAAAATCTCCAAAAATGAAAAATTTTTGCGTGCTATAAGATTTTGATATGAAGAATTTATTGAGCCATATAAATCAAAATTTGGAAGTGATTTGATAGGTTTTTGGAGGTTAAGCTCACGGAAAGCTCCGTGAGCTTAAGCTCACGGTATATTTACTCATATATAAATATCTGAAAATTGAAACTAAAGTTGAAAATAACAGATATTTTAATTAGATTTAGTGACATGCCTCGAGAGAATAGCCGGACTTTCAAAATCCAAACATATAGTTTTGTCAGTACGTAATATGTCTAAAATTTTTTTCAGTAAATAATTGCTGCGTACGTATATATATATAGCCCAGTATATTTAAGTGAACATCAAGTTATATTCAGTTAAGAGTCAATTAAGACACAACAATAGGAAAATTAAGGAGCGGTACTGCATGCATACCTAGATGATGAACTCGTTCACTGGATCGAGAAGCAGGCCGGCTTACTGGACATTTGGTTGCCGGAAGCGATCGACGTCGAGACAGGACAGGATGACACTGCAGGAAGTAATTAGTGGAAGACAACAATGATGATTAATTTAATTAATTACTTCCAGTCATTATCATTCAGCTGTAACAGATCGAATCTGCACAATTGAGAATGAGCAATTTTTAACAGATGTTGAGCGCCCTTTTGCGTCGAACACGTTATGGTATATCAGAGCTCAGTAAGGCAAAAGCAGCAACGATCTCTTTCAATAGCCTGGAGAAATGCTGCATGCCTGCAGCATTCTCATTGGTAAAACACTAAAAACATCATATATATATATATCCAGTCAAATTAAACTCATGACAATAATTGCAACAAGGATCTCACAACAAGTGCTGAGCCTGAGATCGATAAACATCGATCGATCGGCTTCCAGTACCTTTCAGTGTACAAACTACAAACTTACAAAGCAAAAGCTGCTCATGGTCACGATCTTGGGTTCACGCGTTGTTGTTTGTCGTTCCCATCTGATCAGCTATATATCTTGCTGTTCAAAGACGGCTTATATGTGCACACCGTTGCTCAACAAAACTAGCTCATCGAGGCTAGGCGTCGGGCGACCTGCACCGTATGTCAATTGCAGAGGCTGCTATATTGTAGAATTATATAGCTTGAATTTAATTATTAATTAAGAAACTAAATGGAGTTAACTGCGGTAACCATCAATGAGAAAGTGCTCATGAAAAGAAACTATATAGCTGCTAGCTAGCTAGCTAGCTAGTACATATGGCCCCTTCAAAATCTTGTTTATTGAGTTACTAGTTGTGGCCATTTATTGACCTAAGAGCATCTCCAACAAACTCTCTAAAAATAAATCCCAATATACCTATATTGGGTGTCATCCTAAATTTTTTGAGAGCAAATTCCACCTCAATCTCCAACAGATTCCCAAAATATGGATCCCAATACATTTAAACTGGGCCACGGCAGATGGGCCTGTTGGGTCATTGAACTCCCACCAGTTTGGTTAATTTGGTATCAGTAACATGTTCTCATGCCCATTTTGCTTGGAACTCAATTCATTCTCCTGATGCCATACAAAATAAATTTCAAAATTTTTTTCATATGCATAAATAAAGTGATAAATATCAAATCTAGTGGTTTGATTGTCTTGATGAATTAGTATTTAATTTTGAGTTGTAGTAAATTAAAAAATAGAGGGACAATGGAAGTAAAAAAAAGTGGAGGCATTGGAACCATCATCACATATTATTATTAGTGATTTATATGATCATTTCAAACGGTCTAAGTATATATGTAAAAAAAATTCTTAATAAGTAGTAATTATTGGACTGCGTGGACAACATGCATTAATTAGAAGCAATTAATAAACTGATTAGCTAAGTGTTTCGTTTCTGTAGATAATTAAGATATGAGTGTCAAATTAACTACTCAAGTAAATGAATCTCATCCTTGTTTTAATTAAACATAGACCTCTAACAAGAAATTAACACTGTCTTAATTAATTAGCCAAATGTTTTTGGTACTTTCTTAATTATAGTTTGAAGGATTAATTAATCATCATTGAAATTTGAACGCAAGCATTCAAGATAAAATATAGAGATTCACAGTAATTTTGATGGGTATAACAAAAATTAAGCCTCGTTCTTACGTACGCAGAATTAGTAATTATTCTAAATTTGTTGGTTGCATATATTCGCATGAACGTGAATTTATTTAATTATATATGCATGGCCGTAGAAATTAAATTAATTGAATGGCATCCAAATTTGTCTAGCGAGTAATTATGTACTTATATATTATAGAGTATATACGTATATCTGGAATGCATTTCCTTTTCACACCATGCCCTTGTAATAATTGCCATGCAGATGCAGCTAAAATTAAAGTCACTCTTTTACTTCCCTGTCTTTGTCGTGTAGTAGTTACTAGGTCGCTTTCAAATATTGTCTAGCTAGCTATGTAGTAGTAGAGATTAATTACACATCGATCTATCTATATTCTATCATATCTTCCTCATGAAATATTGAAACCCTAGCTCGCCAGGTTCCGTCGTCTCATTCGCCGTTCTCCCCTCTCTCAGCTGATCTCAATCTCCAACTTCAATTCGATCACTACCACGCCCCGCGGCCAGATCTGTTTCTTTCCGGCCCCCCACCCAAACGCACGCATGGCAGCGATTAAATGGAGAATCAAATTACGACGTCGTGTATCTCCACAGATGAGGTAATTTGATTTGATGATTTTTCATATATTTACCCTAAATTAACTACTTGTTCAGATTGCAGTCTTGCTTTTCTTTTTCTCTGATCTATATATAATTTTTAATCATGTTTTCCTCATCTTCAGATACTAGAATCAGATCGAAAACCCTAGCTTGCTTGCTCGTGAAGTATTCCCTTTTCTTCCCGTTTTCTTTCTCCGATACTAAAAACTATACATGAACAATTAGACTTAAGCGCCAATTAATATATGTTGTCTATGAGCTAGAACGTAGCTAAGTATCAAGAACTAATTTCCCATTTTCTTAGCTAGCTAGCTAGGTTTCCTCTTTTTGCAATTCATTTAGAATATTTTGAATCTGTGGATATCATGTATATATATACTGTTGGAAGTTGATCCAAAATTAACAATCTATTTCTAGAAGAATAATTATGTTTGCACCGTGTGTACTAGAGAATATGGATCCAAAGTTGAATAGTTAATTTTGGTAGTTCAAGCAGCTCTAATATGTTGGTAATTATAGATTAATTGCTAATTATATTTATAGCATGTTATTAATTTATAACTTTGTACAATCAGATTAAGGCAATATTGACTATAAGTAGTTAAGTCTACATATTTAATCACTGAAATTATGAAATATTTCTCCTTTTTTAAATAAGTTTCCTCATTTTATAACTAATTTATCCTTTTTTAATCAATGTATCTGAATTCTCCCATTATAATTCTAGCTTGATACCTTTTGTTTTTTTGGTCAGGTTATACTACATTGATGACTAGCCTGTTGTTATTGATCAATATATTCTTTTTTCAATCAGTTATTAAATTTAAATTAAGAGTTCAAGACTGACCTCTAGCTAGATAGATTGACAACATATTTTATACTAAATTTTTTTGAATATAGAACCATACTGAGGAAGTGAATGATATGTATTATTTTTGCTAGACCTTCACTGCCATTCTTACTAATTTAAATGCATGTATATGGAGTGTATTCCACTTGAAATTACTCATCAATTGATTTTGCATTGTATATGAAAGTAGCTCAAGTATTTCATAATTAAACACCCATAGCTAGAAAAGAAATGAAATATATATATAGTTTAATTCTTTCAGATTTGTTGAATATTAGTTGTAGCTATATATAGTACGTATTTGATGAGATCTGCATATGTTATTACTTATTAACAAGTAATTAATACACTAATACTTTCCAGTTACTAAACATTTACAAACGATGCCATGCAGGAACCGCAAGTTCGGGCTGGCCAACAAGAACCAAAGTTCGATAACAGATAACAAGGCAGCATGGTTAGACCACAATGGCCAGTTCTCCAGTGCAATTTTTTCTATGAGTGCTGCACTCTTGATACCACTACTGTCCTCGGAGTATCGGTCTGTACAACAGCACCACGAGAGGTTCGATGTATGTGTGCTTTCGTTGGCCATGGTCGCTTTCTTGGCTGGTATCCTAAAGGTTTTCAGTTCCGGTATATCAGGGAAGGAATTACCTCAGAACAAGAAAGTGAACATATATTTGTTGCTTACCTTGCTCACCGGAGCATTTGTCACGTATGCAGATCTCGCCGTTCTCAGTACCGTGGACAAATCCTATTGGTATTTTACACCGATACCAGTTCTCCAGACTGTTCTTCTCGCATGGCTCTCATATCTTGACCTAAAATTGGATCAAACCGAGAGATCATCATCAACTGATTCGACAAAGAACGAAACAATGATAAAGAATTGCTTCAAGGTTTCGTCTGCGGTAACAGCGGCATGTTACACAATGCAAGCAGCGCTACTCTTTGGCAATTACTTGAAGGCCATTGATTTTTCTGAAGGCGCCATCCATTACACCCTCAAAGCGACTTTCTTAACATCAGCCGTGGGATGTTTTGCCATGGTCATGACATCCTCGCCGCTACCATTTCGAAGTGAGCTTGTGCATTTCTTCCTCGGCAATGTTCCGATGGTCATGTCGTTCCTAGTATGGGTCGCTGCGGCAATACTTTCAACAAAGTTCCTGCCCGGTACAATACTAGCATTTGCGGGAATTGTACCCGTCACTGTGGAGATTCTAGTCTATCTGATCTGGAAAACCTGGGGGCAGAAACAAGCTACTGCGGCGCCTTCCGCAACAACAACCACTGAGAATGTTGAGGTTGATTCTACTTTCGGGGGAGTTATACCGTTGAGCATCGGTTTGATTACTATGATTTATGTGAACTTCGGAAGAGAGGAGTACTTACATGATTATTGGTACATGATCATGGCTGCTGTATTCTGTCTCCTTTCGTCGATCACATTTGGCTTGATGAGACTGCTGTTTCCGTTCCGTGCCGAGTGCTCATCCGCCAAGAGGTCGGTTTGCGCCGTGCTTACAGTAGGGCCTTTGCTTCTTGGTTTTGCACTGATCTTGATAGAGAATCTGCGCGCACTCATGAACTGAGCCCATGGCATATATGCATGCTTCCCTTCGTCCTCTATATATCTTGCTGAAAAAGTAATAGAGGTACGTTAAAAATTGAGAAACATCCTGCGTCCACTGAAAAACTGTCTCTACGTCCATAGACGTATAAAAAATGTGAGAAATACACTCCAAAATGTAACAGATATATCAAGAAATGTAACTTATAGACGCTATGGAAAGTTTTTCTATATATGGACGTTAGGTATTACTCTTAAAAAGTCATGCTAATTATGAACATGATTAATATTGGCTATCTCCTGATTATGTTTTTAATGTTGTTTGTAAATTTGTAATAGCATGAATTAGTTCTGCAGTCCAGTAGGATCAAATAGTTGCACTTTGCTCTATGTAGTAACATGAGTTATGTTACGGTGAGTCGTGACTCACGGGCTGCTTTGTGAGTTGGGATTCAAAAACATATCAAATCACCTCCAAATTTCGATTTATATGGCTCAATAAATTCTTCATATCAAAATCTTATAGCACGCAAAAATTTTTCATTTTTGGAGATTTTTATGTATTTGTTTGAAATTTTATAAAATGACTATACAATATTAATAGAATAATCAATGTTTTATGTATCATTTTAAAAAATCTCAAACAAATACTTAAAAATCTCCAAAAATGAAAATTTTTTGCGTGCTATAAGATTTTGATATGAAGAATTTATTGAGCCATATAAATTAAAATTTGAAGGTGATTTGATATATTTTTAGATCCCGACTCACGAAGTAGCCCGTGAGTTGCGACTCACCATAGCATAACTCGTAGTAACATATATATTTGTAGAAACATGGAGTTAGACTATTGTACTAACGTTAGCATTTCAACCCGAAATGCTAAAGCCTCAAAAATTAATATTATCATGTCCTAAATCGTGATTTATGGTGCTTGATAAATTCTTCATATAAAAATATAAGGGTAAACAAATTTTTTCCATTTTTAGAGTTATTTAACTATTTATTTTGTATTTTTGAAAAAAGCATGAACAAATATCAATATTTTATTATTATTTATGAGCTCTTTTCAAAAATACAAAACAAATAGTTAAAAAACTCTAAAAATAGAAAAATTGTGTATTCCTTAGTATTTTTATATGAATATTTATTGAACACCATAAATCATGATTTCGAATACGATAACACAATTTTTGGGCCGTTAGCATTTCGAATCGAAATGCTAACGTTAGCACAGTAGTCTAGCTCAGAAAGATGATCCTTTATATGACTATATATATTTTGTTTTTCAACAGAAAACAAGTGCTGTCAGCTTCATAAGGGTGTGCGCGCAGTTCCTCTATGAGTCAGAAGTCTTCATTGTTTGAAAAGTATATTTGGTTGTGATTAAGAAAAAGATGTAATAGATTAAGTTCCACAATACTTAAGACTGGTTGTGAAGGCCCTTTTTTCTAGTTTCCTTTCATTAGTTTTGGATTCTAATTTTACATTCGTGTGATTGGGTTAAGAAACGCATTTTATTGACAATATATCGTGTTGATGTCTTAATTTTGTTACATATTCTTGAATGGGAGCTGCTATGGTAATACCATCGGTAATACCATTGGTGATATCATAAACTTTAACTTGGTCAAACGTATTAATTGTGCAACTAAACGTACTAATTGTGCAACCAAACGTACTAATTGTGCAACCTAACGTACTAATTGTGCAACCTAACGTACTAATTGTGCAACCAAACGTACTAATTGTGCAACCAAATGTTCTAATTGTGCAAACCAAACGTACTAATTGTGCCACCAAACGTACTAATTGTGCAACCGAACGTACTAATTGTGCAACCTAACGTATTAATTGTGTAACATAACGTCTTAATTGTTCAACTCAATATCAACTTAATTATATAAAGCATGTTGATGTTAAGTTTAACAATTAGCACAATAAGTTGAACAAAATTAGCACGTTAAGTTGAACAATTATCATGTTATGTTGAACAATTAGCACGTCAAGTTAAACAATTAGCTCATTTGACCAAATCAAACACCAACGGTATCACCAAGCGGTATCACCGTAGCATTTTCCTTCTTCAATTATCCATTTATTATTTGATCAAGTGGAATTCCTTAAGTATTAAGTGTTATCTTAATTATCCTTACTAATAATAAAAGTATATTGTAAAAATGATATGAAAGGGCTATCCACCCACATGAGCCGTTGATCATTTTCTTGAATAGATCAAAACCGTTGATTTACGTTAATGCCCGTTGACGTTAATGTCTCAGCCCATTAAAATTTAAGGCCCATATCAATTTTCTCAATATTACATATTATCTTAAAAAATTATTACAAGAAATAACAATTTCAGCGCAAAGCAAGGCGTGGACTCTTTACTATTATAAATAAATACGATTACCATCTACCTGGGATGTATAATTTGCATGAAGAGCCTAAGGGGAGTGTGCCACGGAAATTAAAAGCCCAAAATAGCCTGTAATATGTGGAATTATATATAGCCAGGCCCAGTTGGTATTAATTTGGGTATTTACCTGAAAGTGCGTTTCCCCTTTGGGTACCCAAAAAAATTGTGTGGCTCAATTATATCAATTAGATAATCCAATTAAATTACTGTAATGGGCGGCAACCACTCAACTAATCTAGGCCCATTTCTGACCCATTATCTTTATGATTTATGTATATTCTTATCTATCAACGTTATAAATTCTTTTATACGGGAAGTCGTGAAATGGAGCATTCATCTTTAATCTTGATTATTTTTGGTAGTGAGCAATCTCCTGCGTTTACTAAAACAAAAAATTATTTTTAGTGTAATCCATAAATTTTGAAATTTAACTATTTTACTGTAATCCATAAATTCTTTTACGGGCATTATGTTGGACCATATGGTTAGAAAGAACCTGTATAATATTTGAAAAAACCAAACAAAGTTCTGTTTGGAGTTTAGCACTGAAAATTATTAACCTCGTCTCTTTTTTGTGCAAAGCACAAGTAGATAACAGTTTCTTCAAACTCACATGTATGCCACAGGAAATTTATTAGTTTACCATTGCAGGACAGGGAATAGAGAGGTTTCCAAGTAACAGAGAAGGAAATTCTCAATGGCAAAAATAGGTATCACTCACTCTATGGTGTGGAGAAGGCAGCTTTGAGAAGTTAGTGTGAGACAATGTTTAGGATATCTCTAAGTATGTTTTAATGTGTGGTCTTTTGTGGTTACTGTGGCTATGATTTAGATTGTTGCTTTATGTTGTGGAGTTCATCTCTACTCTCCAATTTGAAAGGAACAAAAAAAGGAATTCAAAATGATCAATTGATTTGAAAAGTAGAGGATGTGACTTTTTCCCTCCCCCTTTTACAAAATTTTTGAAGCAAATAAAATTTGAGTATTCCAATAGACTCTATTGAGAGAACTCAAATAATATTCAATAGACTCTATTGAGTATATCTACCATGACAACTAAAATTTGAGCACATATACGATGAGATTAAATTCACAGTGATTTTTTTTTTTTATTTAACTTAAGCTCCAAATGATTTTTATTTTATCAAAATGCTGGCTACACATCTTCTATCTATAAGAGAATTTAATAAGATAACGGGTTAACATAGAACACAAACCTTGCATGAAGCATGCTCCATTGCAGAAACAGGTTTGCTAGCTTGCTTGCCATATCTTCCAGTAACGTAACTTGAAGCTCATAGAATAATACCCTATATAGAGCAATTCAACTTGAACAAACTAAGCTATGAAGAAGTACAGAATTGAGTTGGTTGTCTGTGTAATTGTGTATGAATGAATCTACCAGGAAGAGATGAACTTGAATCCTCAAGTCAAGTCAACTAAAAATTAGTTGCCTAGCTTTTAAATCCAGACAAGTAGACAACCAAACTAAGAATCTTTCAATTATTGTATTCAAGTGGGGTACTGTTACTGTGTACCGAGCTCCAATAGTTGATCTGTGACACATATTGATTTTTCTCAACTAGCAATTAAAGAATTGCCATCTGCTGTTTTCTCTTAAGCAAAATTGACATTTGTTGTCTCTTTCTGAAGCAAATTGACATTTTCTGCTATCATTTCTGTGTCATGAAACTGATTTGTGCTATGTACCTTTCTAATTGAAATCATGCAAAATTAAAAAAAATAAAAAATGTACAAAATTCAAAGGTCACATGGCACCGCGAGCGTGAGTTAGATTCAAATCAGAGAGTCCAAATTGTGTGCTATAAAATATGAATTGTCCCTATATATACCGTCCATGAAAAATCCATTTGCACTGCTTGCTTGTTTGTCGTTCCCTCTGTTTGTTTCCAACTTAATTTTCTAATGGGCAGGTCACACGCGATATATAGATGATGTGCACTTGCATAACTAATTGAGCATAATTCGATATGATATTGATGAGCCTTGAACGTTTAAAGGAAGCAACAATATGTCAGGTTGCCAACGAAAATGAGCCCAAAACCAAATTCAGCCTGCTGTATGGGAGCACTTACATTTCTATCTGCTAATCAATTCTCAACTTCTGGGTCATGTCTTTGACGAAAAACACAGGCTTCAGCCCAATTAAGATTAGCCTACTATTTTGGGCTTGAAAATAGAACATGTAATATGCAAAGCAGGAACTTCATGATGATTTCAAATTGAAGCAGAGATGTTATGCACTGTAAATGACAATAAAAGAAGAAAATAAGAACACATGAAAAGGCAAGGAAAGCAAGCAGATACATGTTTGAATGATTAGATATCATAGGGTAGTCAAGCCTTATTTATATACAGACATGATTCACATGAAGTGGAATTAAATTAGGGGAAAAAAAATTAAAATAGGACTTCTATGCAGGGAACATAAGCTTTTTTTTTTTTTTTTTTACTTTAGTGGCTTTTTTATCAGCAGAGAAAAGAGGGAACATGTCTGATAGAAACCACACAGATAAAATAAAGTAACTACAGGAACTTCAGGCAAAAATGGGGCCAAGCCATGAACACCAATTAAGCACTTTTGTGTTTACTAAAGCCACCCTTAGGATTTAACCCCTGCCTTTTCTTTGTCTTGTGCTTTGCCAAGAGGAGTGTAAAAATCACTAGCCCAAGCTTCTTTCTCTTGCTTGGCACCTTGCTCTGATGAGTACCGTCATCGATCTTGAATGGCGAATACGCATCATAACTCTGACTCAAGATCTGGCCCAAAGAAATCTTTGGTTTTGCATGATTCTTTCCTTTGACCCTCTTTTCATGCTCTTCGGGACCGAGCTTCATGCTGAGAATCTGGCCTATAGAAAGTTGCGGCTTGCTCTTCACTAAACTCAATCCATTCACATCTAACAAAGCCGGAACACCTTTTCTTGACGGCACAACAGAATTTTTGAACTTTGTAGGATTATGTAACACCTTTTTGTGGAGGTTATCATTGCCATAGTGATCAGACCGCCATCTCCTAAGTGCCTCTTCCGATTCGAGTTTTCTTTTTGTGGCTAGTGCTTCTCTTTTTAGGGCATTATTTAACGCTTTTCTGCTTGTTTCAACATCTGCCATAGCCTCTTCTACTCTTTCCAGTAATTCTTTTTTCGACTTGTATGCCTCCTCTACCTCTCCCAATGCAGCCTCAATTTTCTTTCTAGAAATTGCATCTGCTTCTTGCGCTCTGTGGATCAACTCAGCATGCTCTTCAGGAGAAAGGGTGATTTCTGAATCTGCCATACTCGGTTTTTGAGCATCAATCAGTGTTTTGATCTCTGAATTAGCAAGGGCTTTGGCTGTGTCTGAAGCTTCCTTCATTTTTTGTGCCACAAGAACCCTGACATGCACTGTTTTTGTTCTAGATTTCGCCTCTTCAATATCGGCAATTAAAGAAGAAATCTCAGATTTATACACCTCTTTCATCTCCAGGTGTTTCTCTTTTTCACTACGTATTTGCTTGATCTGGGTCTGTATATCTGACTTGGTAGCTTTTATATGATCTAGGTCAGAAATTATTTTATTTAAATCTTGTTCCAAAGTGGCGATTTTTGCAGTTTTCAGTCTGACCTTTTCACGGCTTTTCTCCATCAACAATCTCTCCTCTTCAACCTTATTTTTTAGGATTTGAGCTGTGTTTTTGTTCAGGTTCACCTTTGCTTGCTGCAATTCTATTAGAGTAGAATTCGGTGATCTTTGTTGGTGCAAATTTCGAGCACTTGCATCTCTGAAGAGCAAAAATCCCGGGAATTTTTCCTCAGCTCTTTGGAGGGTTAATGGTACTTCGTTCTGAGAAGTTCCTCTCTGAAGCTGTAAAGTTAGTTCATCAATTCTCTGCTTGGTAGCTTCTAGTTCTCTTAACACCTTAAATTTCTCTCTTTCCCTGACAAAGAGTTCCATCTCAAGCTTCACGGTTTCTTCTTCTACCTTCATGAGTTCAATCTCCTAGAAAATGTTAAGATTAACAATTATTTGTTACTGAAGTAGTTATTAACATCAATATTGAAGTACAAACAAAAAATAAAAAGATCATTTAAGATTTTTTACTTGACAGCTTAATTAAATCTCAGCCAAACTAAATTAAAATTCATCCAACCTGACCCAAAATATATTTACTGTGGCTTATCTATTTTATTTTTTTTTTTGGGGGGCAGACAGGAGTCTTGGGCATATATAGCTGACAGTTCAAAATTTTAAAATCAAACATTGGGCTGATTCCAAATTGATTTTATACATAATTAGGATCAAAAGTAGCAATCCATGTACACCAAATATTTTTGGATAGTCAAGTAATTATATTATTTTCTTCTTTTGCTCAGATTGGGAAGCAAAAGCGCATGCATTGAAGGCACAAATTAATTAATTTGCACATGCAAGATGCAACACACCAGAACACCACATTTGTTCTCAGTTTTCACTTTTCACTACTTCAGTAATTTCTAATTAAACTTTTAATTAAAACCCTGAACAGTAAAAAAGAAACAAAACAATGAAAGAACTACTAGCTAGCCATTAAATTACCCCATTGATTGATTGCATTCCTGTACTATTTTTATTTTTCCCCGACAGTGCAAGTTATCCGTTAAAAAATAAATAAAGGAAAGTTGAGACTTGAGACTGACTGACCTCCGGTCGGAGATGGAGCTGAGCGGCATTGGGACGCCAGGCTGAGGCTGCCAAATGCGAGCTGGCGGCGCCTCCACCGAAACGGCTGACCGCCTCCTTGACCGACAGGAACGCAGAGGAGGTGTCCACCTCCCCCCTCTCCGCCATCCGCCGGTCAGATCACTCACTCACTCTGTTATACTTATACACCTGTCGGCAGTAGTAACAAACCGGAGAAGAGAAGCTAGAGCCTAGAAGCGATATGAAGAGGGAGTGAGTGAGAAGAATGGGAAACACTGAAAGAGAGACAGAGAAAGAGAGGAATTCATATCCCCTGCTGTAATGCATCATGCAGTTCACAGTTCCAGCCGTTGGATTGTCTCGCGATCCGTTCCAGGACGGATCTCGAGATGATCCAACGGCTGACCCTGTGAACTGCACAATGCAGTAAGTCAGGGGATGAACACTCAGAAAGAGAGCGGGGGATAGAAGCCCGTGAGTGAGGCGGTAATTATTTGATATTTTTATCTGAATGGAGTGATCATCCCCTAACTTACTGCATTCTGCAGTAGAGAACATGAGCCCTTGGATCGGCTTGAGATCCGAGCTGACACGAATCTCGAGACCATCCAACGGTTCACGTGCTGTACTGTGGAATGCAGTAAGTTAAGGGGCGGGTAAGTAAATGGGTAAAAGTAAAATAAGATGAAATTTTATGGGAACTGTGAAAAGCACGAGGATCGGATCTAGCTGCGTTTTATATGAAAAAGATGGCACCGGAGTATGACCAGCCTTTAAACGCCTTTGTTAAATTGTGGGGTCCGATGGTCGGGTTATTTGCGTTTGGGTTGTTTTCTGGGGTAGACCGAGGTGCATGGAAGATTTTACGGGTTACGGAAAAGTATTGGGGTGATTGAAACTGGACCGTCCATGCCACGTAGTTTGTTTATGGTGTGAGAGAAACGCTGTTTCCTGTTTATTTGGTTTGTTTATGAATTTTATTCCTTCTGTATCTGACCATCTGAAGTTATTCTGCAGTTAGTATTTTATTAAGTTCAGTCGATTTTTTTTTTTTTTTCCATAGAACAAAATGGTATACTAACTTTTACATAACTTCTACGAAAATATCAATTAAGAAGGCATATTTTTTATCTGTTTGTAGAACTAACATACTTCCACTAACCATCTCCATCCACATCACTAATCACTGGACCTAATTAATAGTTTGTTGATTAATTATTAAGCAGCAGAAAAAGTTCATTCATTGATTTAACATTGGCGTATGAACGAACGTGGAAGAACAACTGCAGGGCGGAAAGAAGGGTAATCTGGTACGGGGACCTGGTACGGGGAGGGAAGAAGAACGGGGTCCAGAGGCCCAAAAGAGAGTAAGTGTAAGAGAGACCGGGCCTCAAGGCAAGCTCACATAGTCACATGTGCAGGGCTTTAAAGAAGTTTTTGGATTCTAGCACCACGCATGTCGGTGTCCATATCCTCTTCTTCTTTTTCCCTTTTTTTTTTTCTTTTTATTTTTCCTCCTTTTCAATCCTGCTAAATTTTCTGAACTAATTTTTTTTAGATAAATACGAAGATCAGGCCACTCAAATTTAGATATCTTTAAAAGACCTCTCCATTCGGGTTTCAAACCTGCGACCTCTCACAAAGAAATCGTTGCCATTAACCACTACACCCAAGGCCCCTTTTTTTTTTTTTTTTCTGAACTAATTTTTGAACACAGAAGTTTTATGGTTGTTAATGTAAGAAGAGAAGTTAATAATATTAAAGTATAAGGATGTAAAAAATTTTAATTTTTTTGTTTTGTAAAGAATTAAATTAAAAATGAATTATGTGTTATATATGTTGAGGAATAATGAATTAATGAGGAGAAAAACAAACACTAGATGTGTTCTAAGTTAAGTACTAATTGTGGTTGTGGTTGTACTGCTAAGTGGCCTGAAATTGCAACATCGGGTACTTTATCACCCGAAGACATATATATGTCCTACCAAATTAGTAAATGATCGCAGGAAATTGAAAATGAAAAAACAGAGATCCAATTAATATATTTCTGGTTATTAATAATAATGCCACAGATCAATAAATCGATGTATTATTAATAGGATTAGGACCACACCAAATTAATTGGCAATTTAAGTTTGTAGGGTCAGTGGACATGCCCGTTCTGAGCTGTTTGTTAAATGTTTATGTATTATTATTAGTGTTTAAACAGGACTAATTAAGGTCAGTCCTAAGGACAGTAAGGATATTGCTTGGGATAGCAAAACTTTTTCCATTTATAATATGATTTTGTTAGATTTTCTTCCATATAATTCAGAAATTTTGCTATCCTAAATAATATAGTTGCTGTCTTTAGACCCGACACTAATTAACTAGTCAATTCCACAGTAGACAAGAAGATGAAAAGGGCACACTTTTATGTGAGATTTAAGCATTTTAATTAGAGGGAATATATATATATATATATATGCATCGTGATTAGCATTAGCATAGGATCACTAAACACCATTACTCCATTAGTAATACTTTTTCTTTTTTTCTTTTAAAGGTACTTAATTAGGGAAACTTTTTTTTTTTTTTGGGGTTAAGTCATTTTATTCAGTGCTGTGAGTGGAGACAAATTCATTAGTCACTTCACATGCATGTTCCACTAGAAGACTAGATTTAAGTGGTTTGATTAGCAGTATAGATTAATTAAACCTTGATATGCATAATAACCCTCTTTTTAATTTGTTCCCAAGCATTCAAGACAAAAAGATAAAAGTGCTTAATTTGAAAGTTAGACAATAATGATTAATTGATTATTTCTCTAGACCAATATGCTCTGGTTAGTTCAGCTTTTTTTTTTTTTTTTTTTTTTTGATACTTCAAACCGTATTGCCATTAATTATATATTTAAATTTAAACTAATAATCACAAGAATTATATCTAAAAATTATAGGAACAGTCATTAGAGGCATGATGGATGGTAAAATGTAATTTCTGTGAGTTATAAAAAGTAAACAGCACTCAACAGGTAATTAATCCTTGGTACCTAATCTACTCCCAGCACTACATAATGTAGTGTTCTGTGCCATGCATGGTCCCCATACATTGTCCTTTTAATTAAGATTCAAAAAAATAATAATAATAACAATGAGAATTAAGGAGAGGGAATGCAAAACTGGATGCAATAAATAAAAGAAATTAAATAAGCTTAATGGCAAGTACTAAAATTCATGAATTTAATAGAAAAGTAAATTGTGTATGGACCAAACAACCTGTAATGCCATGAACCCAAATTAAACCAATTGTCCTTAAGTCTCCAACGGGCTTTGAGATGGGGCCATCTTCATAAATATACGAGTAATACCTAGTGTCCATAGAAAAGCCGTTCATAGGGTCCACAGGTTACATTTTGAATGTATCTGTTACATTTCAGGATGTATCTGTTATATTTTAGGGTGTATATGTTACATACATACATTTTTATGTATTTCAGGTGTATATGTTAATATTTAATAATATTCCTAGCTGGATCAACAACGGCATTTCAACCTATGACTTAATACCCCAAAGGCCAGGACCCCTAAAAAAATAAAAAAAAAAAGAGGCTAAATAAATAAATATGAAAATAAATTGAAAAGAGCCGCATTGAAATTCCAATGGAGGACATTAACCTATCTAGCTAGTAGCTACCCGTTTAGGACATTAACTAAACGACCCATTCAAAAGGGAAGGGATCCTTGCTAATTGTTACTTCAAAATTTTGATAAATGATTTCAAATATATAAAACTTCGAATTTTAAAATTTATGAAATATTCCTAGACTACGGGGTAAATTTATTATAACAACCGACTTAAATTATTCTTGTCAAGTTCGAAATTTCAGTTTATAGTTTCTAATAAATACATCATATGAAAATATTTCAGGATAATTTTTTTTTCATTTTTGGATATTTGTAATTGTTTATTTTGATTTTTATAAAATCCATGTACAAACAACCACTACTTTATTAATATTTTGAGTTATTTTTGAATATTTCGAAAACTCTAAAAGTGAAAAATTGTATCATCTCGTATTTTCATATGATGAATTTATTGGAACCATAAATCAAAATTTCGGACATGACAATATATAATTTGAGTCATTTACAGTTCAGAGGGAAATACAAATGATTTCACATATACGTGTTAATTGCATTTCAAATTTAATGTAACATCTTCTATGTCTATATGAAGCTCTTGAGTGCTTATCTTCTGCTGTGCAGTATTTTACTCCACAGCAAATCAACAATGAGGATTATAGGGGGGACTTTTTTGAGATTGAGTTGCACGAAATCTCAAAGCAGATCCAATAGTTAAAACGCTGCGCAGTAGAGGATATGAACGGTCGGTTGGAGTATATAGTCCGACTATTATACTTGCCCTTAATTTATACCAAAAAAGGAAAGGCAAAATTGATTTGTGAAAGAAAATTCGAACGATTATATTATGTCTAAGTATATATGATCTCTAACTCAAATTTATTCATATAATATAATAATAATAATATAGTCTTCGTTGAAATTTTCTGGAGGCAGACAAAATATCAATTCGAGTAGTCAACTGTATACTTATTTTTTCCATCCAATAGTTCTATCTAGTGCATAGTAAGCCTAAAACTAAAAGTCGATTGCACCTACCCTTTGATATCGACCGACCAAAGAAATCGACACCGTTCACGACATTTGGAACAACACTAGCCGAGTACAATATTAGTTGAGAGTCTTTCTAGTTGTTAATTTATATCTTCTTTTTTCAAAAAAAAATTTAGTGCCCCTTTCCAACAAATATAAATATATTTGACGATTTTGACGACCAATAAGCATATTAAATTTCATAATATTTTTAAAATAAATTAAAAAAAATCCTTACAAACTTATTCTTAACTATGTCTTAAATTCCATGAAACTTAAGTGTCTGCTATATTACTAAAAAAAAATATTAGATAAAAAAATTAACGCTTTAAAGTCTAAACTAATGAGCTTTTAATTTATAAACTAATTTTTAAGTTCGTAGTATCTCTCTCTGTTTTCTTTTCTTTTTTTTTTACATCAAAGACCTATATAGGCAATATATATCATTTGAAAGAAAAATTTACAATCTTACATCTACAGAGAATAACATAAAAATTCTCCAATTTATCCAAAACCATATATATAACACGAAATAAATATCAAATCTACCGTCAAACCTTCTAACTTCAATTAATATGATTTTTTTTTCCATAACACAAGAGACATATTTTCTTGATTGAATGAATCAGAATTCCAATCCTTAAATTAATTTATTGCATTGGAAGCGGACAATTTTTATATATAAAAAATAAAAAATCTTATTTTAATTTTCGAAAAAAAACAACTTATTTTCAAAAATAGTAAATCCGGGTTCCCAGAACCCGGCCTACCAAAAAGTAGGCCGGTTCCTGGGAACCCGGCCGGCTCCCCCAAACCCGGCCTACCATTTTTTTTTTTTTGATATTTTTTTCAGATAGATCTCGTTGTTAGCTTTCCGTAGCCGCAAAGTTTGCTCCGATCGGAGTTTTCTATCAAAAGTTATGCCCGTTTGAATGTTGAGTGCCCGAAATATAGGATGAGATTCAGTATAAAATTCAGAACGGAATTCAGAAATGTTTCCAATGAATAATATTATAAATAAATATTAAGTATCACAAATAATATTAGAAAAATGATATAAAGAAATAATTTTATTTTTATTTGAAATGACCAAAAAGTTCTAGGATTTATTAAAAATTTATTGTGTAAATAACAGTCATGTACTAAATTTTATACTAAGTCGTATCTTAAATTTTGGTTACTCAACATTCAAATGGCCATAATTATCATGCAATAAATTTAAATTCTTTCTCATACAATATCGATAAAACGTACAATCATAATTAATATCTCACATACATTTACAAAAAAGTACAATCACAATTAATATCTCACATACATTTTGGGCTTCCTTTGTAAATAACCAACATGGTTTGGACTGCACGGACGACATGTCAAAGACCTGATGAGAGGTGAATGAGAGGTGAATGAGAGTTGAAGTTGTAGAACCCTCGAAATATTACTGAAAGCTCCCCTAAGAAAATAAACCCCAAGGACGAAATCTTTAATCCCCGATTTCGGAGGTCTGGAGAGCTTTTTTGGCCCCTGGGACGGCCGTTACGGGCTTTGCCCAATAAATCCTGTAGATCTCTTCACGACCTTTCCGTGGCCCCTGAGAACGCCTCAATCGGAGTTTCCTACCAAAAGTTATGGCCGTTTGAAGTTCGTGTGTTAATTTGGTTGATTTTCTCGACGTTCTTTTGCACGAGCAGCCGGCAATTAATTCTCGTCCGCGTGACCCAAGAATTGTACAACACTGTCTTACTGAATTAATAAAAATAATTCTCAATTTTTTATTAGTTTACAACAACCTGATTATAGGTCTCCCGATATTGAAGGTATTCTCATGATCTGTTGGCAATATTGTTGTACATTTACGGGCATAACTTTTGATAGAAAACTCCGATCGGAGCAAACTTCGCGGCTACGGAAAGCTAACAACGAGATCTATCTGAAAAAAATATCAAAAAAAAAAAAAATTTGGTAGGCCGGGTTTGGGGGAGCCGGCCTCGTTTTATCAGGCCGGGTTCTGGGAACCCGGATTTACTATTTTTGAAAATAAGTTGTTTTTTTTCGAAAATTAAAAATAAGATTTTTTATTTTTTATATATAAAAATTGTCCATTGGAAGCAACGTTTGTCATCTCGAATATTTTCTATGGCACGACACTTCAAATGAAAAGAAATAATTACACTTGTTGAAAACAAGAGTGAAAAAGGAACAGACGAAGACTGAACGAAAAAGTAGATGAAGATTCGAGTGAAACAACAAATAACATCTAGAAAAAAAAATACTGCACAGCGAATCAACGATGGTGTTGATATATAGGGGTGCTTTTTTGAGATTGAGCTGCATGAATCTCAAAACAGATCCAACAGTTGAAACGCTGCGCAGTAACTCACTACGCAGTAGAGGATATGAATTGTAATGAGAGGTAGTGGGGAGATGCGAGAAGTAGCCCCTTCCAACCATCGAAAAAGAGGTTATTTTTTCGGCTTTTATTTATTTATTTATTTATTATTATTACTATTATTATTATTATTATTATTTATTATTATTTTTTTTTTTTTTGTGAAATGAAGCTAGCCGCTGAGCTTTTTGTGCTCCCCGCTATGTTAATTTGTATTATCTGATATAACACAATCAATAACGATTGATCGATCTTCTTACTGTTTTATCAAATTCTAAAGCCCATTATTAATTAAGAAGATCAGTCGTTATTGATTGTGTTATCTAAACTGACGTTTTTTTTTGCTGTTTTGCATACAAAGTTAACAACATATTTGTAATTAAAAAGATCCGCACCCGTATTTCAAAATCCGTTTTTAAAACTGTCAAGTACTCAAGTTCCGTATTTTAAGTAGAGGAATTAAGTGTGACAATGCTCCAAAATTTGTCTTTAAAAGGTAAACAAATAATATATATTCACCAAACTCAGTCCAAGATGCATGGAAGCAAAACTTGCAACACTGAACTACGACAAACCTACTCGATCGTTAATATTGTTAATTTTAATTTATTGGATTTTTTTTTTCCTTTTGATACAATGCAAAAGAATAGTACATAATATTAAATATTTTATTGAGTGCAACTACTAGCTAGACTGTACATCAACTAAAAGAAAGCTATGTTTCCATCGATCAATAGTAATAGTTTAATTAATATATATATATATACCTTCTAACAACCTTCATGATTTCAACGGCCCTTCGTAAATCTTAATTAAACAAATATGATACTGTCTGATTTAAATAAATATTGATATTGTATTAATAGATGCGGAATAAAATTTAGACATAGGCCACAAGTGATGAACCAATATATATATTTTTTTCCTGTAGTCGTGTGTGAATGAGTCATGACTCACGGACTGTTTCGTGAGTCACGATCCAAAAACATATCAAATCAGTTCATATGAGTTCTAGAATTCTTTTGCTATAAGATTATATAATATTAATATCCAAAAACATATCAAATCACTTTTAAAAAGTGACTATATAATATTAATAAAATAATCAATGTTTTATGTATCATTTTAAAAAATCTCAAACAAATACTTAAAAATCTTCAAAAATGAAAAAATTTTGCATGCTATAAGATTTTGATACGAAGAATTTATTGAGTCATATAAATCGAAATTTAGAGGTGATTTGATATATTTTTGGATCGTGACTCACGAAGCAGCCCATGAGTCTATTTTAGCATAACTCTCTCTCTCTCTATATATATATATATTATATATGCCCTTAATTATTTACGTTGGGGGGTCAACATCCCCTTAATTTAAAAACTAATTGCATTCTTAATTACATTCTCTTACTGTCATGCTTACCAGAAATACCAGTACACTTAGACTTAGTCAATTAATTTACCTTGAGAGAAAACCAAAGAGTCGTAGGTGGCGACCACCCATTTTATCTATCCACCAGTTGACCGTATTTTTTATGAACAAAATATATATCATTTTTCAGGAAATATTTAATTATATCTTTCCGATCAACATATATCATTTTGTAATAAACAGATACACTACAGTTTTCAATAAACATTTATACAACTGTGACAAGCACATAAATGTATATGGATGTGTCAAATGAGAAAGAGAAGTGGATGTGTGACTTACTTTATACTGGACTTCTGTGTGTTTTCCAAAACCAAAATAATCATTCCAAGATCACCTTTCACATCTTCAACTTCAAGTCATCAAGACCATGCATGTGCTTATCATTTAATAACATTTTTCTATATCACTATATATATATAATGCAACCATATATTGTTCTTGCTCTCAAGAAACCACTGTTTATATATATATATACTGCAAGAGACAGTATACAAATTCATATATTGTGTAACAATGGAGAAACCACAGAGCCCAATTCACATAAAACATGAGGGCAAGTTCTACGCCAGGCTGCTCACAAAGGAGAGCTCCATGTCGAACCTGTCCTTCCGGTACTACGGCAGTGTCGTGCCCGGCTCAGTCCCGTTCCTCTGGGAAATCCAGCCAGGCACGCCTAAGGTAGCCGTGGGGGGCATCACGGTCCCGCCAATCACCCCGCCGCCCTCGTACCAGTACCCGTGCAACGACAAGAACGCGAGAAAAAAGAGGGGCAGGATCAGGTGCATCAGGCGGATTATAGGCGTCAATGTCGCGGCGGTTCTTAGGAGGTTGAGGTTGAAGAAATTGGGGAAGACCGGGATGAGTACTTCGGGTAATTCTTCGGTTTCGGGTTCTTCACGGTGGTTGTTCTCTGTGCCGGGCAGTACCGGAGATCATGGAGACAGTACACGGTACAACAGTTCTTCGCCTCAACGTGCAACTGTGTGCTTCACGATGCGCCGGGCGCCGCGGCTTTTGCTCTTCTGTTATCATAGCTGATTTTGTGTGTTCTATGGTTGATTTTTGGAATTTAAAGTTTCATGCTTTTAAATAACTAGTGAAGTTATATTTGTTCTCTGATAGTTAAAAGTTAAAACTTAAAATTAAAATTAAGGTTGAATAATATATATATAGGATGTTATTAAGGATGAGTTAATTATATACATATATATATTTAGTGGACAAGCAATTGTTTGAACTTTGAAGTGTTCTGTTGTTTAAGTATGATTTTGGTTGTTGGTTATATATATATATATATATATATACTAGATGATAATTAATTGAAGAATGTTTTTTCAGTTCTGAATATTTTGATCCTGGTATTGCTTCTGTGTAGTCTTTATATATCCTGATCTCATATCCTCGATCGATATGTAGCGCTGCATTGTGCAGCGCAGAAGGTGAACCGTTAGATCGTGTCGGAGTCTGTACTTGCTCAAATCTTGAAATGATCTAACGATTCGCATTCTGCGCTGCATAATGCAGCGCCACAGAGGATGAGCACTCCTGTATACTGTGTTGTTGATCAATATATATATATATATATATATATAGTAAAACTATGGTGCTCCTAGGAGCACGGAGACCTCCCGTGCTCCTAACTCAAAAATCATACTAAACCATCTCGAAATTTCGATTTATGGGTCTCATTAAATTCAATATCATAGGATACAAAAATTTTCCATTTTTTGAGATTTGTAAGTATTTGTTTTGTATTTTTTAAAGTTAACATAGTTTTATACATTATTTTATTATTATTTTGAGATCATTCTAAAAAATTCCAAAACATATACTTAAGAAACTCAAAAAATGGAAAATTTTTGTATCCTTAGAGATTTTTATATAAAGAATTTAATAAGAATGATAAATCAAAATTTCATAATGGTTTAGTATGATTTTTGAGTTAGGAGCACGCTAGATTTACTCTATATATATATATATATATTAATGTTATCAATGGCTGGTATAATGTGCACATTAATTGTATTCTTTTTGAATAATTAATTAATTATAGATCTAGTCAAAGGTAATTAATTGGTTCTGAAGCATTGTTCTCAACTTTACCGAGAAACTAAATTAATCAAGCCTACATGCATCATTATTTTTCTTTTTATACTGAGTGAGCAGACCGAGGGCAAATTAACAACACTAATTAATATTTAGTACCAAGTAAACAATAATTAGTAGCCTACATACTGATGAATAATTTGCACCTACTTGTGTCATGTTTTTCCTTCTTATAAAAAAATTTTATCATGAAATAATTACAAAGCACTTCCTTGCAGAAGTGCTTTGTAATTAAGCTTTTTAAGCTTTTTAATTATCATGCTTGTGCAACAAGGGTCATTATGAGCTTATTAATTTATATTTTGTGTTACAGATTCTGTATGATATGATTATGAGCTAATATTTTGAATGATTAATTAAGATACAAATTTGTTTTTTGATCGAAATTAAGATATAAATTTGTAGTTGACCCGGGATAAAAATAAAAAGTGACAAATTATATATTCTGTTCTAATTAAACATATATGGTATTATATATATAGAGCTTTGATGACATTGCAATTGGCACGCCTAACATATATAATACCAATTTTTTTTTTTTTTAGGCGTGGCAAGGTCACCAAAATTCTATTGTCAGAAAAATTGCTTACAAATAGCATAAATTCAAATTATAACCTTTTCTTACATACGAATGAGCAAACTAAGAGAACAATTAATTAATTTGGGAATATAATTACTTGGTCCTATATATCATTTTAAATTAAATCATAAGATAATCGGATTTTTGTTAAAAAACAAATGGATCTTTCTTCAGTTAAGTAATACGTGGTTGACATATGTATACCTTATTAATACGATGTGTAAATTAATGTATTTTATGACGTCTCAAAAATGTATTATTGGATCTTAGAAATACACGAGCTAAGCAAGTGTAATATAATAGCATTATTCTTAATTTGCTGCTCTGTTGATATGTCAACATTAGCATTAAATATTTTCTTTTTTCCAACCTTTTTTATGGAATATCTCTCAAACTAAACGTTAAATCATTGTTTTTCATGATTTTGTCTAGCTAATATAATAACAAATTTTTGGAATAACGATCAATTCTTATTGATTGTCTCTTTTGTTTTTCATGATTTTGTCTACGTTTCAGATTATTATAAATTTGTTTTGTTATACACCAGTAAAGAGTCCACGCCTTGCTTTGAGTTGGAATTATTATATCTTATAATAAAGGGCCGAAAGCTCATCCTTTGTGAAGAAAACTAATATGGGCCTTAAATTTTAATGGGCTAGGACATTAATGTACGTCAACGGTGGTGATCAATCCAAGTAAACAATCAACGACTAAGATTTCTTCTTTAGGAAAGTTAGAATTTTCATATCAATAAATCCAATCATCTTTTATTAGAAGTAAGGGAGTAAGGATATATACGAGTAATACTATACCCATTTATAGTGTTTTTGGGCCTGATTAGCTGCATTCTGCACGTTATTAATTAGATAAAAAACTTTGGATTAATTATAAGCCCAGCACTTAAATAAGGCCATGGATTTTGTCAAGCATGCTTATTAACAGTTCTATCGGACTACAACTTAATTAATGAAATAACTTCCCAAAAAGGAGCCCATTCGTTTCTCAAATTTAATGCCTTGTCAAAGTAATACAAAAGGCCGAATTGTGATCCCATCGGCAGAAGTAAGATAAATGGACCTGTAGATTTGGATTGGGCTAAATGATCATTTAAAATGTGTTGACGAAAACACAAAATCAGCTTGAACATGTTTTAATTTCAAAGCAATTTACATAAATAAAGTTTCAATACCGCGCGTTTACTTTATATATAAAATTATAAATCATCATTTGTTGTGATGTGATATGTATAATAAAAATAATAAGTTACTAAGCTTGATTCAAAAAAAAATGAAAGAAAAGAAGTATCTACAATAATTTTCTGAAGGATTTCAAAAAGAAATTGCTGTGACTTAATTTAAATTCATTTGTCGGCGGTAAATGATGTTTAATCACTAGTACTGAGACTAAAAAAATGTTACAAATGAAAAAGGTCAAAATTTTACCAGCAAACCATGTGAGTAAGCAACTCAATTACATCTGTCAGTAGAAAAAAATTTCTTGCCTTCACACAGCAAACCAAAGCTATAAATTCACAATTCCTTTCTTTCTTTCATTATTTCTCAAAACAAAAAGGCACAAGTTCATACAATTTCTTCCCAATCTAATCAACCATATGTATGTACGTATGCATAAATAATTGCATATATATATGCCAGTTCAAGTTGCTGTCTTTGACATCAGGCAGACATCAGCACACATTCTCTTATTTAATTTCTTGTTCACCACCAGCAAATTCTGCCTCTTTCAACTCGTGCATTTATTTATTTATATTTGGATGTAAGTTTCTAGCCCCACTTCCTCTTAATACCTTGCCTTTTAAGCACTCCTTTCACCTCTTTTGTGACCCTTACTACATTAGTACATGTTCAGCACCTCTGCCTCTCTCTGATTCTTTTTAATCCTTAAGAGCATGCCTCAATCTCCATGGAAAGGTGAGAATCTAGAGGGTTATATTTGTGTTTTTTTTTTTTTTGGTGCAAATGCTTTTGATTCTAGTTCCTTTTAGTTTTTTAAGTTGTTGGTATTTAATCGATCTCCTTCTATGATCTGTATAAGTTTAATGTTAAGAATATAATAATTAAGTGTTTTTATGACATTATTTTTCTCCTTACAAAATTCAACTTAAAAAAAAAAAAAACAAAGAAACTTTTTTGACAAATATAAATTAATCACTTCCATCTAGCTAGTATAAGAACAACCTAATTTTTTGTTAAGTTCTTACTTTTTTGTTCATGGTTAATCCATTAATGTTGCTATTTTGCACACTAAATCCACTTAAGTGATAGATCATGCTTCATATTAATTTCCATCTCTAATTCAGACTACATATGTGCAATCTGAATTTCTATTTTACAGGGAAAGATTTGACGAGGTCGGAAAAGGGATCAAGCGAGAAGCAGAGATAATAGCCTCGGTCGATCATCAAAGAGCCGCTAGGCGCATGATCAGCCCAGCAGCCGGAACCCTAAACACAACCACTCCTTGCGCCGCTTGCAAACTCCTGAGACGAAGGTGCGCTCAAGAGTGTCCCTTCTCGCCCTATTTCTCACCTCATGAGCCCCACAAGTTCGCCTCGGTGCACAAGGTCTTTGGCGCAAGCAACGTCTCCAAACTTCTAATGGTAACTAATTAACTTGAACTTGCTCTAAATTGCCATCGACAAAAAAGTACGACGCAGTAATTTGTTAATGAATTGAGATCTATAAGACTACTTATAGAATGATTGTAATACTTCTATATCTATATATATATAGTAAAACTACTGTGTTCTTAAGCTCACGGAGGTCTCCCATAAGCTCAACATAAAAAATGTATCAAACCATATGCAGAGTATACCCTATCACTACAGTTTAGATGACAATATATATACATAATTGTCTCCTTTTTAATTATGTAGGAAGTTCCCGAACCGCAGAGAGCCGATGCCGCTAATAGCCTGGTATACGAGGCAACAATGAGGCTGCAGGATCCCGTTTACGGATGCATGAGCACGATCTCCGCATTGCAGCAGCAAGTGCAGTTGCTCGAAGCCGAGTTGCACGCTGTTAGGGCAGAGATAATGAAGCACAAGTACTACAAACAACCGGCCGGTACCGAAATAATCCATACGACGAGCGCGTCTTTGATTGCACCGGTACCGGCAGCTGCATCTTCAGCTACATTAGCAGCTTCATCCTCTTCTTTGTACAATGGAAATCCAAGTTCTACTAACACAGACTACAACTCAAATAGCGAGAACATTTCATTTTTTGGTTGAGGTGCATGTTTCGTATTTATTGTAAATTTGATTAGTAGATCCATCCACTGGCAGATAATTAATTAGCATACTTAATAATGGTCATGATCAATTATATTTAACGATTCAAATTAATTATATTTTGTTTGTTTATCATAATTCTTACAGTTTAATCTATACTCCATAAAGAGGGATAGATTTCCAAGCACCTCAACTATATATGCCACATCATCACTATTATTAACCATTAATTTTGCTTGAAACTCTTCATCTACTTTGATCCAAAATGGCTTGTATTTTTTTTTTCTCCTCATTAAATAAGATGAATTGGCATGTTTAAATTAAACGAATTTTAAAATAGTCCAACATTTATATATGTTCTTATTTATAAAATAATTGTATTATTATTATTATTATTATTATTATTATTATTATTATTATTATTATTATTATTATTATTATTATTATTATTATTATTATTATTATTATTTATTTACATTAAAAATTTACAATTTTTTTAAGTTTTGTTTAATATAAATATTTAAAAATTTATTAAATTCTTAGTTATTTATTTGATACTATTTTTTGGGGCGAAGCCCGAATTACAGCTCTAGTTTTGACAATTACTGTTTCATGCAAGCAAATCCAACATCTTTTTTTTTTTTCATTTTTGAATTGTGGGGATACTTCTATCCATATATTTATGTACATATAAGCATTAATGTGGAATTAATATTATAATTTTTCATTAAGTGAGTAATACGCGTCTGATCTTCAAATAGTCAAACTAATCAACAAAATACAAATTAGTTAGAGATTGCTTCTGCATGATGCTGTTAATACACTCCAAAACTAATAAACTATTGTGTTTCCACACAAATTTCTCCGTGCCATTTGATAAACAAATTCTCTATCACATCAGAGGGGAGCACAAGTAATGCAGGTTGATTTCCCAATGATGGATTGGAAAAGAGATTATCATAATTATATATAGAGCTAGTAATATATACCTAGCGTCCATAGAATATCTGTCCATAGCGTTCATATGTTTCAAAATCAGATCTATCTGTTACAAAATCGGATGTATTTGTTACATTCTGAGTGTGTTTATGAAAGTATAGATGCATTTTCAATGGACACAAGATGTTTCTCTTATATATATGATGAACTTCCAAGATATTGCTCATGTGGGTAAACATGATAAGCACATGCTAGCTTAATTATATATTACTGGGCCCAATTAATGCAGAATTGAATAGTATTCGCCGGGTCAAACTTATATTTATAAAATAATTTTCGAAAATACAAACTTTTTTTTATAAAAAGTAATTGTTCATATATATTGAGTTCTGTACAATTTAATTTGTTTACTAAAAATTGTCACAGAAAAGAAAGTTTGTCCCGAATAGCCAATAGAAGACAAATGGGTATATATAGCGGTTGAGTGCTCAAACAAAAAAAAAGGGTGTCCTCTAATTGAATATTGCTGACTAAAATTTGACACATGTAGTTCTATATCATTTTTACTACTAAAGTAAAAATTAACATAACAAAAACTGTTTCAAAGCAAATGGCCTAGTAACTCAAGCGGTAACTAACTAGGATGACTTTCAAGAGGTCATGGGTTCAATTCTCTATGGACATAAAATAAAAGGTTTCAATGTAACTCAAGCGGTAACTAACTAGGATGACTTTCAAGAGGTCATGGGTTCAATTCTCTATGGACACAAAATAAAAGGTTTCAATGAAACTGGAGTATTCCACTTTCTTAAAAAAAAAAAAAAAAAAAAGCAAATTTGCATAGTCAAGGCTTATATATATGGTGCCCTCCAAGGCAGAAAAAAAATATATGGTTTTTCATGTTGAGTGCTCAATTTAAAAAGTGAAAAGTATCCGCTAATTATTATTTGTATATTGTGGCTCAAAAATTGTTTGCCTTAGCGTGTGGATTTCTCCAAGAAGGGGACGTGGGAAAATATAACAAGCATTTCCATCAAAGAGAGAGGAAAACAAATACAATGCCATAATTGACCGTAGTATTAGTCTATTTATAAGTACAGTTTCTTGTATTAATTTAATGATGATAATGTAAGATAAGTAGCTGTCAGTGTCTAATTAGCTTGCGTCAAGCGACCAAAGTTATAAATTAAGTTAGGGTTAATTAACCATAATCCAAACTAAAACTAATATGTTTATTATACGTATTACTAGTAAAGAGCTCACGCATTGCTTTTGGCTGAAATTGTCATTCCTTATAATAAATTTATTTTTAAGATAATATGTAATGAGCTTTATATTGAGGAATTTGATATGGGTCTTAAATTTTAATGGGCCGAGACATTAACGTCAACGGGCATTAACGTAAATCAACGGTTCTGATCTATCCAAGAAAATGATCAACGGCCCAAATTTCTTATCTGAGGAAGATAGTCAATTCATATCATTTTTACGGATATGCTTTTATATATAGGAAGGATTTATTTGTACACATTAGGCCTTTATAACTTCGCAGTGCTTCTAGGCCTTTTAAACTTACAACAGCCCATCTATGAGAATGAATAGCAAAAAATGCAAATGGTACCTAATCAGTTATAATTGTAGGCCATATAGAAAGGTGTTTTTTTTTTTTTTGTTGACCCATTTTCTTTTTAATCAGATTAGGAGGCCCATTAAGAAAAAATGGACAGAAGGATGAAAAATGAAGAGACAAATATCCCTTCCTTTCTGGACTATTTTTTTCTGAGAAAGAGGTCCATTCAATTTCAATGCGGCCCAGCCAATTCAACATAAAAGAAGTTCATCTTATTATTACAAACAAAAGATGTTATAAATGGGGAGAAAATGTGTTAGAAGTTCAAACATTTAGGGCTGTTCAGCAGACACAAATTAAGTAGGTTTCTATAGGAATTGAGAGTCTATAGAAAATAATTTCTATTTACTGTTCGGCAGACTATACTATCAATTCCTAATAAGAATTTATTCCTCTAAAATGCTTGTTTTTAGAGGAAAATATTAATTAAGTTGGACTGAATTATTTTTTTCCTATCAATAATGAGCTCTTCATAGGTTTTTACTATAAATGCAATCTGAAATCATGTTCTAATAGAAAAAAATTTCTGTAAAATTAGTTAATACTGAACAGGCCCTAAATGCAATCTGGATGTTTAAAGTTTAAAGTTTAAAACTATAAAACAGGCCCTTAAAGTTTAAAACTATAAAACAATATTAATTGTTGAGAGTGGGATTTGAACCCACGCCCTTTCGGACCAGAACCTTAATCTGGCGCCTTAGACCAACTCGGCCATCTCAACTTTCTGCCCTCCATTCTCAACTCTTAACACCCATTCATACTTAACAAACTATTTAACCTTTTGCTTTCCCAGTTAGGATAACAATTATCAACTATGTCTCATTTGCAGTCCCACTAACACCAACTGATCATTATACGAATTCCACTGTCGAAAAAAGATTAAGCTAGCTACAAACATAAGTGGAGAACCGATTAATCTGCTTTAACAAAAAGTTAATGAGATAATGAATTTAAAAAAAAATATAAGAACGATTGGACGGCTGATCATCAGAATAAAAAAAATCAGGTGCGTCGTCATGGTGATGCCATGAAGACGGATTATGACATCCCCAGGTACGAACAAATGATTGCTTTTCCTCTTCATTCTCTTCAACTTTTTTATAATTTTCCCCATTTTTTGATTCTTTTTTATGGAATTAAAACTATATATATCTTAATAATTATTTTGGTTTTTTAGCTTCTTGCTGTGAAACAAAGCTTTCAGAATTCCCCAATTGGAATTTGAAAGGAATCAGGGAAAGCGAGGGATGGCCGTTTCCTGGTCTATCATCCCAAAGAGGCATGCAACACCACCAATATCTCATCTTCTGTTCTACGGTTAGTTACACTCAATGGACACATCCAGCCTTCAGTCTTCAATACAAGTTTGCTACTATTATATATGAGAAACATCTTGTGGCCATTAAAAAGCCGTCCATACGTTTATAGATATACAAAGAATGCAACAGATGCACCTCCAAAATGTAACTAATCATACATTTTGAACTGTTATATATAGATGCTATATATGGAAGGTTTTTTTGTGGACGCTAGGTATTACTCTATTGTATATATATACTTGCATTCAGTGGCGGAGCCAGTAAGCAAATATGGGGGATATTAGCCCCCATATTTTTTCAAAATATAGCTAGTTTTATATTATTTTTCTGTTACAACTTATAAGTTTTGTCATGTGACCACACAAGTGAACCCCATAGAATTTGACCAAGTATTGCATTGTGAACCCCATTCCATAACCATTTTGAAAGAAAATAAATTGTGTTCATTTAACTCCCAGTAAAGTTGGTTCTCATTCACTCTCCCTTAATTAAATGGAAAGGATAAGAAAGAGAGTAAAATGTAATAAATGAATCCCATTACCATGTCTCCTTCTCAAAAACTGAGACACAGCGTACTTTGTCTTTTCTTCTTTCTTAAATCTCAATAACTTAACCAGCTTTTATATCTTCTTTAACAGGTTAATATGATATATATTTTCTTCTTATTTTTTTAGGATGAAAGAATTGTGGTTGGTCCTAAAAATGAACTCTATATTAGTATTTTTATATTATAGGTTAATCTTAACATCCAATTTTATCAATTTTATTTGGATCCTGTTTATTTCTACGCGAGGTACAATATCCAAATAGTCAAGCCAAATGTACATAAAAATTGCAAAAGAATTTATAAAAATGGTAGAGGAGGGTTCCAATGCCTCCATTTTTTGTGCCTCCATCATGCCTCCACTTTTCAAATATCAAATAACTCAAAATTTAAAAATAATTTTTCAAAACAAAACCGTTGGATTTAATCTATATCATTTAATTTATGCATATGTAAAAAACTATCAAATTTGAATATTATTTTGTTTGACATCAAAGGCATCAAAAAATTGCACTAATTTGAGCAATTTCTAGACGTTCATTTTTGTAACTCATTGATTTATATAAAATAAAATAAAAAAGTGAAAAAATTTGTTATGTGCACGTAGAGAATATCATATTGATCAAATCTAATGATTTATTTTGAAAAATTATTTTTAAATTTTGAGTTATTTGAAATTTAAAAAGTGGAGGCACGATGAAGGCATTGGAACCCTCCTCAAAATGTTAACACAACTTTAGTTATTGTCTTTACGAGAATGACAATTATTGCAATAAAAGTCAAAATTTTCAAATTGATTCCTCATTTTTTTTTATTGTAATTGATATTAGTCTAAAATCTGGATTCTATAATTTCAATGAATAAGAAACCGATAGATTCTTATTTGTAGTAGTTATTTGTAGTAGAAGATTACAACGAAAGCTACTATAACTAGAAAAGATATCATTTTTAAAGGATATTCATATATATCATATATACATGAGAACATGATGGTATATCATATATGCCTATGTTTTAATATAATACAAAATTTTACTGTTTAAGTTAGTGAACCCCATAAAAAAATTTTCTGGCTCCGCCACTGCTTGCATTGCATATATATGCATGCAGATGTAGATGCAGATGCAGATGCAGCTGGGGGCTGGTGTGGTCCATTTTTGTGATTTGCATGTTTAACAATAATTATATGATTTTATGAAGCTTGTTTTCCCATTGAAAGATCCCATGATAGATAGATTTGTACTTGTTTAGGATGTCAGATGCCTACTTAATTAAAAGTTCTTGGGTAGTTGTCATATATAACATGAACGAGATTATTGTGATAACGTTAGCATTTCAATACAAAATGCTAACGCTTCAAAAATTACGTTATTATATCCGAAATCGTGATTTATGATGCTTGATAAATTCTTCATATAGAAATATAAGGGTAAACAAAAATTTTCTATTTTTAAAGTTTTCTTAGTATTTATTTTGTATTTTTGAAAAAAGCATGAACAAACATCAATATTTTATTATTATTTATGAGCTCTTTTCAAAAATTCAAAACAAATAGATAAGAAACTCCAAAAATGGAAAATTTTTGTATTCCTTAGCATTTTTATATGAAGAATTTATTGAACACCATAAATCACGATTTCGAATATTATAACACCATTTTTGAGGCGTTAGCATTTCAGATTGAAATGCTAACGTTAGCACATTAGTCTAGCTCTATATAATTGATAGGTTGATTTAATATATTAATTTTTTATATTTCTTTTTTCCTCTAATTAAATTAGGAATTTTTATGTTTTCTTTGCATGCTAACTCCCCAATGTTGGTTTCAAATTAATTATATGATAAAATTAATTGTATCTCAATTGTGCTGTCAGACACACCTGCATACCTCAAGAATTATTTTACAGAATTTATAATAAGTTAATAACAGAAACAATAATGTGCTTAATTGTAATGCAATGTCCAAAAAATAAAGATCAAGGACATCTCCAGTTATAATAAAACTGAGATTAAATCCCACAAACTGCTGCCCGGTTGTACGTACTAGGTGCCTAAGAAGAATTAAATAAAAACTGGCCCATTCCCCATTTAAGAGGCAACAAGCAAACAGGCATTCAATCAAGTAAGGGATCATCATTCATCATGCATAGCAGTGCCAGTATAGCACAGATGAGTTCACCTCTCCTTCATTAATGCGTCTTTATTTGCTGTCACGATGGAGGAGTTTGGCACTTTGCTCCTCCCAATATATATAACTTGTTGTTCATAATGGCGTCATTATCTCGTCACCCTGATCTCATCAAACATCTCATGTGAATAATTCAGAATTAATTTATCTGAGATTTGGGATGAATTGAAGTTCTTGATTGGGATTGGAGATAGCAGCCAGATAGGCTGTTTTTGGTGTTATCTATAGCGTCCGTATGTTACGTTTCGATATGTGTTTATTACATTTCGGATTGTGTATCTGTTATATTATTTGTACGTCTATGAACGTATGGATGGTTGTCCGTATGTTACGTTTCGATATGTGTCTATTACATTTCGGATTGTGTATCTGTTATATTATTTGTACGTCTATGAACGTATGGATGGTTTTTCAACGGACGCAAGATGTTTCTCATATCAGCTAGCAGCAGCAGGTAGCAGGACTGTATATGTAATGTTGCGGTATGGATGTATAGTTTTAAGAGGGAATCACGGAGGGCCTTTAGTTAATATTTTAAATATCTTAAAATTGGAATTGGATACTATCCAAAGTCATTTGTACGGTCCAAAAGATTTTGAGAGTCATACGATCTAATTATTAGTAATTGATTAACTGTTATTTAATTATGTAGGTGCTAAAAATAGTATGCTGATTATATTTAGAATGATGGGTCACACGCTATATATCACCGTTGATAAACATATAAATTGAATCAAACGGTGTAGTCATGACTTTGAACGGAGACTATCCAAATGGCTTTGGACAAAATTCTAGTCCCTTAAAATTTTATAAAATGTAATTCAACAATATATGAGTGAAGAAAAGAACTTTTTGGTACTTTGGACTTGTGTATTGATGTTATATATGCAAAAGATTTTAACATCACACTTCTGATTATTAATATGTTTTGGATTTGTAGAATTAATGTAGATAATAATATATATCTCAATATATATAGGAATGGACCTCTATAGTCTAAGTATATATATACCCTTTTATTTTTTTTTGGACAAGTTGTATTGAGTATTACTAATATTAATATCACTCGAATTTAGTTATCAACACCTTTAACACCTTTATCTAAAATTTCCATCATAAATGAATCCATTTAATTACATCAAAGTTTTTTCAATATATCACACGACATGCAATATATAAGATACACATGCACTTGCCTTCATACAGTATATGAGCAAAACTACTGTGTTCTTAAGCTCACGGGAGCCTTCCGTGAGCTTAACACAAAAAACGTATCAAACCATTTCCAGATTTTAATTTTTATGGCTCAATAAATTCTTTATGTTAAAATCATGTGGCATGTAAAAATTTTCCATTTATTGGAGATTTTTGAAGTATTTATTTTATTAATATTGTATAGTTGCTATTAAAAAATCCGAAATAAATACTTAAAAATATCTAAAAAATGAAAAAATTTTGCATGCTATAAGATTTTGATATAAATAATTTATTGAGCCATATAAATCAAAATTTTGATGTGATTTGATATATTTTTGGTATTAAGCTCACGGAAGTCTTCTGTGAACTTAAGAACACAGTAGTTTTACTCTACAATATATATTTACTCCAAATATTGAAAACTAATTTACTTGTCAATATATCTTTGTATGCTGTAGATAATGTTTTTCTCATGGAATTCGTCTTTGGAAATGATTTACACCATCCATTTGTCAAAATCCAATGCTGCTTATTGTAGTCACACTCAACGATATTAATTAATACATTCGGACACAGTTAACCTGGTCTAATATTTAGATATGTCCTTATTTAATAAGAATTAAGTGCATTACAACTGAATTAGCTAAATGTTAATTAGAATTTTATAATACAATTTCAGAAATTTTTGATAGTTGAATGACGACTATTTTATATTAGTTGATGCTTAGTTAAACTAAAATTAATAATTTAATTATGTCCTATATAATTATTATATACTAGTATTTTTTTTTCTTGAAGAAAAAGACGCGTATAATATATTAACTTATTTAATTTGGGTGGTGGATGTATAATAGATTTTAATTTGATATACGATTAATCATTCGTTTCCGAATTTGTGTGTGTTGATCTTATATATATATAGAAGTGTGATCACATTTCATATGCTTGCATCTTTAATATGGTTCATCCTAATTTCATGTCAACAAGTTTGGGACGCTAATCAATTAAGTACATGGAATAAGCATGATCATATATACTGTAGTTCTTACATATTTAATTAGTTTTTTAGTTAGTTACCATGTAAGTATACATAGATAAATTCCTGGCATATATATGAACACCAACTGATTTGAAATTTATGCCCATAACAATATAACATATAAGTCCAGATCATCAAATCCAAAAAAAAATTCAGAAATAAAACAAAAGATATCTTTTTTATCTAAAAATCTTAGGTATTATTGTGTGAAAAGCCTTCCACTTTCACTCATGTCATGATTAAAATCTTTTGGATTTTTTTTTTTTTTTTTGAAGTTTATCCAAGAAATTAATTTACCCTTATGTAATAAGATACGGTCCATATAAAAGATTGGATGTGAACAAAAGGTTGGAGGCGTCTCCCATGTCACCACCTTGTAAATGTCACTGTTCTCACTACTTGGCCAAGATTTGTTGTGGTTTCATGAAATATGGTAACCCTTAATAATGGGTCCATTACACCGCTTAAGATTATAAATTGTATATAATTAGATAAAGGTTTAGATATAGTGATACCATTGTGGATACTATATAATTTGATTTGGTCAAACGAACTAATTATTCAACGTAACATACGTAATTGTTCAAATTAACATACTAATTGTTCAACTAAACATACATATTTTTCTACTTGTTCAACTTAACATGCTTATTATTCAATTTAACATCATCTTATAATTAGCATGTTAAGTTGAATATTAATTATATGATTAATTATTAAACCTGGCATGCTAATTATAAGCTGATATGTTAAGCTGAACAATTAATTAGTATGTTACGTTGAATTATTAATTAATTCATTTTACCAAGTCAAACTATATGGTATCCTGAAACTATACAGTATCTCTAATGGTATCGCCATAACATTTTCCATTTGATAAAATAGTGTAAATACATGCCTTGAGAGGGGTCTATATATTCTCCCACAATACTCAATTGGAAATGCCTTATCCGCCGCAGAAGACACAAGTATGTTTCATTCCTTATTGGCGTATCATCAATGTAAAGTTTAACCGATATGTTGAATGTTTTCTGTGTATTTGACCACTAAGAAAACCTTTTTATCCTGCACTCATCTTGTCTATTCTATTCTATTCCGTGTCAATCTCATTCTTTTGTGTTGTTTATGCATTTTGTAATATTTTTTCCTTGGTTTGATATCGAGCGTGTGCATTTATAGATTCGTATCATTTTCAATGCTGCCCACTACTTAGTTCCAACTGGGCGTATATATATATATGTCCCACTTTTAGCTTGTGTATGTCAACAAATCAATCAAATTCATATCTCTCCATGCCTGTTATTCTCTTTTGTTTTGGTGCTTTTGGACTATTAAACATTTAACACCCAGTTTGTCATTGTTATCTCTAGTAAATTTTTGTTTCAATTTGGAAAGACGGATGGATATATAATTGTATATTGTAAGCTTATTTGTTATATATTTCTCTTCTTGACATGCAATATTTTTATCTTTTTTGAGTGAAGCAAAATCATATAACTGTCTTAGTGTCTTGTACTCATAAACAAAATTAAAGAAAAAAAAACTTCTTACCTTTTTCCTTCTTTGTGGGAATATTACAACAGTCAAACTTTCACAAGAGATATGTCTCTTTACTTTCAACACCTATATATGGTGAGAAATTAATTAACACAAATGCTAAATTGGCACCAGCTGAAAGAGACAGTGATCATGCATCAATATAATTGCAACCTTAATTATTGGTCCAAATCGACCACCACTACATTTTGTGTAAATTGATTGAAAGGGAGTGCCTCCCAAATTAATTGAGCTTGATTGTAGAATGCAGTCAAGTTATTTCCTTGCCACCACTAGATTTATAGAGAAGATTAATTTGGTCTCGAATTTATTAATTACCATGCTTGTTCTGATTGGTTGGTACCATGAATTTTGGCTATGATCAGAGAGATTTTAATTAATTAGCAGCAAACTGAGATTTGGCTTCAAAATATAATTTGTGGTGTGGTGAGAAGTAATCTGGAACACCATTTGAGCACATATTTTTCCAAGATACTGTGTTTAATTGAATGGTTGATATAGGATAACTATGCAAAGGAAATCATGGAACTATTCATTTTCGTTTTGCTGCATTTCTTATTCTTAATTAATTGTTCTTGCTATATATACTGCCCAATTGATATAGCAAAAAAACAAAATCCAACACATCTATATATCTATCAATTAACATATATCAAGATATCTCAACATGTGCAATACAGTAAAACATTAGTTCCTAAACAGAACTTACTATATATATGATTAGTTGGAATTGAAGTTTCAATTTGAAAACAAAATATTAAGACTAATTTTGCTGTGGATCGGATGAAATATGGGCCGTTCATTTTTTTATAATCGGACGATCACGACATGTCTTTTAGATACGATTAAAGAGAAAATGTTTGATAAGAACGGCCACTCGATTCAAAATGAAAGGTTGCTTAGCCGATTTATAACAGAACAACTCAAATATTAATTGTGGAAGAGATCTACATGATAGAACTAAAGATTGCTACATGATATTTAGTTGCTAAGTGTACATAACCATATATATATCCAGAACGATATAATTATATCTAATGGTAACATAAAAAAGTGTCTCCACTAAACTGAAAATATCTACCTTCCTTTGCCGCCAAAATCCCCAAATATCCAACTACGAGCATGTATTGTTCGCCCCCCGCCCCCCCCCCCCCCCCCCCCCCCCCCCAAAAAAAAAAGGGAAAAAAAATCCCCAAATATCGCCCTACTATGAACAATTCAAATCCTCGGCAGTAACTCAAATTTTGACTTGCTGCCTCACCTCATTTATAAGGGGCATCGTAAATTTTAAATACTAACCATTCTGTATATGCTCATATCTGTTCACGAGTTAACTCATAATTTACAACTATAGAAATTAGAAATGAAAAAAAAAAAACTAGGTTAATTAGTTGTGCCTTTGGCACAATCCTCACTTCTATGCAACAGAACCGGTTTTCCATCCATTCAAATATTATTAGTGTACAATTAAGTGGCTAAATAAAATGAATTAATTATAACTATACAATCTCAATTTTTATTGAATTGCGCAACTCAAGTATCTTATATTATTCTTTCAAACGAAATTACTAAATGAACTTGACAAAATTAAAAAATAAAATATATTGGGGAAGAAATAATAAAAAAAAGAATGAAACTCGAGCTGCTCAAATAATGTGTTAAACTCAATTGTATGAAAGTGTATTGTCTAGCTATTTAAATGTAAAATAGAAATGAGTAGCCGCCTTTATATTTAACAACTATGTAATTCCACTTTAATGTAGGATTAGAATTTGGTCCAAAGCCATTTGGACGGTGTCTGTCCAAAGTCATGACTAAACCGTTTGATTCAATTTATATGTTTATCAACGGTGATAGCATGTAACCCCATCATTCTAAATATAACCAGCATGCTATTTTTAGCACCTACGTGATTAAATCACGGTTGATCAACTACTAACAATTAGATCGTATGGCTCTTATAATCCTTTGGACCGTCCAAATGGCTTTGAACAATATCCGATCCCCTCTAATGTAAACCTGTGAAATGATCATCTCACTGTTAAGAGTCGCAACGCATTTCTTAAAAGCTTGCATTCGACACAAATGAAGAATAATAATTTGTCTATAATTCATAACTACTAAATATTTTAACTAATTGCATAAAATACTCTCTTCACCTTTTTTTGTTTATTTACATTTATTTTGCCATTAAAAAATATTTTGGTAAATTGGAATTTTATGCTTGCAACAATATTTTTTACCTTGGCCTCATGACAGCCAACAATTTATGTCTACAAATGCAATAGTAATACTAACTCAAACTTAAATGATATCTCCTATTTTATGTATAAATATTTTTCTATTTCCTGTCTATTATTGCAAGTTTGTTTCAATATTAATGTCTAGAGACATAACATGGTGGCATTTAAAAAGCTATATGTTTTTATGTGATTTTTTTGTTTGATTCATTTTTTTATGTAATTCAATTTGCTATTAAATCAACAACACATACAAAAGAAGATGATCAATTAATAGAGACCAGTGCGTGTAAAGTGGGGTTACAAAAATAAAAAAGCAGGTTGGGTGTAAAGTGGGGGCTCAAAGCATACAAGTAACATGATATCACCCGCTTATGTCAGCGTAAATGATAAGAAACGTTATATATCAATCGGACGGCCTAGATTCTACAGATGTCATTATTCCTAAGCCACTATTCATCTTAGGTGGGGCCCGAGATCCCAATTGAGAAATTAAAATTTGCCAGAACTACTAAATTACAAAAGAAAAATTTCTAATGCCACAATTTTACTAGACCAAGCTGCATAAATATAAACTAAAATTAACAATCATAATTAAACCAGTTCCATTCATTATTAGGTCCCTAATCTAGTTTGAGATGAAATTCTAAAGTCATGAAAATCTACAATATAGTTATATCTAATGAATGTAAATAAAATCAACTATTGAATTTAAAATTGTTTGATTTTAAAATAAAATTGGAAAGTGGGTATATGGTCTTGTAGCACCAACAAATGAAACACTAATACAATTAATATAGAACCCTTCTCACATGTAAAACTTGTATAAAATATTGGGGACCAACTTCATTAAATCCATAAAAAAAACATATACGTAATTTATATATAACTACATATAAGTACTTAATATGGCAATTAATCACATACGTGACATATCAAATTACCTTCATTAATTATAAGTATACAAATCCGGATGTCTATAAGCTAGGTTAGACAGTTAGTTAGCCAATCTATAAACTAGAAAGAGGGGTAGCTCTCCAAGCCTCTCAACTATGCCACATCGTCAATATTATTAACCATTGATTTTGTTTAAATCTCTTCATCTACTTTGATCCAATGGTTTATATGTATTCTCTCTCCCCATTTAATAAGATGATATAATATGTCTAACACAAAATTTAACTCTTAAAGTGGTCCATCATTTATATGCTATTATTTATAAATTATTATATCATCATCATCATTATTATTATTCACATCAAAAATTTTAAAATTATGTTCAATTTTTTTTAAATAAATATTTTTAATTTATAAGCTTTATTATTTATTTGTTATCATATTTCGGGGCGAAGCCCGAGTTACAGCTCTAGTATTATTAATTATTCCTGGTGTACTGTGGAATCAGTAATGGTTCAGATCAGCTAGCGTAGATACAAAACAAGTCCCAATCAATTGGAGGCATCCAAATGTGTGTCCATCCCTTCTTTGTGGTTTTCATTGACTGAAGTGGGATCGATCGGCATTCGGCACTCATAATAACTGAATCAGAATCTGCTGCTTTTCTGATCAGACGGTCGGGATCCATTGCCGCACCGATCTCAAAGTACTTTGGTGTTTCTCAACCGTCGGATCAAGAAAAACAGAGCCTGCTCTTCTAAAATAAAAAGGCAGGTGATCCTGATCCGTAATAACTACTTCTTTACCAGAACAATCTGCTCACGTTCAGTTGTTTATTCACTCACTCCAAGCAAACAATTATTAGCACTCACTGCTTTGCTTGCTTTCGGCCACTTAATTGTTTGCATGATTCATCAGTAAGACTCGGTAGTACCCATGTGCATTAGCATTGCTGTACAGAAACCCTAAAAAAAAAAAGGTTTTGTAAAAGTTTAATTTTACCAGATTGAGATGTTGTTTGCTTTCGGTTAAATTCTTCTTTCAGGAACTGTCGGCTGAGCCTATATTTGTTTTTTTTTTTTTTTTTTAAGAAAGTGGAATTGGAATACTCCACCAGTTTCACTTAAACTTTTTATTTTGTGTCCATAGAGGATTGAACCCATGATCTCTTAGAAGTCATCCTATATTTGATCACAAGTAAATAATACTTCACTTTTGTTAGGCCTTAGTGCCTCGCTTTTTTGTTCTGGGTGGGATCGGGTAACAACCGAATTTGATGACAATTGCGATGACAGATTCTTAAGTAAATATAAATATAAATATAAAATTTTGTACAAACATACTGTGAAACTCATATATTGATTGTGTTACAACCAACTTACGGCTACGTTTAAGCTAAATCCTTTATTCTTGCTGCCGTCATGTCAATTTCAATTGGTTATATATACCATGTCACATAACAAGTACTAATTACTTAGTTGATAAAAATTAAATACTTAATAAAAAAAGCCTTGTCGCCATATTTAATTAAGAGAAATTATTTTTATCAGCTTAACTACACCCCTTATTTACACCACATTATTATTCTTTCATTCTTCTTCCCCCATTGATTTATTTCCTACCACCATATCACCTCCGCCCGTCTCCACTCTCTCCGCCGGACCTCCACCACCCCTCGGCCGCACCTCCGCCTCCTCCGGCCGCACCTTCGCCACCATCTCCGGTCACACTTCCATTGCTCCGGCTCTTTAATACACGTTTAGTTATTTGTATAAACTATATTAGTAGTTAGTATAAACACTTTTGCGTGTTAGTATAACCACTTTCTCTGTTATCATATGGAAAATATAAAATTATATTGGGGTGCGGTTAAGGAGGATTTTTAAGGGTGCAGTTATCAGACCCGTTTAATTAATTAAGTGCCACAAATATGTCATTCTTCTGAAAGTAACTCGAATATGATGAAATTGGTATTCTCCCTCACAAAAGAATAGATGTTATTCATTGGAAATTGCCAGTTGTACTCATTTTTACTGTGGACATATCTACACAATGTGTACAAATTTTGTAACTCATACTTCAAATTTTATAACTAAAATCTTAAATTTTGTAACAATATAAAATTGTGGACACATTTTGTACGACACTAAATAATAAATATGATCCTTATTCATTCTATCAGTGATCAACTTTACCTGCAGAGTAAGAACCAGCCTTTGGTCTAGTGATTAAGAGCAACGCTCTCCGTGTGGGAGGTTACGGGTTCGAAACCCGGATGGAGGTCTTTTATAGACATTTAAATTTGAGTGGCTTGACCCTGGTCTTTATCTAAAAAATAAACTTTACCTGCAGATAGAGGTGGCAAAACTTGACCCGACCCGACCTGACCCATACCCGATCCTACCCGACATTTTTAGAAAGTCAAACTAACCCGACCCAACCCGACCCGACCCGACCCGAGATCAAACAGCATGCAATCCAACTCAAATCAACATACAATCCAAAAAAAACTAATATTAAAATTGATCTGACCCTACCCGACCCGAGATCTTCTAGAAGATCAAACTGACTCGACCCGCCCGACCCGAATCCGAATCCAACCCGCCCGCGTGATTTGCCACCTCTACCTGCAGAGTCTACTAAGGAGAAATTGGTTATATTGCATCTTAATTAAAGTTCCTGGTTTGCATCAATCAAATCAGCTTCCATTGCAAGAATCAAACTAACGAAGAAAAGCTTTGCATGTGGGAGCAAATTACGTGCAATTATTAATCGCCTGTCGCCTCCTGTCCTGTGACTAAGATAGTAAGATGTGATTTGTGATCTTTACTTTTTTTTTTTTTTTTTAACATCAAAAGTATGTAGGCAACTAAATTTATTCACTTAGAAATGTTACATCCGCAAGAAAAAAAGAAAATTGTTTCTCAATCTAAATCCAAATAACACAAAATATCAACCAAAACTTATATGATCAATGTAACCAATTTTTAAATCTAGTACTGGTTTATTAGAAGCGTACAAACCCATACCCAGAAGATAAACTACATCTAGAGAGACAAGTTCTTGAAGAAGCGCGCAATTCGTTTTGAAGTTACCGTTTGGTTGTGATGAATCCATCTTCTTTGGCAATGAATGAAAAACTTGTTAAGCACTCCATAAATCTTCAATTCGTGAAGCACCACTAGAGTTTGTTGAAGTTGGGGCAAAATCTATTTTCGAGCAATTCATGATATAACATTCTTAAATGAAGAACAACAAAAGACCCTTCTTAGAACAAAAATGATGACGAAAAGACGGACGAAGAGACGAAACAAACGAACAAAGCTTAAAGGCAATCAACGAAGAAGTAGAATAGAAGAGGGTGGCGGGGGAGAGGCGATGTGCCTCTCCTCACCGGAGAGTTCTCAAAGAGACGGCTAGAGCTTTCTTTTCTCAAAGAGATGGCTAGGGTTTCTCTAATCTCCACTTTACCTATGGACGGTCGATCTTTACTTCACTTCTTCTTCGTTTAGTTTACTACTTTACAATATATTGGGTTTTTTTAACATTTATATTATTTATGTAAATCGATGGCATTGATTAATAGATAGAGCTTATATTTATTTTATTGGATAATTAACATATATATAGTACGATCGATCCTTATGAAAATTTATGAAATAAAATACCTTGTATAAAACTTAATGCCAATTAAAATATTTTTTTTTTGGGCAGCGCGTAATATTTTTTTTTTTGGTGCGCATGGATTTGTACTGTGGTAATTTTTTTTATATAAAAAGGTTGAAAAGTAGGCAATTTAATTTAGTGTTTAAAAAAACCCGAGAGGTCCGAACCTGACCCGAGAAATCCGGAGAAAATGGACTGACCGACCCGACTTGGGCGTCTGACCGGGGCAACCCGAGAGGACAGGGAGGGACGGTCCTCGCAAGGGTAGGTATCCATGTTCCCAGAAAAATTCCCGTGGAAACCTGACCCGAGCAAACCTGGGACCCGACCCTACTCGACCCGGGGTACCGGGGCAACCCTGGACCTGACCTTATCTGACCCGGGGCAACCCGGGATCCAACCCTACCCGACCCGGGGTACCGGGGTAATAACCCAAGGTAACCCGACTTGATTCCAACTTTTCCCGCCTATGTTAACAACTAATATAATATTATTTAAATTTTATTTTCAAGAAGAATTTTGTTTTACAACAAATATAATTATTAAATTTTTTTTTATTTTCTATGTTATTTTTTCGGTATTAATAATATTATTTTAATTTTTTTTTATTTTTAATATAAAAATACTATTTTCCTAACTTTTAATTATATAATATAATATATATATGATTAAAACAAATAATTTAATTTTTTATTATTTTTCATTTTTTAAGTATATTTTTCGATTTTTGTAGTGTAAAATAGGTGTATTATATTTTTTGTTTTGTTTTCTTATTTTTTTGACATATAACTCCGGGACCGGGAAACCCGGGAGGGACGGTCCTAAGCTAGGTCCAATCTTCTTCCCCCTAAAATTTTTCTGAGGTTTCCCGAACCGGAATAACCCGTGCACCGCGGAACCCGTGGACCGGGGCAGGTTTGGACCGACCCGGACCTACCTGGACCATTTTTAAATCACTAATTTAATTAAAGTATTTAGCAATTAATATAAAAAACTGCCGGTGCATGATGATGTGAATATATATATATGACCATCATGCAAATAATGGGAAACTGATATAGCGATCGATCTGATGAGGACAAAAGAAAAGGATTGAACTGGAACTACATACATAGTTGATAGTTGGATGTTGAACCATGGAGTCTTCTGTTCTGCTTGTGATGCCTTATAGTTTGTTGTTTAGCTTAGCACACCTTATATAAGCTCCGACGTGCCACTTTCCAAATAGTGACATATTTCCTGGTAACATGAAATGGTGGCTGGCTGGTAACATGTCATTCGAAATACAGTGATATATATGTACATACTAGCTAGATAGATATATAGCTAGGCAACATTGGCAAGAAGCTTAGTGGCGTGTAATGTGGAGTAAATACTCAATTATTATTTCGTCCTTTTTTTTTCTTTTTTTTTTTTTTTTGTATTGCTCTAAGGTTGGTAAGTTGCTAAAAAAGCAATGCCATAGCAGAGAACCTGATCAGTCCCCCCACTAGCTACTACTATTTCTTTGCTGATAAAAAAAAAAATAAAGTGTTAAAAGTTAAAAGTTAACAGTTAAAAGAGAAAAGTCTGATTTTGGTCTCTGAACTATTGTATTTGGTTTAAATTGGTCTCTGAACTCTTTTTTGGTTTGAATAGGTTCCTAAACTATTGGATTTGGTTCAAATTGGTCCTTGAACTATTTTTTGGTTCAACTTGGTCCCTGAACTGTATGGTTTGATTGGTATTATTCCTCATTTTACTTTCATTTATGCTAACTGATATAGTTTAGGAATGAATTTCAGTATCAATTAGTATAAACAAAGTACCTGGGAGGGATTATATGTACTAAACCTATAAGTTTAAGGATCAATTTGAATCAAAAAATAGTTTAAGGACCAATTTGAACCAAATGCAACAGTTCAATGACCAATTTAAACCAAAAAGTAGTTTAGGAGACCAATTTAAATAAAATGTAATAATTCAGAGACCAAAATCGGACTTTTCTATAGTTAAAACAAAAATTCACCGACTTCTTTTTTTTTTAAAAAAAATAGATTAACTGATCTGCTTCGTTTAGTATATACAAATGTTTGTACTTCATTTGTACTCATCTCTTAAAAGTAAAAATAAAAAATAAAATAAATAAAAACTTTAAATGGTAAAGTTGGTGTTATATATACACGTTTTTGATATGCAAAATGTATTTGAGAAGATGAAACCAGAGGAAGCATAAATTGCATTTGCAATTGTTATTATGAAATAATACTAATGGTGATGACTTGTTATTATTTCACTTAATTATTAATAGTGAAATTGTGGTGATAATAATTTTAAAAATAAAAATATATGTATGACAATTTATAATTAATTAATGTAGTGATTGTAGAGGAGGGATAACCATTCAAAAATGCATAAACTATGAGAGGACAACCCATAAAACATAACAAGCTGAATCCTCTAAAAAGTTACGGAAACATGTTACGTCCATTCTACGGTAATCCATAGAAGACACAAGAGTCACATAATAGGTCTCACTTGTCACATTGTGGGTTCCACTTGTCACGTTCTTTTGTATTTTCTATGGATTACCATAAAATGGACGGTAGGTTTCACCCTAAAAAGTTTATAGGATTCGAAAAAGTAACGTGGTCCTACGGGTTTGTTCCTTAATTTGAGGAGAGAGCCATATGGCCCAATTTAATGCACATAAGTTAACACTATACGATTTCCTCTATAGGAACCAAGTTGTTTTTATGGTGCCTTATTAGACCTGAAAAAAATAAATATTTGTACTATTTTACGCAAAAAAAAAAAATCTATTTCTAAAATTAGAGTTATTTCCTTTCTGCATCAAATTCTAGTCAATGAGAAATTGAGAATTAGACGTGACCTTGCCAGCAGCCGCATATTGAATTGAAAATGACACTGTTGGTATTTTCTTTTTGTATAAAGGTATATAAAAAGTTATAAGTATAATAAGCTATTTTATTTTTTAATAACTATAAGAATTTAATAGTTTTATTTTATAGTTCGTGACATCTTAGGGCCTGTTCGGTGCCTTTGGGAACATGTGGGTATGGTAAAAAAATTTCCATTTCAACAGTAAAATTCCCATATCCTGTTCGGCACGCCACTCTTGGGTCTGGGTTTGGGCTCTTGTGCCCATTGATTCCCCCACAAGACAACACAAAAGTTTGGGTAAGAAAAAATTTAGGTTCTAGTCAATTTTATTTTTCCCAACCCGTTGGGCAACCCGTTATCACAAAAGCAGAATCCCAATGAGGAAAGTCTTAAAATGACCCTTGAACTATTGAGGTTGGTTCAATTGAGCGCCTAAACTATTTATTGGTTCAATCAGGCCCTCAAACTATCTAACTTGATTCATCTGGATGGGCAATTTAACAATTTTTCCTTCTTTCAAAATTTGTTAAACAAATTGCCCTCCTCCAAAAAAATTCAACAAAATACCCTTGTGTACCCTCCATTTCCCTCCACTCCCCTTCCTTTATATTTACTTTCTTTTACCTTCCTTTAAAAATAGCAATATATAGTTTTTCTTTATTATTATTTTATAATCTTTTCATTTACATGTCAAAGTTTTCATAAAATTTTTTTATGACATTAAAATTCTGAATTCTAGAATCTTTATTTTCAACCAATATTCAATTCGCTTTGTTAAAAAAATAATAATAAATAAAATTCACCTCTCATTATAAAATTTTAATTTGCCATAATATAATAATAAAAGAATAATATTAATAACCTTGTAAATATGGTGATTAGAATATTTTAGAAAAGACTATCTTTTCTTTACTATACTTACAATAATATAAATCTTATATCCCTAATTTCATTATCATTAATTAAATGAAATATGTTAAAAATGTCTTTTATATGACATATTTTTCTAAATTTGAAGAAGAAGAATTTAAGTTTTTAAGAATACAATTCCCTATGATTTATGTTATACAAAAATTTTTTATATAAAAAATTGAGAGTATAAATGAAAATGAATAAATAAATAACTAGTAATAATTAAATATATTTTATTTACATTCTTGAGGGAAAGTAAACATGGGTGAAGGGGAATGGAAGGGAATGAATGGCACACAAGAGTATTTTGTTGAATTTTTTGGGAGGAGGGTAATTTGTTTAACAAATTTTGAAAGAAGGGCAAATTGTTAAATTGCCCCATCTGGACCCTTCCGTTAATGGTACCGTTATCTCTCTGCTCCCAATCGTCTCTCCCCTCCCAACACTTCTTCTTTGATCCCCTCCCAACCCTGACAAATGGTGACAGATAGTAAGAGGCAAGCACACGTTCATAAATGATGCCACGTGGAGATATATTCTATACACATGTCACCTCTCCATCTTCCACCATGTTCATAAATGATGCCACGTCGAGATATGTGCTAAAGATGTGTCGGCATATTGAGATTTTGGTGTACAGTCAAGGTGTTTTTTTTATTATTATTTGCATAAAGGTTGAGAAATTTTACAATGGTTACAAGTTAGAACTTACAAGCAATGCTTGTCTCGTACGTTTGTATAGGCTGAAAGTACTTCAAATTTATTTTAGTGATATGACAAAATTCAAATTTGATATTAAAACTATATTAAATATCGTATTACAGCTTTTGTGACAGGAATAATCACTCGCAATTAATTGATACATACAAAATGAAACGCAGTTGAAACAAATGTCAGGGAAGTCAGTGAGCTCAGTAGCTCACCAATGAAAAAATATTTTTTTATTGTAAGTTCTAAAGAGGCAACGAGCTTCATATAAAGCAATTTATGCTCCGATTTTATTCACTAATATCTGCTCCTTATAATACATGTTAGATGTCCTGATTCTACAACGGTCAGGATTTAATCTTGAAATTTCAGATGAGATATGAGCTATTGGATGGGCGCTAAGATTTTTTGCTGTCAAATTTCGGTATTAAAGTCTTAAATTAGGCTTTTCTTGATCGCTACACAAACACACACAGATAACACATAAATTGAAATTGTAAGGATTAAATAAGTTGCCTTTTGCATAATGGACGTCATAAAAGGTTAATTATACTAAATTTACGGATAAAGAATAATTTAAGGAATATATTGATGCGGTATTTATTGATACATATTAGAATGGTGAATGACAGGTAAAACGTATCAGGAAGCACAAGTAGCTGGCATAACTTTTGGAAACCCTTTTGAAAAAGAACAATTTAAGGAAATTGATACATTTGTCCAAAAAAATTATTTGAAATTATATGACAGCTGCTTATATAGAGCTCAAAGGAAGGTCTAGATGATTTTACTTAAAAATTTTGTGGTCATAAAAATATTTAAGGAATGTCTACACAAGTTAAGACAATAACTACCATCAGTAAAAAAAATTATCTTAATATACTTCATCTTTATTTGAGAAATAAAATTATGATCATTAATTCTATGAAGTAAGAAAAAAAAAAAGAGTTTCATATGTTACAATATCATTTTAACGTTGTATATTTTTGTTTGTTTCTTCACATTAAACATTGTTCATATTAAAATCTAATAAATACAACTTCAAGTCTTAACGTTTTTAGTTACGGATAAAATTTTATTTAGTTATAGCAATAATGAAAATATTCATATCAAGAAAATTTATTAAATAAGATCCGTTGCAACGTACGAGCAAGATACTAGTAAAATAATAATGAGATCTTGAATTACTCTAGTACAAGATGAAACAAATCAATCAACACAATGAGTGCATATGAGGCACAGTTCTTAGAACAAAATGCATTGCCGTGTTGTGTTCTATCATATTAATGTCAAGTCTTGTCCAATTGTGCATCTGTCATAAGTGATGACAAGAGGCATACAAAATTTAGTTGTCGGAAAGAAGAACACAGAGGAGAGCATGGTCTTTTAGCGAAATGCACAAGCAGAGACATAGGTTTGGAAGCCATTGGCACCATCAGATTGAAAAGGAAGTCAGAGGGGTCAGGGTCTCAAAGGAGAGACGATTGGGAGCAGAGAGATAACGGCACCGTTAACGGAAGGGTCCAGATGAATCAAGTTAGATAGTTTGAGGGCTTGATTGAACCAATAAATAGTTTAAGAGCTCAATTGAACCAACCTCAATAGTTCAAGGGCCAGGTTAAGACTTTCCTCTCTCCCAATCCCAATTCCAAATCTTTTCCCAAAAAATGTGATAACCGAACACGGCCTTAGAGTACTGTCTTACCATTATAGTTACTAATTTATGGTGCATCCCTTTTATTGTATTTAAGAAGTCAATATATATCCATTCCAGGAACATGTCTCTTGAATGTTCTTATTGCAGTAACAAAAAAAGGAATTAAGGATAGTTTTTTTGTATATCTAGTATTGGAGTTACTTGAAAGTATATATAAAACATGACCTTAAGTAGGCAAGTAATGCTGTCTCCATCTCACAAACAGAGGAGACAAATTTGAGCCAAAAAAAAAAAAAAATCTATCTCTATTTTCCTATAACAAATTCTAGTACTAATAACTAAATCTACATATACTCACTTTTTTTTTTTTTTCTTTTAATGAGATTATGATCTTCCAAAATTTCTAGACCTTACATATAAGATGGTACACAAAACAGTACCAACTGTGCAGAAGCAGCCCCAGATGAGGAAGGTATCAGCATAGCATCTATTGCCAATGCACTTGAGATTTCCTTTGGCCCCTCTTTGGTACAGGAATGCCGCAAAGTAGCCGAAGCAGAACGACCCGATCGGGATGTTCGCGACCACGATATTGTGGTTCACGCCGAAATTCTTGGTCCCAAACAGCTCCGACGTAGCCGAAACTGCGAAGGAAGTGATCGCGCCAGTGCAGGCGCCGATGGTGGCGGTGCTGATGATTAGAATACAACTGCTTGGGTGTAACAGGAGGAAGAATGCTGCTGCTGTTGGTGCCATCAGTGCTGCCATTGATGCTATCCTGGAAATAGAAAATCCCCTCCTGAAAACAGAAATAAAAAAACATAAGTTTATTGTATATTTTTGGTATATAAGTTTGATAAATTTGGATGAATAAATAAAGTGGACCCAAGAAGGACTGGCTTGCAACAGAACTTCTAGGAGAATTAAATGCAAGAACCAAACTTTTTATTTTGGGTCCAAATTATATATTCCAAGTATCTTTTAAATGTATAAAAAAGAGAAGAAAAGAAAAAAAAACAGAGAGAGATTAGAAATTCATGCTTGGTAGAACTTAGAAGGATGAGCAGATTTCTTGCCACCTTAATTTCAATAAAGTTGGCCAACTCTATAAAAACATTATATAAAGTAAAAAAAATAAAAAAAGAAATTTGGAATCCAAATACAAAACATTTTTTTCTTTTTTAGTCCTCCAATCTTAACATTAATTCTTTCATGAAAACAAAATCAAAGCATGTCAAAGCTAGCCTAGGATAACAACCTCACAGATGATAAATCACAGGAAACATGTGAAAAAATGGAACTGAAAAGACACAAAAGATACATAAAAACAAACACAAACCTTTTCATACTAAACTAACATCATTAGTAGAACTAGAATATGAAGGAAAGAGATTGATTAAGAAAAAAAAGGGGGGGAATTACTTGATAGAGAAGTAGTCCAAGAAAGAAGGAACAAGGCGACCAAAGAAGCCAAAGGAGGAGCACAAGGAGACCAGAGTTGAAGTCTTACTGAGACCCCTTGACTCTGCTATTTGACCCAGGTTGTTCAGGAACACCAGCCCCAGTGTGGCACTGAACATGTAACTAGTGAAATACAACCAAAAATCAACCTTCTTCAGCATTTTCAATCCACCAATTTCCTCAATTTGCTTTGATTCCATGGATTGTAGTTGCTCTGGTACCGATACTGGTACTGATACTGGTACTGGTACTGATACAGGTAGTACGACTTCATCTTCTTCTTCCCCTTCTTCCTTTGTATTTTTGGCTAGTTCGACGTCATCGATCATGAAATCATGAATCCGGTTCTCTTTCTTATCTCTAACCAATATGTTTCGCATTGTTTTCGTGAGGCTGATGCCGAGCGGCACCAGTATGGGAGAGGCTAACAGTATGCCCAAGCTCACCATGTGCTCCCTCGAGGACAGCCCGTACGATTTCGTGCCGATGCTTCCTACCACAGCACACACTCCGGTTGCCAATGTGATGCCAAACATGAACAGGAAGCCTGAGTTCGTCCGTTCCTTGGTCGATTCAAGCACTCTGAGCGACGGCGTGACCAGTATCGTGATGATCATTGGCACGATGGCATTTAGGAGAAGGAACGACTTGGCCTGTGACTTTGCGTTCGAAAATACCGCATCGGCTATAACGGTGTAAACCTTAGCGCTTAAGCCGAGATAACTAGTCGATATGCCGACCGCAACCCTGCTATCGGAGGTGAAATTTCTGATGCATATCAGATAACACACCGTGTTTATCCAGCATATTCCATTGCCGGCCAGGGAAGTGAGGCCGAACAAATGCCAGTACTCCAGCTTAGAGTTATCCAAAAAGAGATATTGAACGCCATAACCGACCATACTAAACGCCGCGCCCACGAGCGCAACGAGCCATAGAGGGAGGTAAATTGCCGCCACTCCGGAGAACCAACCGAATAGCTTGCCGGCATCGGATGCAAACGCGAGGAAGTTGAGTTGCACCTGCGATATACTCTTCAGATCCTTCAACTGCGACGAGTAGACGGGGAAGTCGGAATTGGGACCGTTGATGGCTTGCAGCCATATGGTACCAACCAAGCTCAGCCAGCGTAAAGAAGCTGAAGATGGTAAAGAAGAAGAAGAAGAAGACATGATGATAATGGAGGAGAGGGAGAGGTTATTGGATTGTCTTAGATTGGAGGTGAATATAATTTGGTGCAATGTATTTAAAGAGAGGGGATTACAGTTAAAAGAATTGGTAGCAGTAATTAACAAAACAAGTGGCTTTAATGGTGAGACAGTGATGGGTGAGGTTTTGTAAAACAAATATGTGGTTTCTTGTTAGCCAGTCTGAAAAAGTAGTTGAGTACCGTTAATTAATTAAACATGGAATTAATTCATTAGCTCAATTATGTTATGTATATATTTGTGCATGCAATGTATGTATATGCAAGAGGCTTATCAGTTTACCAGTTTTGATATACATATAAGCGCCAGTTTTGTTGTAACTTGTAAAATATACTTAATTAAAGGAAAATAAAAAGTTTAGACTTTAGAAGTTGAGGAGAGTTCCAATGCCTCCATTTTTTGTGCCTCCATCATGCCTCCACTTTTCAAATTTCAAATAACTCAAAATTTATAACTAATTTTTCAAAACAAAACCGTTGGATTTAATCTATATCATTTTATTTATGCATATATAAAAAACCATCAAATTTGAATATTATTTTGTTTGACATCAAAGGCATAAAAAAATTGCACTAATTTGAGCAATTTCTAGACGTTCATTTTTGTAACTCATTGATTTATATAAAATAAAATAAAAAAGTGAAAAAAATTGTTATGTGCGCATAGAGAATATCATATTGATCAAATCTAATGCTTTTATTTTGAAAAATTACTTTTTGAGTTATTCGAAATTTAAAAAGTGGAGGCATGATGGAGGCACAAAAAATGGAGGCATTGCAACCCTCCTCTTAGAAGTTATATATTGCAGGGGCAGCCAGAAGAGGAAATATATGATTACACATTTCACAAGCAACTTTTGTTGCTTCACACACTTCATTTTTTCAATTTAATTCTTTTTTTATGGAGTATGTATAATTAATTGACATAGCATTTTTAATGAAAGATTGGTGCCATAACATTTAGTTTGGTCTGGTGACAGTGTCACCTTTTGTAATCTGAGACACTACTATTTTTTTTTTTTTTTAATGATATTTGGTCCTTTAAGTTTGTATTAAAGTTTCAAATTATCACATAACAATGTGATCATGCTGACGCCATTTCAGAATCCAGAGATAGTAACACTGTAACAGTATAAATGCACTTCATTAGGGGCTGTTTATCTGACACGAATGGCACATATATGCCTTAAGTTATCTAAGTAAATCTAAGCCAAGCTTTTACCTTAGTAATCACTGTCTGAGGTACAATATATTAAATGAATATTGACATCAAATTAATGAGGATCCAAACATGAAGTCTGAAAAACCTCAGAAGAGTTTGGTACCAGTACTAAAATTTGCATCAGAAAAGTATGTATGGTTAACTTTGATCTGCCGTCCCTGTGCCGTTTCGAAACAATTAACAGATCGAAAATCTGGAAAATAAGTTGGAATTAATTAATGAATTCATTGAACTCAGGCAACTTCGAAGAGACGATCGATCGATATATCTGTCACATAAGATGATGAATCATCAGTTGATTGTCAAATTAGGGCAGCAGTTACAGACAATTTTTTGTTTGCAAACTTGTGCAAATTGCAATCAATGGAATTTAATTGTACCAGCATATATAATTGTCAGTAGGGATGAAAATGGGGGTGCATAGGCACCACAATCATCGTATGAGTTATCGATTTGTACGACTGTAGGGTTTAATGTGTGGTTTTTATTTTTTAAGAAGCTTGAGTATATAAATTATACTTGTTTTGTTACTTGGATGGCAAAATTTGACAAATTGATTCTGGCCATATGCACTGAATTACTGAATAATGAATGAGATTAGCAGCAGCAACTGTAGGAAAACTCTTACTGACAAAAGGGTATGATAAATAGGTATCTTAACAAAAAAAATGTTCTTGTTTTGTTACTTGGATGGCAAAATTTGACAAATTAATCTGGCCATATATACTGAATTGCTTAATTGTCATACATGTTGTATCGCATCAATCAATTAACAAGCATAACGAAATTACAATCATAGGGAAGCTGTGTCGTTAAATAACCGGTTACTCAGCTTTTCGCTGGCTTTGTTTTGTTTCTGACGTAGGTTGGCTGGACGAGGATCTGGATATAAGGATACCGTGGCTGACGCCAGATTGGGGCGTGACACTAATAATTTATGAGATTAGCAGCAGCAACTGCAGGGTAACTCTTACTGACAAAAGGGTAAGATAACTATGTATCTTAACAAACAAACATATTTGAGCCAAATTAACAAACTTATGAATATTCACAATCCAGCAGTGCTATTTGACGAGGTCGGCACGATACACGGATATACGGTAAAGGAATTAATTAATCAAATTAATTAAGGATTGACAAATCAAAATCAGCATCTTAATTAGTCATTCTGGTACTGTCATCTCACTGAGAAAAATTGTCACTGCTCATGTGATGAGAAAAGACAATAGAGATTCATACTAACATATCGAAGTTCTGATAGTCCGACTTGTTTTGCCATGCTTTTTAACCAAGATTTTCTTGTCCTTTTTAACTCATATTGTTAACTTAAGGGAATATGTTATGATGGTAAATCAATGAAAATAAAAACATCAGATATGTTGTGGTTGAAGCAGTAGTTAATGTAACTTAAGATTGATGGCTAGTTTGTTTTAGTTTGTTTCAAGTATATATGCATGAATTGTCAATTTCATCACGGAAAGAAAGATGTACAAAGAGGTTTTAAAATACAGCCCAAATGCATTTAAGGAAAGAATTTCCAAAAAGAAAATTTACCCAAAAAGAACTTTGTGGGTTAATTCGGCCTAATTTGGGCCCATTCTAAGGTAAACTAGAAAGGCAAAACTTAAACAGAACCACAAATTATGGCCTAAAAAAATTAAAATTTAAAACTCAAGGAAAGCTAAGGTATATAATTTCAGGAAAAGATAGGTTATATGGACAGTAAAGAAGATATATATTTATATTCAGTGTACAATTATTTGCTTATGGAAGTATAATTCTAGCACAAAGCTTGCTGGGAACTGATCTAGTATCCTAGAATACCAGTATCATGAAGACTCTCAGGTAGGCAGGTAATGTCTTGTAGAGATATTATTTTGGTAAACTCTGCAGCTAGAAATATTGTTCACAAATGGCTCATCTCAATTAGTTGGACATTAGGATAACTTCAAGTGTTCATAAGTTTACTAGTTTAAGCATATTTTACATTAAATATGGTGCAAATATTCATGATAAAACTGTTCAACAACAAGCCAATTTGCATATGCAATTCTCTCTGATACAAGTAGGAAAAACCTAAAACGAAACGAAACCGAAGCTACAAGAACTGTTTAAATTTCCTGAGATTGGAAATTAAGCAAAAATCTGTGGTCATTTCTTCTGACTTCAAATTCAATTCCTCTCTGTACCAGTACCAGGGGAAATAGAACTTTCTTTCCTATTGTGAATCCTAAAACAGTAATAAATCAGAGCAGAAAATATAATAACAATCGCAATTAAATCGATTATCCCGCCGATCATCACGAACTTTTTCACCGTATCGCTAGATGCTCCATCGTTTTTCTCCTTCGGCATTTTAACCCAGAAATTTTGACCATTTGCATCATACACCTCTCTTATGCCGGCCACCAGTCCGAACTGAGAGCACCTTCTCTTTTTATCAGAATAAACAACAGCATTACATGAACAGTTCTCTTTGCAAGAAATCACACAGGATTCTTCGCTTACGTTGAAAATATAAAAATTGGATCTCAAAATAGTTTCGATTCCTTTAAGTGATACCATGTCAACCTCAGCCCCAAATATTTCGCATGTGCCGCTGTACAGACCCCTTTCAAATATGTCGTTAATTTTCTCTATTATACTCCTTGGTTGAAGATATCTGCAGGTGTTTTGCGATGAACAAATGCCGTACAATCCACATGTCAGAGGCAGATCACACAGGCTAAGTAACTTGTAAGAGCGTTTGAACCGCCTTAAGTTCATCGAATAATGATAGAATCCTAAATTACCGTCGGCTCCTAATATGAAAAGTCGAACCGGTTCGGTACCATCAGATAGTAGCTGCGCAATCTTGTGCGCATCCTGGTTGAAAATTTTAAGCCCTTTCATACCGAGCCTCATGAATGCAATTGTTCGGTTTCCTTGCGGCTTGAGCTTCCAGTACGAATACTTGTAACTTCTCCAATTCATGTATGCGACAATCTCATCTTGGATAGCTTCGAATGAATAGTATACTGATGATTTCATCGGGAACATTGTCAGAGGCGACGATGCTTTCAGCTGCTGACGCCACAAGATGGTATTGGTTGGATGAGCAAAGCATTGCCAAATAACTTGATTTGCTTCATTGATTAGAACTAGATTGCCAGTGCGCTCCTCGAGGTGTAGCATCTGTTTCATACCACAAGAAAGAAACCAATAGAATTTCAGTTATCAACTTTTCCATCATAATTTATTTTATTTTTTTTTTTTTGAGATAAAGATGAGGGTCAAGCCACTCAAATTAAAATTTTAAATGTCTATAAAAGACCTCCATCCGGGTTTCGAACCCGCGACCTCCCACACGGAGAGCGTTGCCCTTTGCCACTAGACCAAAGGCCGGTTCTTATAATTTCTTTTATTGGAATTAATAAAGGTTCATCATGCAGTTCTTATAATCTTCTAAATAGCAGAAGTATAACTATCGACTTCATATCCTCTGTAGCGTGCATTGTGTAGCGCAGGATGTGAACCGTTAGATCATCTCGAGCTCTGTGCTGGCTCGAATCTCGAGATGATCTAACGGTTCACATCCTGTGCTACTCAAATCTCGAGATGATCTAATGGTTCACATCCTGCGCTACACAATGCAGCGCTACAGAGGATGAGCACTCCTATCGATTTCACACTGAGACTCTACCTTAAACCAGATATCAAATTGCCCTTAACATTATTAAAAAAAAAAGTAAGAACACATATTATGTTCAAGAAAATATCACCTTGACACCCTGATAGGAAGTGTCTGATTGCCACCCAATGAGACCGAACTGGTCCTTCAGTTGCAAGTTCCCGTCATGAGTTAACTCAAGAACACATGTAGTACCAGCCGGCATGAACTTGACCACATGATCAGATGCCCACACTTTCAAATCATCAAATTGTAATATCAGGGAACATAAATATCTCTCGTTAATAGCCTCGACCGCCAATACGGCTCCAAATTTTGGAGAATTTGATAAAGAGTCCAGAACATATGCCCTCCCTCTGAAACCTGGTTGATATTTAGACGGTACCGGTACAGAAACATGACTTCCAATTGGAAAATCTAAAGAAGAGAATGCCTGAAGGAAGAAAGTGGAAAAAAACAAGGAAATGAGAGTACAATGATCCATGTATGATTTGTGTTCTCTCCTATTGAAAATTTCTTTTCTTTTTCTTTTTCTTAGATTTGTTGTATGTATAGTTATGGAAAATTACAAAAAAAGAAATGGATTTCCAGTTGGGGGTGATCTAAGAGACGGGCATTAATTCCCATTGTAACATTGGAAACGATGTCAAAAATGGTAATGAACTACACTGATATAATAATGTTTGGTTATACACTGATATTGTGGTACATTGTATCACAACTCTGATTATTTTGCTCATAAATACTCTCCTTTTTTTTCTTTTTTTCTTTTTCTTGAACTACAATACCCTCCTCTTTGAAAAATCAGAACTTGCGTTTAATTTCAAATTGGGTATTAATTGGTGGTGATTCTCATGTATATTAATTTACCAGTAATTATTGTCTTACCAGACAGATATTGTATTATTGTTAATTTTGAGTTTTGACTATTGAAATTTGAAAGGAATCGGATATTGTCCAAACTCCAAAGCCATTTGGACGGTCCAAAGGATTCTTAGAGCCGTACGATCTAATTATTAGTAATTGATCAACCCTAATTTAATCATGTGGGTACTAAAAATAGCATACTGGTTATATTTAGAATGATGGGGTCACATGATATCACCGTTGATAAACATATAAATTGAATCGAACGGTTTAGTTATGACTTTAGACGGAGACCGTTCAAATGGCTTTGTACAAAATTCTAATCCAATTTGAAAGGCTTCTCATTTAGGTGTGAATTGTCATGTTGGGTCGAACAATTTTTGGACCGTTCATCATGGCCCATTCAGAAGCCCATACATCTCATGTGTTTGTGTAGGATATCTCCTCTCAACAGGCCATTACAAAATTGGAACTCCTAAATTTTATGTAATACACATTGGGCTAAGAATAATAACGCTTGCACAAGTTTTATGGCACGTAACCAAAATGAAATTAGCCGAACTTACCAAGAATATTCGGCTTGTGCTTCTATACTATGATATTTTTATTTAAAAAATGTACATTTAGCATCTGTAACTTAATTTATCTTTTTAAAAAGGATGGGTTCATTTTTTTTTTTTTTTTTAACATATGGACATAGAGAGACAATCTATTTACATTTATTTTTTTTTTCATAAAGCCAATTACAAACAAAAACAAGAGGAAATATTTTCCCATTCAATTGATACGATTATATGTGGGAAATACTAGTACTTTCTTAAATAAAAAAAATATATATTTTTTGGGTCTGTCTATATGAGTCTCTTCTACTACGTACATTGGTACAATTAAATAATTAATTAAAATTTATCAGCTCCCTCATTTTGTACCAAGCCCAGCTACTGATTTGAAGGCTGAAGCACATTTTACTGTTTTTTATGAAGATTTCAAGCACATTATAGTTACCCCAAACAGATCACAGATTGATGAGGTGCTTTAATCTCTCGTCACATAATAACAACCCCCAGCGGGTTTTTTTTATTAATAAAAAAAATAAAAAATCAAAATTACCACTTTAAAAACTGTTTTTTCAAAATTACAAAAAATAAAAAAACCGCACTCTGAAAATGCGGCTCACCCTCAGTGCTAAGCCGCACTTTGAAAGTGCGGTTTAGTCTGTATTCTACTGCGGATTTATGAAGACATTTGAAGGGGCAAATGTTAGTTGTTTTTTTATAAATAACCTACCGTTTTAAAGGTCTTGAAGTCTACTTTCCAATGGTTCAACTTCCAAAGCGTTTGGAGTTCTCACCAGATAGTTATTACAGTTTTAGTGGAGATGGGTTAGTTTTCTGTATTCTCTCTTTAATTACGAATTTCTAGAGTTTTCTGTTTGTTGTTTTTTATAAATGACCTACCGTTTTAAAGGTCTTGAAGTCTACTTTCCAATGGTTTAACTCTCAAGGTGCTTGGAGTTCTCTCCAGAGAATTATTGCAGTTTTGGTGGAGAGGGGTCAGTTGAAACAAGGGTTGTTCTGTATTCTCTCTTTAATTACGAATTTCTAGAGTTTTCTGTTAGTTGTTTTTTTTATAAATGACCAACCATGTTAAAGGTCTTGAAGTCTACTTTTTCAACTTCCAAGGCGTTTGGAGTTCTCTCCAGAGAGTTATTGCAGTTTTAGTGGAGAGGGGTCAGTTGAAACATGGGTTGTTCTGTATTCTATCTTTAATTACGAATTTCTAGAGTTTTCTATTGTTTTAGGCTATAAAAGGAGATGTATCATCTTGTTATGAGATGTAAGAAAGACACAAAAGATTATAATACAAAGAAAGCTTGTTAATCCATCTCTTCTCTTATCTCAAAGTCTTGTTTATCCACCACTCTATCTTTTATAGTGTGTTGGAATTTCTATTGAGAAGTAAACAGGCATATTGTTCCTAAAGATACTGTTTTAAAAATTTCTTGATAGTGTGTTAGAATTTCTATTGAGAAGTAAACAGGCATATTGTTCCTAAAGATAGTGTTTTAAAATTTCTTAATAGAAATTCTCAATATGTATTTTTAGAACAGTATCTTTAGGAACAATATATGTTTACTTCTCAATAGAAATTCCAACACACTATTAAAATATTCGGCTCGCCTAGCTCCTAGAAATTCCAACATACTATCAAAATCTTTGGAATCAAGGATACTGTGCAGGATGGACCACCCATCAATAGAGGCACCTTCTATAGACAAATCTTCTTCTGTTGCCTTATTTAGAATTTTCTGTAAGGCTGGTAGAAGCCTTACTGCATCAATGGGTTTGCGCAACTCTATCTTGTCTCTCACACCATAGTTCTCACAAGTAAGAATAGTTTTCTCTTGTAACAATTTCTTGATTTCTTCTCCAACACCATTAAGTACAAGAAAAGATGACTCGTGAACCGGCACAAACTGGTATAAACCTTCTTCTGTTACCTCTTTTTAGGCTTATTGAACTAAATGAACTAACCTCCTAATTAATCTGCAACTGTACAATTCCAAAAATAGGCTGATTGAACCCAATACAGTACACTTATGCCTTTAAGGCCCTAATTACCTCCACACTTTAAGACCTAATTTGAACTCAGACAGAGACTGAAAATATTTTTAGATCTCAATTTATAAAAGACTTAAGACTTTGAGATAAAAGATAAAGTGGTGGATAAACAAGACTTAAAGTTAGCTAACTTAGCTGCATTGTGTAGCGCAGGATGTGAACCATTAGATCATCTCGAGATTTGAGTAGCACAGGATGTGAACCGTTAGATCATCTCGAGATTCGAGCCAGCACAGAGCTCGAGATGATCTAACGGTTCACATCCTGCGCTACACAATGCACGCTACAGAGGATATGAAGTCGATAGTTATACTTCTGCTATTTAGAAGATTATAAGAACTGCATGATGAACCTTTATTAATTCCAATAATGGAATTAACATTAAGTTAGCTAACAGTTAACTTTAAGTTAGCTAACTGTTAAAGAATGGTTCACATCCTGAGTTAACATAGCTAACTTTAAGACTGCAACACACATTCTTTAACAGTTAGCTATGTTAACTCAGATAAAAGATAAAGTGGTGGATAAACAAGACTTTGAGATAAGAGAAGAGATGGATTAACAAGCTTTCTTTGTATTATAATCTTTTGTGTCTTTCTTACATCTCATAACAAGATGATACATCTCCTTTTATAGCCTAAAACAACAGAAACTCTAGAAATTCGTAATTAAAGATAGAATACAGAACAACCCCTGTTTCAACTGACCCCTCTCCACTAAAACTGCAATAACTCTCTGGAGAGAACTCCAAACGCCTTGGAAGTTGAACCATTGGAAAGTAGACTTCAAGACTTTTAACATGGTAGGCCATTTATAAAAAACAACCAACAGAAAAACTCTAGAAATTCGTAATTAAAGAGAGAATACAGAACAACCCCTGTTTCAACTGACCCATCTCCACTAAAACTGCAATACCTCTGATGCAGAACTGGACAGAAATGATATGTTGTGGTATTTCGACCATAACTTCCTCCATATAGGTCCAAATAAGGTGATCCAAAATTCTATAGAAAGATAAAGAAAAGAGCTACAACTTTCATGTTTTGGGGTTTCTCATATTCGGAAGGCATCTCACTCGAAATGGCGAATTAATACAGCATGGTCATTAGGGTATAAATAATTTCGGCACTGTTTTATGGGCGATCCACACCAGATGTACGGCGATCCGCCCCAGTCGGTTCTGAATTGCGTTTTTTAGATATCTTTTGTACTGTTTGTTTTATGTTTATTTTTATGGTTCAGTTTTGTTTTCCTATATAAGTAGACTCATGCCCTTTAGGCAGAGGTAGTTGTTTTTATGTATCTAATATCCAGAAAATGAATTCTGTGTGAATTCTCAATCGAATTCCCAAAATCTCTCGTGTGTCTTCCGATTGCTCTCTCCCCCTACCGTCCCTGCATCAACCTCTCTAGAGAGAATTCCAACCATTGGAAAGTAGACTTCAAGACCTTTAAAATAATAAGTCATTTATAAAAACACAACCAACAGAAAACTCTAGAAGTTCGTAATTAAAAAGAGAATACAGAAAACTGACCCCTCTCCACTAAAACTGCCATAACTCTCTGGTAAGAACTTCAAACGCCTTGGAAGTTGAACCATTGGAAAGTAGACTTCAAGACCTTTAAAACGGCAGGTCATTTATAAAAAACAACCAACATTTGCCCCTTCAAATGTCTTCATAAATCTGCAACAGAATACAGACTAAGCCGCACTTTGAAAGTGCGGCTTAGCACTGAGGGCAGAGTGCGGCTTACTCTCAGAGCTAATAGCTTAGCAGGGGGTAAGCCGCACTTTCAGAATGCGGGTTTTGTTATTTTTGTAATTTTGAAAAAAAACAGTTTTAAATTGGTAATTTTGATTTTTTATTTTTTTATTAATAAAAAAAACCCACCCCCAGCATTCAGTAATCAAATTAAACAAGACCAACAAGTTGGTTCAATTTTTCTGTTTATGTTTGTAGTTCAAATGTATTTTCGTTCAGTTTGACGGTAGGATAGAATTATGTCAACTGACTGGGCTAACATTGGAATGTAATCTAAGTGGACTGTGTATTATGGACCTTTGTTTAATTTAAGGCAACGCCTATGGGCTTTCATTCAAAAAAAAAAAAAAAAAAAAAAAAAAACAAGTTGGTTCAAAATAAGAAACCAAGAAAGAAACAAATTGCTAGTCGCATCAAGCTCTGACAGCAACGGACATAAACGAAAGGAAGAAGGGTTCACATTTTCTACTCCCAACTGGTAAACATAAATATCATGCAAGTCACTGACAGCACTTAGCCAGTTACCAGTAAGACTGAAAAATGAAAATATGTCAGTATCTCGTTACATGAATTGCAAGTGATTGTCCTGTACTGCACAGTACGGTACGGCGCAGTATCACGACCTTTAGATTATAGAGGGGTTTTTGAGATTGGAGTTATGATGAATCTTAAAACAATCGGCTCATCTACTGCGCAGTAGACGATAGCAATTCATGAATTGCTATTGTAGTTGTAAAATTTGAGAAGGTACTTTACTTTACTATTTTTTTTTTTTTTTGGGTGAATTTGAAATATGGACCATTTATTTAAAAAAAAAATATGACCATTCTCCATTCATTTGAAACGTTCAATTAAAAATGAATGGTTGCCCATAGAACAACTCTTGTTTTTTTTTAATTTATATTGTCTTTTCCTAAATTAAAACCTCATGGGGCAATTTTGGTTCCTCGGAGATTTGGAGCAATAACGACACGCACACCACGTGGCGCCTATTTGGGTTCACTTAAATAATTAAATTTGATATTTTCTGTATCAATTGGTGACAGGTTGGCGGTATGCATGGGTGTAATATCATTTGTAAAAGCCAGATCTATGATCGTATAATTTCTTATTACTTGAATAAATAAATTGTTTTTTAGGAAGAAAATAAATAAATAAATTGGATTCATTCAAATCGGTACAGATAGGAATACACCAAAATGATGTTTAGGTGAGAACACAAAAATATGTATCCAAGATACTTATACAAACAATATGTTATTAAATTGGCCAAATTAGTGTACACCAAAATAAATTGTTATATTTATATTTATGTATTCGTTGAGTTATATATGTATATATACAATTTTTGCTGGTTTCGGTATCAACAAAATAGTATATGCAACTTCATTAACCAATTTTACTTGTTATTACTTTTATTTTTATTTTTATGTAATTCCTATTTTTACGTAATATATAGTTAGTATTAGGGCCACTTAATCAAAGCTAGCTCTTTTATAATGCCAAATTATATAATAAGCCTTTAACTCCTACCTATTAACTTAATCTAACATTAAAATTGTCCAAGATTTTAGATGATTAAAATTTAAAACAATTTATTAACGAAATGTACTGAAATTAATTTGTCATGGTATATTTTAATTCCCCTTAACAAAGAAATAATTGGAATTTTAATCCACAACTCACTTACTCAGTATATATATGTTATATATATGTGCAGGCTCAGAACTCAGAAGATCCCTAATTTTTGCAGTGGCCCTACTGATTAGTCATCCCTTATGTCATGAATCCCTAGTTTTATATTAGTCGCTGAGCAAATTGGGGGGCCACAGGTTAGTTGGTGTTATCTGCCAAATTAAGATGAGATGACTGATCCAATCACAGCAAACACAGATCAAGCCTGAACTGATAAGCCCAGTAAAGTGAGCTCAAACCAATTATAAAAAATTATAAAACAGCACAATATTGTCAATAGAGTACCAGAAACTTTACGCGTCCATTGATGGAATGGACGGTCGATAGAAGTTACACTGTGAGTGTAACTGTTATATCTGGATTCATATGGAGACCATTTGTCATAATGTTTGTTACTTCTATGGACCGTTCATCAATGGACGGTAGGTCTTGAGTAATACCCAGCGTCCAGTGAATATCTGGCCATAGCGTCTGTAAATTACAAAATCAGATTTATTTATTACAAAATCGGATATACATGTTACATTCTGAGTGTATCTAGGAATATATGGATGTATTTTTAATGGAAGCAAGATATTTGTCTTGTCAATATAACATCATGATTGTCAATATAGTTGTGAACTACAAGGACTCTGTTAGTTTAATTTGCCAAAGATAATGCCCATGCTCAGTGACACCTGCCAGTACAAAAGTTGAGCAGTCATGTCAGGACGAAATTAGCAAAGATAAACACTGCTGACTGAGTGTCCGTATCAGTATTACCATGTGGAAGTGGAACTCATCCATTTCTAGTTTTCTTGCTAAAATCAAATTAGTATATCGTACAACCAGTCCTTGTATTAAACTAATAAAACAACTTATCAGAAAATATTACTTCTCCCGTGATTAATTAATTACAAGACAGCATATGATTAATCTGTATCGTCATTGTATACGTGTCATATACGGCTACATCTTACATCATTAATAAGAAAAAATGACATAAAAATTACCAACGATTGCTAGCGAGCTAATAGGCATAGCTATATAAAACATATTGTTCAAGTGGAATCTCTGTAATGAAAAAGATTCGGGATTTAACATTTAAATTTTGAAATGACAAATCATTAATAATCTAATTATACTTCCAAAAGCAATGAATGTTTTGACAAAAATCCTTCCCTTCGTAGTTTCTCAAGTTTTAAGTTTTACAAAATACACTACCCCATTATTTTTTTTTTATAAATCATGTTTATTAAAAAAAATTCAAAATTTAATTTTATCCGAAACCTTTCTATTTCCTACTTGTTTACTTAAGAAGTAACAACCAAGCAAACCTTTCATTGACGGTTTGGAAACCTTTCCGTATTATTTTCCAGAACTTATTCAATTTTTTTGTACTAGCAAGAAACCTACCCGTTTGTGGGTGTTTCAAATTCTAAGCTCATGCAGTGTAATACATATAACGTTCTTTTGGTTTTTGACTAATTATTTACCATTCAAATTTCATCTTTACACTAAATCAACTCATTGAATTTTAGAATATAAAGCATTAATTTCTCATTAATATAAATTCTAATCAAATTGATGTCTTCTATACCAAAATTGATATATTTCTATTTTTGTAAAAACCAAAATGTAGAGGAAGTTGTTTAATTGAAGAACATCAACACCTTTGAAATCAATGTATTTTGATCTCTACCGTTGATTAAGGGGTAGAATGGGAATTAAAAAAATTTGAAGGAGGAGAAAAAAAATGGAGACGTCCAATACTTATATACTTTATAATATAGTATAGATAGATTGGTATTTATTACAATAAGCATTTTGTATTACTACCATATATTTTCTATTTTTAATTGTCGTGGGTGCTCCTTAATTCCACAAGACAACATTTGTTGAATTCTAATAAAACAACGAGTTGGACAATTTGATGAGCACTTTAATTAAAGTGGGGCTATTTTACTATTAATTGTACAGATTGTCCCGTACTATTATTTTGTAGATTTTTTTACTATTTTTAAGATACCTTTAAAATGTCACTTATTAAAACATTATAAACTATCTAAATACATGACATATTAAAATATCTAAAAAAGTAGTAAACGAGTTATAGAAAATGTAAAATTTGATTTGTAAATAAAATTGAATATGAAGATTATAATGAACGATTCAGATCAACTATTAATATTATGAAATTGAAGAATACATACGGGATAATCCGTACTATCAGTAGTTCAAAAACCCCATGATCATGGTTGTATGATTATGAAACCTCAAAGTATACTTTATTTTTTCTCCAACATAAATACCATATTAGCATGCTTGTTTATAGTTGTTGTGTGTGCCTTTATCATGTCTATAATTATAATTATGAATCCAATTTCGTTAAAAAAGTTTAACCTGAAAAATATCACATTTGACGAACTCAAAGTTCGACCCAACATGCATGACCCGTTGACTCAAACAACTTTTCTTGATCAAACGTATCCGATCCGATTTACCTAATTGCCACATGTTACAAACATATATCATTATTACATGTGTATATCGAGCTATTAAATAAATATTATATGAATTAATTCCTATGATATATTTTTAATAATTTAAGAAAATATATACGTACGTAAACATGTTCTACATGCATGTGGTCAAAAATTATAATTTGTTGCCGCTAGTGTGGTTAATTGGGTGCTATAATGAAAATTTGATATAAACGGCAGGATTAAATAATTAATTGTGTATTGTTTAAATTCTATGAATTATGCATGCTGATTCAATGGATGAATATCTGTTTACATTGCAATTTCAAATTATGGCATTAATTCCATCATGATACTACTACGACCAAAATCAATACAAAACATGAAAGTTTAATTACCCATAGACAGACTGTCAGCGACTGTTTCATCTGGCTAGCTAGTACGTACTTTCCAATTATTTGGATGAACAGTTAATTACAAGTTTTGCTACCCCATTTAGCGAGACGGGGGACTGTAGAGTTGTAAACATCAGAAAACCCGAAAATCTACTGTGCACCAAAGTTAAAACGTCAGTCAAAATGAGTAAAATTGAATGATTTCTTAATTTCAAAACGAACAAGATCCGGTTCTATCCTTATCCCAATAACACAACTTTGGTCCTATAGACCTTATCTACCGTACGATCAACAGATCCGATGCGATCTAACGGTTTTCATCTCCACGAACATCAACCGTCGGATACTCCGATCCCGTAACCAAACACGAGTACAGAAGAGAGCACGCGACCCACATGCCACGAGACCCGAACCAGAAGCAATTCACATCCTCTACTGTGCATGAAACTATTGCACAGAATTCTAACCTTTGGATATGCTTTAAGTTCGTGCAACACAATCTCAAAAGAGCCACCTCTAATCTGCATCGTTGATCCGCTAGAAGGTGGCAATCTCTCTTGAACTTGAACTGGATCCAACTCGTAATCAATCAATCAATCTCCGCGCCTCCTATAAATACCGTCACCCCCGCGCCCCATTCGTCCTCCACCCCAACCAACCCAATTCAGGGCGATCGATCGGTTCATAAAACAGTCTCTCTTCTTCCTTTCTTACGAACGGGACGCGGGCAGGAGGGCGCTTCTGAATTCTTCTTCATACCAATATAACAAGAATAACAAACAATGAGGAGGGTTCTTCTGAACAGGGCGCTGTCGACGCTGGCGCCCAAGCGGAGCCACTCAGGTGTCGCTGCTGCGGCTGCCGCTGCGGCCGCGGAGGTGGTTGCGGATGTTCCCAAAATGCCCCCGTTCGATTATGTGCCGCCGCCGTATGACGGGCCGCGTGCGGCGGAGATCCTCAGCAAGAGAGTCCAGTACCTCAGCCCCTCTCTCTTCCATTTCTACGCCAAGCCTGTACGTATTACGAATCCTTCCTGCTTTGATTTTAATTTTGCAATTTTTGGTTTTTTTTTTTTTAAGACGGCAATTTTCTATTTTTCGTAATTCTTAGTAATTGATGTTTTGTTTAATTAACATCTCAAATGGGGAATTAGATTAAGGTTTTGCGAGGTTGGGTATGAATAAAACATAATAAAAATTAAAGTTGTTGGAATTCATGGAAAATTAGAAACTATCTTCTGCTCTGTTTTTTTCTTTCTTTCTTTTTTCTTAATTTTATTTGGGGTGGATTGATTATTGGTGAAATCATGGCAGAGAAAGAAAGCTGCTTTCTTTCTTCAGTTGGGTAGAAATTGGTACAAATTGGGACTCTTTGGTAGCTGGCTGGCTCGGCTTCGGCACTTTTGACAGCGAAATTAATAAATGTTTATTAGGTTGGGGGGATTCTGTTCTTCCCTCCCAGAAAACTGGGCTTGCTTTTGTTTTGCCTATGGAGCAGCAACTCAACTGTGTAGTGTAGTTGGTAGCTACTCTCAGTTGCCAGCGCACTCTTTTTGTCGTTTATGTAGGATTATATGAGAAACAAATGCTCTGCGTCTCCTTAAAATGTCACCATGATACTGACTGTCACCACCATATACTGACACACTTACATGCACCCACGTGCTTGTCACAGTTACATAAATATTTACTCGAAATCGTAATGTATCTGTTTACTTAAAAAAATGGTATATATTGATCGGAAATATATAGATGTTAATTGAAAAATGATATTTGTTTATTAAAAGTACGGTGGACCAGTGGATAGGTAAAAGGGTGGTCTGGTCCACCGGATAGGTAAAAGGGTGGTCGCTAACTATTACTCATTTTCTTAAATGCTCTGTCTCCTTAAAATGTCACCATGATACTGACTGACTTGGGCCACTTAGAAGAATATATATACTTTTGAGTCCTTAAAAAAATAATTCAAGGCCCATAAGTTACAAAGAAAGGTGGTAGGTAGTACATGGTGGATTTAGACTTGTCAGCTTCCAAAGTTTGTGTGAAGTATGAATGTATGATGCCACTTAATTTGAACACATACATGAAAGTGAAGGTTGGAACTGTTTAAGTAATATGCCAATTCTGCTTTGGATCGGATGGAATATGAGCGGTTTATTTTTTTTATAATCGGGTGGCCACAATATGTCTTTTAGATACAACCAATGAGAAATGTTTGATAATAACCGTTCGATTCAAAATGAAAGGTTGCTTAGCCGATTCATAGCATAACAACTCTTATAATATTGTTTGTGGAGTATTCCAATGTATTGAATAAAAATATATTGTAACTTGGGGGACAATTAATTATTAATTTTCTCTATTTGACAGCTAAACATAGTAGAAGGAAAGATGCAGTATTTGTTTGATGAAGATGATCGACGCTACTTGGATGCATTTGGGGGAATTGCAACAGTGTGTTGCGGCCACTGCCACCCTGATGTGATCGAGGCTATTATCAACCAGACAAAGAAGATTCAACACTCTACTGTGTTATATCTGAACAGTGCCATTGCTGATTTCGCCGAGGCTCTTGCCAACAAGATGCCTGGTGACCTTAAGGTCAGTTAATTTGAACTATAATTGTAGTTTGGGTAAATGTGGACTTTGTAAAAAATGAGTATACAAGTTCAATGGTAGTCAATTTGAAAATTTTGATCAAGAATGAATGCTAAATAGTTTTGATATTAAGAATCAAGGAATTGTTTCGGGTATTAGGAATTGTCAAGATAACACCTTAACTCAAATCTTACTTCCATACTAATACGCTGATGACTATCGTACTTCGCTGAAACGTATGTAATAGATGAGATGTCAGCACAGGTTGGCACTGAAAATGTTAATTTTATTAATTTTGATTTCTTTCTTTATGTTTATAATAGGAAATTTTTCGTAGTTTCTATAGGCAAAATATCTGTAACATTATTGTATTTGGACTAAATAAGCTCACACTATATTATAGGTTGTATTCTTCACCAACTCTGGTACTGAAGCGAATGAGCTGGCACTGATGATTGCCCGGCTTTACACTGGTTGCCAAGATATCATCTCAATCAGAAATGGATACCATGGTAATGCAGCTGGTACCATGGGTGCAACCGCACAATCCAACTGGAAATTCAATGTTGTTCAGGTGAAAGATTGTACTTGCAAATATTTATAACTCCCGGTCATTTAAAATCTACTGAAACATTGTTACTCATATACCTTGATTTGGTTTTTCATGTGATATAGAGCGGAGTTCACCATGCATTAAACCCTGACCAATACAGAGGTGTTTTTGGCTCTGATGGAGAGAAATATGCAAGAGATGTTCAAGAAATTATAGATTTTGGTACCACCGGCAGGATAGCTGGTTTCATCTCTGAAGCTATACAGGTATGTTCTTATTCAATAGTTTCTGATGTTATATCACATTCAAAATTGGGAAAGAAGAAACTGAAATTGATGCTTTAACAGGGAGTTGGTGGAATCATGGAGCTGGCACCGGGTTATTTACCTGCAGTGTACAAAATGATAAGGAATGCCGGGGGACTCTGCATATCTGATGAAGTTCAGGCAGGTTTTGGACGCACTGGCAGTGGTTTCTGGGGATTTGAATCACATGGCGTAATTCCAGATATCGTGACCATGGCTAAGGTGGTTTTTCACAATTTATAATATCAAATTAGTTTCTTTTATCGTATACCAATATTCGCACTATACCTGACATTTTTTTTTTAAATTATCTTTTTACAGGGAATCGGAAATGGGATACCTATTGGAGCTGTCGTCACAACCCCTGAAATAGCTCAGGTTTTGACCCGAAGAAGCTACTTCAATACCTTTGGAGGGAATCCTGTGTGCACTGCTGCCGGACATGCGGTTCTTAAAGTACTGGAGAAAGAAAAGCTGCAAGAGAATGCGCATATCGTTGGATCCCATTTGAAAGGCCGGCTCTCGGAGCTCAAGGAAAAGCATGAAAGTAAGTATTATGAGCTATGAAGCTGGTAATCAGTGCTCTCCTTTCTTATTGTATCATCTGCAATACTGAACTAAGACTAATATTTGTGTTTCTTTTGACAGTAATCGGAGATGTCAGAGGAAGAGGGCTGATGCTCGGGGTGGAGCTTGTGACTGATCGGCAAAAGAAGACACCTGCAAAAGTTGAAATATCACATGCAATGGACATCATGAAAGGTAACCATAAACAATTTGTTGTATTAAGGAGGTCATGATTTCATACTTTCAACAAATTTAAGCATGCTGATAATTTTTTCCATTTTGTTACAGATATGGGAGTGCTGGTAGGAAAAGGTGGCTTCTATGGAAATGTATTCAGAATAACTCCTCCTTTGTGCTTCACAAAGCAAGATGCTGGTGAGTCTTTCTGAACATGATTAAGATATCCTTACTCCTAATAAAAAGAGATTAGATTTTTTGACATGAAAGTTCTATCTTCCCCAAAGAAGAAACCTTAGCCGCTAATTATTTACTTAGATTGATCACCACTGTTGACGTACATTAATGTCCCGGTCCATTAAAATTTAAGGCCCATATTAGTTTCTTCATAAGAGATGAGCTTTCGGCCCTTTATTATAAGATATAATAATTTCAGCCCAAAGCAAGGCGTGAGCTCTTTACTAGTTTATACAAATTTGCAAGTCTATTTTACAAATTGACCAAGCTGAAGTGAATCTCATTTTTATTTTCCTTCCTTTTTCTTATGCAGACTTCTTTGTGGATGTGATGGACATTGCGCTATCCAAGTTATGAAGCCTTTTTTATTACTAATTAAATTTCCCTTAATGCAAAGTGTTTGTAGATGATGTGTTTTATTTGTACAGGGAAATTACTTCACTAGTCCAATAATAAGAGCTTAATGATGTTATTATGATATATTGATGTTGAACGTCTTGGTGTATTGAGAGATAGCACCTCGCTGTCTCCTAATGTTTGGACTAGGATTTGGTTGCTTGGTATGGCATATCGTCTTACCCTTTGCATGAACTATTATTCATTTCTATTTTTTTTAGTTTTTAATTTTTCCAGCAGCTATTCTGATTACGTTGGTATTAGTTTATTCACAAGGTCATATTTGCGTAAAATTCAGACCCATCAATCATTTTAGGTTTGAGGGATCATGCTTATCTTGACAATAGGGATATTGAATAATTTATAATAATTCATAAAACAAATTTAAAAAAGAAAAAAAAATTATGGATACATTCTCTAATTTATAGGTTAATAATGTTTCAAATTTCAATCAACTTGAACATTGTTTGATGGTTTATCAAAATTTTATACATTTTTTAACAATTGAAATTTAACGAGTCTTTAAAAAGCAATCAAACGTCATTAAATTGAATATAATTGGAGACATAATCGATCTATAAGTTGAAAAAAATATCTCTATAAAGTTTTTTCTATTTTTTAAAATTTTTAACCATTTTTTACAAGTTTTTTAAAAGAACCGTCGTCAAGATTGTCAATACAAGCATTGTCAATAGATCCCTCTTTAGGTTTTGGTTGATTTTGTAGCCATGGATCAGATTATGTAATGCATTGTCTTGAGAAGACTTAAAGATCCGTGATGCATGTCCAGCCCAATAACATAGAACCCACAAACTTTCATTGCTGGTCTTTTTCAACTAGTACTCGCAATGGCAAAGGCAATCGCAGTGCGATTGCTTTATTTGTTACAGACTTACAGGTCACATCTTCCTTCTTTTTACTTGCCTGGAGGCCCCATAATTTTTCTTTAATACACAACCAAAGCGAACAACAAAAAGAAACAATTATATATGAAAAGAAATAAAGGAATAAAGGAAAATAATTAAAGCAAGATGATGTTAGGTACATCAATAGATTATTTTAGAAAGATACAATGCATTTCGATCTTCCTAATGTTGATCAAAATGACTGTATTTCATCAACAAGTCTTGCCAAGAGCTGGATCAACTGGCAATTATTTAAAACCAAGAGAAAAGTCAAACACCATAGCCCAGAAAAACTCAAGCCAAAATGTTGCTTCAAGTATACCACAACTGTAGAATTGAATGTAATTAATGAAATGCTATATCAACAACAACATGCAACAGACTAGGAATATAGTGATCTCATGTGTGTAGCATCACGCCATCGAGAAACTAATGTAAGAGAAAACGAGCCCCATCTAACTGAAGATATACATGACATATACATAACAAACCGGTGGTACCAGCATTCCATAGCCACTAACAATATAACCTAGACTACTTTTTACCGTTAACCATAGGCTTTCCTGGTCCACTTGATGTGCTACTAGATCCTCTGTTGGCAACCTTATTCCCTGCACCAAAGCTTTTGACGTCTATCAGATCTCCAAATAGATTATCAGGCATGTAGTATGGCTTGGACCCAGTTGGCATTTCCTTTTTCAGAGCAGGTTGATTAGTACCAGTACTACCCGCACTGGAACTGCTGAAAGGAACAGCAGTAGTTGGGTTATTTGTACCAGAGGCAGAGCCAAATGAATCAAATCGCTGCATTGATGCAGGTGCTGGCGCCGGTGCAGGTGGTGCCTGGTACTGGGTTGATGGAAATGCATAAGGATTGGAGGGATAATATTGGGTCTGAGATGAAGAGACAGCAGGTTGAGGGTAGTATTGAGTCTGAGATGGAGAGACGGCAGGTTGAGGGTAGTATTGAGTCTGAGATGGAGAGACGGCAGGTTGAGGGTAGTACTGAGTCTGAGATTGAGGCGCAGCAGGTTGAGCCCATGATGCAACATAATTATTGTATGGGTTGTAATTGTATCCTTGGTTGTAAGGGTAGTAAGCTTGGACTGGAGGTTGGGGGCTTGGAGGACTAGCAGTGGAAGTAACCGGAACTAAAGCCCAGGGGTTGGGGTCAGTGCTGGTTGTAGAAGTAGGTGAGGTAGTAGCTGGTTGAGATGGTGTCGGGCTTTCAGTTGAGGTCGGATTCGGATCATATAGGGCAAGGGTCAAAAGGTCGATCATGTCTTGTGGCTTTGATGTTTCCGGGGGTGGTGGCTGGTCAATAACAACCAATGCGTTGCTTGCCACAGATTCATCAACAGTGACATCACTCTGGCTCGATGATGCCTCCTGTTCAATTCCCTTTCCTTTTGATTTTCTGTGAACCAGATAAGGATATAAATATAATTGCACTAAAAACGCACTTCACAATTAAAATAAATTGAATATTACTGGAGACCACCTTTGTGCTATCTGAGCAAATTCGTCATTCTCATCTTCCTCAGGCTTGGTTTCTTCTACAACTGGAGTTGGTTCTACTGGAGGCTGTGCAACTGGAGGGGGCACAACTGGAGCAGATGCAACTGGAGCTGGTTCCGGTGGCAAAATGCCAGAGGCAATGGCTTCATACTTTGTTATCACATTTTGCAGGCTGTCATTTAGGGTAAGAGCCTCTGCCAACATTTGCTCCTCTCTGCCATAAGCCCACAAAAAAGTTGTAAGGTATAGTTTGCATATCCACTTTCCTTGAATTGATATTTTCTAATTTCAGTTTATTTAGATAGATTAAAAGCAGAGGGGGAAACATTACCCAGTGGAGTTGATCAATTGCACAAGCCTGTTTTGGTTAGACTTGCATTGGCTCACAAGTTCAGTAATTATTTCATCCTGCATGGCCTGGGACAACGATGAAAGAAAAATAATGTATAAGACATAAGATAGAACTTTATTTTAACCATACTGATAACAAAAATTGTATCACATATATAGAAAAAGAGAGTGTGCACATAATACTCACTGCACGATCACGAGGATTGGCAGCTCTCAACATGTCACTGAGGAGCTCCATTGCACTTCTCATATTATGCAACTCCGACATACTAACACCATTGATAAGAAAACCATAAAAACAAGCTATGAGTACTATAAACAACAGTTATTAAAATATGAACATTTTTTTATTTCTATAAGTCATAACACGGTACTTACCATTTTGCATGTTCTAAACCAACACCCATATATTACAGTTATAGAAGAATGGACTGATTTGCCCTGATTTTACACTCAGGACTGATTAGACTATTTCGATTCAAATTTTTGGTTGCCAGTTGTGGAGGAAAATATATTTTGTTTGCAAATAACAAAAATAGGCACTCAGAATCAGGGAAAGATAACTTGTCAACAGATAATGGAAAGATGTCATTTGCAACTATGTTATATCGTAACAAATTTCAACGGTATAAGTTACAGATTTAACAAATAAGGACAAATTGATCAAATTTAACAGAAAACATGGACTTCGATCCTCCATACAAAAGTCACCAGTATTTTTTTTACATTACCCAAAAGAATAAGTTCAACATACAAACAAGAGGAAATTTTTGTGCTATTGAGGGTAATAGTACATATTACTTAATAAGTTGAAGCATAAGGAAAATTAAAATACAAAAAAATTGCTAGTAATCTTTGTGAACTACCCAAAAAGAAACTGCTTAAATTTGACAACAAGAAGAAATTTTGGTGCCATTAAGCACATTGAATCATTTTTATGTAATAAGAAAATGTATAAAGTATTTACCTCATGTTTACTACTGCAGGGGGCCCTCTGTCACCTATTGCTTGTGAATTAGGGTAGCCAGAAGGAGCATAAGGATCTGCAAACCGTGGTGAAGAAGATGATGTGGCATTTGCAAATGTCAGAGGAGCATCTGGAGCACGCCGTGGGAATTGTACTCCGGATCTCTGAAAATATTGTAAAAAAATTGATGGATCTTATTATTCATAAGATTTTCACTTAATTGTAATTAAACGAAACTAGGATAGATAGGTACCTTCAAATCAATGTAGGCCCAGTAATATTGAGGGTACTGCCCTCCAGGCCCACCAAAGGCTTCTTGCCATGAATCAAGAAGTATCAGAGCTTTGTCTCTCACTCGAAAATCAGTCTTCAATAAGTTCCACAGGAAAATGCAAGTCAGCAAATAAGCATACTTTACTACTGCTAAACAACATTCGAGTCTAGAGATCCTTATGTTTGTTTTACCTTTTTACAGGAGTAAATAACAACCAATCAATAACTAACAATGATGGTGATTTCCTGTCTACTGACAGCACAGAAAGTATATTGAATTTATTCCTGAACGTTCCATAAAGTTTCCTTCATTTTAGAATAAAAAATACTAACCTAAAAATAACATGAAATCCAGTAGCACAATCATTAAGTACAGTATATTAAGTATGGCTAAAGGCTAACTACCTGTTTCCTGACAATTTTAACTATTTCTGGAAGAACGTCATTCTGAGCAACCTCAAACCGAACCGAGTCTCCGCAATTCTTCATCATGGTTTCTATCAGCTGCAGAATATCGCACAAACATAATTTTGAGCAAATTCGTACTATACTAGGCCTTAATCCACTCATTAACCTAGCACATAATCCATGATTCTCACCGTCAGTGCGAGAAAGTGCACGTTGGAGTGCTTGTTCTGCAGCCTCTTCCGAATTGCCTTAACAACTTCTTTCGTGTGCCTGATTCATGATCAAAATATACAAAATTATAAACAATAAACAATCAGAACCAGAATTTACAAAACTGCTTCTGATCCTTCTTCGCAAACTTCGCCATTTCTAAACCAAACAACACATACCGGTAAGTAAATAAATAAAGAGAAACACCTTGCGTCCGTCCGTCGAAAAACTGTCCGTACATCCATAGACGTGTACAAAACGTAACAGATACACTCGGAAATGCAATAGATACATCCTGAAACGTAACCTATGAACGCCATGGACGATGTTTCTATGGACGCTAGGTATTATTACTCATAAACAAAGTGTCTGGACTGGGAGGTGATGAACTGAACTCCTACTCAATTCCTAGTTATTTATTGCACCAAATTCAAGACTATAATAATAAGTAAAGCATGCCTCAAACCCGCTTGTTTGATTCAGTCGTTTCAATTCATCCCCAAGTCAACTCATGAGAGAGCAAAGATTGATAGGAAGGAAGGAAGGAAGGAAGGAAGGAAGGAAGGGTTAAACAGACCAGCGATTGGTGTTGATCATGTCGCATATCTCCAAATTGAGGGCCCAATCGGGGCCGATGAGGAGGTGGCTCGTGGCCTTGTCGACCAGCGAGGAGGCCGAGCCCGAACCCAGCGTCGAACTCGTCGTGCTCATCATCATCTTCGCCGCCGCCCTCGTCGCCGTCGCCCTCGTCGTCGTCGTCGTCTTCGTCTTCGTCTCTGATCAACGATCAAAGAAGACAATTGAGAACAAACAAATGATAGCTCCGCCTTTTTTCTTTCTTTTGTTTTGTTTAGTTTTCTTTTTGTTTGCTATAAAGTCCTCGGGGAACAATTGCGAATAAAAAATGTGTATGTTTTTATTTATGTTTTCGTCCTTTTATTTCTCTAACCCTGTGCTCCACAATTTGGAGGGGAGGGGAAAGGTAGTGAAGGGAAGGGGAGGGGAGGGGAGGGGATGGAATGGAAAGAGGAGTTCACCTCCTCTACACCCCAATTTGGAAGGGACAAAATGGGGGGTAGAGGAGGTGACTTTTTCCCTTCCCTTCCCCTCCTCTTTAAAAAAATTATGGAGCAAGTAAACTTAAAAAGTTCACCTCCCCTCCCCTCCCCTCCCCTCCTCTTCACCCCATATGGAGCACACTGTAAAAGTCCTCCCTCGGGGAATATATTGGACGAGTGGGAATGGAAATTGTAATTGTTTGAGGATGGGGATGTAAATGTAGGAAAGTCTGCTGGGACTGGGAATATTGGGAGGGTCAATCAAAAAAAAAAAAAAAGAATATTGGGAGGGTTTTGAGGTTTATTTTTTAAACCTTTGGAAATAATAATATGCACAAGATTTTATTACCAAAGATTTTTTTTTTTTTAGTAAAAGAAATATTTATAGATTCATTCCCAAGAGATTTGGGATTTTTAAAAAATAAACTATAAGAAAAAAAATACTAAAAAAACATACATGTCATAGCAAAAAAAATAAATTACGAGATATTATTTATTATTTATTACTATATATAATAAGGGGCTATGGACAGCTTTGATAATACCGAAGATATAGAAATATTTAATGAGGCATTTTATTGGCGAGCATATTTAGTTATTGTCTAAACTTATAGTGGAGCAGGTTATGATGCTTAATTAATATCCCATATGTAGAAATATGCACGAAATATTATTACGACTGCGATATCGATTGGGTGTTAGCTATTAATAACTCTGCAAATATGACATAAAATGATGAAAAAATTGGGGGCATGTATATTTAGATAATATTAAGTCACTTCATAAATCTCGTTAATGACTAATTTAAAATTATACAATCAATCATCCCGCAAAGAAAGATCTTCAAATTGATTTTATAATTTTGAAAAAAAACTGCTGTTAATTTATTTCATAAGAAAATAAATCAAATTTCGAATGGCTTTATCAATTATCCATTTTATAATTCATGGAAATGACTAACTACATGACAGACTATTAATTTTTCTTTTTTTCCTTTTTTTTTTTAAAAAAAAAAACGACATTCCAGATTATTTCATGAGCTCCCAAATTTTATTTTGTCAAAGTCTCCTTTGAGATACTTAGCAGTATGGATCATGCAAGAAGAAAATAGGGCTGGCACAAGAAGTCAAAAACTCAATATGTACGTATACCATTATAACAAAATAATTTAATATAAATCTTTATTCTTCCAGAAAATGTCAAATATTTGCAAGCCCGTCCATGGAATATTGGAACGACAACGCAGAAATCTGGAAGGGGTACAATGACAAAGTTATTTTCTTTGTAAATTGCTGCGCCAGCCAGCGGTGCCTACTTTCTGGGTCAAAGGGCTTATCCATTATTCCATTGACGGGCGTTATACTAAAATATTAATATATTAATATGTTAATATTATATTGCTTCTTCGTTCAATGAAAGTACACAATTAAGAATGAGTCTATAGAAAAATCGTCCATCGCGTCTATGGGTTACATCTTAGGATATATCTGTTATATTTCGGAGTGTACTTATTACGTTCTGGAGACATTTATGGATGTATAAGCAGTTTTTTAATGGACGCAGCCTATTTCTCATTATTAAGAGCATCTCCAAGAGATCCCTAATAATTTATTCCCAATATAATCATATTGGGAGCTGCTCCAAATTTTTGGAATCCAAGTTATACCTTAAACTCTAAGAGTTTCCCTAAAGATGGATCCCAATAAATTTAAAATGGGTCACGTCACTGGGCCTGGCCAATCCAATGACAAAGAGAGAAGGGGAGGATTATTGGGAGTGCAGAGGGAGTGCCTAAAAATAACTAATATTGGTTTCGATTTGGGGATAGCGCAAAAATAGGGAAGGGTTTGAGGCTTCTGTTGGAGCCTGATTTTTGTCCTTAATTCATAATAATTGGTTTTAGGAATGATTTAAGGATGCTCTTGGAGATGCTCTAACAATCATAAAAGAGCAGAATAATTGCTGGACCCTGTTCAGTTCAATCAATCATGGGGGAATTGCCAATTTGGGGCTTGCTTTAGTCAAAATTGTACTGGTCTAATTTTCATTTGTTCATCTCATCCAATACGCGTGCTTTCCAGACCATAGTAACATGATTCGCGTTTTATTCGCGAATAATTCGCGAATAATTCGTTTTTTCACAAGAGCCGAACGAATCCCGCATAATACTACTTAATAATATATAATGCGTTTTATTCGCGAATTATTCGCGAATAAAACGTTTTTTACGCATATAAAACGTTTTATACGCGAATTATTCGCGAATAAAACACATTATATATCGTTTTAAAGGAAAATTTGTGCTTTTTTGTTTGGTTTTTAAAAATATTTGCACTTTAATATATTTTTTATTATATTATATAAGCCGAACTCTTCCCGAATTATACCCGAATAATACCCGAATCACGAACTTTTGACCTCGCCGAACGAATCCCGAATCAATGATTTGTTACTATGTTCCAGACTAGACATCTAAATAATACAAGTATAGAGCTACTGCAGATTCTTGTGGAGAATGGGAGGAAATATATTTTTCTTTCTTTCCTTCTGGAAATTGGTGTAGAAAGAGAATATTATTTGCTGGTGCATTTTCATTAGCGTTGATAATATTTTTGTTCCATACGACTATACGCGTGTAGGAATGGGAATAGGATAATAAAGAAAAGTAAGGGGAATCAACAACAAGTTACAAGTGTGTTGCACAATTAATTTCCCGGCCTCACACGGGACTTCACTTCCAAGGTTTTTTTGTATTTATTATTACGGCATAATTGTTGTCTGTCTCGAAGAAAGTATTCCCTGATTTGTCGACTGGACCTAATATAAATGGGCCAACTTTTGAGTTTTTTTTTTTTGATAAAAAACTTTTGAGTTCCCTCGATTTATTTTTAAAAAGTTTAATGATTAATTAAATGAATTTAGTAAATATACATGTATATGCGATTTAATTTGTGCATGAAGAACAGCAAAGGGAATAAGTTTTGTATTTTATTATTAACTAAAAATATACATAACTTTTTTTCTCAACATATACTGTTTGGAATCAAATGACCAAACAACACGCTATAAGTACTGTTTCAAGCCTAATTATCGAATTATTTCATAACTATCTGTTTTGTAATCAAAGAAAAACATAACTAAAATTTCTGCACGTGCCACAAAAACACCCTATATGTCATTAATTAAAGGGCAGCCCGGTACACGTAGCTCCCGCTTGCGTAGGGTCCGGGGAAGGGTCCAACCATTTTGAGTCTTTTGTACGCAGCTTTTCCCTACATTTCTGCAAGAGGCTGTTTCCAGGACTCGAACCCGTGACCTCATAGTCACAAGGTAACAGCTTTACCGCTGCGCCAAGGCTCCCCTTCCCTATATGTAATTAATTGATCTCATGAAATTGTAATTAATGATTTATCTAATGCACCACTAACCCAACATGCTAGCACATAGTATTAGTACCAAAGCTGTATTCCATTTCCATATACTAAAAAGAGAAACATTTTGCGTCCATTAACAAACCATACATTCATAGACGTGTACAGAAAGTAGCAAATTACTGTGGCTGGCTTTAAGAATTATAGATCAGTATTATTCTAGCAACCGAGACAATTTGATGGTCCAGGTCTTCTTTGTTTATCACCTTTTACTCTAGGGCCTGTTTGTTTCAACGAAGCTAGTAATACGTGTATCTTCAACTGCAAAGTAATTTCTAATGCAGTAGATAGAGATACCATTCTTAATATACTACTGTTTGTGTACAATTGTAACATTAAAAAATATAAAATATTTTCTACCAAGATATTTCTATATATGGACCGGCAATGTCTACATGGTGCTGAAATTAAGGAACTAATTGTCATATAATTGGAAGTTTTCCAATAGAAATTAAAAAGATTCCTAAGCAATACATATTTTTATACCATTTTTGTCTCAATGTTGGTATATAACTCGTCTTGCGCTGAAATTGAGCGAAGGACGAGCTACTGCATCTGAAAGTGTTTTGGAAGAGCAACTACAGAAAATAAAAGCAACTACAGACAAACAGTCCTGTTCCTTCGCCATGGAAAAATAATCCGGTAAAACTTCGTCCTGTTCCTTCGTCCTGTTCCTTCCTCGGTTCATGAAAATTGTTCCTAAACCCAACCAACCACACACCCATCCCCATCATTAGCACACCCCCCCCCCCCCCCCCCCCCGGCCGGCCATGGCAGCGGATAGTTTCCCCATGCCCACCCACTTCGAGCACACACGCTACTGTTTCCTCACCCCCACTGACCCAAGGAAGCTGGTGTTAGCACAACTGAACCGCTCCATTTATTTCCAGTCACTCAACCCTGCACACGAGCACAACCAGTTTGAGCTAATGGGCCAGATACAGCACCAGTCGGCAGGGTTCTACGGTGGTTTCCCCCAGGAGTACGACACCATCTTACTAGACCATGGCTCTGTGCTACTTAAACTGCCGGGGTGGTTGCCGGCAAGGTCGGTCTTAGAGGATGCAAGCTTCTGGGAGATACAACTACAAGCCCGACCCCAAGCATGGTACCACCACCAACACTCTAGACACTTGACTAGAATGGTGGAATGCAACATCCGAATTACTGACGTCCCCTTAGACCTCTGGCATCCTAACTTTTTTCACATGATGGTCGCTCCTTTCGGGGTGATCAGATCGGTGGACCATGCAAATGCGATGGGGCATGACAAATCTGAACTCAGGCTCACCATTGTTACAACCCACATACGCAACATCCCAGAGATACTCATCCTAGTCTACTATAACCATTGGACGAAGTGCAAGGTACTCCTAGACAACTGGCATAGCTACTATCCATTCGGAGAGCCACCGGATGACCCGCCTACCCCACCGCACCACTCTCCCCCGCCCTCACCAGACAATGCCATGGATGACGGTCAGCAACCCCCTGAGCAGAATGGCGGAGGAAATGGAGGGGAGAGTGCACTAGAGTACCAAGACTTAGGTGAAGGAAACGCCGGTGAAGGAGGCTCCGGCGAAGGAGGCTCGGGAGAGGCATCACACGGAGTCCTAGAGGCTACCCAGGGCATGCCGGCGACACCGTCGCCGGCCAATGGAAACCCTAACCAGATGGCCGCGTATGAACCAGGTGCACCAACACCACGCCTGAGACAAAAAAAGGTGACAGACTTTTTTTCGGTCTACAGTGTACTGTTGAGCACCACTGAGCTAGAACGGGCTGTCATTGGTGTCGTACTCAGAGAGAATCAGGGGGCAGAGCAACAGACTGCCACATTTGGGGAGACAACTGAGGAAACGACAAAGAAAGAAAGTGACGCAGAGGGAAACGGCTTTAGATACAGCAAAGAGGGGCACCAGAAAATGACAGAGGAAAATGACGAAATAGAAGAAGGTACGTCTGTATGGAGTAGTATAAGAGGGGCAGAAAGGATGCTAGAGGGGTCCACATCGCATCAGGCTGAGCATGTCTCCAGAGGACAGGTGTCCACAACTCAGAAGGGTATCACTCAGAAGGCCCATAATAGCGGCCCATTAAGCCGGGGGCCTAGTTTGGAATCTATACAAAGCAACTTCCAACAACTAGAGCGACTAGTTGAAGCATTTATAGCAGTTTTAGAGCACGCTAAGGAAGGAGCTTTCAACACAACTCAGATGGAAAACAGGGTGCAAACGCAGGAAGAGATCATTAAGAGGTTCTCTGAGTTAGCAGTGGCAAGAGCAGGCAAGGCAACAGTGGAGGTAGCCGGCACTGCCTTTCATGAAACACCTTGGGAGCAATGCCTATTATTTAAGGTGGTAACCACAAAACCAGTGAACTACTCCTTCTTGAATGAAGGTTGCCTGAGGAGCTGGCGTTTGTCTGGAGTGGAAAAGATTGCCAGATGGGAGGAAGGCTTCTACATTGGTGAATTCAGCACGAGTGAAGGGAGAGACAAGGCCTTTGCAGCCTCTCCTTGGCATTACAGACAAGACGCACTGGCTATGAAATGCCTCACTGGTCCACCAACTGAAGCGGATAAGAAGCAGTGCACCATTCCAGTTTGGATACAACTCCATGGGCTGAATTTTCAAGCCATGCAGATTGAGGCAATAGCTCGCATAGCTCAGGTAATAGGGGACCCTCATGGGTTATTTGAAGGTTCAAACAAACGCTGGGAAAAGTTTGCCAGGATAAGGGTCGATATCGATCCAGAAGGCGCGGTGAAAGACGAGGTCGTTGTCCAGATAGGAGGAACTAGAGAGGCAAAAGTGCTGGTAGTATACGAGAGGTTACCGCATATATGTTTATACTGTGCCAAAATTGGACATGAGATGGACGACTGCAGTCACAGGATTAAGCTCATGTCTCTGATCAGGCCCCTACCTGTAGAAGTGCAGTCAAAGCTCAAGGAAGACTTGAAGCCTACTCTTGGGGAGTGGGTCAATCATGATTATAAGCTGCCTATAAAAAGAACTGTGGAGGTGATCCCACCGGATAACAGAGGCATGGAAGACACAGAGTCAGATTTAGAAGGCTCAAAAGGGGACCGCAATGATCAGAACTGGAACCTTAACAAGAAGAGTCATAAGAAGAGGGACAGAGAACCGCCACATGTACCTCAATCTCAGAATCAAAACAACATGCCCTTGCACCAGTATTTTTTAATGAATACGGAGTCATCAGCCATAACTGGGGATACACAGGCTGGTGGCTCCACCTCATCATCAAAGGAAGCAAAGAGGATGGAGGAGGAGAATTACTTGAAGAAACTGAAGGCGGGAGGCAAGGAGAGCCTTCCGCTGGCCAAATGAGTATACTCAGTTGGAACTGCAGGGGAGTTGGAGGGCCCCACAAGATGCAGTTCCTTAAAAACCTACTCCAAAGCACACATTCAAAAATTGCGTTTATTACAGAAACAAAGGCTAATGTAACCAGAGCACTAGAGAACATTCAACACACACAGATGCCTAACTGGGAGATAGTGGAGTCTAGGGGGTTGTCTGGTGGGCTATGGTTGCTATGGGACAACACTCTGCACGTTGAAATCATTGAAAAAAGCAGATTTTTCATTTTTGCCAAAGTTAAGGAGATTAGAGGGCATGAATGGATCATAGGGGGTATATATGGGGACCCAGCACACAGGCAGAATGGAGAACTATGGCAGAAGTTAAGGGCATATGCAGAGGGCCCCCTACCCTTATGTTGTGTGGGAGACTTTAATGCAATCTCTAGCCTGGAGGAAAAGTATGGGGGGACAACCCAACTAAATGCTGACAATAGAGCCTTCAGAGAACTACTGATGACAGCAAACCTGATTGATTTGGGATTCAAGGGGCCTGCATACACATGGACCAACACTCAGCATGCATCTAGAATGATATTTCAAAGGCTAGACAGAGCCATAGTTTCATCAGAATGGTCTAATCTATATCCAAGAGCACATGTAAATCATCTCCCTATGATTCACAGTGATCACTGCCCCATTATTCTCAGAATGGAAGGCAACACACAGAGGGGTCAGAACTTCAGGATTGAGCACTGGTGGCTGAAAGAGAAAGAATTCAAGACAGTGTGTGATTAGGCATGGGCAGACTCTGAAGGCATGAACTGGGAAGAGAGACAAACACACCTAAGGAAGAACATCCAAAAATGGAGAAGAAGGCTCAGGAACCCCACTGACAGGTTGAAAGACCTGGAAAAAGAAATTCTGCAAATTCAAATGGTGCATCCAGCGCACAGAGATCATGATCTAGAAAGAGAAAAGAGGGCAGAATACGAGCAGGTTGAAGACCAGTTAGAAGAATATTGGAGGTAGAGAGCCAGAGTGAGATGGATAACTCAGGGAGACAGAAACACCAGGTTTTTTCACACTGCAGCCACAATTAGAAGCCGTACAAACAGAATTGAAACCCTGCAGGGAGAAGATGGAGTGTGGACAGCTGATGAGGCTCAGACTAGGAGGCTGCTGGTGGATTATTTCAAAAAACTGTACAAGAAGGAGGAGGAACCAGGAGATAATCCACTCCCCGAAATACCATGCCAATTGCCAGTATTTCCTACTGAGATACATCCAAGTATGACTCTGGAGCCCTCTCAAATGGAAATTCTCAGCACTCTAACCCAAATGGATCCTGACAGGGCCCCAGGCCCTGATGGTATTACTGCTAGATTTCTACTGGAGCAATGGGAGGTGATGGGGCCAGCAGTAGGAGATGAACTTAGGAAAGCATTCAGAAATCAGGAAATACCACAAGTTTGGAGGTCAAGCAGATTAGTACTGATACCCAAAGTCACAAATCCTGCCAAACCGAGCCAATTCAGACCACTCAGTGTCTGTTCCATCTATTACAGACTCCTAATGAAACTCATAGCTAACAGAATCAAACCCCACCTAGGATCCCTAATCTCTGACACTCAAGGGGCATTCATCAAAGGCAGATGTATCCAGGACAGTATTCTGGTACTATCTGAAACTCTACACTCTTTCCACTCTGACCCCCAGATGAAGGAGGCTTTTGCTATAAAAACTGATTTATTCAAAGCTTTTGACACAATCAACTGGAATTTTCTGGAGCTAGTCCTGAGAAACATGAACATGCCTGACTTGCTGGTAAAGCTGATCATGGACTGTGTACGAGGGGCAAGATCCACCATCCAACTGAATGGCAGGATGGGGAATGGTTTTATTGCACATGGAAGGGGGTTGAGGCAAGGATGCCCCTTGTCCCCCTACTTGTTCATTATGGTGATGGAAGTACTGTCACAAATGCTCAAAAAGGAACAGGAAGAAGGAAGACTTCAAGGACTGCAGCTTACTCAAACTGCCCCTAAAATGACCCACAACCTGTATGCTGATGATGTGGTGTTATTTGGGAAAGGTACCCCCCAGGAAGCACAAACCCTGAAAGAAACTATGGACAGATTTGGCACACTGTCAGGATTAAAGGTCAACCCAGAGAAGTCAATCGTGTGGTTTCCTGCAAAGATGTCCCAATCCAAAAGAACTGCTGTACTGGCTTGCTTGCCAGCAAAGCTTGCAGAGGACCACACCACATACTTAGGGTACCCTATGCCCAATAGGAATCCCAACTCTACCCACTTCAGAATCCTGATAGATAAAATAACAGCTAAGCTGGCTAGCTGGAAACTGCATACCCTATCTCATGCTGGTCGAATGATTCTCATCAAGCATGTCCTCTAGAGCATACCCATCTACTATATGGCTGGACAGAATATCCCTAAGGTAACTATGAAGAAAATGGTATCCTTGGTTAGGAAGTTTTGGTGGGGGAAAATGGACACAGACAGATACATGGCATTGATATCATGGGACAAGATCTGCACACCTAAACATGAAGGGGGCCTGGGCATCCCTGACATGGAGAAGATGAACCAAGCAATGCTGGCAAAAGGATTATGGGCAGTTGCAAATCCAGAAAATCAAAAACAATGGGTAACTATTGTTAGAGCAAAATATATGCCATTCAATACTTTCTGGTTGGCACAATGCAATACTCACCACAGCAAATTTTGGAAAGCAATTACAAGTATCAAAGTACAAATTGCTGAAGAGGTGACTTGGGACATTGGCTCTGGCTTGAACACCTCAGCACATGGGGAATTGTGGTACCCAGGAGCTACTCTTCAAGAGTTGCAGGTATCAATGGCTGGAAACCAAACAGTGGCTGACTACTGGAATCCCACCAATTCAGTCTGGGATGAAGACCTGCTCAGGGCTCATTTTCCTGAAGATGCAGTAAACAAGATCAAATCAATTACAATTAAACCAGAGGCAGTGGGGCCTGATAGAATGATTTGGTTAGGAACCACCAATGGAAGATACACAGTCAGATCAGGGTATAGGCACCTTTCTAAGACCACAGAGGTACAACCAGGGCACCACATATGGGAAATAATCTGGAGGGCAAAGGTAATACCAAAAGTGAAAACTTTCATGTGGAGGCTGTGCCAGGAGGCCTTACCAGTATCCTCAGTCATGCACAGAAGAATCAATGCAGTATCACCAATTTGTCAGTTATGTGGGGAAGAGAATGAATCACCATTGCATATGATCTTTGCCTGTCCTCATGCAAAGTTGGCTTGGTACAGCAGCCCCCTAAGAATCAACGCAGATGACCTGCCACTATCTGTGAAAGATGCCTACCATGTCCTAGCGGATGCTCAGGAGGCACAGTCATTAGCTTTTAGCATGAATCTGGCATGGCAGATCTGGAAAGCTAGGAATGAAGCCATATTTAGAGCCCAAGCACCAAACCCACACGAAATAGTACAGCAAGCTATGGCCATGACCGAAGCTTACCGGTTGGTACCGGTCAGTACCAGGCTAAGACTGAAACAAGAAAGGAGTGGGCGATACCTGTGGGCACATGTACTTGTCTGGTAGATGCCTCAATTGATGCCTCGGGTCGTGCCGGGGCAGCCGTACTCCTGTTTAACGAGGCAGGCAGCCTCCAACTTGTGCGGTACCGACCAATTGAAGCTCGATCCCCTTTTCATGCAGAAGTGGAAGGAGTCAAATTGGCGATGGATACGTGGAGACAGCACGGCACGGAGGGGGAAATGAAGATCTGCACGGATTGCTTAAGCCTGGTGGAATGGATCGGAGGCCTACTTCACGAAGTACCTTGCTGGAAAGGGGAACGCGCAGCACTAGAGCTAGCCACCACTATGCGATCTGAATCTGGCTATATCAGCCTGTTCTACCTACCCAGAGGAGGGCTCTCCATCGCACATGAATTGGCAAATCGTGCAAGGAAACAGGAATCCAGCTACTGTGGTATGCCTATGGAGCAAGACTGGAAAGAATGGAGATTGTGGGAGCTGTTGGTTAGAACTGAAAGAGAGCTCAGGGTAGGCAAGGGAATAGGATAGTCTGGGGATCGAATGGAATTGATGAAATTGTGGGGGGTTTCTTTCAGAAAAATGTTTAAGCTGAACTCGTGTACTGTTTTGTTGCCTACGGGCCTTATGAATCATTTAAAAAAAAAAAAAGCTACAGACAAACAAACAGATGTTTTTACAAATGTAGTAGGTGGACCTGCTTTGTAGGCTCATCTTCACCAAAACAAACACCCTATTTGATCTGTTTTATGGTTTACCTCTTATCAGTTTACTAATGGATATTTCTAGGCCCATTATTATAATTATTAAAATGTGATTTCGAGATTACATATGCTCCTACAATAACTGTTTATCCATGGCCCATGGGGCTTTAATGGCTGAAGCCTGAATGAAAATGTTATCTTGATCATAGGGATTAGGTTCATATATAGCTGATCACTGTGTTTCTACAAGGACCTTAATGAAGAGAGAACTGAAATGATGTGTTTTAAAAGTTATTTATGTTTATTATTAAATATGTTTTTGATATGCATTTATGTTCCTTGAAATTTAATAATATCATTCCTTTAGAAGAATTCAGGAAGATGCTCTTGGTCCTGAATCATAGAACTCTAAAGATGGGATATGTATTTCTAAATTAGCTCATGATCTTGATAATTAAAGCGGAACATTAATTATCAGTAAGATCATCATGTTGATAAAAGTATATTGTAGTTCTATAAATATAAAGTTTATCACTATAAACATGAGTGTATAAAATTAGATGGATATTTTATACATTGAGCATGACCAATTTAAATGAAACATCATATGGATTGTGTTTTGTGTCATTGATGTTTCATTGTGTCTTTGAATCTACGATATGAGATATGTATATTTTTCACATGAGTAACACATGATGTGATTATCATTTAAACCCTATCAAGTTATAGGATAAAGTGATAGTTCGTTGTGTGAAACTTGTGCGGGAGAAATCTATGTATCAACAGTATCATTGGCACTCAATATGAGTAGTGATATTACTGGGCCCCTTGGTAAAGTGGGATTATAATGCTAGCAATATAACTGGTATCAGTTATAATTATAATTCACTTATAGAGACCAAGAAAACGAATGCAGTGCAAAAATGACACGTTCCTATTTTGCGCAGCATTCAGAATATCACGTGACAAGGATAGACACAATGCTAGAGGATTTGGCAAAATAATGTGCAGCATTATTTATGTCATTTGAAGGACTATATGTAGTGATAGAACCTCTGTAGTCATTTGATATAGACTAGTTATATCATAACTTCAACATGACATAAATCCCTAAACGGTCACACCAAATGAATAAGAAACAACTAGATTCTATATCTTATAGATTATTTCATGGTTGAAATAATAAGAATATATCTTAGAATTAACTTTCTAAAATTACTTTATAAAGTAATTAGATGGAATTATTGGAGGCGGTTTTAACTATCTAATTTAATTTATAAAACAAATAGGGGTGTTTTTTTTTTGTCATGACGAAATGGGAAACAAAAATAGGGCCATGCTATATATATATTAATAATAATATTGAGAGCGCTATTATTAGTTCGGTGCTATTATTAAGTTTTTTTTTTTCTGATCTTCGCCTATAAATATAGGCGATCAGATCACAAACAAGATCATCCGAAAATTAGTAGTTATTTTCAGCCTCCCTCTTCCTCCATTGTTCTTCTCATGTGTTGAGAATTAAAGAACAACTAATTCCATTAGAGAGTGCTAGGGTTAGGTGTTCATCTATCGTGAACACCGATCGCGAGTTGTTTGTAGATTCAAGGTGAACTAAGGGCTCTTCCGCACCGCTGCCTCGCCTTGAAGTCGATCGATTCAGGAGGAGAAGAGGAAGAACGAGCAACGAAGAATAGCCAATCGCCTTATCAATTCCGCGCAAATCAAGGTACAATTCTTATGTCGTCTTTGTGAATTAATTAGAGTTTAATTAATTGAGAAGATGATTGGATTGCATGTGTTCTCTCATGCAATCATGATAGAATTGTTTTGTGTAATATGTTAGAATTACATGTCTTCTCCCATGTAATTAGATGTTTGATTGTTGCATTAACGAAGATCTTTTAGTATAGTTATGAACTTGGGGTCAAAATATAAAAATTCGACCCTAGGCTATACATGAAATTCCAACAGTGGTATCAGAGCTTTTGGTTCTGTTTTTGTGACAATTTGGCCTATTTAATTCGTGCCAATTGTGGTACGGGGTTTTGGTAATCCATCTCTTAAGTTTTCAGTTTTAGAAATTACTGTTTTGATGTATTAAATACTTAAAACGAATTTTTGATGAGCAGTTTCAGATTCGGTTACTGTTTTGTTGCAACTTCAAAAGTCCATAACTCTTTACTCGTTTGTTGGATTTGGGCAAATAAGATAAAGTTGGAAAGCTTAGAAAGTTAGCTTTCTGTAAATATATATTTTGCATATAAGTTTCTGTCAGGTTTTACCAGTAAAATTGAAAAAACCGAAACTGGTACGTTCTGTTTTCCAGAATTAGAGTAGCAGTTTGTTTTGATCATAACTTTTAAACCGTAAGTCCAATTGGAGTGAATTTTGTTTTGAAATTTAGATTAGAAAGTCTAGTTTTCAGGAAAATTATTCTCAAAATTTTACAGTTAACAGACAGGGACGGTTTTTATTAAACATTGACAGATGCGCAGAACTGAAACCTTGGAATTATCGGTTTCAAGCATCTTGTGTTTTAAAACTTAAAAATAGTTTAAAATTCAACAAATAGAAGTTAAAGTAAGTATTTAATAAGAGTTAAACTGAAAATTAGAAATTCAAAAATCATTTTTGGGATTTAAATGATTTAGAGATGAATTTAATTAAGAGATGAAGGCTTTGCCAAAATATAAATTAAATAGTATGAACATGCATATTATACTTGTGTTGGCTAACTTTGTTTTGCAAGAGGATTGTGGGTTAGTATGGCCCAAGATTCAATGCTTTGTGTGTTGTAATTGTATGAATGATGTGATTTTATGTAAGCGGCCTTTGGTGCCCCTGATTATTAGTAATGCGGCCTTTGGTGCCCCTTAATTAGTTTTATGTATAGGATCATTCATAGGCTTGCATGCCACTTGGGGATGGGATTTCCTAGTTTATTTTCTTTTAGGTTCTATAAATATTTTAGTTTAGAATAGAAAGAAAATGGGTGGGTCTTGTAGCATAAGAACAGGTACACTCAAGATGAGGCGCATCAGGCTACAAGAATGCAAGCAGGGGCCATACAACCCACACTTGATTGTTTGTGAATATTTATGATGATTGTGATTGTTTAGGATAGGTATTGTTTGTGATGTGACATGACCTACCAAACTTACAGTCATAAGATATATTTACAAATTAAAATGTTCATGAAAAACATAAGAGTACTTTCCTTCTCATTTTATCCACCTTACGCTAGTAGCCAGAAAAACCGTGATCGTGATCCAGCTATTGGAAATCGTGGAACATTCGTGCATATGTCATTAGGCCAAAAGTGAGTAGGGACTGTGTGATCCTTTTCTTGCTCATTATGTGGGAATGATATGTTCATGTTTGTTGACCAATAAAGTGAGTTTTCTTATGAAGATCTCAAGATCTAGGCTTGGGGTTTGGGAAAGAGAGTTTCATTAAAAGGCATGTTTTATACATTCTTAATGGAAACGACAAGAGTCATAAAAGTAAGTTCATGTGGAACTTAAAGGTTATGATTAGTAATCTAGCTACCTATCTGATCGAGTAATCTGAGTGATCTCAATTATTTGAGAGGGATCTTGAGCGACTAACAAAACGGACAAAATTATTTTGTTAGTACATATTCCTGTGTATCATAAACATAACTAATGCCTACCCTTTTTTTTAATATTTTAGCAAAATGTCTTCACTTCCTAATTTTCTGCATTCAATGGTCGAAAAGTCCCCACTTGCCAATGACGGCTCAAACTATTCTGATTGGTACCTCAAACTCTGCATCGTGTTGAGGCTAGAGGACTTACTGCAGATACTGGATGACCAAGAACCAGTACCTAAAGATTCGTCCAAACCAACCGACGCTGAAAAGGAGGCTCAGAAAAAGTGGAAGGAACAGGAAAAGATAGTTCAGGCACTGATCTTGGCCACTATAGGCGATCAGTTGCAAAGAAAGTTCATCAATCACTCCGCTAAGGAGATTATGAGTGAAACTATTCACAGATAGTGCTCGTAAGGAGCGCTATAGGACCACCGTAGCACTCACAAGGTGCAAGATGGTGGAAGGTGAATCTGTCTCGATGCATTTTCTGAAAATGCAGACCTATCTAGAGAAATTGGAGAAAATGAAGACTCCAATGCCTGAAGAGCTTGCCGAGGACCTTGTCTTAGGCTCGCTACCTGTGTCCTACAAGAGTTTTGTCTCGCTACACCACATGCGAGAGAAACCCATGAGTTTGAGCGAGCTCCACAATGCGCTCAAGACATTTGAGGCAGATAACGGTAAGACGAAGGACAGTTCCGTCTTAGCTGTGGCGTCGTTTAGCAAGAAGGTTGCCAAGAAAGTCAACAAGAAAAACAAGAATGAGAAGACGCAGTCCTCGCCAAAGGGCAAGAGTGGAGGCAACGCCTCTAAGGGAAGCACGAAGAACTCCCCGAGTTCTGACACTGAATGCTTCTATTGCCATGAGAAAGGACATTTCAAGATGAATTGCCCCAAGTACAAGCGTGACTTGGATGCAGGCAAGGTTGAAAAGAAGCGTCACAAAGGTATGCTTGTTATTGAATTAAATTTAAATATAGCCACATCTATTCAGGACTGGGTATGTGATACCGGTTCATGTGCTCACTTAGTTTCTAATGTGCAGGCACTAAGGAATAGAAGATCACTTAAAAAGGGTGATGTCGTTTTAAGGTAGGAAATGGAGCCTGCATTTCAGCGGTGGCTGTTGGAAGCCTCGACCTTCATTTATCTAGTGGCTTAGTTTTAAATTTAAGGAATGTTTATTATTTTCCTTCAGTATTTAGAAACATTATCTCTATATCATGTTTGGATGCAGAAGGGTTTGATTTTAAGATACGTAACTCTTGTATGGTTATTAGGAAGGAAAATATCTTTTATGCAAATGCTTTAGTTTCTAATGGTTTGTATTTGCTTGATACAAAAGATGATAAACAATTGTTAAATATCAATAACAAGAGGCTCAAGACGTCTCAAAATGTAGATACTCTCTTATGGCACTGTCGCCTGGGTCATATAAATGAGAGACGCATGAAGAAATTGCAACAAACGAATCTACTTGATTCATTTGGAGACACAGCAATTGGGACATGCGAATCTTGTTTAACTGGAAAAATGACCAAATCACCATTCAAGAAGAAAGGTGAAAGGGCGAAAGATTTGTTGGAATTGATACATTCAGATGTATGTGGTCCAATGAGTCAGAGTGCAAGAGATGGTTATAGGTACTTCATTACTTTCACTGATGACTATAGCCGCTATGGCTATGTCTATCTTATGAGACATAAGAGTGAAGCTTTTGACAAGTTCAAAGAATACAAGAATGAAGTAGAGAACCAACTAGATAAGAGAATTAAAACTCTACGAACAGATTGTGGAGGAGAATACTTGAGTAATGAGTTTAGCACATACTTGAAAGAGTGTGGTATTGTTCCACAACTGACACCTCCTGGAACACCGCAGTGGAATGGTGTTTCAGAAAGGAGGAACAGAACCTTGCTAGACATGGTTCGTTCAATGATGTGCCAAACTGAACTACCTGTGTACTTTTGGGGTTTTGCACTCCAAACAGCAGCTCATACACTGAACATTGTTCCATCGAAATCTGTAGAGAGAACTCCACATGAGCTGTGGATGGGTAGTCTGCCCAGTCTCACTTATCTAAGGATTTGGGGTTGTGAAGCATACGTCAACCGTATGAAGACAACCAAGTTACAACCAAAAGCGGATAAGTGCTTCTTCATTGGATACCCTAAGGAAACAAGAGGGTATAGCTTTTGGCACAAGCTTACGAATACAGTAGTCGTAAAGAAGGGTGCAGTATTCTTAGAGAAAGAGTTTCTCGAAAGAATCAAAAGCAATGACAGTAGGGTGATACTTGAAGAAATTCAAGAAGACCTACAAAGTGTTCATGAGATAAATGATGATCCTTTAATGTCATATAGACCTCCTGTGGTTAGTGGGAGTAGAGCTTCACATGTCGAAGAGACTCCAACTACACCTCCACCAGTTGTTCAAGCAACTCAGGTTGAGGATGAACCAATTCAACAAGAAATTGTTGAAGAAGTTCAAACTCAAGAGGAATTGCAAGAACAAGGAGTAGTCAGGAGATCATTAAGGGAAAGGAGAAGACCCGACTTTTATATGGGTCTTCATCAGATCTTAGTAGTAGATACTGAGGATCCCCTTACATATGAAGAAGCTATACAGAGAACAGACTCCAAAGCATGGCAAGAAGCCATGGAATCCGAAATACAGTCCATGTACGACAATAAAGTCTGGACTATGGTAGACCTTCCTAATGAAAAGAGACCCATTCAGTGCAAATGGATTTTCAAAAGGAAGATGGATTTGAATGGAAATATGACAACCTACAAGGCAAGACTTGTAGCAAAAGGTTTCAGTCAGATTCATGGGATCGATTATGATGAAACTTTTTCGCCGGTTGCTATGTTTAAGTCAATTCGGATTATGCTTGCTATTGCTGCATTTCATGATTATGAAATATGGCAGATGGATGTCAAAACCGCCTTCCTTAATGGAAAGTTAGAAGAGGAAGCATATATGGTACAACCTCGAGGTTTTGAAGATACATCCAATAGCAAGAAGGTATGCAAGCTTCAAAGGGCCATTTATGGGTTGAAGCAAGCATCAAGGAGTTGGAACAAACGCTTTGATGAAGAGGTAAAATCTCTTGGATTCATTCAAAGCATGGAAGAACCTTGTGTATACAAGAAGGTCAGTGGGAGCAAAGTACAGTTTCTTGTTCTATATGTCGATGACATATTGCTCATGGGGAATGAGATAAGTTTGATGGAGCAAACAAAGAACTCATTGAAAACAATCTTTTCAATGAAGGACATGGGCGAGGCCAAATATATCTTAGGGATCAAGATATATAGAGATAGGTCTCGAAGACTCATTGGTCTGAGTCAATGCGTGTACATTGACAAGATCTTAGAAAGGTTCCATATGGAAAAGTCTAAGAAAGGGTCAATACCAATGAGTACGTCTGTGCAGCTTAGCAAATCTCAAAGTGCAGCGACGCTTGAGAAAATAGAGTACATGAAGGATGTGCCTTATGCTTCAGCCATAGGCTCAATCATGTATGCTATGACTTGCACTAGACCAGATGTCTCGTATGCTCTAAGCATGACAAGTCGTCATCAAGCTTCACCAGGTCCAGAGCACTGGAAAGCAGTCAAGAATATTCTTAGATACCTTAACAGGACTAAGAGTAGAGTTCTTGTCTATGGTGGTCAAACAGATCTCATCGCAGAGGGTTACACCGATGCGAGTTTCATGACCGACCCGGATGATAGAAGATCCCAATCTGGATATGTCTTTCTTCTAAATGGTGGTGCTGTGAGCTGGCGTAGTTGGAAGCAGTCCACTACGGCCGACTCGACCACTTCTGCAGAAGTTATGGCAGCAGCGGAAGCAAGTAAGGAAGGAGTCTGGATCAAGAAGTTCCTTGAGGAGCTGGGCGTTGTCCCATCTAGTCAAGGACCTTTAGAGCTGTTTTGTGATAATAGTGCATCTATTTCACAAATCAAGGAGCCAAGATCACATCACAAGACAAAGTACATGGACAGGAAGTACTTTGTCACTCGAGACTTGATAGAAGAAGGCAAGATTGCGCTAAAATGGGTAGATACAAACAGCAACACAGCTGATCCTTTCACTAAGCCGTTATCACAGGCGAAGAGTCAGGCTCACTTTGAGTCTATGGGTCTGCGAGACTATGGACAGTGGCCAGAGGATTGATTTATCTCCTTTTGCTTTGTTTTCTTACATACGTTATGTAACTTTAAAAACAAGTGGGAGATTGAAAGGATGTGTTTTGAAAGTTATTTATGTTTATGATTAAATGTGTTTTTGATATGCATTTATGTTCCTTGAAATTTAATAATATCATTCCTTTAGAAGAATTCAGGAAGATGCTCTTGGTCCTGAATCATAGAACTCTAAAGATGAGATATGTATTTCTAAATTAGCTCATGATCTTGATAATTAAAGCGGAACATTAATTATCAGTAAGATCATCATGTTGATAAAAGTATATTGTAGTTCTATAAATATAAAGTTTATCACTATAAACATGAGTGTATAAAATTAGATGGATATTTTATACATTGAGCATGACCAATTTAAATGAAACATCATATGGATTGTGTTTTGTGTCATTGATGTTTCATTGTGTCTTTGAATATACGATATGAGATATGTATATTTTTCACATGAGTAACACATGATGTGATTATCATTTAAACCCTATCAAGTTATAGGATAAAGTGATAGTTCGTTGTGTGAAACTTGTGCGGGAGAAATCTATGTATCAACAGTATCATTGGCACTCAATATGAGTAGTGATATTACTGGGCCCCTTGGTAAAGTGGGATTATAATGCTAGCAATATAACTGGTATCAGTTATAATTATAATTCACTTATAGAGACCAAGAAAACGAATGCAGTGCAAAAATGACACGTTCCTATTTTGCGCAGCATTCAGAATATCACGTGACAAGGATAGACACAATGCTAGAGGATTTGGCAAAATAATGTGCAGCATTATTTATGTCATTTGAAGGACTATATGTAGTGATAGAACCTCTGTAGTCATTTGATATAGACTAGTTATATCATAACTTCAACATGACATAAATCCCTAAACGGTCACACCAAATGAATAAGAAACAACTAGATTCTATATCTTATAGATTATTTCATGGTTGAAATAATAAGAATATATCTTAGAATTAACTTTCTAAAATTACTTTATAAAGTAATTAGATGGAATTATTGGAGGCGGTTTTAACTATCTAATTTAATTTATAAAACAAACAGGGGTGTTTTTTTTTTTTGTCATGACGAAATGGGAAACAAAAATAGGGCCATGCTATATATATATTAATAATAATATTGAGAGCGCTATTATTAGTTCGGTGCTATTATTAAGTTTTTTTTTTCTGATCTTCGCCTATAAATATAGGCGATCAGATCACAAACAAGATCATCCGAAATTTAGTAGTTATTTTCAGCCTCCCTCTTCCTCCATTGTTCTTCTCATGTGTTGAGAATTAAAGAACAACTAATTCCATTAGAGAGTGCTAGGGTTAGGTGTTCATCTATCGTGAACACCGATCGCGAGTTGTTTGTAGATTCAAGGTGAACTAAGGGCTCTTCCGCACCGCTGCCTCGCCTTGAAGTCGATCGATTCAGGAGGAGAAGAGGAAGAACGAGCAACGAAGAATAGCCAATCGCCTTATCAATTCCGCGCAAATCAAGGTACAATTCTTATGTCGTCTTTGTGAATTAATTAGAGTTTAATTAATTGAGAAGATGATTGGATTGCATGTGTTCTCTCATGCAATCATGATAGAATTGTTTTGTGTAATATGTTAGAATTACATGTCTTCTCCCATGTAATTAGATGTTTGATTGTTGCATTAACGAAGATCTTTTAGTATAGTTATGAACTTGGGGTTAAAATTTTAAAAAATTAGACCCTAGGCTATACATGAAATCCCAACAAGAACTATATATATTCTCATGATTACATAATATATAAACCTTTTAATGTAAGTGATGTCAATGTCAACTCACCTAGACTTCACCATGATTACAAAGAATAAAGAAAAAGCAGAACAAAATGCTTTTACTTCGCTGTCGGCAGACCGTAATTATTTCCTGCATTTCTTGTTGTGCAATTGCCCTCCATTTTGTTTTGAAAATAGAACTAAAAGTTACATTGTAATACAAACTATATATAATACATATATAAATTTTGGACCCCCAGAGTTTTTGTCAAAATTTCTTATTGTAACCTCGGAATGATTGAATTTAGAACTATATATAATATATGACATACAATTTGCAAACTGAAATTGCCAACCTGCATTGGAATGCTTCATGTCTCCAACTAACATATATTATGTACATTTGATGCTATGCCGATCATTTGGTAAACTTTTGCAACTAATTTCAACAATTGTATGATTTTGAAGCATGATGTTCTTTGAACATAATATTTGTATTCGCTATACCTTAGCTGCTGTTACCACTGTTAACTGATCAAATTAAAGAAACAAAAAATATGGCCAAAGAAAGAATGAATGGTACACATTTATACATATGGTTACAGGATTATTATGATGAAAAACAAAATGCAATAGTGTAATACACCGTTACAGAATGATTATTAATTACAGGAAATGACTTGAGCTGTATCAAACTCTGATGATGTACCAGTATATATTGTGCTGGATGTTGATCTCTAACATCTTGATTTGGTATATATATACTGAGGCAGGCATCTGATATATCCATCATATAATTTAGCTGAAATTAAATTATGAATCTTTTGGTACTCGCCATGAAGGTCATATGCTGTTATGAGATATACAATACCTGTACCAGTCGGTATAAAATGGAATAGAACTGAAACTAAAACCTACCAGCAAAAGGCAAAAGCTGCCCAAGGCTAGAAACCAACATCTGCATGCAATTCATATACCAGAAATCAGTTTTGCCTCATATAAGTTTTGCTGAAATCTACATGATTGACACAAAACAAGAGACAATCATAGTTGAACTGTAATTTTTTTTCTTAATTTTCTTCAAAAGTATATAGGTAAACTAAATGAGAACAATTAAAACAACTAATTATGTCTCAATGAACTAATTTAGAAACTAAATGTAAAATGTTGACCAATAATAGACAAAAAAAATACCCACAAAAAACAGGACACAAACCAGAAAATTCCTCGCAGAACTAAGAACGCATTCTTCGATTGATCATGCTCTTCCTGGTACCTCATTTGCATGCTTAGTAGTTAGTAAATCAGTTTCAGGTGGAGTGCACAAGATGGAGAGAACGGGCACATGAAGAACTAATTAGCCAAAAAAAACACTGCATGCATGCTCAGATGCTCTTGCTGAAGAAGAAAATGCTTCTAAGTAGTAGTGCACGTGCCCTGCTTCTCCATCCAGTACACTACACCTTAATGGAGGTAATAATATATTATTATGCATTACAAGCATCATCTAAAATGAATGAAGAACACAAACACAGGTTCCTTTTGTAGCTTCTAGCTTCCTATTGACATGTACAGTTTTCCTCATCAATCATCAGTCATCATATATTTTAGGGTTTCATGTCACTGCCCTGTGTAGTGTGGCTCTTTATGCTATTCTGTTTTATAGGGTATAATATAGAGTAATACCTAGCGTCCATAAAAAAACTGTCTATAGCATCCAAATGTTATAATATTCCGAGATATATATATCTGTTACATTTCGGAATGCATCTGTTACATTCTGTACACTTTTATGGATGTATATATGGACAGTTTTTCAATGGACACAAGATATTTCTCTATAATATAATATATATAACCTAGCATTTTTTTTTCCCTATGCAAATTGGTTACTATCATTAATGAATGGGTACCATATTTAATAATTGACTGTCGACCCTCTAAATTAATTTCCTATGTAATGTGCACTTCTGTTGTGAACATAAATTCATTGTGATTTTAGCTGGCTCTCGTCGTCGTCGGCTGGAATCGTGACAACCGAGTCTCTGTTCCTTCCAGCTTCCCCGGCCCCGGTACGTACCAACTAGATGGATCTAAAGTCTAAACACAACCTAGTAACGCCCGAAAAGATCGAACGACTGCATGTACGTCAATGTCAAGTGTCAACGTAACTGGTGCATGTGACAAGATGTAGTTGAGGATCCGTTATCAAATCGCAGTTATCACCGAATTCAGTTGTTATCCGATCCACGCCCATATATAAAGCCTTACCATGCGTTTGGTTGGTGACTTAAAATTGATTTAAGCTCTTAAATCAATTTTAAGTCACCAAAACAGAAGTGATTTAAGAAGTGATTTAAAGTGTAGTAAGTTAACGCAGCTATATAGGTGTAGTAAATTAAATCACCAATATTTCACATCTTTTACACATTACATCAACTTTACTTCATTTATTTACTTCACTCTCACCAAACACCACTGATTTAAGGTGATTTAACATTTTACTCCGCTTTAACTTACTACACTTGCCAAACGGGGAGTTAGTTTCGATGTAGCAAAATATCTTTCTAGCATTTAGAGGTGGCTGATTGTCGGGTTGGATCAGTTTGATCCAATGGAAATGTCAGGTCTGGTCAGATCGGGTCGGATATCGGGTTAATGTCTGCCAGTATTATTTTTGGGTCAGGTCTGGCAGGTTTTCCGGGTCAGGTCAGATTTTGCACCTCTATTCTCTGGTCATCTCGGGTTTCTGGTCGTTCGGGGTTCGAGTCGGGTCGGTTCAGGTTAGTTTGACTTTTCCTGAAACACGGATCGAGTCGGTTCGGGTTCGAGTCAATTTGACTTTCCATAAAACACGTGTCGAGCAGATTTTTTGGGGTATGATCTGATTTTGCCACCTCTACTAACATTGTTGATTTCAACTAGTCGCAAGAAAAAAAAACTGTACATGCACACATATATGTCGGATTCGGATATAAACTTGCGTCGTTGTCAAAGTTTTCCGATGTACAGTAAATGAAGGAAAATTTTGGTGATGGGAGTTGGTACAACCTCCACTCAACTCAACTCATCCCCCAACTTACTGCATTGATCGTGCAGTTCACAACGGTATCCATTGGATCCTCTCGAGATCCATGCTGGCACGGTTCTCTACACGATCCAACGGATGGCGTCGCGAACTGCACAATGCAGTACAGCAGGGGATATGAATGAATTGCCTCCAATCAGTTAAGTCTTCCGGAACTGACACGATGCATCAATTACAATTAAGATGAGAAAGGTACATTGCATTAGAGAGATCTAACACTGTCTAGGCCAAGGACAATAATATTATTGCCCCTTTTTGCCGAAATAGCAATTTTCTTTCCAAGTTGATGACTTGATGTAATGATGATATGTCTGTTGTTAGTTGTCTCTCAAATCATTATAATTAAGTTGGAATAAATTCACATTCACATGCAGTAATTAATTAAGTTAATGATTAATTTGGTGTACGAATTTACTACAGAAATTAAAGTCACCGCCATTTCACGAACTGTCAAATATGTATGTATGTCTTTTTTGATTGATTTTTTTAGTACATATATGGGGACCAGTTTTAATTTACTTGCTTTTGTGATACTGTTTGAAATATGATTAGAAAAGTGGGTTAATAATTAAGGAAACAGTGATTAGAAAACATGAAAGTATGTAATGTCCTTGCTTTATCTCTGCTCTGCCTTGTCTCTCTCTTTAGTTAATATCCAGAGCTTAGCTTGAGTTTAATTTTCGGGAGAATTTTTTATATACCCTCCAAGACTCTATTAATTTCCTATTTACTCCTTGAGAGTTCTATTTATCTAATTTAAGACTCAACTCTTACTTCTCTTTCCATTGTACCCACCACATTATAATTAACATGGATGTTAATTGTGGTCAATTTGTATGAGCATCTCTAGTTAAAAAACTATAAGACAGAACTGCCCTCTTCGATTTTATTTTTATTTTTTATTCTCAATTACGGAAGTTATATAGGGCACAACCATTTCTTACTTATCATTATATATGTTGTTTTGCCAGACTTGTACTCCTTTTACCAAAATCATGAGCATGCCTTCTTGTCATTGTTCTCCTCCTCTCCTATTATTTCTACTATTCTAAACGGACTCCGTCTCACATCTCTAACTCAAACATCTGCTTCAACGTTTTTGTTTTAAATTATGTATTGTGAACTTTATGGAATGTTTTGCAAAATAGCATGGAGAATTGGAGATTTGTTGTTCGGGTATGGACCATTTGTTCTTTTGTACCGACTTTGTTCTCATACATGGAACATGGTACATGATACATCTCTATCTTATTATATATTATTTATTTTATTGGATGACTCCCTTGTGAATATAAAGCATAGCGTAGAGGTGGAAATTTGTCGGGTCGGTCGGGATCGAGTCGAGTCAGTTTGACCAAATGGAAATGCCAAGTCATGGGTCAGGCCAGGTCGTGTCGGGTTTCTGGTTGACCAGTACCAGTATATTTTTTGGGTCTCGGGTCAGTTATCGGGTTGACAGCTGCCGATTTCGGGTCTTGGGTCATATAGGATCGGGTATCAGATTGACGGCTGCAGGTGTATTTTTCAGGTCTCGAGTCATTTCGGGTTGGGTCGGGTATCGGGTTAACGGCTGCTAGTGTATTTTTATGTCATCTGATTTCGGGTCGGGTCGGGTTTCAGGTCATTCAGGTTCGAGTCGGGTCAAGTTCGGGTCACCAGATTTCCAGATCATCTCGGGTTTCGAGTTGTTTGGATTTGGGTCGGGTCAGGTTCGAATCACCAATTTTCAGGATCATCTCGGGTTTCGGGTTGTTCAGGTTCGAGTCACCAGATTTCTGGACTCTCATAAAGCCTCTCGTCAATACTAGAACGGGCACCATGAATTTGCTTAGGCGTGCTCCATCAAATGAAGCTTAATTTAAGTATGTTCAGTTATCAGAACAAGCTTGATTTATAATTTAAGTACATTTGTGTTTCAAAAGACGTCAGCACCTGCCTTCTGAAGGGAAAGAGCAAGAGAGGAGAGGAGTACAGACTTTGTATCGATTAATAAAAAGAGAAAAAAAAAAAAAAAAAGACGAAGGGTATAATGGGAAAAGCAAAATCTTGCCAAGATCAAATGTTCATAATTAAGTCCATGGGCAAATAGGAAAAGATAAGCAGAGTTAAGAGGTATATTAAATATAATGAAGAGTATAAGGGTAAATAGGAAACTAAAGAAGTTTAGAAGGGCAAATAGAATATTTTGCGTTAATTTTCTTTTAGCATGAAAAGACGGTAAAAAACTTTGCTTCTCTCGGTCTCGGATGCATTTGGATTGCCAAAGAATAGTACTTATTCGAATTAGTAAGATATTCCCAATTCATGAATGATCAAAACACATAATCACTAATCCGGAATAGTGTGATTAATTGCTATTTTACTATTCCATATAAAATATGGATTAGCTACTATTATTTTCAACAATTCATTCTAAGCAAACAATCCAAACAACATTTTTACTATTCCGAATATATAGCACCCTATTTCTATTATTCTTTGGCAAATCCAAAAATCATTATTTTTTTACTAATTTCATCTACTATTCTCTATTCTACTATTCTTTTACCAATCTTTGTACTAAACCCTAAACCCTCATCCCTAGTTCTCTCTCTACCATGAGCAGTCAGTTTTAATATTCAATTTATTTTAATGCAAATAACAGAAATAACTAAATATGCTTTGACATCTTAAAATAACTCTTTGTTCTTACCGTTCACAAGCAGCTGGTTCTTGAAAGATGGTCATGTTTCAAAGTGACCACATGACTAACATTTTGGTCCCTTCTCCGAAAGCATCTTAACAATCACTTATCAGTGACCGCTGATTAATTTGTCTTTTTTACCGAAAGGTTGATAGTAGCTGGCTACCAACGAATATGTAAGAGAAACATCTTGCATCCATTGAAAACCCATTCATACATTTATACATCTATAGACTTGTACAGAAAATGAATATAACAGATACATTCCGAAATGTAACATATATATAGACTCTATAAACGGTTCTTCGTACATACATACATCTATGGACACTAGGTATTATTTAGTACTAGAAGTGTACCCGCGCACTGCTGCGAGTAACTTTAGTTTTTTGTTCAAACTAAATGGGATGAAAGAATCAAAGAAAAGAAATGACTTTGTAATTTAGTAGAGTGAAAAAAATCAGTTAAACGCTTCGCCACTTCGGTTTTGTGTTGAGTTAGAAATAGAGAGAAGTGCAATAGAAAATGGATACAATGTGAGCCTTTCATCATTTGATGAATGATGATTAACATAGAAGTTAGACTATAACCATCAATGAAGGGTTCCATCCTTAGCTTATTTTTAAAGGAGTCCAGATGTAATAAGAACTGCTAAATAATTTGTCTCACAGCCGAGTTTTGTCATGTTGTCATGTTGAGGTCCCTGTATTGGTTGTAATTGTGTAGATGGTGAGATTTCATATCCTCTGTAGCGCTGCATTGTATAGTGCAGGATGTGAACCGTTAGATCATCTAGAGATGATCCAACGGTTGACATGCTGCGGTACACAATGCGGCGCACAGAGGATAAGCAAGTCAGATCATCTAGCTATGAAGTACTTGACCAGCGTATGTGAAGCAAGTCAGACCATCGGCTAGAGGTGGCAAATCGGGCGGGCAGGTCGGGTCAGTTTGACTTTTTAGAATATCTCGGGTCAGGTTGGGTCGGGTGATGGGCGGGTCGGGTCGGGTCAATTATAATATCTACTTTTTTTGATTGTATGTTGATTTGAGTTGGATTGGATGCTATTTGATCTCGGGTCGGGTCGGGTTCGGATCAGGTCGGCGAGTCAGGTCAGTTTGACTATATGAAAAATTTCGGGTCGGGTCGGGTTCGAGTCGGGTCGGGTCGGGCGGGTTCCTCGGGTCGGGGTCAGGTTCTGCCACCTCTACCATCAGCATATATAGCAGCGCATCACGTGGTTGGATCTCCTCGAGATCCAAGCCAACACGAATCTGCGTGCGATCCAGTGGCCCTCATTACGGGCATGATATTTTCCCATTTTATATAGGATATATATATATATGTGGAGTGAATAGTCGGATAAATTGCCCGCTCGACTACTATAAAGTACACTTGATCGAATATGAATTCATAATAATAATAAAACATGAAATTATTGTGCCTTCTCGATCCGGGATTCTCAGCAAGTCTCATGATATAATTAATTCTGTACCATCGCGTACCGGTGAAAAAGGAAAGAGCAGGAAACGAATTCAGCTCGTCGAAGGCCGCTCCAAAACAGAAAGGGTAAATCACCTGTGCCAAAAGAAATGGATCCAAATTCCAAAATACGACTTATATACCAGCTGATCAATGTATTCAGTAAAACTTCTCTGATCAGTGCAGATGTTACTTCATTTTTTTTTTTTGGTGCTAATTAAGTATGTTTTGAACAAATGTGTCGAATCGACTCTTGGATGTCAACAAATTGATTTATCACAATCCTGTCACATTAAGTCATCAATCAGAAACTAAAACCTCAGTCTGAGATCATAATTCAACTAATGTTACTATGTAAAAAGGATTGTATATATAAAGGGGCATATATGGAATTTTTCATGCGGATATACTCTAAATTGCACGGCGAGTTAACTACTGCACACCTTTGTAACAGAATATTCTGATAGACAGTATAGTATACATGAGAAAATTGTAAATTTACAAAAACTGGTACGCCAGATCGAGCTACATGAACAAGTATCTATTGATTGCGATGCGCTCAACTAAGACAAAATTATGTGCTTATACGTACATATTCCGGTTTTGCCAGAATCGATCTACAGGTAGGAAAAATAAAGAATCCATTCCTCAAATACAAATCTAAACAAATTTACAGAATATATATCTCATGCAATTAACCTTCATAGATTAATTAAGACTACAGCCTCAAATATTTATGTAGCCTAAAATTCACCTGACGCCTGCCCTCGATCCATCGCTACTGTTTCAGCTGCAACTCCATAAGTGTTGGTACTTGTCTCACTAAACAAGTGATATCAGGTAGTATTGCTAGAATCCGTAAGTGGAAGTAACCGGGCCTCTAACAGAACTCATAATATTGGAAGCAATTGCAATTAAGCTTGTCATCACTGCGAGAACTATCATCGTCCCTGCTAATGCCTTGTCTTTTCTTGTCGCAATCCCGTGTACATCCCTGCATAACATTGTTTCTTATAGTTATCATCTTTGTAGTCCGTATTATGTAAGTAAAAAACTAGGAACTCGCTTATCAATCCTAGGTTGCGGTACGCCAGTACCCAAAACTAGAAAGCAGAAGCGTGTGGTGAAAAAGTTCGAGGTAACGTTTTTTTTTTTTTTAATTACAACTAACAAACTATAATCTCCTGATTGATAACAAAGATATTATATTACCTTAGGACAAGCACCCCGGGAAAGATCAGCGAGACACAGACAGCGCAGGTAGAACCGGAGTACTGAAAAATGATCCATATGTTTGGAATAGCAATTGCTGCGACATATAGCAGTCCCATCAAGACCCCGGTCAGGAAAAGAAACCTCGGATTATCTGACGCAAGCGGTCTTCTTTTCGGGAAAAGAAACTCGTCGACGTTTAATCTCAGGGAGTAATGCAGCAACGGGAATACGAGGACCAAATGGAGGGCATAGCTGAGCCTGACAATGTCATTGAGGAACGGAGGCACGAGGGTAGAAGAGGTGGTGTTGTCGAAATTGGAGAGAATGTCTGCCATGGTGGACTCACCAAAGAGAAGGTACCCAAAAAAGCCGACGGTAAAGTAGATGACGGAGCACAGAGCCAGGGAGATGCGCACTGCTGATGTCATTTCAGATGTCTTGTTCAGTTCAGCACGGATTGGATGAACTGCATTCAGTTCAAATAAAATAAATTTTCAGTGAGTAATTATTATATATTAGTTAAACCAGAATTCATAACTAAGGAAAATTAAAACCTATGATGTTCAATATCTGGTAAATTCTAAATACTTGATGCAATTGATTTATGAGTGCTGTGCCTTATCATACCATATGACAATAAGGATTATCAGAGAATCATCTGACATTGATGCAGAAAGTCAAAATGCAAGGAACAAGAAATTATGCTTGAACTATTTTCTCATTTAAACAAGAGAAACATCTTGCGTCCATTGAAAAACCCTCCATACATCTATAGACGTGTACGGAATGTAACAGATACATCCCGAAATGTAACAGATACATTCCGAAATGTAATCTATAGACACTATGGATGATTTTTTTATGGACGCTAGGTGTTACTCTTTAAACAACTACTTAAAGTTCTGAGTCTGTAAATTAATGATACCAAAATTAATTCAAAAATCTGTAACCCAATTTTTCTGGATAAGTCAAGTGAAAGATAATTACCATTGAAATGGAAGGTGAATGCCACAACGATGACAGGAACAGCAGTGAATACATCAAAGAAGGATGGCATGTGACTGAAATCAGGGAAGAGCCTGGGAGTCTTAGTTTTCCCTTGAAACAGTGCATAGATGGCTATGCCCAAGCTTATGCACATGAACAGCACAGCAAGCAGAATCGATGCTGCTGATGTGAACCTCAATGAATCTGCATTAAGCAACACAATTTCTTTCAGGTCCTTTTATATATACAGCTATACCAAAAAAATATAAAGCAGCAACAACAAATAGAAGGATATTGTATCTTAATTTAAAGCAATAATTAAATTGCAGTACTGATTGAACTTTTAGGATTCAATTTATACTTTGTTCGTTTTGTCTTCAATCTGACAAGATTTTGTTAGGCCATTTCCTGATTTCTCCCATTTTTTACCCTAGTAAAAACTAAACTAAATAAAGCCCACAAATAGAAATCCTAGATATCTAATCAGTTTGTCCCAAACCCAAAGCAACGTGAGTCACATTGTCATTTTATGAAGTTATGAAACAACGTGAGTCATGTGACGAAGCATATATATATTTCTCTTGCTGAACTACTACTGACAATAAGTCAATAACAAGATCTGGATTTGTGCTGACTCGGTTGGTGGTGGGTTACATTAAACAATGATATACCCTCAAGGTAGGGCTGGCAAAAAAGTTCGTAGCTCGTAATTCGTTTGAGTTCAATTCGGTCTGAGCTCGATTCGGTCTAAGCTCGATTCGATTTTTTGTCAGCTCGAGTTCGATTTAGCTCGGCTCGATTTTTTCTTGATTTGATTCGGATTCGATTCGTAATAGCTCGATATATAGTAATTTGCACATTTTTTGAACTATTTTGTCAAAATTGTTTGTAATAATATACCTAATTATTATTTAATTAACAAAATATACTTATTTTATTGTTAAATTAATAAAATATAATTTTTTAATCATAATTTATTATAAAATTAATAAAAATAGCGATAATTTGTTTATATTATCAAAAAAATGACAAAATAATATACTTATTTTAGCTTTAATTATCTATGGTAATCATAATTTATTATAATAATTGAGCTCATATGGAGCTCGGAGCTCGATTCGAGTTCGAGTTAGTTCGATTCGGTTTCGGCTCGGTTCGATTTCAGCTCGATTCGATTTTGGCTCGATTCGATTTCAGCTCGACTCGGTTTAGATAAAATTCGATTCGATTCAATTCGTTGCCAGCCCTACCTCAAGGTGAGTAACGGTAGAAATCAAATTTTGTTTTTTTTTTTTTTCTTAACATTAAACAACAATACACTCTCGTGTCTCGGGTCCCAATCTGCTGCCATAAAAAACTATGGCAGCAAAATGCCATAGTCTATCTGGTCTATCCAATAAATTTGAACGACTCCGATTTTAGCAAATAGGGGTGCTTTTTAATTTTGGGTCCCACTGTTATATTAAGTAAAACTATGGCAGCAAACTGCCATAGAAAAAACTATGGCAGCGGATGTGAATCCCTCGTGTCTCGACCGTCCATGAGGATTCCATAACAATAAATTAGAAGGGACAAATTAGTGCGTCGACTGGTGCATGCCCTAGAATAATAATGTATTAAACCAACCCCAGTAGAAGAACAATGTATTAAACTATTAATGTTAGCCATGTGATGTGATCGATCGGTCAAAAAAAAAAAAGAAAAAAAAAATGCAATGCAATGCAATGACAGCCATGGAGTTAGGGAGATCGAACTCACCGACGCGCTTGGCCAGCACGAGGGGGAGGAGGACGAACGCGGCGATGATTAGCAGCGCGACCTCCCGGCCGTTCCACCACTGCGGCCCGAACCACTCCTGCAGCACCCCGCCGCCGTGGTTCCCTTCTCCCCCCGCCGCTGTCCCCGACATCACATCCCCTTCACATCACAAATTCAAATCAATCATCAGAAGTATATCTGGAAGTTTTTAGAAGGCTGACGACAAAGAGACTCAGCTGGATTATGAAATCAAATTTGTAACTAATCTATGATCGATGATGAAGTACGGTACCTATGATGATGAGGTACATGACGAGAGTGCCGGCGGTGGTGAACGCGACGCACAGATTGAGCACCGTGGACCCGGGAGCACCGAAGGCGTCCTTCATGATCCCCGCGTAGGAATTAGGCGCGCGCAGGGTCGACCAGCCAGTGTACCGCAGCATGAACTCGACCGAGACGTCGGCCAGGAGAGCCACAGCGGCGATTAGTAGAAGAGCGGGGATCACGCCGAGCACCTTCATGGCAGCCGGGATCGACATGATCCCGGCGCCAACAATGCTCGTCGATACATTGAACACCGCACTGGACACCGATGCGCCACCCTCTAGCGTGGGTTTGTCGAGAAGAGGCTCGGTCGACGACTCCGGCACTTGCGATGTCTTCAATGCCGGCGTCATCGATCGATCACTACTGATTGTTGCTTTGGTCTCTTTCTCCCTCTGAAGAAGAATTGAAAGGTGAGATTGGTGAAGACTGAAGAGACTTAAACAAACAAACTAACAAGTGATAGGTTGGTTGGTACGTTGGAAGGAAAAAATGATTGGTGTACCTGGACGGGAACGCGGGTTAAGTCGTAGTTAATATGGACAAGAAGTGTAACGAGGATGGTTTAATAGGACAGGGAGAGTGATCTGTGTTCAAATTAAATTAATCGTCTTTTTTTGTCATGTACTTATGTGTTATGTCTAGTCGAGTAGACTATCTGGTTTAGGAATAATGAGGGAATGTATTTTTTTTTAAGTTACTCGTGGAAAAATTCTACTGCTACGGCTACTGCCTACATGAACATTATTTCGATTCTACCTGAAACTGAAATATGAACCGACTCATTTTATGGCCCAATCTTAGTTTCCCGGGCCGAGATGTTCTAAAGCCCATCTTGTATCATGCTCGGCCCAACAACCCAACTTCCACACTTTCAATTGAAATGGACTTCACATAGAATAGCTCATCAAGGCCCACAGAAGAACTAAATAACCTCATGTTGGGCCGACGCCTCTATCTCATCTTCTGGTTCGTGTTTCCACTTTCCAATGGTAAGTATAATATAACGAGTTAATTACCAAGAAATATATGTATTCAATATTTGAACTTTAACTTTATCTTATGATAATGATACCATTAGAGACTAGAGAGAGCATAGAATATTCGAAAGTATGTGGCAGAATGTGGACATGTTACATCTGACAGTGATACTTATCTTGGTGGGGTCATCTTTCTATGATTTAATCTTTTCTTTCCCCCATAAATTAACGACCAAACTCTATTTAGAAATAATAAATATGAAAGGTCATTGAGCATATTATTAAGGCTTAATCTTTGCTATACCCATCAAAACTTGCTAAATAGCCAATATCTCATCAAACACTCTTAATAGCCAATATACCCATCAAAAATTCATTTTCCTTGCTTCTATCCCCTTTTATTTATAAAAACAACTATTAATATGTTATAAATTACTAAAATTACACTTTTACCCTTCATTTAAAGTGGAGATGTCCATTTAAGTGTTTTAGAAGATAAAGTGTGCTTCTCTTTTTTGACCTCCTATAATGGTTATTAAGCACCGATATTTTCTTAATGTTGGAAAATATAGAAAGAGGGAAACCAATTTTAGCATCAAACGTTATAAACTCTTAGTTCCAGTATAAATACTATGTTGTGTAATGATATATGTATAAAGCATGGTATAAAGGATTCTAAGAGAATAAATTTTGAGAAAAAAAAAGATCTTGCATAAGAAATTAACTCAAGGCATGGATGTTAAAAATCACTGTTGTTTCTTTTCTTATCTCATCCAGTCAAGAATTCTAAGGAAGCTCACCATTTAATAAAAAAAAGTATAATGGTCCATTTAAATTTGATCTTAGTTAAATGATATGTTAAATGAATAAAAGGGGATAGAAATAAAAAAGAGAATTTGATGGGGATATTGGCTATTTAGCAAGTTTTAAAAGGGATAGAAGTAATAAAAATGAATTTGATGGGTATATTGGCTATTAGGAGTATTTGATGGGTATATTGGCTATTTAGCAAGTTTTGATGGGCATAGCAAAAATTAAGCCTATTATAAGATGAGGAGCGATCAAATAACTATGTTTTTAGTGACCGATCGGTGACCGTGAAATTAAATATGAAATAACTACAATTTAAACTGTTAAATGACAAAACTAATTGATAGAATGTGTTGTATATATAATGTTTTATGTGTATACAAAAAATTATATTATTTTGATTTTATTTACATATGCATCAAGCATTAACAAAAATCGACGGTTCAAATTTTATGATTTTTTCTCCTTTCTTGATGACTATCGAAACGATGTTAAAACTTTATCATTTTTTGTGTATATATTATTTAGATGATTTAGAATACATCTAAAGGTTTAGATTTGTCAATTTATATATAAATAGTAAAATGGTCACTACAGTTACCAAAGTTCATGGTTATTGGATCCCTCCTCTTATAAGATATCATATAGTTTGATTTAGTCAAACGAACTAATTACTTAATTAAACGCACTAATTATTCAACTTAACATAAATTTATAAGTTGAATAATTATTCAAGTTATCATATATTGTGCTTAAAATGAAAAAAAATAACTAATAATTTAACTTAACATACTAAATATTCAACGTAACGTTAACTTATAATTAGCATACCAAGTTGATGTTAAGTTAATGCTAAATAATTACCATGCTAATATAAGTTGATACTAAATATTTAACATATTAAATTGAATAATCAATATGTTATGTTGAATAATTAGTTCCTTTGATCAAGTCAAATTATATGGTATTCACAATTACATCATCAGTAGTATCACTATAGCATTTTCCATATCTATACTCCTTAAAAAAACAAGCTAAGGATTGGACCCTCCATTAATAGTCATAGTCTAACTCTCATCTTAATCTCCATCCATCAAATAATGAAAGGCTCACATCGCATCAATTTCATATTGTATTCTTCTCTATTTCTGCCTCAGCACAAAATCGAAGTGGCGAATTGTCTGACTGACATTTTAAAGCATCAACTGCTAAAGTCACAAACCTATTTCTTTTCTTCTCTTCGATTCTTTCACCCTATTTAGCTTGAATGAAAATTAAAATTGCATGCAGCAGCGTGCGGGTACGCTTCTAATCCTTACTATATATAAAAGCATATTGGAAAAAATGACATGAAAGGGCTATCTTCCCCAAATAAGAAACCTGAGCCGTTAGTCATTTTCTTGGATAGATCAAAACCGTTGATTTACTTTAATGCCTGTTGACGTTAATATCTTAGCCCATTAAAATTTAAGGCCTATTACATATTATCTTAAAAATTTATTATAAAAAATAACAATTCCAGTCCAAAGCAATACGTAGACTCTTTACTAATAAAAAATAAAGAACCCAACTCAAAGTCTGAAAAGTCTCCCCCGAACCCAGAAAAAATAAAAAAAAAAAAAAAAAAAAAACAAAAAAAAAAAAAAAAAAAAAACTCAAAAGTCTGAACCTGAGCCTGAACACAGCATGCAATTCGAAGCTTCTGTCGAGTGGAAATGTGGTGGAATACTTTTTTCAAAAAAAAAAAGAAATGCGGTGGAATACGCGCCCCTCCATTTGACCTCAAAGTCAACTTGAAATACCCAAAACACCCTCACCTCACGCGACCTTCTCCAGTTCTCCCTTTTCAAAGCGTGCTACTGTTACCTTTGCACACTTTAGGTCTGTCTGTCTGTCCCATTGGTTCTCCAGCTTGGAGAAGGCCAAGCAAGAGCATCCCTTTTCCCTTCCGTTCTGCTCTGTTCCCCCACCCAATCAATCGCAATCAATCAATCAATCCAACCGGTGAGTTCTCTGTTCTTCGTTCTGTGATTCTGGGTTTTCTCAAATTGGGTTTCGAATTGTTGGGAAATTAGTTATGTAAGGTTGTTGGGATTTTGGGTTCTCCCTTTTGTTTTTGTTAATTGGGTATTGAAGGAAATTTATCTATGAACTGGTTTCTGACCAACTATTCCGCAAGTACCAAAGTTTTAATCTTTATTCAAGTTTGTAGCCTTTTGTTTTTTTATTTATGTAAGTGCACTAATTTAGGTCTTTTAGTTCAGAATTATTTCACTCTTATTTTCTGTGGTGCTCTTTCTGATTTCTCATGCCAGTATGTATTTGTCCTGTTAGTCTTTACCAGAGAAGTAACCATTGTTAATTGTAATATTGCAAGTTGCAATTTTTATTATAAGTTATTTTTTTATGAGAAATTATCTTTGCCCCAAACTAAATTGGTAATATTTTCTCTTTCTTTCTCATACACTCATGAGTGAATTTCTTTTTATTCTTGATCTTTCTATTGTATATATATATAAGTGTTTTGTTCGATTGAGGATGTGAATTGCAACCGGTAAAAGTGATTTGTTGTATTTGAAAAAGAATTTTTAACTAAAAATGTATTTGGGTGTGGTTAAGGGGGTTTTTTAAGGGGTGCAGTGATCAACTTATATCCATTTTTTATATACATGACAGCTATGTTTAATTACAAAATTGTCATTTTTTAATTCTTCCAGTTGACTTGGTGAGCTAGTAGCTGTTAATGTAACAGAAGCTGCAATAACATCTTATATTTTTAAGTTGTCAAGGCAAAAATGGCTTCAAAAGGGACAGAAAATTCCAAACCTGAAATCCAAGACGAAGTATGCTCGGCAAAATCGATCAACTCCTGCACTACCATAGACGAAGTGTCCGTAGAGAGCCAATCGACGAAAACGAAGCATCGATTGCCATTCTTTAATTTCTTTAAATCGCATTCTGCTCCTATTGGTACCCGGTTTAAGAAATTCGGGCCATCCCCTTCTGTCAAGTTTAGACAAATTGCACTGGAAAGAGATGATGTTTCCCGTTCTGTCCAGTCGGAAAATCACGATTTGCCCGAAGACCAGTACTGGCATTCCCGGCTGCACTTTAAAGAAATCGACTGGGCCCATGTATGGACCTTGGCCAAAGCTTGGATCAGAGATCCTTTCAACATGGTTCTCTTTGTATGGATTCTGTGTGTTGCCGTTTCTGGTGCAATTCTCTTTATGGTTATGACCGGCATGTTGAACCGCGCATTACCCAGAAAATCACAAAGGGATACTTGGTTTGAGATAAACAACCAGATATTGAACGCACTGTTCACCTTGATGTGCTTGTACCAGCACCCGCAAAGGTTATACCACCTGGTGCTTTTGCTCCGGTGGCAACCAAAAGACATCCTGCACCTGAGGAAGATATATTGCAAGAACAGCAAATACAAGCCGCATGAATGGATGCACATGATGGTTGTGATTGCTCTTTTGAATATAAACTGCTTTGCGCAGTACTGTTTGTGCGGTTTGAATTTGGGTTACCCTAGGTCCAGAAGACCCGCAATTGGGGTTGGTATATGTATCTCAGTGGCTATTGGTGCACCAGCTTTTGCAGGATTGTATAATGTGCTTAGCCCTCTTGGAAAGGATTATGATGAAGAAGTAGATGAAGAAGCACAACAGTCTGTGTCACCTCTTACTAGTTCTGGTACATCTGGTACAGGTACAGGTACGAAGCCAAGTCTTGGAAAGCTTAAGTCTTTTGAGAGAAGATACTCTTTCGTAAGTGATGAGAGGAGATTTTCAGACACCCAACCTGTATGGATCGGTGGCATACTTGATTTCTGGGACGACATCTCGTTGGCGTACCTGTCAATTTTCTGTATCTTTTGTGTTTTCGGCTGGAATATGCAGAGGTTGGGGTTTGGTAACATGTTCGTGCACATTTTTACTTTCATCCTCTTCTGTTCGGCTCCCTTTTTCATTTTCAATCTTGCTGCGGTGAATATTAACAATGAGACCCTACGCGAGGCCTTGGGTTTCACAGGCATAATTCTTTGCTTCCTAGGTTTGTTTTACGGGGGTTTTTGGAGGATCCAAATGCGAAAAAGGTACAACCTTCCCGGAAGTAAAGTTTTGTGTTTCAGCCCCTCGGTTACAGATTGTTTCCAATGGTTGTGTTGTTGCTGGTGCGCCCTTGCACAGGAGGTGAGAACTGCTGATTACTATGGAATCACTGACGATAGATCATATGTCAGTCAAAGAAATCGACTGGTGGATGGATCCCCATCCTCGATTTCTCCTTTGCCAAGAGAAGACGGTACGCCGCTTTATACGTCTGGAAGTAGTTCTCCTTTTGCTGGAAGATCTAGCCCATATAAAACCGGGAGCCCGGCTAGGATGATGAACCCACCTCTGCCTTCTGTCATAGAAAAAGACGAGTCTTCGGTGAAATAAGTTTGTAGGGAAATTCTCGTTGTGTGTATATTTTCTGAGTTCTTCCATGGCTGAAACGTTATACGTTTACACATTATGTGAGTGTAAATTGGGGTGCCAGTATTTTGTTTGACAATATATTTTCATTTGCTCCCCGAACACCGGGTGAATGATTGATTTCTCGCGTCTTATACCGCATATATGCTGTGTTTTAAAGCTTCTTTGTATTAAGTAAGAATTTATCAGAAATCGAAACGTTTTAAAAGGTTGAAAATACTGCTCCTTTCAGAAAAATTCATTGCAGGGATATGTACAGAAACTCAGACTTAGATACTCAGCTCAGTTATTGTAGTTGCTTTCTTTGACATCTTTCACTATATAATTATTTAACTGGTATTGTTTTTTTAGACTTTTGCCTCCAGACTAGAAATATCTATTGAGGAAAATATTTGAAAGAGATAATCATGAATTTTTAATTTACCCAATTCCTGGGAATCAAAATATTTTATCTAAAATGCTAGAAATTATGACAATAATAAAAAAAAAAAAAAAAAACAAGATCAGTGAATTGTATCAAACACATCGAATACATCGAATGGCACTGGAGGAACTCAGAGTACAATACTGAATATTCGTTAAATCAAACACAGTGAATCCAATGGAGAGAAAAAAAATGAACAAATTCTTTATTCAATGATGTCAAATCATGATCTTTGAATATAACCATGGTTGACCGTCTGGTGTGCAAGATGTTTTCATACCTACTTGCTTCATCTCTCTCTCTTTGGGACCTTGGTTTTGATGTACTACAAGACTATTGTTCTCTAATCAGTAATCATAGGTCTGTACCAGTAATTCAGTATCACCAAGATTTTCTCTGCTCTTTTTTTCAAGATCAGTCCCTGAAGCTTTGGATTTCACAGGTATCAGTGAATTCCAATTACTTTCCTTTAGTTTCATATTTTCATTCTCTAAGAACTCACTTTCCTCTTCCTTTTTCTTCACATCTTTTTGTTAAAGATGAAAGGGCAGATGTGTTTGTAACTTGTTTCTTCTTCAGAACCAACTAATGAACATCATTTTAGATTATTTTTGTTATAAATTTATAATTCGATCTGTTCTGTGAGATTATATTTTTCCACAACAATTTTTTCAAGACACCGGTTCATCGTTGATCTGAGGGTAAATGGTTCTATTTTATTGAGTCGATATGAATGTTGAGCATGGAGGTGAAGAGTTTTACCAGTTTATCTGATACTTTTTTTTTTTGTCAATTTTAATGGAATAGCCCGTCTCAGTGCTTGGTATATGAAATTTTACTATTTATTCTAATTTTCAGGAGAATTTTGCACTACAGTAGAAGGTCATTACACTCGAAAATAAAGGACTAAAATGCCCATTAATGAGAATAGCGAAATAACAGATCTACAGCAAGAAGAAGAACACAAAGTCTATGAATGTCTGGCCGGATCGGGACACTGCACCCTCGACATTCCATCCATGGAGCAGACTTTCATACTGAAAGAACCTGAAAAAAGGAGGAATATCGTAAACATCCTTCTTGATGCTGTCACTAGAAAGGAGGAAATTTCAATGTCAGTGCCGTCTCCTGCAGGCAATAGTCCATTTTTTGGTGCACACTTTGTAAGAAAGTTCAATTGGGATGAATTCCTTTCCAAATGCAAGAATTGGTTAAAGCATCCTATGAACATCGGACTTCTAATCTGGTTTCTCTGCGTTGGCGCCTCTCTGATGATGCTTGGGTTACTTCTTATCGGTGCACTAAACAAAGCGTTCCCTACAAAATCGTTAAGAAACCGTTGGATTGAAATAAACAACCAAGTACTAAATGGTCTTTTTACTCTTATGAGCCTATTTGAACACCCGGACCTTTTCCATCATCTCTTCCTACTTTGCCGGTGGAGACCTGACGATGTTACGGAACTAAGAAAAAAATATTGCAAGAATGGCATGTACCGACCGCATGAATGGGTCCATATTACAGTGGTGGTAGTTTCCTTTCATGTCACTTGTTTCTCTCAGTATGCACTTTGCGGTCTTTACTGGGGATATAACAGTAAAACCCGACCGGAGTTTTGGGAGAACTTTTTCTTTGTTCTGGGGCTAGCATCACCAGTTTTTGCCGGTTTGTACATGGTCTTTAGCCCTCTTGGAAGAGAATCTAAATCTGATTCTGATTTAACCGAAGACATTAATCAGTCTGATGAAACCGGCTTGAAGGGAACGCCAGTACTGGACCTGAATTGGAATGGAGGCTTGTTCGACTGCACTCATGATCCTACCATTTGGAGCCTCTCGTTCTTCTGCACTTGCTGCATGTTCGGTTGGAACATGCAGCGGCTGGGGTTCGGGGTTCGGGAACATGTATGTGCATATGTTCACATTGCTTCTGCTATGCATCGCTCCGTTCTGGGTACTCAACATCACGGCACTCAACATTAAGAACCTCGTGCTGTCGGATGTCATTGGCTACACAGGAATCTTCTTTTGTTTTTACGGGTTACTATACGGGGGATACTGGAGGATTCAGATGAGGAAGAGACTTAAATTGACAGGTAATAAATTTTGTTGTCGATCTGCATCGTTGACTGATTATATGCAGTGGCTGTTTTGTTGGTCTTGCGCTCTCGCGCAAGAGATCCGCACTGGTAATTCGTATGTTGAGGATGAACGATTGTATCGGACGTTGATGGATGCTGACAGCAATGTGAGTGGTTCGAGCACAGTGGCTACTAATGAGTCTCATTCCGCCACAATTGCACCGGTTCAGCCAGTAATAACGATTCGATGTGGCAATGAGGCAGTTGTTAATGTAGAGAATGTAGAGAGTATTTCAAGTTCTGATGAAGCTGTCGGAGAAGTACCGTTGCAAAAGTCTTCTTCATGACTTCTCCATTTAATGTTTGTATATTTGAAAGATATGTGATTTCATTTTAGTATCTAAAGGATGAATTAGGCAGTTAACTGTTGAATTAAACAAGAAAATTCAGAGAAATTATCGTAGTAACAATCCCTTTCTTCTTCTTTTTTTTTTCCCAAAAACAAGAACTACCATAGATTATGATGATCCTGTCTCAAAAATTCATCTTCATGATGGATCTTCATCCATATGATCTGTATTTGAGTCAGCATAGTAATTGTTAATACTACCGCAGTATCTTTTTTTTTTTTTTTTGGTTTCTCCTATATGATTGATTGATTTTTCTTTTTATAATTTCCATAATTCAATTCATAGTTTAATTTAAGCTGTAGAGCATACTGACAAGATTCGCGATTTAGCAAATAATTCGTTTTTTTTTTTTTTTTCATCCGAGCTGAATAAATTTACGTACAACATTAATTTATATATAATATGCCTTCGAAACTGCTCAACTCTTAAATATTGGGAGTCTAAACTGCTCAACTCTTATATATTCATAAAGAACCCCCCATCCAGGTTTCGAACCTGCAACCTCCCACACGGTGAGCATTGCTTTTGCCACTAGACCAAAGACTGGTTCTCCACAGACACGGCACTGTAGATTGTATCTATGCTGATAACTGATAAGTACACTGCAGGAGCCCACTCTATAAAACGAAACAAATTTATCTATTGTTCTGGAACATCCAAGATAGAGACGGCATCGGTAGCTAAACATGTCTCAGCACTGTCCCCAGCTCATGCCCATATTTCTCCAAGCAAAAGATTATGTTATGAAAATTCAGACCCACAAAAAGTTTGTGAAAAAACGGTGGGTGCTGGATTAAAGAGAGATTCTTCCTCTCTGAAAGTACAGCTCAAAAGCTCCTTTCTTGTGTGAAATGCCTGACTTTTGAGTGACTACTTATACAGAAACATCTTGTGTCAATTGAAAAACAATCCATACATCCATAAACGTGTACGGAATGTAACAGATACGCACTGAAACGTAACCTATGGACGCTATGGACAATTTTTCTATGGACGCTAGGTATTACTCCTACTTATATGAAGTGGAAGTAGAGAAGTATAATACACACAACCAACCAGACAACCTTTTCTATGATGTACAATACAAGAAAGGAATATATCTAGCTACACTGATTTATAAATACATTGCATACTGTTCCTCTTTCAATTAGAAAGCATCAAACTTGCAACTCTGCACCAGTATCAATGGCTGTAAGTAATTTTTGTTCTAATTTTTCGTATTAAAACAGAAGTAAAGATAGAAAAAAATAAAATAAAATCTTGTTCCCTTCTCTCTTTTTCCCCTTTAAGACCCTAAATTACAAAATTCAGTACCAGTAATGTTACATATGAATCAAATTACCCGAAAAAAACAACCTTGTTTCTTCAATTATGTCTAACATAATTTCAATTGTTTTGCGACTAACAGGTTGTGGAGCTGAAGGTTGGAATGCATTGCGACAGGTGCATCAAGGCAATCAAGAAAGCTATCAAGAAGATCGACGGTAAGAAGTCCGATAACAGATAACCTATGTAATCTATCTACAATTAGTTTCTCCATATCTATTTCCAAAGTATGTTAAAAATCTTGTGAAAATCTGAGCAGACATGGAGAGCTACCAACTCGACGCTGAAACGAACAAGATCACAGTTACCGGCAACATCACAACAGAAGAGGTTGTAAAGGTCCTACAAAAGATCGGCAAAACCGCTACATCTTGGAGTGAGGAATGATGAGTGTTCTGCACATATCATGAAGCCAAGGGCACAACATGAGGAGATGTTAGTTACCAGTTTCAACTCTAAATGCACTTAAACTGAAAAGGGTTTCATTTTGGCACTGAGCAGAGATTATAATCTATATATTTGATGGGTATTTTTTAAACTAGGTAAGAAAGGAAATTAAGGGTCTAATTGTTCATAATTATTGTTCATGTAATTAAATCCTAGCAAGTAATAACAAATAACAAACAAAATTTCTTGGTGTTTTCTGAATTTTACTGTCAAATTGTGCTGGGAATGTTCCAACTTTCTGTTGCAAAAATTGAAAGCAGAAATAGTCGTCATATTTAACTACTTATTAGCTTTTCAACAACTCCTTTAACTTGGAATAAAGATTAGTGTTTGCCTAATTAATAAATTGATTTATCAAAGAAAATGACATGATATTAAAGGACATAACTTGAGCTATTTGACCAAATCAATTTCTTTTTTTTTTTTTCTCGATAAATCCAAAGTAATAGTGCAATTTTGAAACTTTTACATCCTAATAAGTAAACCCAATTTTGAAATTTAGCACACCCCCTAATAGCATGACATATTGACATTGTCGTCCTTCACCTATGAACCGTTAATTGAACAAGTTTATGCTTCACCAACCATTGACGTAGTCACAAATGTCGTTATATTTACTATTTCGCACATTAATCATTTTTTTTTAAATGGAAACTGATACATAGATACCATAAATGATATCAAAATCGATATTCACTGATTTGAATAACTCACTTATTATTATTATATATATATATATATTTTTTTTTTAAAAGTAGTAGCTTTTGAGCTATGGATTCCATTGCAATTGCAATTGAAAAGTATAACTTATTTATTTATTTTTTTTAAAAGTAGTAGCAAGTACTGTTTCACACGTTACTTATTTATTTATTTATTTTTTTTTAATAGCTTACTTATTAATACTAGTAAAGAGCTCACACATTGTTTTTGGCTGAAATTGTTATTTCTTATAATAAATTTTTAAGATAATATTTAATGGGTCTTAAATCGAGAAAATTGATATGGGCCTTAAGTTTTAATGGGTTGAGACATTAAAGTACGTCAACGGTGGTGATCAATCAAAGTAAACAATCAACGTTTGAGATTTATTCTTTGAAAAAGATAGAACTTTCATCTAAAAAATCCAATCTCCTTTTATTTTATTTTATTAGGAGTAAGGATGAATAATATATCGATTCTAATACCATTATCAATATCTTTATAAAATTTTTCTTTTTATATAACGAACCACTGGCAATGTTAGCGGCAAATGAAGTTTTTCTAACGAGAAGATTCATTTTTATACTTTCAGAAGTTATGGCCCAAATTGTGCCCATGACGCACATGAAGTATATGCATGTCGTCTTGGCCCACTGCCCACATATTTGAGAAAGTCATCGACTCTGTATAGTGTATACTATTCTCGTCTACAACAACCATTAACATGAGCCACACTATTGGTCACCGAGGCTACGGCCTAGTGGTAGTGACATGGGTTATCACCGTTGAGACCCGGGATCAAGTCCCATCAGGGGCTGGGCAGGAGATAATTTGGGGATTTGCCTACGGGCTTTGTTCAAAAAAAAAAAAAGGGAGACTATTGTGCTAAACGTTAGCATTTTGATCTGAAATGCTAATGCCTCAAAAATTATGTTATTGTATCTGAAATCGTGATTTATGATACTCAGTAAGTTCATAAAAAAATATTGGGGGATACAAAATTTTTCTATTTTAGAGTTTTCTTAGTATTTATTTTGTATTTTTGAGAAAAGCATGTACCAACATCAATATTTTATTATTATTTATGAGCTCTTTTCAAAAATTCAAAACAAACAATTAAAAAACTCCAAATATGAAAATTTTTTGTATTTCTCAATATTTTTATATGAATAATTTATTGAGTACCATAAATCACGATTTCGAATACGGTAATATAAATTTTGAGGCGTTAACACTTCAAACCGAAATGCTAACGTTAGCACAACAGTCTAACTCACATTAACAGAAATAATCATTCTAAAATGATTTAAATAGATTTTTTTACATATTAAATAATTAATTTATTCAAACAAAGATGTTAACGTACCAATTACATAAAATCGAATTTAAGGTTTGAAAACACATTTAAATAGTTGTATCTGTGATTTTAATCTATTTTGACTTCATTTGTGTAAATCATATTTAAAAGCTTTGAAATGCAGCGGATTAAAATTTAAATACATAAAGAAATCAACTTTACATTCAGAAACATATTTAAGTCGTCGTATTTTTTTTTTTAATTTATGTCTGCTCTTGTTTGTTGATATTAGTAGGCAAAATAATTCTAAATCAATTTTGAATAGCATCTCCTACCTTTTTTAAAGTATTGATTGTTACCAAATAATAAATTTAAAATAGCAATCACACAAAATCAAACTTAAACTCATTAAAACATACTTAAATGTTTTTTTTTATCTAAAAAGATAATATTTCTCTTATCAAACATGTTGGATTGTTGGCTCGAAACTTATTGACAATTTGATTGTACATATTCAAAATTTAAAATGTTTGACTCATTTTCCTTAATTAAGGAAGTGAGAAAAAAAAAAAAAAAAAAAAAGGGACCTCTGCTTGGTCAATACTGTTGTCTAGTTTACAAGCAGCAAAGCTAATTAATTATGTTGTTAATTAATTGTGCCATTCTTAATTAATTACATGTACCATTACGTAGTACACTAGATAGCATGAGAAAAAAGCTCGAAACAAATCTAAGATTGCATAAACTAATGAACATATATGACACTCGACTGACCCACTTCATACCCTCTACTGCGCAACAACACTCTAATCGTTAGATCTGCTTTAAGATTCGTGCAGCTCAATCTCAAGAAATCCCTCCTACAATCCGCATCGTCGATTGGCTGCGCAGTACTGACCATATCTCACTTCTAAATTTCTAATTAATTAATCACATATAAGATTATAAGAACAAGTCAAAGAATCAGCCATGACTAAGCTTAAACCCTCCACTCAATACTCACTTCAGATCTCTACAACTCCTCACGAATCCCACACAGTCACAGAACCACTTTGACTACCGGGCAGTATTCTGGCCGTTAGATTCGCTTTAAGATTCGTGCAACTCAATCTCAAGAAACCCCCTACAATCCACATCGTTGATTCGCTGCGAACTACAATAGAGGTAGTGATATAATTATGTACGTGTGCATCAGATGAGTGCAGAAAGGAATGAATCCCCTTTTCAGACAGAAAACTGAAGAAGAAGAAGAAGAGGAAGAAGAGCCGCCAGTCAAAGCACAAGGTTTGACCAGTCAACGGTCAAATATTCAAACCCCTTATATAACCCCAGCATGGAAGTCGTCCTTGCTTCCCTCATACCATACCATACCATACCATACCATCTCCACTCTCATCATACATACACATACAATACCAGCAACATCGATCATAGATCATATCATATCAGATCATATCAGAAAGTACCAGACTTTCAAGAAATCGGATCACAGAATTAAGCCTCAATGACTTCTCCTTCGGGCAGCCTCGATACGTCCGCCAATTCGCGCCCGGCGGCGGCGGCGTCGACGAGCTTCTCCTTGTCGAGCTCCTTGTTCGCCAATCTTCTCCCGGGAAGTACCGGTGCAGGTGCAGGTGCAGATTACGCGTCAAAGTTTCGGTCTTTGGCTCCTTCGATCCCGATCTCACCTCCTCCTGTCTCCCCTTCTTCGTTCTTCGCCCTCACGCCTGGCCCTAACCAAGCCGATTTCCTGGACTCTCCAATCCTGCTATCATCTGTTGTAAGTATAAAGATGTAATTGCATATATATATATACTGTGTATGCAAGCTTTATGATGTTTGTATATTTAATCTTTTATATATATATATGCTTAATTACCTCAGGCATTTCCATCGCCTACAACTGGAACTATTCCATCTCATCAAGAATTCAATTGGAGGGAAGAACAGCAGCAGGTTAAAGATGAGCAGAGATCATACCAGGATTTCTCGTTCCAGACGCAGCCGACATCGAACCAAATCATGCACTCATCGTTGTTCCATTCTACTGCTTCTGTGCCTCCATCGGTAAGTATATAGATTTCAGCAGATTATATATAGTTATAATTTCCAATATGAAATTATTAGTTTGTTAATTACACAGTCAAACAACACCTGTCATGTTAACTTGTAATAATATGTGATTATAATTAACTAAATCAGGTTAGTGCCCCATGGAACTATCAAGAATCGAATACTAACAACATAACCGGACCGATTCAACCGAATTCCTTGGAACCTCCTGCGATTCAAGCCAACGCTAGCAATTACAACAACCCGATTCAATCGGTGCAAACTTTGAGTAGGAGATCGGACGACGGTTACAACTGGAGAAAGTACGGGCAGAAACAAGTAAAAGGGAGCGAGAACCCGCGTAGTTACTACAAGTGCACCTTCCCGAACTGCCCGACAAAGAAGAAAGTAGAGCGATCGTTGGACGGGCAGATAACTGAAATAGTCTACAAAGGCGCGCACAACCATCCTAAGCCGCAGTCGACGAGGCGTAACTCAAGTTCCATGCAAGCGATTCAGCAAGCATCAGCGGCAGCAGGTGAAGCATCAGAATATTCTTTCGGTGCTCCATCCGGCGCCACTCCAGCTGCAACACCGGAGAATTCATCCACGTCTTTTGGGGATGATGATGTGGAGCATAGTTCCCAGCGGAATGTCGGGGACGAGCTCGATGACGACGAACCTGATTCTAAGAAATGGTAATTAATTAAGTAGTCACTTTTTATGAATTTTTTTAAGTTTTGAAAGGAAAGTGTTTGGTTATATCATCATAAACTCATAATTAATTAAGAACTTATTTTGTCTATATTTTCAGGAAAGAAAATGACGGCGAAGGAGTAACGATTTCAGGAAACAAAACAGTTAGAGAGCCGAGAGTGGTAGTTCAGACCATGAGCGACATCGACATACTCGATGATGGTTACCGGTGGAGGAAATACGGGCAGAAAGTTGTCAAGGGCAACCCTAATCCAAGGTTAATTAGATCTTTTCTTAAACCATCTTTCATCAAATTCATTAGCACACGAAAATGACTAATCAATTTGAAAAAAAGAAAAAGAAAAAAAAAGAGTTGAAAAGTAACTGCCGTAGAACAACTTCCATTTGGCAGTTGTGAGTTGCAGCCAATAAAATGATGAACTTAATTTCCACAATTAATTCCTTCTTGTAATTGTCACTTAAAAGTTTAAACTTTAAAGTCATGTTGAAATAGCAATTGAATTGGTTTAATTTGGTACTCTTACATCATACAGGAGTTACTACAAGTGCACAACGGCAGGCTGCCCGGTGAGGAAGCACGTGGAGAGAGCATCGCACGACCTGAGGGCTGTGATCACGACGTACGAGGGGAAACACAACCACGACGTGCCTGCGGCTCGTGGGAGCACCGCACACGCGCTCTATCGTCCCTCTGCTGACAACACGGGCATGTATCTCAACAATAGTAACTTAGGGATGGCGATCAGGCCATCCGCGATGACGAATTATCCGAACCCGTTTGTCGCCAACTCTATGTTTGGTACCAGAACAGACCCATCTGCCAGTACAAGCCAGGCCCAGTTCGGACACGGCATGATGCAAAATGCGGCCACTTACGGCGGCTTTTCAGGGTCCGATTACTACGCGACTAACTCGTATCTGAACCAGCAGCATCATCATCATGATCAGCATCAGCAGCAGCAACAATCACAGGAGTTGAGGGAAAGGGATATGATCATTGGCACATCATCATCAAGTGCCAAAGAAGAACCAAGGGATCATTCTGACATGCTCTTTGATGGGGATCATAATGGTTTACTATATTGACTATGATTAATTAATTAGCCTAGCTAGGGTTGACTTCAATTAAGTTCTAGGTTTTTTTTTTCCTCTGTTTTTTGGTCTTGTATTTTTGTATGTAAAAAAAAAAAAAAAAAAATTGAGACTAGTCAGAGGATATGGAACGCATTAATTTATTATTTTTTTTTAGGGGCCCAAGAGGAATTGTGAGTAAACACTTTTTTTTTTTAAAGAATAAAATAGAGATTAGGCCTTTGTTTGTAGCTTCTGATGGCATTTTGGGAAAGGCTTAGTTTGTCTTTGTACACATAAAATTAATTAAAATCTGTTTTGCTTATATTAATTCCTTTAATTTTTATCATTTATTTAATTCCAAAAAAGTCTAGTCAATCGGTCTCAAGTCAAGAAATTGAATGTTGATTTTTCTATTTGACAAGTCAAGCATTTATTTATTTATGTGTTGAATTTATATATTTTTTTTTAAGCCTGCGGTTTGTATGAATGCAACATATTAGATTCATCGAGTGGATCAAGAATTAATTTTTTTTTTTTTCCTTTCAACATATCAGACAATTCACTCAATCCAAAACACGCCTGAAAATAACATTCTGAACAACGGATCAATAAAGGCTTCATGTGTTGAAGAATATGATAATTCAAATTGGAGTAAATATACTGTGAGCTTAACCTCCAAAAATCTATCAAATCACCTCCAAATTTCGATTTATATGGCTCAATAAATTCTTTATATCAAAATCTTATAGGATACAAAAATCTTAAACAAATACTTAAAAATAGAAAATTTTTGTATTCCGTAAGGTTTTGATATAAAGAATTTATTGAGCCATATAAATCGAAATTTGAAGGTGATTTGATAGGTTTTTGGAGGTTAAGCTCACGGTATATTTGAGTGATTCAACCCTCATCTTTATATGTACATGTCTATACATCTATATATGGACAGATTTTCTCTTTTAATAGACATATAAGTTTGAGCGATTCAACCCTCATCTTTTATGATAATATAGTTGTGCTACTAAATTCAGATTAAACGTTTTAATTAGTAACTGATGTTCTAGGCATCTAGCTCTATGTAGTAAAAGGAAGATTGATCCAATGATTAGTGTTGGAAACATTGTGGAATCTTTGAAATCAGGGGTTCAAGATAATTGGCTGAAATATATACGAGCAGTATCTTCCTAATGCCACAAACATATTAAAGGTAGATTTGCTTTATTCAATGGTGATCAAACCTTCTTATCCGCAGTCAATAAAGAAGCAACGTACCCTGCTACTTTTCAAAGCTTAGAATTAAATTAAAAGGGTGCAATTTTGAGGCATATTTCTCTAATTTTACTGAGTGGTTCTTCTGTGGATTGGTCAAGCATCCTTTCATTTGAATCGAACGGTTATATATGATTCAATATATCTCTTTAATTGTATCTACATATATATCGTAACCGATTATGAAAAATGAACGTTCCATATTTCATTCCATCCATAGCAGAATTAGCCAATTTTATTATTTCTTTTACAGATGAGTCAGTTTTTATTCCATTGTTCGACAGCCACATAATTATTTTATTAATCTTCAAAAACTATAATCTTATAACAATTACATTTTTTTTATGGTATGATTAATTAGAAAAATAGACCATTACAAATTTGACAGATCTGTAATTAATTGACAGCATGAAATGTGGCCCTCATGTTTGTTCAAATGCGGCAGCTGCTGCCTGCCAGACTTTTGGAAACATACTGCTTGTTGACTTTGTTCAAATACCTGTAATGCTTTCTGATTATAAATCTTAATTCTTAAATAATGTTTGAAATTCGGATTAAAAACTTTTATAGACGTTTACATTTAGATGACTTGACTTTTATCTTTATCAAAAATAATAATAATAATAATAATAATAACCTATACTATTAAAAAGGGATAAATTTTTATGTACCATATCATCAATATTGTTTACCATTTTTTTGCTTGAGACTTTTCATCTATGTTAATTCAATGGCTTGTGTGTTTTTCCTCTCTTCGTTAAATAAGATGAACGTAATATGTCTAAAACAAAATTTAACCCTTAAAATAGTTCACCATTCATATAATCTTACTTATAAATTATTGCATTATTATTACGTACATCAAAAGATAAAAATTATATTCAAAATTTTGTTTAACATAAATCTTTAAATTTTTATAAAACTATTAATTATTTTTAAGGAGACTAGAATATTTTTGTTTTTAATGTATAAAGATATGACGGTTCCTATGGGCCAACTTAGCATCCTAACAAAAGAGAGGCTTAACAAATTAACAGTTGAATATTCGGATATTTCATGTTTGCTTCCATTAGATCTCCTAGAATCTCCTCCCTTTCCATTTTGGAATTAGAAAGTCCTTTATTTTTCTTGTGAAATGTTTGAATTAACTGGTCAGACATGAAGTGTTTGATTATGCACTCATTTCTGACGTTGACATTGCCTATTATCTCTTTAATTTGGAATATAAAGCCTGTCGTTTAATTTTATACAGTTTTTATTTCTGGGCATGATAACACTGTTATCCAGCTCTTTGATGCTCTTAACTAAAAAGGTTTTCGTTTTTCAAATTCGAATTTATATAGTTCAAAATTTATATATCAAAATTATGTGAGATTTAAAAAGAAAAATTGTTTGTAAAATTTTAAATAATTGTTACAGATTTTTAAGATGATCTTTGTCCATATACAAAATTTTGATTATTATTTTTGAGTCATCTTAATAAATTTAATACTTAATACTCAAATATATTGAGCAATATATATAAATAGAAATTTTGAAGATAATAAATTAACTTCTAGTTATGAGTATCAAGTGCATTGATGAACTGGTCTCACAAGCACTTTTATTTTCCTCATACTATTCACATACATACTCCTCGATTATCTACTCATCCAATTCATATACTCATATTTACTCATACTATTCCTTTTATGTCAATTATAAGTACAGAAGATACTTCCATAGTTCCATTGCAAGTGAAAGAAATACGGAATACCCACACAAATTGGAGTCCGGATTGCCTAGCGCACTGCCGAATGTGCAGCGCGCATCCGACGGTGCGCTAGACCTCGGAATCCAAACTCCTTACTTTTTACAAATCCCGAAGTCTAGTACACTGTCGGATGCGCGCTGCACATTCGGCAGTGCGCTAGATGATCCCGAGTTCACAAATTGACCCATTCATTTCCCCACCAACCAATTTAACATTCAAGCTACACAAATAAGGCAGAAATCTTCTTCCTGATTCGTTATTATTATGAATTTATGATGATATATTTTTGCTTTGAAGTGTTCTTTTCACTGCCCTGCCCCCTCTTGTCGTGGTCTGTAATATTTGACCAGAATTAATGGTCTCCTGCTACTCTCCTCCCAGATTTCATCTGTTGACTGCTTGGTCAACGTATTTGACCAGGTCTGATTTTTTTGTTATTATTATTACTTTATTACACAATAAAAATTTTAAATTTATGTGCCCTTGAATTTTGGGAGCTTGGGGATTATTTATGAGAGACAGGGATTGTTATCTTTTGTTACTAATAGTAAAAGGCAGCGTCATACTTTGAGCTTAAATTGTTATTTCTTATAATAAATTTTAAGATAACATATAATAGAATTTAAATTAAAAAAATTGATATGGGCCTTAAATATTTTTAATAGGTTGAGACATTTACGTTAATGGCGGTGATCAATCTAAGTAAATAATCAACGGCTGAGATTTATTTTTTTGGAGAAGATAGAACTTTTATATAAAAAAAATCTAATATTCTTTTTTATTAGAAGTTAGGATTAAACCAATTATTATTTGAGATTTGATACATGAGTCAACGAACATTACTGGCAGGAAAAATTCCCAAAAATAAAATAAAAAAAAATCTGAAGGCGACAAACAAAAGAGAAATATCTTGCGTCAATTAAAAAACCATCCATACATCCATACCTTATACAGAATGTAGCAATTACACTTCAAAATGTAACAAATACATCCCGAAATATAATATATGGACAGTTTTTCTATAAACGCTAGGTATAACTCTAAACAAAACAAAATTCTGCTGAGGCGCATTCAAGTCTGAAGAAGACCAAACAAACAAAAAGACGAGAACAGAACTGTGAACTGGTTTTGTGTTTCTCTGCACTTGGCATGGGCTTTTGTTTTTGTAATAAATGTAAAGCCTGTATTATGTTTATGTGCTCTTCCTGGTGATTGAATTTGAACCGTCGGATTTATTGGGCTTAATTAGTGGGCAGTGGGCTCCTCCTACGGACAATTTTATGAAATGCCCTTCTTTCTAAAAAGTTCAAACAAAATACCCCTCCTATAAAATCTTTGTCAAAATACCCTTGTGGGGTCTACATTTAACCTATCTTAACCTCCATTCTCCTTCCCTCCTATTTACTTTCCTTAATCTTTAATAAGCATAAGAATAAATTAGAATAATATCCTTTTAATAATAATTCAACCATTATACTAGTTTGTAAAAATATATCGGATCGATCTTAATATGGTGTTTTATAATAACAGATTGATTATATATAACTTCTAGTTCACTTTTTTAGTTCTTTTTTCATTGTCTAATGAAATTTTATATTTACCTTTAATAAAAAAATTAAGTTACTATTAAAAATAATTCGAGCATTTAAGTGGTTCTAATATATTTTAGTTCATTATAATATATTATATGCAAATGCCACAATAGTCTTTATTTTGTTTTTTATAAAATGTTGCCTATAATATATGATGAATAAAACATAATGAGACCAAATAAATAAATAAATATTTTTCTTGTTATGTCAATTTGATAAATATTTTCAATTTATTATCATATATATTGAAGATTAAAGAAAGTAAATAGATGGGAAGGGGAATGAAGGTTAAATAAGAATAAATATGGACTCCACAAGGGTATTTTGACAAAGATTTTAGAGGAGGGGTATTTTGTTTGGACTTTTTGGAAATGAGGGTATTTTATAAAATTCCCCTCCTACCTTTCTGCAGTTCATGTCATACGTGCAAACACACCAATTCTGAAAAACATTAATATGGACGCTGATACACAGTGGTCCCACTTTCACTGACATGCGGGTCCCACAAAGTAGAGCCCCCCACGTGTACCGGCAAAGTCATTGGGGCACTCGGGGGACGAAACATGCGGCATTTTATATTTTTCCAATCATTATACATGCGTATGTTTAAGAAAATAAATTACTTACCATAGATGGTACCTAGCTATATATGTATATGTGAAAAAAGTTCAGTCCTGTTGTAAGAATGGATGAAGGTGGTGGATAAATAAATTTTCTGGAAAGAAAAAAAAGCTGATGATGATAAGGCACACAACATTGTTTGGAAATTTAGTTTAAGTGTAATCTATGGGTCAGTTTGGCACCTCAAATTCGAAATAGAATAGTCTATTTTAGCTGAAATAGGGGGCCAAACACATTATACACTATATAATTTCATTTCAAACCACATGTATTAGTATTTTGTAAATCATTTTCTATCCATCGAAATAATCCACCGCCAAAAGCCCAAAAGTTCCAAAATTAAGTTGTAAATAAATGAAGAGAATTAGAGACCCAATCAATTATTTCTCAGCTGCAGAATTTGCTGATCAGCCCCTATAACTATAAAACCGGTATCAATCTCATTTCCTCACAGAAAGAAACCATCATTGACTCATTGTGCAATACAATTGGCTACAACAGTACAACATAGCTGCCTCATTTACTTCACTTCATGCAGCACAGCAGTCAATACTCAACAGAGGCAAACATAGATTTGTCCAAACATGGACAACTGTTGAACTGTTAAACATGTTCAAACACTACCAAGTACCAGTACCAGTTCCAGTATTGCTGCAGCCAATTACTCTTCCTTCCACCCCTTTTGTAGACACATATCAGCCATTGCAGTAGCAGCCCATAACTTTCTTCAAGTTCAACAGGGGAAATGTATCTAACACAATTGTATCCAGTATAATATGTTGATTGTTGAATCACAACAAAAAAAAAAAAAAAAAAAAACAAAGAAAGTTATCTGCAATTGACCTATCGAAATTGGTGTGTGTTGATCGAAACATACCTGAATTATAATCAAATAATCCACAATAAAAAAAATTTTATTTAAACCCAATAATACAACTTTATTTGACATAAAAAGTTTTTTTTTTTTTTTGTCAATTTTCCATTTTTTTTTCTAATTTTTTTAATTAAATATTCACTTCCAATTTATATACCATTTTAAGCAAAAAAATTTTGGAGCTTTGAATAAACAAGCCAGCAATTCTGCAAAGGGAAATTACAAACTAACACAACTCTGATTGTGAAAAAGATGAGTTTTATTGATTGTTCCCCTCACATAATTGTTTTTAAGCAAAGAATTTCCATTAATTGATTTATTGACTTGTTAAAAGTTGCATGGAAATACATAATTTTGATGAAGAAATTAAGATGCATATATATTTGGCAGAATTATTTAGAATTTTGTTCGTACTTATCATTTATCAATTATCAGAAACGAGTTTATTAATTGGCACCATGTGCGTTACTCTGTACGATGTAAATAAACATTTTAATGCCTGAAATAGTGAAATTTGTTATTCAGTATGAATCCAAAAATCACCAACAAATTTAATATATATTTTTCATCATTTTGTGCACCATAACATGCGCCTGTCCATCCCTTTTCAGCCAAGTTTTTTTTTCTACATGCACATGATATTGTTGGAAACTGTATAAATATAGTTGTCATATTTGCTGTGACTGATATGATATGTTATGGCATGCGATCCCAACTGTCGATTTAGATGGAACACATTACACATTTAGAATTATATAGCATTGATTTAACGAATTTATTTTAATATTCGTGCAAAATTTATTATGAGAAATTATAACGGTAATATAAGTATTTTATAGTGCTTTTAGTTTAAGATGAGGCAGAATTGAAATAAAAGTTAAATCAAAAAATTTCCATTTTTAACCATTTATTTATTTTTAACATTTCCTCTTTGTTATTTCACTGCCACTAAATATCACCATATCAAAACTATTTAATTTTTACTTAGCGTCATTATTTTTTTTTTTTGAATAAGTGTTAATTTTACTCACCTATCAAACAAAATGTAATAATAAAAAGTAGGTAATATGGTAATGTATATCGATCGATCATTATTACGAGTTGAGCACGTTCTAAAAGGTTTTCTTAAACTACATTTTATCATGTACGTTCGATCTGAATCAGACGGTTGACGTTGTATATTCCAGAATCTTTACTTGATCATATGAAATACAAAGTTCCTTAATTAGAGAGGCATACCAGTATATACTGTACATTTTCAAATTTGACAAAATATTCAAGCATCTAATTATATTCTGTGCAGAACTCAAAATGGAGAAGAAAAAAGAAAAATAAATGTAGGGAAAATACTTCATTGCATTATAATTTTGTACAATTTTTGGAAGCAACTAAATAACACAACGAAAGCAAAGCCCCCAGCTGCACTCATGAGCTTCTTCACACTTCAACATTGACCTTCCCCATAATTACTCAGGAAAAGATCCCCATCAAAATGGATTATTCAGAATCCAAATTAGTCTCACATCCTTCTTAATTTTCTTTCCAATTAATTTTAACAACAACACAAAACTAGAGAAAGAGAGAAACCCCCAAATATCCACAAGGGAAGAAGAAAAAGAAAGAAATAAAGAAAGAAAAGTATTGAAGAGTGAAGACCAACAAAAAAATGGGTTAATCCTCAGGACTGAAGCAGTCAGCAGTTTTTTTTAGATAAAGATGAGGGTCAAGCCACTCAAATTTAAATGTCTGTAAAAGATTTTTCATCCGGATTTCGAACCCGCGACCTCTCACACGGAGAGTGTTGCTCTTAGCTGAAGCAGTCAGCAGTTGTAACACAAACTTCACAATTTTGAGAGCAGTTTATGATCAGTTAATCATTACTCTTCCTTGATGCTCTCGAGTTGCGGCCGCCAGACCGCGACTCGTACGCTCCTTCTTCGGCGGTGGCTCGAGCGCTTCTCGGAGAGGAGCTCCCTCAGGTAATTATCATCGTCGAGCGAGCTCGTGACTTTCGCGGTCGGTTTCGGGTGCTTTTTCTTCTGCTCCTTAATCTTCTTCTTCTGCTTCTTCTCAGGCACGGACGCGCTCGGTATGAGGAAGTATATGTTCCCGCGCTTGAGCTCGGACTCGGGCGACACGATCCCGATCCTCTTCGCGCCGCCCGACGCCGAGCACGGCTTCGTTATCACGTGGTTCGGGTTCGCCTCGAGGATCTGCGCCGCCGTGATCTGGCAGCTGAACTCCTCCACCAGGCCATTCAAATGCACAATCCTCACTACATCTAGTGCTCCACAAGGCAGCACACAAGCTAAACAACATCTCAAACTGTTTCCCATTTTAACCTCTGTATACAATCAATTGCCCTTTCTCTTTTTTCTCTCTTTTTCTCTCTTGTTTCTGTTTCTCCTTCTCTTCTTTGGAATGCGGATGAAAGGAACGGGTGTTTATATATATAGTTGGTGCTTCTACTCAGGATCCCAACTAATCTAAAACCCATAAAAATGAATTTTGAAAAGAAAAATTAAAGATGTTTAAAATAGAGAAATATCTAGGAATGCATCCATACGTCTATAGATACACTCAAAATATAACAAATACATCTGATTTCGTAATAAATAGATCTGATTTTGCAACGTGTAGACGCTATAAACAGATATTCTATGGACGCTCGGTATTACTCTTTAAAATATGGGCTCGGTTTTTGGTTTGAATCTTATCTTTAGCTCATGATAGGCCGAGGGGCACTCCTTCGTCATGTTCGTTGCATTTGTTTATTTTTGTACTGTGGAGTGCGTAGTGTTGATTGTAATGCAACGAGTCGATTTGGGGAAGAGAAGCATCTATAGAGATATACAGAATGTAACAAATACAATTTAAAATGTAATATATATATTTTGAAATATAACTTATAAACGCTATAGACAATTTTTTTTTATGGACGCTAGGTATTACTCATTGAAAAATTACCCAATGAGAGTATGAGACTATAAGAGGAAATAATAACAAGTAAGATAAATTAAATCGATAAAAATAAAATAAAAATATCTTATAGGATAAAATTAAGCAAATAGTACAAGAAAAAAAAAAGAATAATTGTCACTTCTATCATATGTATATTTTTGGATACTGACATAGATACTAGAATTAATATTAATGGTGATGTTAAAATCGATACGAATTGTATTAGTATTCATGTTTAATAGGAAGGTATAAAGTTATTAAGCTTTTGATTTATTTATATATTATATCTCAGTACACTATACAAAAGACGTGGCATAAAAAATCATTAATTTAAATATATACTTATTTAATATGAATACAAATACAGCCAGTATTCTGGTATCTCTTTGATATCACTATAACATTTTTCATGTTTTTTTTCTAAAAACAAATAAATTCAAACCCTCCGTTTGGCAAGTGTAATAAGTTAAAGCGGAGTAAAACACTAAATCACCTTAAAGCAGTAGTGTTTGGTTATAGTGAAGTAAATAGATGAATTAAAGTGAGTAGAATGTGTAAAAAATGTGAAATGTTGGTGATTTAGTTTACTACACCTATATAGCTGCGTTAACTTACTACACCTTAAATCGCTTGTGTTTGGTGACTTAAAGCACCTTAAATCACCTTAAATCAATTTTACTACGTTGCCAAATGGGGAGAAAGGTGCAACAATACTTAAATATAAGATTTAGTAGTGAAATATTTGAAACTTGAAACATACAAAAAACACACAAACAACAAAAAATCAAATAACATAACTACATTGTTTCATGGTACATATTCTCATCATACGCCACAGAAATTCATGAGCATTCTTTAAGGTAGAGAGTTAATTAGGCCGGTTGTTTGTTTACAAGTTTTATTCCATTGCTGCACTGGCTGAGAATTTTGTATTAAATTCTTACAGGGTGTCCACCTGCTCGATAATTAGGAATAATAATAATAATAATATGCAGAGTTGGGATCTATGACCGTATTATTATTAATACAACAAATTAGTTACTAATTAAATGCTGTGTGTTAGATTAATTAATTAATTTATTTATTTAATGGTGCTGATTAAGGAAGTAAGTTAAATTAATTAAGGTGGTTTGGGATGTTTCCGGGAAGCTGCCTCTCTCAATCATTTGCAGAATTTTATAAGTAATTTTGCAGTTGTTATTTCAGGACGGTACGGATTACGGTAATACGGTGCAGTGCTTAACAATTATTTTGACTTATAATTAATTAATTAATTAAGGATTAATTATATATTATATATGATCTCTGAAAAATTGTTAAATTATTTCTGGTCTCCAGGTCTCGGCAGTCAAAAAATTTATATGTTTATAAAGTCTGTTAAGGCGTTTTATGTACTAATGATGCATTAATTTCAGGACAAATTACAGATCTAGGATACTTTGGAGATGCAAAATATTTATCTTACAGATGTCAAGTAATTACGAATATGGTTTTACTAAATTTAGTTTGGCAGTTATCGAGTCATCTGATTGATTTAACGTGATTAACGGAGGTAACCATGCATTTCTGATCAGATATATAGTTTTAGATTTGGATTTGTGTTTATGTCAGAGTGATTCGATTTTTAATTGTACTTGAAAAAACATAAATTATTGTGGTTTTGAATTAGAATTATTATTTAATTTTCTTGGATTTATTATGTTTTAACTTTTGAATCTTGATCATGGCTTCATATCTCCATTTTAAAAATCAAATAGTTTATCATCGCTTGATATGATATATCATATATCATAAATATATTAGCAACTTCTTTAAAATTTTTACTATTTTTTTTATAACTGGAACATATATAAATTGATTAAACTATTATATATCAATATGAAGTGTTTTTCAGTACCTATCTAGTTAATTAGTTACGAAGAAAGTTTACAAAAAATATGATAAATTTTGTTTTATAAATAAATTTACATATTAAAAAAATGTGGAATGGTACGGATTAACTATTTACCTCTGAAATCAATAATCCAAATCCATACTACCAATTATCACTGTTTCACCCGTAATAATTTAGATCATTGATCGTAATGGAAATGAGATTAAAGTTAATATTTCCTTTCTAAACAATGATGATGTAAAACCTTTAATTAATTAAACTTTATATGTTTCATTTATTATTAGAAAAAGCTGTCAAGCTGACAAAAAAAAAAAAAAAACATATTCCCATATTAATAACATTTATAATTAATTTATTACAATTTTGTAGGTACACCATCATTCAACTTTGACGACGTGCCAGTGTAAAGTGCAAATTGCTCTTTTCAATCTACTGTAATAATGATTAAATCCTTATTAAAATAAAATGCATATAAATTTATACTCCCATACAGTCATACATCTCAAACAAAGTAATGCAAATTAAATATGGCACACAAAAATTCGATCCCAAAAATTTTGGTGGATTTAAGGGCACGGCTTGTCCCCCAAAAAGTACGCAATATGTAGCCTCTATATCCACACTGCTTCAATCCATGCGATAATAATAAGTAGAGTACCACTATAATTCGTTAAACAGGCTGGTAATCATGTACAGGGAGACAAAAGGGAAGCAAGCAGTAGCAGCTAGCCCCCCAGCTTTTCTTGACATATAAGCAAAAAAAATTGCCATCATTATAACCCTCAAAAAAAATATATATATCATGCAAAAGAAAAGGCATACTCAACAATCATCATGATAATTCTAATTTAATATAAGCTGGCATGCCTAAAATTTTGCTTGGATAAATTATATATAACGGAAACATCAAGTGTCCACTCGATAGATAATCTGTCCACTGAATAATCTGTCCATAGACTTATGTACAAATTTTATAGCAATTACGTCAATTTTATAATTTTGATATCCAATTTGTAACATATAAAGTTTATGGATGTCCATAGAGTAAACGCTGATACGTCAATTTTATAACTTTTATATCCAATTTGTAATATGTAAAGTTTACGGATGACCACATAGTAAACGCTGATACGTCAAATTTTATAACTTCTATATCCAATTTGTAACATATAAAATCTACGAATGTCCATATATAGAATAAACTTCAGTAGCACTTTATAATGGAAACACCATGATAATTATTCTATGTATATAAGTGTAGAGTTCCGTACAGAGGGTTGCCGGAGAGTTAGGGGTGTAAAGCTGGGCGTTACGGCTGGGTGCGTCCCCCTGCTGGCCGCCCAAAATCCCCTCTAACACTGATGCATGCAACGGAAAGTGCGAACCAATCCCCAACACTTTTCTCTCCTTCCTGTACTCTTGCCCCCTCCTCCTCCTCATCATTACATATTTACATGGGCCGCTTTTTTTTTTTTTTTTTTTTTTTTGGAGAAACATGGACTGCTCACTGCTGTTGGTTGTATCTATGCAAATGCAACCAGTTTCTAGGATCAGAAAGTGGTGCATTTTACTGACTGTATGATTTTATTTTTTTGTGATAATATCTTGTATCATTGAAAAACCGGCCTACTTTTGTGAGGTCGGGTTTGGAACTCGGTTTTACTATTTTTAAAAATAAGTTTTTTTTTAATTTTCAATTTTAAAAATAAGATTTTTTATTTTTTATATTAAAAAATTAGCCAGATGAGTCATACCTAGTGTCCACACTATGAACATTTATAAATGACACATATGGGTGTAAGTGTTAATTATACTATAGGTCCTATTTGTTACATCCTATGTGTCATCTATATATGGATGTCTATAGTATAGACACATAAAGTTTCTCTGTAACAGATACCTTCCGAAATGTAATATATATCCCGAAATGTAACTTATAGACGTTATGAACAGTTTTTCTATGAACTTTAGGTATTACTCATATTAATGGGTGAGTGAGCGGGAGTGAGACTGGTGTGTTTATGATGGTGGGAGCCTATGAATTAATGACTTGACACATGGTTTGGGGTCAAATATGTCATGAGAATTATGAAATATGATTATCTAGCTATATATGATATATCTGGTCCTACTTTTTAATTGGATATTTTGAATGTACCGGTTTTCCTTTTCCTACGGAATTGTACTACTACAGTTTTGGCATTAGATTCAGAATCCAACAATGATTTGAGGAGTTTCTAAAGAAAATTGTAATTTGTATAAGCATGAATTTAACTTGGAGATACAGAAATAATATAGTATACATGTCTATATATTAAGACGACATACAATTTTTAAAAAATGGATTATTTATGTTAAATTTTCGTACAATGTATATATTTTTCCATCATATGTGAATAAGTGTGAATTTTGAACGGCATTTTTTAAATAATAATTCTTTATTGGTAATTCATATATGTAAAATTCATGATTTTTTTTTTTAGAAAAGTTAACATATGAATTGGTATGAAAAAATCAGTTCTGATATTATATTCAAATATAATTTGTGCTTTATAGATGGCAAATGAGACCCTCCAATCGAAAAATAAACAATGTCATCCTAACAAAAAATTAAAAAAAAAAAGTTGAGGTTAACAAAAGCATAAGCAAAAGAATACTCACCCATTTGTGCGCTGAAATCAGCTGAGATCCAAATCGGATCTCAGGACTCTGAGATCCCGGTCCGACGGTTCTCAGGGACTCCAAGATCCGGACTCAGCAGATATGGGCCCTGAGAACCGTCGGATCGGGATCTCAGAGTCCTGAGATCCGATTTGGATCTCAGCAGATATGGACACCACCCACTTCCACTTGTCAAATTTGCAAGAATTGAGAAGGGAACGAGAATTGAGGTCCGTGCAAAGAACAAAGAACAACAATTCCCAACTCAAATGTGCCAAAACTCGCCAGCATTCCAAAACTGAAAGCATTCCAAAGTTAGATAACTTCGTTTACAACTTTTTATTTTTTTTCTTGGTAATCAGCAGATTCATAAAGGAATATTTATACAACCGACATTTGATTTGGGAATTTTGTTTAGTGGCTAAAAATTGGTTAAATCTGCGAGGTGGCAATTGAGCCGCAGAAATAGGGAATGAAACGTGCCAGAAAAAATGAACTTTTTTTTTTTTTGTCGTACTCGTTGGAGATGTGCATGATGATAAATTAGAGTTTGTTTGTTTTGATCGGTTTGAGGCTTGAGCTTATAATTAAAATCTGTTTTTGAGTACGTTGGAACTTGGACACAATCCGTAGAGAAGATTTGCTGATTGAAAGAATAAATGAAAATGGTAATTTTTAACAATTTGTTTTGTATACATTTCAAAAAAAAAAAAAAACAATTTGTTTTGTATAATATGTTACAAAATATTTAGAAATTTTTTTTTTTGGTACATAGAAAAACAAGAGCAATTATAATTGTATTACGTACCCATACAATTCAATTTGCAAATACCCAAAAAAATATATTATTGGCCATGCAGATATACACAATTTGCAAATATAAATTAACGAAAAACAAACCCCACCTGTTACAAGTTTTGATTGCAGGGTGGGTCACTCCTTTTCCCATACCTCAAAATTTACGAGCTCTTTTTTCTAAATTTAAAATAAATACTTAGAAAACTCTTAAAATGAAAAAAATTGTATTCCCCAATATTTTCATACAAAATTTATTGAGCATCATAAATCATAATTTCAGACACTATAATATAAATTTTAAGTCCAATAGTTTAACTCTAATTATAATAAAAATGTATGGGCAATTAGATTAGGAACTTCAAATATAATGTAAAAAGTCTAAAAACGAAAATATGAAATTATTCTTTATAAGTGTTTATCTTATTCCTATGAATCATGCAACTAATATTTAAAACATGCAACATGTGTTACGAGTGTTGTTTACATTTTCTCAGAAACTTGTTGTTTATTTTCTTTGTTTTTTTTGGAAAAAGCGATGTAATATATATAATATATATGTTGTATTTGTCTTTTTTTCCGAAAAGTTGGTAGCAGCTACCAACGGAAATATATGCTGTATTTGTCAAAGCAATAATTATTTAGAATATGAATTCAAAAATTTCGAACTAAGTATCCAATATAGAAATTTTAAGAAAAACATATATTGTCTGTCATGTGATTCAAAGCAGGGTTGATCATTCCTGTATCCATTCTTTGAGGCTGTGTTCGGTAGCAACCCAAATCATGGGAACTAGTCGGAATTCAAACCCAATTTGATACTTTTTTCCAGACGCGTTCAATGAGCTGTTTGCAAATTATGGGAAATGATAAAAATTCCCACTTTGTAATCCATTTGTGTACAAAATGGTGGGAAAAAAAATAACATCTCGGACTTGATTTTTTTCTGCCCACGCTTACTCTCCCAATTTAACATTACTTTATTGTTGCAAATGGCTCATTAGAAGTATATATGTGTATGAATAGTTTGTTGTTGCAATTAAACTCATCTACCATTCAATGTTCCATTGAATTTTTTTTTTTTTTTTTTGAGTCATTGGTCAACAGAAAAATTGATGTTTATTTTTTTCGTTATTATAATAACCCCTTTTAATAATTTATAATGGTAGCATAATTTTACCTTAACTTTTATATATGCAATCTTATCAAGCTATATAAAAAATGTGTACTGTTATGTTATCATAAAATTACTTCCAAATTTTAATACTATTTTAAAAGAAAAATAGGATTTCCCGTAATATTTCCCATGATACAACCGAACAATCATTTTTGTATACCCGTAATCATACCTACGAGTATGGGTTCTCACAAATTGTTAGTGGGTTCCCGTACCCATAAAATCTCATCCCACACGATCCCATGCCAACCGAACACGCCCTGATTCGGTGGATGAGTCGATGCTTTTATGTTGATAAAAAGTAGACCAATGATTTTATTGACTTGAAAATATGCATGTACAAACTAATTATTATAAAGCATATCACAAAACATAAAAAATGAAAAACTAAAATGTTATTTAAGTACGTGATTTGTCAAGAAGAATAAAATCACAGACTTTTGTATAAAATCAATACCCAGATTGTAATCAAATTCAATGAACTTCTCAAAGAGCTTTAATTTTTAATTAATTAATTAAGCTCACAGTAGTAGTTCACTCTTAAAAAAAAAAAAAAAAAAAAAAAAATCTTCTCATGAGTTGCAAATTGCAATTAATTTACCAGGTGTCATTAAGATAACATCCATTACATCCCCAAATGCATAATTCTGAATATGCGTGCGGCGCACGTGCTAACAAAACGGGAAGCCAAGCGAGGAAGTTTCCTGGCAACTTGGTGCAATGCAAAATGTCAAAAACAAAAACAAAAGAAGAAGAAAAAAAATGGTGCAAGGCACCGACTACAGCTCACACCTTGGACTCATCTGCATGCTTAGATCTAGGTCCCGCCCAATCTAACGGTTCACACGCGTTAACCCAATGGCAGAAGTAATTTAAAAAAAAAAATAAATGGTACAGAGATACCAAAAGCGATACCAAAATCTGTACAGACTGGATTAGTATTTATATTAAATATGTATACAAGTTATTGGTTTCATTATGTACCGATTAGATTAGTACAGTCGGTATCGGTTTTAGTATTATTTTGGTATCAATGCATCAGTTCCAAAAAAAAAAAAAAGAAAAAAAAAAACAGTGGCAGATTTAATTACGGCTTCTAATAACTCCTAATAATTCTGAGTTTCTGACACTAACAACATGACAACTTAGTTGGGCTTTTGGCAATATATAACGTGGGCCGTGCGGGCATGTGAGTTTTCCTCCTAAAATATTACATGTTCTCAATGTTTATTGTATTGGGTAGTTTATTTATTAATGAAACAATGTAGAGTCCAGTAGTCCACCCTATTTTGTAGGCGACACATCCACTTCTCTCACAGTTCTGATACACCACGTACACATATGTACTATAGTCGTATAAATTTTTACTGGAAATCGTATAGAAATCGTAGTATATATGTTCAATAGAAAACAATATCTATTGATCGGAAAAATATAAATTTTTACTGAAAAATGATATTTGTTCATTGAAAATATGGTGGATCCACGGATAAGTAAAAAGTGTGCACCCTAGCTCTTACTCATTAATTATCATATTGGATTATTTATAGTCTGAGGCCATCTCTCAACTAATTCTTGCATGGACTTGTCCTGTACCTGTATGTACTTCGTAATGGTGCTTTGCTGTCCGTGCGCTTATTTTTCTCGTATCAGAAGGTGGTTGTGCTTATTATATATATTACCTATTGTATATATTGAGGGTACCAATAATTAATTAATTGGTGGTTGCTCTGGATTTTAGTTTATAAATAAATAAATAAATAAATAAATGGTGAGTATAATTAATGGGTTGCAGACGCGGGGGGATATATTCGTTCAGTTCAAATCATTGAGATGATGAGATCTGTACGTAGGTCAATGATTTGAGTGTGTCTCAAGGGAAGGGAAAGGAAGGCATAAGGATCCATGATTTCATGGTTTTGGATGGAGCATGGATGGATGGCCAATCAATCTAGGCTTGTTTTTTTGTTAGCATTTTGTTATTTATAATAAGAATAAAAGGAAAAAAAAAAAGAACAATTTGCAATTATTCGAGAATTTGCTTATTATAATGTGATGAGTTATGAAAATGAGTGAGGGTACAGTACTATTAATAATACAAGTATACTCGTACTACGGCTTTATATTATTGTTTCGAGAGTCTAAATGGTCAATTTAAATTGCTTAACATGATCTCTATATATAAATTTTATTGTAGACCAAAATTATAAATTTTAATAAATTTATACTATTTATTTTAGTAATTATAAAATGGCTTAATGTAAACGGTATTGACCATTCAAAAATATTGTTCTTTTAACTATCTAAAATTAAAAATAGTAAAAAAAAAAACTCAAACAAAAATATATAAAATCTGTCCTACAAAATTTTTACATGTGCAAATCACATTGAACGGTTTGAATTGATCATTCAGACTTTTAAAATGACAATATGGAACTGCAGCACCGACATACTTGTACTATTAATGATATCATAGCCTTACTCTATGAAAATTTAGAAAATGAGATTGAAGATTGGAACTATAAATGGAGGCCAGCAAGCCACTATATTATGAATGAATATATTAAGATCTCTATTGGCATATACTTGACATTAATTGGCATGTGTAAGTAACATCATTTCTTGTAAATATGAAACTTGTGTGTTTTATTCGGGTTATATATGAATACACTTCTATAAAACATCATATGATAAATGCGGTCCATTGACTATAGCAAAAAAATAAAATAAAATAAACAATATCCATGTACTTTAAATACAAACTACTTAAGAAGACCTCATTTTTAGATATGGTTAAATAACTTAATTACTAGCGAGCTTTTAGAAAATAGAGTTTTAATTGTATTTAAATCTATCTTTTGACCCATTCGCGTTAAATATTTGTAAAAAGAATAAAAACTGCAAATGAATTAACGATTTATCTGTGAAAAAATGTAGGTTACAATTAAACTTAAAAAATTAACGATATTTTAAGTCGCTTTAAACCTCTAAAATATTTTTTTTGACCCATTCGCTTTAAGTATTTGTGGGAAAAAATTAACGATCCATTTGTGGAGAAACGCATTCACTTTTAAGTATATTTGTAAAAAGAAAATAAAACATAAAAAAAATAACGATTTATCTGTGAAGAAATGTGGCTATCAAACTTTTTTTTTTTTAAGGAAAAAATAGAATTTTAGCTGTGTTTAAAACCTTTAAAATGTTCTGATTTGACCCATTCGCTCGGTACTTAATCGTGACAAAAAAAATACATATATATATATTAAGGATTCATTTGTGAAGAAACGTGTCACAGATATGATGAGCCCCGACAATTAATTCACCGAACGAAATGGACATGTTTTCTTTGCTTCTCTTTTCTTCTCTTGAGAGAAAAACGTGGCAAAACATCTTCCGTTCGTACCTGGACCATAGAGTCGCATGTGTGATATAAGAGCATTTTCAAGAGACTCTCTAAAAAGAATCCCAATATATCTATATTGGTGCCATCCTAAATTTTTTGAGAGCAAATTTCACCTCAATCTCTAATAGATTTCCAAAATATGGATCCCAATACATTTGAACGGTCTGGATTTGGCTCTGGTTTTGGGAAGTTGGATTTGGAGTACCCAAAAAGGCCAACAAAATAGGGAGATTTGGTTTTGGTTTTGGGAGTGCTAAAAATAGGGATAGCTTTTTGAGTATCTCTTAGAGACGGTTTTCTCTCCTTAATTCTCAATTTTTGGTTTTAGAAATGTTTTAGGGAGTCTATTGAAAATGCTCTAAGTTACATTGTAATCCACATGGATCCCTATTTATCATACAACTTTATATCTTTTATGCATTTTTCATATATGACATGTGACACAAGTTACATTGGAGTCTACATAGGTTCCATTTATCATATAACTTTGTGATTTCTATAGATTTTTCATGTATGGAGGAGGGTACCACTCAAAAATGTGGTCTGGAAACTGGACGTACTCGATGTGTTAATTCAATCACATTATCACTTCTCTTGATCAGAATGTTAATTCATTCCATTTGGATTCAGTACAAGGCAGTGCAGAGATGCTTCATGAGCATATGGATGCTCCGGAACATATCTAGTGTTACTGTAATCAAACTTCAGACACGCACAGGGCGGAGCCAGACTCCCACGCAGGGGTCCCAAATTTTTTGATAAAACTACTCCAATTTTTTCGATGAAACATAATTTTATAAGTATGAATATATTTTTATAAAATTTTAAGGTATATTTTTGTGACTCCAACTTTTTCGATGAAACATAGTTTTATAAGTATGAGTATATTTTTATAAAAATTTTAAGATATATTTGTGTAAATATTTTTCAGGGTAGAGATGTAGGATCAATTTTATAAATTTTCTTAGAAATTAAATATATTTTTGTAATTCTTTCTAAAAAATGGATATTTTTATAAATATTTAGAGGTATATTTTTGAAATTTCAGTACCCACCCCTGTACCACGCTGGCTCCGCCCCTCGACACGCACAATGCGAAGTTGCAAAAAATGATGCAGAATAAACGTTATTGCAAACCTACGATATATTTGGCACATGATTCCCATTCATTTCCAAGACAATTCGTTCGTTCCATAGATACATATATGTACACATTTTTTCACCTCATACTTTTGCTCGCACCTCGTCCTGGATCTCCTCTCTTATTCCATCATTGTTATTATTGTACTCTCTTTATTATTGTTGTTACTAGCTAGGCCGACTTCCAAACTCCACTCACAAAAAGTAACCCCAAAGAAAAAAAACACACTTAACAGAAGAAGACCAGATGGATGTTTAACTTAACAAACAGCATATATAACCATCATCATCATGTGCTCTAATCCTCATTATCCCACAGCTCCGCGGCGCTCTTAAACGGACCGTGAACTTTGTTAACAAACAGCATTTCTCCATCCAGAACCCTTTTCTGTTTAGTAATCAAAATTAATTACTCGTAAATGAACATGGGCAGAATCAGTAATAAAAGAAGGAAAATAGAAGTAATTACCTGTTCTTTGATGCTGCTCAACGCCTCGAAATCCTCTTCGGGGATCTCCCAGTTGAAAACCTGGATGTTCTCGACGATTCTTTCCTCGTGTGATGATTTCGGAATGACGCTGGTTCCCCTCTGAATCGCCCACCTTATCAGCACTTGTGCCGGGGTTTTGTTCACCTTGTTAGCCACCTGGATAATTTGTCAAGCGTAGTAAATTAAAGCACAATTCTTGTTCTGGTTTTCAAGGTTTAGAATTGAAAGATTGGGGATTTGAACGAACCCTTGTGACCACCGGATCATTTATGAGGTCCCTCTCGCTGGATCCGAGTGGAGAGTATGCCTGGCAATCAAACACAACTTAAATTAGACACATTCAAATTTTGTTTTAAGGATTCTAAAGGGGATTATGTAAACTTTAGGAAAGTTTTGCAAGTAAAGCATCATACTTTCTATCAATTTTGCGATCTTTGGGCCGTTCTATTATCGGGCTTCTATTCATTGCATATTTGAATAAAGCAATGTAATCACTAATCAGGGCTCAAGGACAATTCATTGTTTAAGGGAAGAGAAATATCTTGCGTCCATTGAAAAACTGTTCATACATTCATAGACTTGTACGAAACGTAATAGATACACACCGAAATGTAACAGATACATCCCGAAATATGACCTATAGACATTATGGACGCTAGGTATTAAGGGAAATAGGCTTTACTGGCACTTAACTGTGCCAGTATAATCTGTCCGACTTTTGGTTGGAGTGGAACCGGCATTTCAAGTTAACAAAGAAAATTTTCTAAGTTTATACTTACAGTTGCGTGAATGCCGTGCTTCTTGCAAGCTTCAAGCATCTTATCATTCCTCCAACCAGGATGCATCTCCATCTGCATCGAAAACCAAAAATGAATCCATGAATCTACAATTATTTCTACCAGAAGACCTTCCAAGTTACGCACATCGACATCGACAGTATTATATATATACCTGGCATACAGAAGGCTTGATCTGTGCGAAGCTCAACAGCTTGTTGAGCTTCTTGACTGTGAAATTGCACACACCGATATCTCGTACCAGACCATCCCTGACCAGATTCTCCATTTCTCTCCACACACCTTCCATGTCGAATTCCAGCACCTCCCCGGCTTCCGGGGGACTGTGTGCGTTATCTTTCAAGCGGAACGGCCAATGTACCTGTCCATATACATGTCGATATATCAGTAAGAGATTATATCTTATATTATGGGAAAATAAAGACAATAAAATATATTGTTACTTAATTTTTTTTTCAAGAAATTTAAAATGGTTATGATTTGGTACCATGTACAGATCAAGATAATCCAGTTGTAACTCCTTTAGTGTCCTCTTCAGTGCAAATTTTACTTGCTCGGGTGCCAAATCAGAACACCTACACACCAAAATAATAATTGCTTCAAAATTCTTCTGTTGTTGATTGCTACAACATAACAATTGGCTTTACATTACCATAATTTTGAAGTTACGAAGAGATCTTCTCTAGCTATGCCGCCTTGCAATGCTTGTTCAATTCCTTTACCAACCTAAACATAAAAAAATTTCACATCTTTGATCAAGAGAAACAGACAGTCCCAGGATCTAACTTTTTCTTATTTGACAAAGAATAATAACAGGAAATTTTACCTCTTCCTGAACTCCATATTCTTCAGCTGTGTCGACATGCCTATAGCCAGCCTGTGCATTTCAAGTGTGATCAAATAGTGTCTGTATATATTAATTGCACAAACATTTCTTTAATTTTTTTTTAGGTGATACGGCAGATCAGAGTCCCAAAATTACAGTTCGCGCATAAATCCAATTTTGTTTTTCCATTCTTAATCTCAAATTCAGATTCAAGCATTGAATATCTTGTCAGGCCTTCGTACCTCAAACGGGATTAACAATCACAAATTTTGCTGTCCATAATACACAACTCCCCATCTTATATAGAAAAAGACGATCACAATTGTTTTGACATTCAACTGATCATCAAAAAAGCCAAAAACATCAATATATCTGCTTTAGTTTTATGTATCCTGGTAGTAAAATTTTACCTAAGTCCATTGATCAGGTTCCACAAAATATTTTCGTTAACGTGTTCCATAATCTCCCCATTGGTGTCTTAACTTGAATCAGATATTTTTGGTTTGTAATAATTTCAATACCCAAAATATAAACTTTATAACATGATTTTCAACTTTATAACTAAAATCATGGTTATCCGATTGGTCTATATAGACTGTCAGAAGACCTTTCATTGTATTTCAATAAATACATTCAGTTTATTTTTTTTCCTAAATGATAAATTTAGAAATTGCACATAATACTTTCAGTTTGAAGACAAATTCAAAAGCTCAAAACTACATAGTTTTTTTTTTTATAAACACACACTCACACATCAATGTATATTTCAAAGATATATTAATTACCTGGACAATAGCAGTGAAGATTGCCTTAGCAGCATCCGAGCCGGAGCGCCAAGTGCCGAGCCCGACCGCGGGTATCTGGTGGCCACTCAGCAGAGTGAAGTACTCTGCAGCAGCATCCTTTTGTGGATCTCTCACCTCTTGTAACATCGCCATTCTTCTCAACTTGCTCTATTTCTTAGGGAAAATAACTTGTGAGATTGATGCTTGTGCATGGGTAGATAAGATGAAGTGAAGGGTTTATAGGGGGGAAGGGAACTGAGCTGGATGGACAGGTGTTGGCATGAAATGGACACGTGTTGGTGATGCATAACATAGTTTATAGAAGTTTGCTGCTTCTTATGGGAAGGAGAAGCTACTAGGAGCATAATTTTTTATGTTTGGAAGAAGGATAAATATAACTTGCCACAAACAATGTCTCTAGAAAACTTTAATGTGCTTGAAAAAATTTTACAAAAATATCTCTCTTTTTAGAAAATTTTACAGAAATATTTTTTATTTCTAAGGACTTTTACAAAAATGACTTTCATAATTTTATAAAAATATATCTTTGCCCCACAAAATTTTACAAAAATGGTCCTCTCTACCCATATGTCATCTCATTATAGGGTTGTAGGGTAAAATTGTGGCACTGTATCATTGTCTTGGAAGGATTGAAGTGTACAGAGAGAGAACCAGAAGCAGAGTATCGTGGCAGCATCCGTTGCTGGGTAGGTATTATGAACTGTCTAAATTGATCCAACGGCACTCAGCTCATCATCGTCAACTTATAGAAAGGCCAGCTTAATTTATTTATTTATTTTTTTTTTATCACAGCCCGCTTAAATTTAATGAACAACTGAACAAGTATTGAACAGATTGTCAGTGGAGTGTTAATTCTAGGATCCGCTTGGCAAATACTACCTCTGTCCCAAAATAAATAGATTTTTTGTAGTTCATTTGAACTACAAAAAATCCATTTAAAATGGGACAGAGGTAGTAAGGAATATGCTTAGAATAGTACTATTGGTAAAAATTAGAATAGTGACGAGTACTGTTAGAAGAGCAAAAAAAAAGAATAGTGATGTTTTGAAGTTATTCCGGTATTATAATATGTGTTTGACAAATACTAATCGGAATACCGAATTAATTGGGGTAGTTGGGATAATTAATTTGCTATTTTGGTATTCCATCAATTGATTCGAAATACTGAATTAGTGATTTTTGAAGCTATTCCGATATTTTATTTCGTGTTTACACTCTCTTTTGGTTGGAACAATCTAAAATAAATCGTCATAAAAAATAGCAATTGCACGAAAGCATGTACATGAGAAAATAGAAATCCATTATCTTTACCTGAATCATTTTCAAGCAAAAAGTAGTAGCTACAAGATTTGCAGCGATAAATGCTCTTCTCTCCATCAAAACTTCCGGCATACAGCAAAATTAAGTAGCCAAGAATAATTTATCTACAAACGGCCTCAAAACCTCGATATATTTACGCAGCACCAACATTTTTCTATACGCAATCTAAAGTTTGTAACTCTATTCTTTTTTCTTCTTTAATCGTATAAATTTGTGGACAATTGTTATGTTGAATTTCGTTTTATCGCAAGAAGAAGAAAAATTCCTTGTCAAATTGTATACTTCCCTCCTGTGGTGTTGTTCTACAAGTTATGGCTGCTATCTGATTTGTTATTACCATCTTCTACACTTTGTACTTCTGTCGTTGAACACTCTATCAAGGGCATTTCAGATGAAGTTTGAACTGAATTGATTTGCACTTCAGATGTAGAGCACTCTAGCAACGGCATATCTGGTGAATCTGGAACTGAACTGGTTTCTCTGTTACTCTTTTGTATTCCAGTATACCTTGCGAGATCGACCCATTGCTGCATCAACAAACAAAGTATATAACTTGATTATGATTTGGAGAAGTAAAAGGCCCATAATAGTATGCATAGTAGGTAACTTTCTTCTACCAAAGCAGAAAAGAATTGGGGCTGCAAGCCTCACCTGAGTTCCCCAGTATGAGTTGATTGTGCGTGCAACAAAGGACACGACATTTGCAAGGAATGGCTGGTTGTAGTATGATGTCAGGTATTCGGCAAAACGATGCTCCACTAATCCAGCAATCACCTGCATTTACATGCACTAATTAGAAACAAAAACCAAACAAACTATTTAACAAAAATCAAGTTCAAAGGCATCACCCCAGTGTTACCAGATGTCATCAGAATGAAATCTAAACAAACAAGTACCTGATACCGTAGATTGGCAGAAGTTCCAAGGAAACAGCCATAGACAGCTACAGATTTGAATATAGGTGTTCTTCTGCGCACATCCTTCGAAGCAACTGAAGGGTTCAGGAAGCCTCTCACCCCATACAAAGCATCAGAAGCCACCCCAGCACCAATACTTGAAATTGCACCAACACTGGCAAGCTTCATCCCTCCAACCAGCACTGCAGCAACCCTCTGGGCTAGATTCCAATCAGTACCCACCACATTTTTCTGAAATGCATTGTCGGGGAAGGAGCCAATGAAACCTTTTAGCAACTCAAAGTTTTCAACAGGCGAGGAGTCATTTGCGTAAGAGAGGAAAGAGATGGTTGGGGCCGGGAGCCACACAGTGAAGAAGTCAACTACTGAACCTCTAATTGTATCGGTCAAGACATAGTCTATCTCCTCCCAGAAACGACCTTTACGCCTCTCATACTGCGCCAGCAGAGTTGTAGTTATGGATATGGCCTCTTCAATAGCTAATCTATGTAGAAATTTGGGATCTGCCAACAATCTCTCACGGAACCCCTAAATATTCAAGAAAAGATTTAGTATTTTTTTTTTCTAACAAATAAGAAAAACTTATTGGTCCCATCTTTGTATCTTTAGCTTCTGTTTTTTTTTTTTATTTTAACAACAGAAATAAAAAAAAATTCTGACATCAAAATAGTGCTTTTCTTCTCATTGTGTTTTAAGAATTTTGTTATCAAGGATGTTTATAGTGGAGACATGACGGAGGCATGAAATGAGTGAGACCTAAAACCTCCTTATACATTAAAAAGAGTATTAAGTATCTATATCATCTTGTATAATAAACTGAAAGGAATATTTACCTGAAATCGATGTGTGAATTCAGAAATCACAGGATACTTTTCAAGGTCAAAAAAGTTTTGTAATATTTCAGGTGACACCACACCAAGATCCAGTCCTTTCTGTATGTCCTGTGAGTTCGTACATAACAAATTAGAATGTAAATAAGATTGGGATGGTGATTTTATATCTCACAAAAGCATATTAGAACTATAATTAATAATTGATGCTAAAATTGTGAATGGTACCTGTGGCAGGCCCTCTCTTCTCTTTCCAGCTGCATTCATGACTCGTGCAATTTCAGCCCGATCAAAGCAATTTCTGCTACAAGGCTTTGCAGCCGAATACCAGAGAAAATCAGCAATGGGAATCTCCCCCATCCTCCTTATATCCTGTCTCTCTGGATCGAGTAAAACCACCACTTGGTTCTTCTTCGGTAATTTCCTTGAGATTCGTGCTGGCACACCAATACCACGGGATCCATAGATGACGTGGCTTGCACCAGTGATAGCTACCAGCATACCAGTGGGGCCCCCATCCGTGATGGCTTGTAAAATTGTCTGTGAGATTGTATAGTCGTCTACAACCCGTGCTTGTGCAGATAAATATGCAGTAGGGCCGTAAGGGATTTCATGATTGGGTGAAGAGATTTGATCAATCAGTGACCGGCCTGATATGGATGTGAAGCCTGAGATAAACCCTGACCCAGCTGGTGGAGTGTACATTTTGCGTTCCGCCTTTGACAGGCCACGAATGCCTAAAGCCTGGACTGTTCTCATGACCTGCTCATGCAAAAAATAGTTCCTTTGTTGAGAAATTAAGCTCAGGTATGTTCCATATAGACTTGCGAGCATATCATATATATTTTTTAAAGGGATTTTCAAATGATAATTTTACAGAATCTCTGCACCATAAATTACAATAGAAGTCCTTACATTTGCAAACCAACCACCTGTTCATAAAGTTTTCTAGTTCCTAAAGAAAGAAAAGGACTTTGGTTTTCTCAACAAGTACGGTATACATTCAGCAATTCTTGCACAAGCACCCAGTACAATTATTCCTAGAATTCTTCAGCTCCATAGATTGAACTTATTAAGCAAGTAGACTGTACTGGCATAAATGATAATAAACCTAAGCCAACAAATTACCTCAAGAGGAGTGCCACAAGCAATAAGCTTGATTTGGTTGTCCCGACAGTAGTTCAAAAGGGGCTCATACTCCTGCCAGTGCTGTTCAGGCCAGTGGGTGGTGTACGATTTCAATCCCTTCCCATCAATTCTGTGAAAAAAAAGATTAATTAACATGTCATGAACAATTTCGACAAACACATATAATATCAACATTATCCCTAAAATTAGCACTGAAAAATTGCCCCTAATAATCACTGAAATTGAAAGATTGAAAGAACTAATTAACCTTCCATCCATAAACTGATTCAACTGCTCCTGCAGATCCCTCGGGAACGCCTCGATGGCCACCGACAGCGGCCGCTCGAGCTCGGTGCACCGGCACTTCAGATTCTTCACGATCTCCAGCTCCAGAACGCGATCGTCCCGGTCCGGCACCATCTCGGCCTCCCCCAAATACACCACCCGAGCCGCCATCAGTTTCTCCCACACTCTCCTCCTGTCCTTCCCCACCGCCTGCGGCTCCCCGATCACCGTCGCGTCGTAAACCCTCGACAGCACCTCCGGCTCAACCTCCTTCACCTTCTCCTTCTCTTTCAACACATCTGCATCAGCTGCAGGTGCAGGTTCAGGTGCGGCAGGTGCCGACAGCACCGGGGCCGGTGCCGCGGCCTCTTCCGCTCTGGCACTGGACAGCAAACACCCCGCGGCAAAGGCCAGGGAGGGTAACATAAGAAACTGCCTTCTGGCAATGGCAGGGGAGGAGGACTTACACCCGTTCGCATCGCTGCGCGGTGCCGCCGCCGCCGTGGCAGTGCGGAGTGTCCTTCCGCGGCGGAATGAAGACCGGAAGGGTCTGGATTTGGGGTTTGGGCGGAACGAAGAAGAAGAAGGGACGGTCTGTGTGTGCGTGTGCAGCATTTTTATTCAGGATAGAAAGGCAAAGATAATGGTATAACCGTATAAGTATTTACATTACAGGACCGGCCGCCGAGGCGTCACCGAGTGGAGTGGGGCGCTCACTTGTTCTCCTTTCTGTTATAATGAATGAGTGTCTGTGACTGTGGGTTCTCGCTTGCGTTGTAGTGACTGTAGGCGGATATGGGGGGTGGACTGATGGATGGATGGATGGTCGATGGATGCTTGCTGCCGCTTGCAGACTCGGGAATGAGCTGGTCTTCACGTTCTCGTGGCACGTTTCGGATATTTTTTTTTCTTCTTCTTCTACTAGCGCTGCATCCTCTGTAGCGCTCCATCCTCTGTAGCGCTGCATTCTGTAGCAAGAACGTGAACCGTTAGATCATCTCGAGATTTGAGTTGACACAGATCTAGAGATGATCTAACGGTTCACATCCTGTGCTACACAGTGCACGCTACAGAGGATATGAAATTCTTCTACTACGGCTCCGTTTCTGCTTTTGTTTTTTGTTTTTCATGTGGTCAAGGTTTGCTCAGGATGATGATGAATCGGAGGTTTCAGATTTTATCAACTTGACTTTTCTTATGCAAAATGTTTGCTTTTGTTTGTTAATTAAGTGACGTTTAAATCTAAATATATACAGGGACGGATCTAAGAAACTTTTAAGCCCGGACACAAATTGTCTAATATATGAAACATGAAGCTCTATTACATTGGATTTTGCTTGACAAATCATTAAATCTAGACACAATAACTACAAATGTAATTAGGTATTTTTAATATAAAGAAAAAATAATATTAATCAATATATTTCAAAAATCAAGTCCGGGTACGGTCTTAGGCTTGCACATGCCTAGGTCCGTCCCTGAATGTATAGTACAATTTTCTTTTGGAAAATTGAAATTTGGTTTATAAATAAAATTATAAAATTGTATATAAAGATAATGCCGAACGATTTGCAGCAACAATCAAGATTTTGAAAATTGAGATACAAACAGATAAATCCGTAATATACAAAATATAATAGCCTCACTCTATTAACATTTTAATTTTATAATTTATGACATTTTTAGTACTGAATTTAGATACGATCAATATGAATAATAATTAATATAAGTTAAATAACAAATTTACACAACAATAAGTTATTTTACGATACTTTTTTTTCTTGCTTGGTAATAAAGATGGTATTGTGAAAATAAATGGTCCTATTCTATATTATGTTCCTTGGTTAGTCTAATTAAGTTCGTAATTTTTTTATTTGTTTTTGCTTTTGTGTACAATTACCAAGTTTTCTAAAATATTTATTTTTTAAATATTAGATTTTTGTAACATCAAGAAGTATATTTTTTCTGATATTTGTATCAAATAGTTCTTTCAAATCATTAGAGGAAAAAAGTTAATCCGTCCTTAATTTTTTTTTCTCTCCAAATAATCATTATTAAGGACCAACTGTAATCTTCTTCAAATGTTAAAAGATCAAATAAATATGGAAAATGCTATGGGGATACCGCAAAAGATACCGTTGGGGATACCACCATACAAAGTTAATTTAACGTTAATCTGCAACATGTTGCGATAAAAAATGAGATATCTATAAAGTTAATCTGAAACTTAATGAGATTAAAATGAAACACAAATGATATAATTTTTTCTTTTGTTGCTCTTTCACTTCATCTTGCTCCCATACGTTCTCTCAACAACTTTAAGATAATATTTATGTGATTTAGTAGTGATTCAAGTAGATGATTTAATTTATGATTTATGTTATTCAACTTAATACTACAATATTTCAAGTTAATACGCTAATTGTTTCAAGATAATTTGTTGTTTCAATTTGGATATATTTTACATTATAACTGGTATCTGTTTTGGTATCTTTTTTGGTATCTGTATATCCGGACCGAATAAATATTTCCTTCACCCCTAAAATTGTAAGATCATTTAGCTTAGACGAAAATTTTCAAAAGACGAAGCAACTTTTAAATAAAGATAATGATCAAATAATCATTTCTCCGCAATCTTTTGTTTTGAAGGGGACGTTAAATTATGCATACGAAATTGACAACCGATTGATACTTGACCTGAATAACTAACTACTAATGATAAGGTCGCCTCGTCAGCAATGAGGCCCCCTTTGAACAAGAGATAGCTTGTTGGTCTAAAATCAAGACATTTGAATGAAGCCTACAGATAAAGACAGAGACTGTAACTCTGAAAGAGAGGCTCAACTCAAATCCAGGCCCAATTCATTTCTCAGCCACATAATCCAACAATTTCATGGTTTTATGATTTTTATGATTTTATGATTTTATTCACAGCCACACTCGTTTTATTGTTTTCCTTTTTAAGGCAACTCTGGTACTTTTCTGGCCACGTTTATGTCTTTGTTACAGAGAGACGTGACGTGCCTCTCTGCTGTTCACCGGGCCACACTCGCAAGGGAAATAATATCGGTTTGGAATTTTGGATATTCGTCAGTTTTCAATGTTAGATTAACGGATTTTGAATTGATAGAACTTAGAAGAAGTAGCTCTGACTTGATAATTTGGTTTGAGGAATTTGTCAATTTTTATATAAGAAAATGTTATGCAGTCAGAACTCATAAGTCAGAACTACTTTTATGGACCATGATTTTTTTTGTATCTCAATTTTGAAACAAGAGAGTTGGAGAATTTTATCCTCATTTTTTTTTTTTGATGAAGAAAAAAAAAAAACAACAACAAAGGAACAATTAATTACTCATCAACTGCAAAATGTATTACAAAATTAAATACAAAATCAAGTACAAAAAACCACCTTAAGAATACAAAAGAACAATACATGCTTTCTAAATATATCCCAAATATGGAAAAACAAAGGAGGCACAAAATTACAGGAAAAAAAATGGATGATCATTCATTGCAAATTAACAGAGAGGGTAATCGATCGGCGCCGGCTCCAGCGACTCCAGTTCGCCGACTCCGTCCTCGACCAAGAACGCCATGGCAAGTCCCCAGGTGATGTGCACATCCAGATGGCAGTGCATCAACCAGACGCCGGGGTTATCCGCCACAAACCGTATCACTGCCCAGCCGTTAACCGGGACGGCAACGGTGTTCCTCATAGGGGGGTCGACGAGGTTGAACTTGGCTGTGTGCTTCTTGGGATCGAAATTCCCGAAACCTTCTGCCAGGATGTAGAAATCGTACCCGTGGATGTGAATCGGGTGGTTCTCAGCGGCGACGATGTTGGTGTCCTGCAGCACGAGCTGCACCACCGAGCCGAACTTCAGCGGGTAGAGCTTGGTGCCCTTGACCGGCTGGTTCAACGCCGCGCTGATGTTCTGAGCGGTGTAATCGAATTGCACCGGCGGGAAGGCCGGGAAGTCGGTGGTGAACACGCCTTGAATGCCCTCCTGGTGCGCCTGCAGAAGGGAAACCTGTTGCGGAAGCTGAAACGACACGTTGTTCATGCTCGCTGCGAAACGGGTGTTGTTCGGTCCGCCGCATTTCTGGCCCGTGTGGCAGTTGAATAACCCGAGACCGACAGTGAAGAAAAGATCTTCCTCGACCGGCTCGGGAACTTTGACTTCCGACGGGCTCCTGAGACTTGTGGTAAAGGCACTGGCAGTGGCAGTATCATTAAAAGCAGGGAGATACGGGAAAACCGGCGGGATTCCGCCAGGTCCCGGTTTGGTGTTGCAGCCGCAGTCATACTCCAATATAGCGGTTGTCGTGGTGTTGTCAAAGGCAACGCCCTGCGCACTGGCGTACGCACGGGCAGCAATGTAGTAGGACGCGATCGCTTGGTCCATTCGGACCAGCACATCGGTGGTCTGGCCGGGCGCGATCATGATGACGGATGTTGTGAAGGGTTTAAGGTAGGACGCATCGGCGCCTACGACCGTCATCTTGTGGTTCGCAATGGATACAAACATCTCCGTGTTCAGTGCGGAGTTTATGAACCGGAACAAGGTCGTCTCGCCTGCCTTCACCGGGACGGTCACCGTGTCTGCATATACATAAAATTTGTCTATTGGTTAGTCCTGGAGATGTCAGTATCAAAACAACATGAACCGGTGACAAGTCGAAGTGTGTAATTTACCGTCGCGAGAGCAGTTGAAGAGATCGCCGGGCTGGCCATTGATGGTCAGAGCATCAGAGATATTCGGGGCAGCGCCGGTGCGTTGAGCCTCGTTGATCACATCGATCGGATTCGCATTCCACCATTCTCCTGCAAATATACCAAATTTGTCAGACACTGTTACATTCAATTCAACAATTTGTTGCTAACTAATTGAACTCTACAGCACAATCCTTACTCCTAATTATAAAAGGAGATTCAATTTTTTTTTTTTTTTACATGAAAGTTCTATCTTCCCCAAAGAAGAAATCTCAGTCGTTGATTGTTTAATTACCTAGATTGATCACCACCGTTGACTTACATTAATATCCCGACCCATTAAAATTTAAGGCCCATATCAATTCTTCAAAAGGGATGAGCTTTCGGCTCTTTATTATAAAAGATATAATAATTTTAGCTCAAATCAACACGTATACTCTTTACTAGCGTATGACAAATGGATTGACAAGATTTTGTAAAATTGAATGAAAGAGGGAGAAAATAAGGACCTAAAAGAACAGGGACTTCTCTGGAGGGCTTCTCAAAGGGGTAAGACTTGTTCTCCCTGGGGTAGATGATCAGTGCTCCATAGACAGTTGCTCTGAGCCAGGAGCTGTGAGCATGCCACCATAGAGTGCCCTCCTGCCCCTCGATCGTGAACCGGTACTTGTAGCTCTCACCCGGCTTCACCGGACACTGCGTCACGAACTCGGGCCCGTCTGCCCATGCCGTCCTCTTCTGCCTTATCCCATGCCTTGCAAGAAAATAAATTGTACAAATGTAATTTTTTTAAAAAAAAAAATCCTTTTATTTTATTATAATATTTTTATAACCAATGTATGTTGCATTAATAATATATTAAATGCATTGAGAAATAGTTAACTTGTGTGCTGAAATTTGAAATGCCAAGTACGTAATATATGTATTAGACCAGAGGAATATAATACATATTTGGAGATATTAATAGTAATGAATTAATGATTAATTTTGGAGTTGGACTATTATACTAACATTAGCATTTCGGATCGAAATGCTAATGCATCAAAATTTGTGTTATGGTGTCTAAAATCACGATTTATGGTGCTCAATAAATTCTTTGTATGAAAATATTGCAAAATACAATACAAAAATTTTTCAATTTCAGAGTTTTCTAAGTATTAATTTGTTTTGCATTTTACAAAAACGATAACATTGTTCACGTACCAGTGAATGGTGACGTTATATTGAGCCTTGTTGACGACGTTGATGACGAGAGTGTCTCCCTCATGAACCTCGATGGTTGGTCCCGGGAACTGCCCGTTGACCGTGATGATGTTGTGTGTGTTGCACAGCCTCTTCACCGGCGTTTCCTGAATCTGCATGCCCACAAAAAAACAAAATGCATCAATTAGGTGTAAGTAAATACATAAACGTACCATTTGTGTGCCTAAATTGAAACTTGATAGATAATGTATATAAATGAAAAATTCAAAATGATACATACAACAAACTCATGGTAGTGCACTTCTGCATGGGTGTATGAAAATAGAAGACAGAACCCTAACAAGAGAGAAAACAGCCAAGTAATTGCCATGTTTGTTGTTTGATATATGTGTTTGGTTTGCAACTATAATTGGGGAAATATATATATTTCAAGCTGGCTAATTTGAGATCTGTGCCAAACTGACCCAATTAAGTTGTGGTGGTACAAATGGAAGGGAGGGACCAGGTATTTATATAGAAAGGAAACAGATTGATGATCAGGTGAGAAATGCATATATCATATACGCATGCATGTTTGTTTGTTTATATGTGGGTAGATTAGGTTGTTTTGATTTGTGCTTAAAGAATAAGGGTTAATTGGATTTCCTTTTCAATTAGCAGATCACCTTTTTCAGCCCCTGAAACGCATTGTTCAACACCACACTTTGTTTGGTGCACCCACTGACTCCTTTTGATTGCAATTCTTTGACAAATCCTTCAACTAAATTATATATGTATGATCTTTTCTGATGTATTGTGTATATATGCAGGTTTAATTAACATGACTCATGACAAGATTATACACGGAATTAATTAATTGCCAAGAAGCTGCCTCAATGCATTTGCTCATTATAACTTAAGTAACTCTAGGTTTAGCCCTTACTAAAGAACCAGTCTTTAGTCTAGTGGCTAAGGGTTTTACGCTCTCCGTGTGGGAGATCTCTGGGTTCGAAACTTGGATGGAGGATCTTTTATAGATATTTAAATTTGCATGGCTCGACCCTCATTTTTATCTAAAAAAAGGTTTAGCCCTTACTAACTAGTACCTCTGCTTCCTTAAAGCACGTTAAATTAAATTGAAGAAAAGAACTTCAATATACTCCAACTTTTTAATATTAGTAAAATGGAAACTTTATTTAAATAGAATCATTCTAAAAATATTTTTATAAATAAAAAATTGTCATAAATAATTTGATGGTAATTTCCGGTACATATAGCAAATTTGAGCTGAAAATAGAGTTTTCACAAAAATTTCCTAGCTGCGGTCATGCATTTAATTAATATTATTTTAACTTCTAAGTATATATTGTTTCAGTACAGTAACTTTTATTTGAGGAAAAAAAATTTGTAACATTCTGAATCGTATGATCAATACTAGAAATTTCCATACCTCATACATATATATGGGCTTAAATTTTGATAAGTTAAAACACTTAAAATTAGATCTCACATATATATCGAGAGGGAATCGTTTGAGATTGAAATGCTTATTTTGATATCAATCTATAAATTAAAGAATACATATCCTAGTATTATCAAAAAAAAAAAGAAAGAAAGAATACATCCCTAGACTTTCATCCATTTTTAAGGTTTTTTGTTTCTTTAGTTTATCCAAATTAAATTGTCAAAACAAGCATTATCAAGTGATTTTCTCCTCGTATGTATTTGTGTATAATCAATCAAATTAGATGACTTTTAAGCAGCTAAATTAACTAGTAAACTCTACGATTTGAATCGAACGGCCAAATTGGATTCATCTTTCCAGTAGTAAATAACAAGTACAATAGCTATCTAAAGTGGCGATATATCATTGTTATGTTATGTTATGAGAATCATCTTGCGTACATTGAAAAACTGTCTATGCATCCATAGACATGTACGAAATGTAACAGATACAATCCAAAATCTAACAAATACATTCCGAAATGTATAAGACGCTATGGATAGTTATTCTGTGGATGCTAGGTATTACTCGTTTGTTATGTATGCATGGTCAACTCATCATCTAAACCGTTAGCTAGATAGATAAACACAAGTCGTTGAAATCTCTTTGACACTAAAAGCCATCATTAGTAATCATTTATTTCTCTGTTTTAATTTCCTCTCACACACACTAATTAAACTAATTCAACACTAGCTAACGTGAGCACTTTTGAAAACAAAAAGAAAGGTGCAAATTAATTAATTAATTAACGCGTGGAGATCGATCAGCAGGAAAATTAACCAAATCTCTGCCAAACATACATCAAGAGGTCTCTGTTTTTGTTGGGGTCGTTGGATTTTGGATGTGCATAGGCATAGGCATACCACATACATAGTGGTGTTATATATTATAATTTGACCACGCAATCAAATGTATATATATGATCAAACGAAAGGGATGGTGCAACCAATTCTAAAGTTGATCCTCGTTCCCATTCATGATTAGCTTGCAAAATATATCATATCATATATCATATCATATATATCACTAGTAAAGGGCGCACGCCTTACTTTGGACTGAAATTATTATATTTTGTAATAAATGACCGAAAGTTCATCCCTTATGAAAAAACTAATATGGGCCTTAAATTTTAATGGGCCGGAACATTAATGTACGTCAACGGTGATGATCAATCCAAATAATTAAACAATCAACGACTGAGATTCTTCTTTGAGGAAGAAAAAACTTTCATGTCAAAAAATCTAATCTCATTTTATTAAGAGTAATGATATATGTTTCTTGTGAAGGAAGAAATTAATATATATGAGGCTAATTAATTGTATTGCAAATGATGGAGGGGAGGTGATTAGCTAGCTTGATTAGTTTATAATATATTTTGCCTTTTAGTTATGCTTAGCGCAATTGTATTGATTGCTTCCTGCCTAGTTAATTAACTGCCCATCTACTCATGAACCAATTATTTCTGCATGCTTGCCATTGAAGATAGAATGCTTATAATTTGACTTATTTATCTTTTCCCTATTTTCTACTACTTTTAGTTAATGTAGGTACCGACGCACTCTTCATATATAAGTTATATAAGTTTAGCTAATAATAATCTTATTAGCTAAAGTTCATATATTTTTTAGATATATAATTTGATATATATATATGAGAGCATCTCCAAGAGATATCCTAAAACACTCCTAAAACCAAAAATTGGGAATTAAGGAGAGAAAACCGTCTCCAAGAGATACCCAAACAACTATCCCTATTTTTAGCACTCCCAAAACCAGAGCCAAATCTCCCTATTTTGGCCCAGTTTTTAGCACTCCCAATATGACTTTCCAAAACCAAAGCCAAAATTCAGACCGTTCAAATGTATTGGGATTAATAATTTGGCCCAGTTTAAATATATTGGGATCCATATTTTGGGAATATGTTGGAGATTGAGGTGAAATTTGCTTCCAAAAAATTTAGGATAACACTCAATATAGGTATATTGAGATCCATTTTAAGGGAGTCTCTTGGAGATGCTCTAAGTCCTATCAAATTTCGTGAAATAAAATATGTTTTCGAAAATTGTTATATTGTATATTGTGCCAGCAATTTTCATTTAATTAACTTCAGTAGCCACCAAAAATATATTGTTCTATGTTCTAACTTATAATTAAATGAATTTTCATGCGGGGAATGAGTAATGCAAATTTTTTTTCTTTTTTAAACAAGAAGATGATATATTTTTTTTCTTAATGGAAAAACAGTAGGAGAACATAAACGATGGAAAATTAAGAATTTTTTAACAATTATATGATTTCCAATTAAAATATTTTGACTTCATACTCCACTAATTTTTTGCATATATATATATAATTTTTTTTTTTTGGCATTAATTTACCATTATCTAGAGGGATGTTTTTAACTCCAATCAAAACATGCAATTGTGTGAGCCATATTTTTTTGGAGAGGAAGTCCTATAATAATTAGCAAAATAATAAAACAGAAAGCTACACATGTTAATTTCTGCAGTTTTTTTTGGAGAGACTTGACGCTTAATTAATTTGTAGCTAAAAAATAAGTTTGCTCGAATTCTTTTTCATTTATTGTTGAAAGATCAATATCTCCATCGTCCCTTAATTTCCGATAAAGATAACTAAATTAATTAATTATATATTCACTTCATAAAAATATAAAATACATGATATATATAAAGAAAGGACATATATATATATATTGGTGGAGAGATCACACTCAGAAAAAAAAAAAAAAAAAAACCAATATCGGAGGAAGTATCAACATCAGATAGTTGCCATATTTTTCTTTGTAAATATATTTGTGGATCAACAACTATATATCATCTGGAAAATATCAACAAGTCAAAATTTTGATTGGTACCATTCTTCTACGGCAGGTTAAATTAGCTTGGGTAACCTCTGAACTGACATGAAATGTGCTCAAATTGATTTGGTGTTTCTGGTTTTCCACATTTGTATGGATTTTAAAATTTTAAAATTTTAAAATTATTCATATATCTCAAATAAAGAAAAGAATGTGATCATGACAATGATTTTTCATATATATTGATTTGATATGTATATATACCTGTAACACAGTATTTGCATTTAGGGAAATTATTATTATCGATTGCACGTCATAATTAAAAAGAAACAACTATATATTATTATATTATTTCTCGCAAATGATTTGTATATATATATATATATAGAGAGAGAGAGAGAGAGAGAGTGTGTTAGAAATATATACAATATTTCTTTGATTTTAAGATTTTAATTAAACGTCTTAATGAATTTAAGGTTATAACGTAATGATATTTTGATTATAAAGATTTGGTAACGTCATTGACAAATAAAGCATGAATTATATCAAATATTAATTGGAATTAGTGAGTTTAATATTTGAAGCCGTTGTATACCAATTATTGCTTTACTCGGTCATGAATTGGACCGTTGGTCACCTCTAAATGCTCCAGCAAATTCTTTCTTAATGACACCAAATTTATAATCAATGTCTTTAATTCTCATACGTGGCAACCAAGCTCCTCAATCTATATATACATATCTAGCATATAGATGATTATAACACAATTGAGATGAGAAAGCTTGCGAGCAGAAAAGTTCATTCAACTAAATATACCACTTGAGAACAAATAATATATTCTAACAAATCTTTGAGCTATTGTTGCAAACTTGCAATCAAATTCGGGTTCGCTCCTTATGCGGGGTGCACCGCATCAATGGAGGCAGGAGTCAAAGTATCTTGGGAGGAGATTGCCACGAGTCCACTGCATCATGTGGGGCAAATACTTCTCTAAAGTTAGTACTCGTATTATTACGGGTGCGCTTCGATGCTCAACTATGTTTCGATAATTTTCGACTATGAATGGATGCTATTTAGAAGATTGTGTAACCGACAAGTTCTTCAAATCATTGTTTGATCTTTCTAATTTTATTTATTTTATTAAATAAATTATTTATTTAATTTAGGCTTAATATTTTCAACAGAAAATGATCACCGATTAATTAATAATTTTATGCCATAACAGAATCGATATTTCTCATCATAATTTACAAATGACACTTACAATATTAATTGGATTAATGGAATTAAGCAACAAATTAAGAACCGGAAAAGAACAATTAATATATATATATAGGAGTTCATTAATTAGTATGATTGAAATATGGTTAATTAGTTCATTCACATCATGGTATATAAACAAAGAAACATAAAATATTAAGTTGACTCATTTCTACACTTGGTGTTAATTACGTGTTTAAATATCCTTTTACCTACTATGACTTTCCATTTCATCATTGTGGACCTTCCTCATCAGTCATCAACTGTAAATTAATTATTTCTGTGCAATTGTGCAGCATGCATCATATTTTTATAAGAAAATATATATGGTCTGAGATCATGAATATATCATATATAAATGGACAGTAATGTACCTTTGTATATACTAGAAGCTTACCTGCACGCTGCTATGGGCAATTTTTCCCCTTCTGCATTCACTAATGGCGTTTATTAATGAAACATAATTGATAATTCCTGTTGTAAAATATTGTTAATTAATATGTTTTGAATTAAAAATTCATGCATGCCGTCAATTCATTTGGGCACTTTCATTTGGTGACCAATATATGCTTGGCGTGAGTGCCATGCATAATCTAGATGCCAATGCCATGCATGCATGTCAGGAAATGAAATGAAAAGGCAAAGAAAAATAGAGAAAGGACTCGTTGGTGGGGTTAGGAAGGAATAGAAGCAAGAAGAATTGGATATTAATATTGGATGGTAGATCTCTAATTTCGTCATCGTTGAAGCCTGCAATACTTACAATAAGATCCACATGTTGAATTATTTATTGTTATGTTAATATATATTGTGGCGAGTTCAAATTGCTGCATGCATGTACTGTTATATATAGCTTTTACTTAATTAACCTGACAGCAAAGTGGTGCCTGGAAAAAAGAAAATAAAAATGGGCAGTATAAATATGGGTAATATTTCCAAATTGGCATCGCACTAATTAGAGTTTTGCAGAATGTTATTGGGAATTTGGGACTAAACATTAATTACTTGGATAAAGAAGAAAATAAAAAGAAAACAAGTAAAAAATAATATAATAATCGGAAGTAACAAATTGAATTTGGATTCCGGATATATGTGCTTGAATTTCATTAACTTAATATTTCGAAAAAAAAAAAAAAGAATTTCATTAACTTAAAATTGCATTATGGTCTTACAATTGCATGCATCAAATATAATCATGATGGGCTTTTAGGCCCTGAAGGGCCTTCTATAAGTTTGGAAAGTTCTATTCAGCTCAAACCAAGTTCACTTCTGGGGACATCCTGTGTGGGTTTTCCTTATTGTAAATGGGCTTTTATGGGCCTGTTTTATAGGATTCAGATTTCTTCCATAAAGGCCTACTTAGTCCCTCTTTTTTTTTTTTTTTTTTTTTTTTTTGGGTTAGTATATGCTTACTCTGTGTAGAGAAACCGTTAATAGCGTTTATAAGTTAGATTTAGGAACATACTTGTTATATTTTGGTGTGTATCTGTTACATTTTGTACACATCTATGAATGTATGAACAGTTCTTCAATGGACGCAAGATGTTTCTCATTTTCATGGATATAACCCGCTAATGCTAAAACATGCGTATTTACTATTTATAGAGATTGAAAAAGGAAAATCATAAAATACTATCAAAGTATGAAACTAAAGAGCACAAATCTCTCCAAATATTACTATGCTATTTTCTTCTAAAAAAAAATAGGAGATGGTGAAAAATATCCATTTAAATCTAAAAAAAAAAAAAAATACTATGCTATTTTAAAGATAAAAATTAGTATTGTTATGAACTAATTCTAAAGATGCATAATAATATCTTAATGCAAGTCAAAGGCTCAAAGCCATGACTATCTTTGTTCTGCGCACCAACAGGGGGAAGCCAAGTAAGCAAAACTTCGTCATCATATCTTAAATATAAAGTAAATCAAGTCCATAGAAAAAGTATCTTGTATGGAGTATGGACCCACAGTTTACTTCTTCTATACTCCTAGCTCCAATATATGATATATCCAAGCTTTGAAGCAAAATCAACTGACAAATTCAATCTATGAAATAGTTTCTTTTTACTATTCATTATCATGAATTTATCAGGCTGATTGTCATTTTCCCCTTTTATCATCTTTGAAATGATTTGAGGTTCTTGAGTAATCAATCATTTTCGTTACTAAATGACTGACAATATTGTATTTATTACATTTTGAAGTAGAATATTGTATTTATCATTCTCGGCAAGCTTATAACTTTCAAAAAATATAAATTAGTGACGATGCTACTGTGCAACTGCTCCATGGCATTCTAGAATTCTGGAAAACAAGCTTAAAGGCACGCCATATCATAAAAGCATGAAAACAACATGAAAAAAATGTTATAATATTATACTGATTATTGTGTCAGTATAATATTATAAATTTGAAGTTTTTGTAATGGAGATCAAAATATTCATTATTTCATCATTAGCAAAACGGCTAAACATGATTGACAAAAGGGCATTAAAAAAAAAATTTAAAAATTAGAAACTCTAATCTAGTTCCTGTTTCCCAATCAAAACCAGGAGCTACGCAGCACAACATACCGGCCAAGCAGCCAAGCCACTCAGTCCAGCCACGTAAACCATCCCTCGTCTCTTGATTGCATCGATCGACTCAGTCCTCATCCACCCTACTCTGACCCGCGGTTCACCACACCGAGCCCGTCTCCGTCCGGAGTGCTCATCCCCTAACTTACTGCATAGTACAGTTCACACTTCACAGCGTCAGCCGTTGCATCGTCTCGAGATTCACACTCACACGAATCTCTATACAATCCAACGGATGATGCTGCGAACTGCGTAATGCAGTACAGCAGGGGATATGATATTCCTCCGTCCGATCGAGTACTCATCCCCTGACTTACTGCATCATGCAGTTCACAGCGTCAGCCGTTGTATCGTCTCGAGATCCACATTCACACGAATCTCTAGACAATCCAACGGCTACTCTTGTGAACTGCGTAATGCAGTACAGCAGGGGATATGAAATTTTTCTCCGTCCGATCGAGTACTCATCCCCTGACTTACTGCATCATGCAGTTCACAGCGTCAGCCGTTGTATCGTCTCGAGATCCACATTCACACGAATCTCTAGACAATCCAACGGCTACTCTTGTGAACTGCGTAATGCAGTACAGCAGGGGATGTGAATTCATTCCTCCGTCCGATCTCGCCATTCCATCAAAAAAAAAAACCTTTTCATTTTCTTCTTCATTTTCTTCTTCATTCTCTTCGCTTTACTCGCAGCAGCAGTCGCTGAAACAATAAAACAATAAAACATGATGGCAGCTGAGTCGCCTCTCGGCCTCTCTCCATCCCCCGCCCGAGAAGATCTCGAAACCCTAACCCTAGACGACGACGATGACGACGAGGATGAGCGCAAGCGCAACCACACCAGCACCTCCTCCTCCCCCTTCCCTCCCCGCTTGATCTCGACGTCTCGATCCGAGCTTAACGGTGGCGATCGAGATCCCCTCCTAAACCCGCCCCTCTCCCCTTCCCCTTCCCCGCCGACTTCCCCCGAGCCCTCCCCTGGGAGCTTCCCGAAGGCCAAGGCGAAGCCGTTCGCCCCGCCGCCGCCGCAGAAGATCCAGAACGGTGCTTCCGAGCGCCGCGGCCAGGAGTTCGTCCGGATCTCCGTCTCCGACCCGCTCAAGGAGACTGACCCCAACCCGTCCCTGGCCGGCTCGAGCACGTATGTTAGTTACTTGATCACGGCTAAGTCTGTGCATGAAGGGAGGGAATTTCGTGTCAGGCGGCGGTTTCGGGATGTTGTGGCGCTCGCTGACCGGCTGGCGGAATCGTATCGGGGGTATTTTATACCTGCCCGGCCTGACAAGAGCGTGGTGGAGGGTCAGGTATTGCAATTACCTTGTTTAGACTCAATAATTGGATAATTTGGTGAGATCAGTTGTTTGGATCTGATCTTGTTAGTGCCTCATTTGAGATCATTTGATATAACATAATGCAGCTTATGATGTAAATTAAGAATTGTAGTTACAAGCATGGGATTAATAACACATAAGTTAATCCAGTGAATTATACTCGGTAAATCTGGTATATTGGTACAACTCTATGATTTTATTCTGTATTTAAATAAATGAATTGAATGAATAAAGAAAAAAAATTGATATAGGTGATGCAAAGGCATGAATTTGTGGAGCAGCGGCGTGCTGCACTAGAGAAGTATCTGCGCCGACTCGCAGCTCACCCTGTCGTTGGCCGCAGTGAGGAGCTGCGTGTCTTCTTGCGGGCGCCTTCAGTAGCCTCATCTCATTCCCAAACTGATAGTGAGGTTGACTCGGAGGAGGGTTTGCCAGTGCCAAGCCGGCCTCAAACAGTGAGAGACGGTTTGGTGGGTAATGCACCGGCAAAAAGTGGGAGAGACTTTTTTGGCATGTTCAGCAATATTAAACAAACAGTTGTTAATGGGTTGGGAGGAGGTGGATCGGTGTCTGGTTCCAGGACACTGGAGGAGGATAAGGATTTTTTGGTGAAGAAGGCGAAGATTCTTGACTTGGCGCAACAGCTGACCACCATCTCTCAGCAGGTCTCAATCAATGCACATTCTTGGAACTTAATTGGTCTTAATTTGTGGTCGTTGTAGTATCTATTATAATTAACAATCGGTAATTGAACCTGAATGTTCTGACAACTGTGCTGATGTTTGCTGGTACACTGCACCTTAAACCATTTATATTTACTAGACTTCATTTCCTGTGTGAAAAACTACAACCAGCTACTTGAAATACACAAGATCATGGAAGAGAATGAAACCTATCATGTTGTGGAAGAATTTAATATTGTGCACAGTATAGCAGTCTGGTGTTCTTCAATTGTTTTTTGTTACTAGTCATTACTGACATTTCTGGTGGGACATTCATAAATATTTTAAGATTACTTTCTGTGCCTTTTTTTTATTTGGTACCATTCTCTTTTCCTTTATTTATTAAAACTCGATTCAAGGTAGCTTAGTGCTGTTTTACTTGAATAGGCCGAGGCACTTGTTAAAGCACAACAAGACATGGGGGATACGATGGGGGAAATGGGCATGACCTTTGTCAAGCTAGCAAAATTCGAAACCGAGCAGTCGAAATGGGAGTCTCAGACCTTGCGTGCTGACCTGACCAGACAGTTTGCACTCACTGCTGTGAAGGTCAGCCGGCTTCAGCGAGCACTTAATTCACAAACCGTCACTCATCTGGTACTTGCATTCTTTTTTGCACTCAATGTGGAAAGCTCCTTTTGTTGCCAACAGTATCCTTAGTTCCTTACTATATACAAAAGCATATTGGAAAAAATGACATGAAAGGGCTATCTTCCCCAAATAAGAAACCTGAGCCGTTGATCATTTTCTTGGATAAATCAAAACCGTTGATTTACGTTAATGTCCGTTGACGTCAATGTCTCAACCCATTAAAATTTAAGGCCCATATCAATTTCCTTATTATAAGGCCCATTACATATTATCTTAATAAAATATTATAAGAGATAACAATTTCAACCCAAAGCAAAGCGTGGGCTCTTTACTAGTTGAGAACAATGCCTACTACTTGAAATGCATCTGTATGAAAGTCCTGAACCTTTCTTTGATAGTTGAACTAGGGTTGTGGTTAAAATATGTGGTATGATAAATTTCAAAACTATTAAATGGAAAGTAAACCTTTGTCCCAAATTTAGTTCTTCAATTGTAAATCAATTGGTTACTTTAAGACAAAGCAACGATGGTTGTTTCAGCCAGTTGTTACATGTTTTCTGTATAGTTCTTAGAAGGCTGTCCAGTTGCTTATTCTGTTTGATGCTCTCACTCTCTGTAGGATACACTGCATGAACATTTAGGGCTAATGATCCCGATCAATAATGCATTTTCGGATCGTGCCAGTGCTTTGAACACTGTGCATGCTCTCTCAGGAGATATATTGTCCTTAAATGCAAGGTTGGACAAACTTGAGGCTGCTTCGGTAAAAGTATTTGGCCAGGACAGGACAAAAACTTCTAAGATCGAGGACCTGAGGGAAAGTATAAGATTCACTGAAGATGCCAAAAACAATGCTATTAGACAATACGAGCGCATCAAGGTTAATCTTATTGTTATATGTATTGTGTACTAATTCACATATTTTTCTTGTTCTTTGGCTTACTTTTTATTTGGCATTACACAGGAAACCAACAAATCTGAACTGCAGAGAGTTGAGAAGGAGAGGCGCAGTGATTTTACGGCCATGTTGAAGGGATTTGTAAATAATCAGGTAATAATCACATGAAAGACCGAAGATACCCTTTGAATTTACCTTTAACTGATTATACTAACATTTTTCTCATACACCATTATACCATTTTTTTATAAGCAGGTTGTTTATTCAGAGAGGATGGCATTTGAGTGGGAAAAGCTAGCAGAAGAAACAAAACAATATGCGAGACAAGGTCATTGAGAACCTGTTGTATACATAGAGATTATTTTTGCTCACTCATTTATTCATGTTCTAAAGCTACTTCACAATAAACCCTGCTCTTCATAGATCTCTGTTTTTGGATATCGAGTGTAATCTGTACTTCCTTTTTTTTTTTTTTTGCACTTAAAGAATAAAGAAAGAAGTGCTTTTGTGCAATTTGCTGAAATCTTGAGATCACTTTTGACTAGGAGTCTAGGACAGTATAAAAACAACTCAAAAATCATCTGTTTGGAACCATTGAAACTGGAAACTGGTAGCTTCGTTTCTAATTCTAATATGCAGCCAAAGATAAATTACTAGTTCCATTAGAATGAGCTGGGACCAGAATTTCCTGTAATGGCTCTACAAAATCAAGGATTTGTATCTGCTGCCATTGTTTTTAATGGCAGCAGATACGGACCCCAAAATCAACGTTAACTGGAACGTAGATGCACAGTTAAATTTTGTTGGAGAAGATTGTTCTCACGCAAATTTCTTCAAAGAACTATAAATTCTGTTAAACAATTACACTATTCACTATTCAGAATGTTCTGTTACATGGTTTACTTCATTACCTGTGGTCGCTCTCTTTTGGTGTGTGAGCTCGGTGTAAAATTTGCTCTGTTCAAGTTGCTCAGACGACAGCTAGCTGACCTCAATTTTTGTACCGCCTCATAGATTTGCTTTCACATGGTCTGCCTTAAAGTAAAATGCGGCATGGCACGAGGACCATTGGATCGCCTTGAGATTCAAGCCTGCATGAATTTGAAGTGATCCAACGGTCTACATGCCATGTCACACTTTACCTTAAGACAGAGGATGAGCACTCCATTGATTTAGTATCAATGTATCATGCAAATGAAAATTCGATTTATTGAACTATATGGGCAAAAGGTTCAACTTCAATCTGCGATCGAAAATTGTCATCGGCTCGTTCTGAATCACAAACTTTCCGTTAACGGTAAGAGATTGATGTCAGGTTTTTCAACAGTGAATAATAATATAATATCAATGCCTCCAAGGTCTTGTTAATTGACAGCCGATTGAGGTGAATTCTGATGTAAACTTAGTAAAATGTATTCCTGGACTTGAATATTGTTACCATAGGTTCAGATCAACTTATTTTATACCTTTAGCTTCAAAGCCTTAAAATCAACCAGCGGTCCAATATTTAGCTGGATAGTTGAGATTTGAGCGTTAATCTCAAACATGAAACATTGATGCTACCAAGAAATCTATAGACATCGCTGGCAATTACATTGAAGTACCTACTTTCTAACCATGAGAGATGCCAATACCATGCCCAATAAACGTTCATCTCAGCATACCAGGAACCACTGGTACAGAACAGTGAGCGCACACAGGGGTGTCGTAGCCACTAGCCAGTGTCTTCAGATATGCAATTTACTTTTCAAGAAAGAAAGAAAATCATTATAACATGTCAAGGTTCCCCTATACCTCCAGCAGTTGTGTATGTGCTTTGCCCCGAAATGGATACATACATAGGCCGTGCAGTGTGCACCAACCCATATACCTTCCGACAAAGCACATCACGGCAGCAGGGGCAAACAGAAGCCTCAAGATTGCGCCTTTGAGGCATAAAGAAACACACTTTATCTGTGCCATATCCTACTCAAGCCAGTGCCACCGCCGCGCACACACACAACAACAACAACAACAACTAATAGAAAAGCAGCTTAGAAAGTGTTAGAAACACTCTTTTGTAGGATTCATCAAAGCTTGCAGTCCTCTTGCACAGTTCCTTTTTTTTTTGGTGGTTAACCACCTTGGCACATTCAGATGGCCGTAGACCTTTATACGGTTTAGAAACTGCCCGATATCACTTAGCAAAAGGCAGAGTAATTCTGCTTGCTTGAATAGTCATCGGTACACATAAATGCCAGTATGTACCTGAGTGTAAACCAGCACAGCACAGATACAAGATTGTATGGAGACCTGTAGAGAGGGTAATGAAGTGCAGATAACAGTATAACACTGTTTCAAATTAAGCAGATTGCATTTGCCAGTTACCAGTTGGAGAACCTCGAGCAACATTTTCCTAAGCAACCCTTAAACAATTGCGGGATTTCTAAATTGCAGAAGATTTTCAAGAAACGGTTCTGAACCACATGAACAGTGTGTGACTATGAAATCTTCTTTAAAATTTCGTAGACTAACACAATCATAGCAAACAAATTGACAACAAAGAATTTTCTCTATTCAATTTATCGGCTTAGTTTTCAGCTCAACCAAAACTTTAGTAACCCTGTCATGACCAAAACTGAAACAATATTACGAACAAAGTATGAACGAATGAATCCACTAATTTCAGTATTAAAGACCCGTAATTAATCTCGAAATACAATCACACCAGTCCTACAAAGAATCAGTCTTTCGGTTCCTTCTCTGTTGACCTCAATATAGGAAAAAAAAGTAAAACCAACTAATTTCAGATCCGGCCGGTGGATCCCCCGCCGCCGAGGAAAGAGAGCAGCCCTCCGGCGGCGCCGCCAGTCACGTCATTGACCTCATCGAGGAACAGATCCTCCGGCATACGGAACGCCCCGTGGAGGCACACCAAGGCCGCGCCGATCAGCAGCGCGGAGATAATCAAAGACCCGACGGATGTGAGGAAGACCGTGAGGAACGTCACGACCACGAGCCCCAGGAGCGTCTCCCGGTCCGAGAAGGTGCGGCCGAAGATCACGAGCGGGGGATCGGACGGCCGCAGGAGGTACAAGAAGCACCAGGCCGCGAGGAGCGCGAGGAGCACCGCCAACGAGATCGGGTGGGTGAGGAGCGACGCGGCAAGACTCACCGCGATGATCGCGGCGTAGTTGACCCGGAAGTACCCGAGGTTCTTGCGGAGGCGCGAGGTGGCATCCGACAGGGACTCCGGGCGGGCGAACGCGGTGCGGTCGAAGAACTCGGACAGCGGGCGGCGGTCGGAGAGCGATCTCTGGATGGAATCGAGGAAGCGCGAGAGGAAGAAGCGGATCCCATGCGCGGCGACCGGATCCGCCGTGGACGGGGCCTGAGTGGCCGGCGTCGGCGTGGAGAGCGGCAGCAGAGGAGGGTTTGCGGTCGCCATGTTTTTGCTCCGATTTGAGAGGAGGAGAATTTAATTGAAGGAAAGAAAAATTGGGGCGAAGAATTGATTTGGGCAGCGAAGAAGGGGTGTATTCTGTTGATTCGAATCCGTACCTGCTGTTATTCTAAGAGAATAGCATGACCCTGTTATTCTTTTCTCAACCGTTAGATCATAACGGACGGATCAGATCTGTTTTATTTAGATAATAGGGCCATATTATCCTATTTAGGATAACAGGGGATATGAGCTCCTGTTGATTCTATTGACTAGAATAGAATTTCATGGGGGGCGACTATTATTAGAAGAGAGCGCGTGGAGTTGGACTTCGTCTGGAAGGAAGGGAGAGGGTCAGAGGGTCAGAGGGTCAGAGGGTGCGGTGGTGGGGGTGGGGGTGGGGGTCTGTATCCTCTGCAATGAAATACTGTGGCAGGATACTGCAATAGTTTATACGGACCGTGCAATAAATTTAAACGGCTGAGATTTTGGGAACGGGGTGCTCCTTCAGTTGTGGGTCCCATGTGTCAGTTTACAAGCAGGAATATGCCTTAGAAAACTATAACAGCGGATACGAGTCCGCGGTGGTGGATCCCGAACTGTCGTCGAGTATCACGCAACCGTGTCGTGTCCGTCGCTGTTGTTATTTGAGGAAACGCGATGGAAGTTTCTGACTTCTGAGGTTCCTCTTGGAAATAATCTCTTTTGAGTGTTGCTAATTTGCTATTCATAGTACTTGTGAATATTATATAAAATTAAGTACTCAATTAAGTAATGCGTCTATTCTATTTGTTACTAATTATAAGAGAATTTTGTAGTGGATTGACAGAAAATGTTTTTTTTTTGTTTGTTTGAATCAGAAAATCACGAAGTCTTTATTTCTTAAAAAAATGTTCATTTGAAAAAAAAAAAAATGATTGCTTGACCGATCTGCAGTAGAGCTGTAGAGCTTCTCCAGATATATAATAAAAGGATGCTATTGGGTCTGTTCGGCAGCAATGGAATAAGGGAATTGATCAGAAAAGACCCTCTATTCCAAACGAACATGAATGGAATAGTTTGGAATAGAGCGGACGGATTAGATCACTTTTCCCCTTTTCTCAATTCCAGGTAGGGGATGGAATAGGATATTGGGTCGGAATTGTGAGTGGTTTGCAAGTTTTTTAATATTTCTTTCCTCTCTTTATGCTGAGTTGGCAACAACTTTTCCTTTTTTAACTGCTGTCTCTCCCAGCACCTTCCTGCTTTTTCTCAATGGCAAAGAAGTTTTGTTCTTTGATTGCGGCTCTAAATCTAAGTAATCTGTCAAGTATTTTACAAATCAAATTGTATTTTTGTATTCTAGTCGACATTCTCTTCCAAATGAGACCCATATTGTATAAGCAAAAGTTTCAATTTTTTTGTGAGTTACCAAAAGAATTAACTTTTTTTATGAACTTCTTTGTATCAATGAAGGGAGAGACTTAGTAAATCATTTTTGATGAAAATGGTTTAATATAATTACCTTGTGTTGTCCGAAAGGTCACAATTAAGCATATCTATTAGTGTGATATAGTTTAATCGAGCTTATTGATTTGTATACCCATTGCAAAGTATATTATTTTAATGGTCGTAACGGTGGAAAATCACTTTTACTCTTCCAATAGTCTCTCCGTCGAACACAGATGGAATAGTTTGGAAAAGGAGTCCATTTTCAATTCCACAATTCCACTAATCCGTACACTAATCCATGGGTTGCCCAGGGCCATTATGTTTGTTCTATACAACTTGTACGTATTAAATTCGATAAAATTCCTTTTTACCCCCAAAACAGTTGTTGACAATTCAAATGACACAAAAATATTTTTTCATTCATTTCATACTGCCTTATGTACTTTTGATATATGAATAAAAAGTTTTGGCTTTTTATGAATAAAAAGTTCTGGCTTTTAAGTTAGAGGAGGATCCATTAACCATGCTTATCCTGACAATCTTGACATTAAGATATTTTAAATATCTAAAAAATTAAAAATAAAAAAAAAGTTTATAGATGCATTGCTTTATTTGTAGATTGATAAATGTTCCAAATTTCAATCAATTTGAGCATCATTTGATGGCTTATCAAAATTTTGTTTATTTTAATGGTTGTAATTTAATAGATCTTTAAAAAACTATCAAACGTCGCTTAAGTTGAATATAATATGAAGCATAATCAATCTATAAATTAATCAATACATGTGTAAAGTTTTTTTTTTTTCTATTTTAAGAAATTTTAATGATTTTCTTTTTAAATTTAAAAAAAAATTTATTGTCAAGATAAGCATTATCAATGATCCCTCCTCCTTTGAGTTATATATGTCATAATTATCCTTTTTTAAGGAAAACCGGTCGGTATTTTATTTGGGCAGGGATTCAAGATAAGTTAGATAACATTTTGATCCTAAACTACATTATCCCTAATTAGCATAAAATAAAAAATATTAAGCAAGTCCATCTAAAAATAAGAAAAAACATCCTAAATTAAAAAAAAGGGAGCTAGAATACTGATCCCATCGGAACTCTAGTCGTTGATATGGGGAACTTTTTTTTTTTTTGGTATTGTTATGCAACAAATTTTACTTATTGTGCATGTAAACTCTATCCAAACTTAGTTGTTATGCATAGTAGTTATTTTATTTATGCACATTATGCGGTGAACTGAATGAAGAAGTTACGAATCAGTTGAAATTTGTCGAACCAGATTTTAATTATAAAATAACTAGTGTACATAACAACTGAGTTTGTATGCATAACAACTAACATGTGTGAAATATTACTTACAAATTTGTTTATTTTTTATTTTTTGGAGAGAGAATACATGCAAAGCTATCGATGCTCTAGTCTTGGGAGTTACAAAAGCAAAGAACTGAAATTATGGGAAATTTGCCTTCCTCTGACAATTTGACCAATGAAATAAATAACACCGTTCATCTTGGATTCCTACTTTCCTACTAACAGTAACGGACCTGACAGGAGTTCCCTGTTCCGTCTTTGTCGTTAAATCATCACTCTCCCCCTCTCTCCTCTGAATCTGATCCTCTCACTGAGTCCTCTCAGTCTCATTGTTTTGTCTCTTGTGACTTGTGCGATTTCACTTTCGTCCTTTTCTTTTCTCACCCAGTCTCCAATCCCGGCCGTCAATCTCTGGCCTCTGATCCCATCAACGGCCGTCCTTCCACACAATTAATTAAACCTCTTAATAACCAGTCCAACACTAATCGTGCCAGTAACCTCATCAACCGGTCGTCATAACTTAAGCAAGCTGTAATCAATTACACAACTGCCATTCTGCTCGTCATCGCATCAGTGTGTGTCGCTTTCGCTCTACAGTCAGACAGACTCCCCCTCCGCGTTCTCACTTCCTACTTTCCATCTCACATCCTCTACTGCGCAGTAAATTACCCCGCATCTCTACGTCCGTTGGATCTGCTTTAATATTCGTGCTAACCAAATCTCGATAAACTCTCCTTTAGTCCACATCGTTGATTCCCTGCAGCATTCTACTGCGCGGCAGAGGATGGTGAACACGCCTTACTTTCTCCTCTACCCATTCTTTCTTTCTTTTTCTTTCGTTCTTCTGACCAAATCAACCCTCTTATCTCCTCCCATCGATTGAACGACGAACGATCTTTCACTTTACATGTAAACCTAACGTAACGCGATCTTCGAAACCCCGACAGCTGATTGTTGATTTGTAGCTAAAAATTCGCGGCGGCGATGGCTGAGAACGGCGAGGAGAAGCTGATCGCGACCGTGCAGCACATCATCAAGACCTTAGGCAGCACGGACTCCATGACCGAGGATATCTTGAAGGTGTTCTCCAACTACGACAGCCGCCTGTCGCTCCCCAAGCTGTACGGCAGCCGTGACGCGTCTGGCGGCGGCGGCGGCGGGGGTGGGGGTGGGGTAGGAGGCGGCGGATCGAGTGAGGAGCAGCAGCATGTCCCGATGAGCTCGTTTGAGCGCACTCTACGCACTCTGGACCGCCAGATCTCGCAGGTAATAAACCAGGACCGTCTGATCTGGTCGGAATCTGAGACGGCCGAGGTTTTCCTCGAGGCTGTCGATGATCTGATCGCTACGATCAAAGATCTCGAAGCGGCGCCTCTCGGGAGCAACCAGCCGTTGCTGGATCGAGCCGACGATTTGCTCCAGAAGTGCATGTTTAGACTGGAACGCGAGTTCAAGTCTTTGATTGAGCGGCCTGATGACGCTGCCCCGGCTGCCCCTTCGCGGCCTACCGGATTTGACTCCGACGAGAGTGATGAGTACGAGTACGATGAGGACATTGAGGATGCGAGGATCCCGATCGCAAAACCTGTCACTGATTATGACGTGGTGATTGATGCCCTTCCGCCGGGATCTGTCTCAGATCTTCACAAAATTGCGCGCCGGATGGTGGCTGCGGGGTTCGGCAGAGAGTGTGCGGAGACGTATGTGGTGGCTCGTAAGGGTTTCCTTGAGGAGAGCGTTGCAAGGCTCGGGCTTCGGCCCCGCACGTCGGAGGAGGTGAAAGCGGCCCCTTGGGATGAGCTCGAGCTCGAGGTGGCACGGTGGATCCCGGCATTTAACATGGTGTTTAAGATTTTGATCCCAAGTGAGCGCCGGCTCTGTGACCGCCTTTTCGACGGTCTTCTTCCGTATGGTGACATGGCTTTTGCTGGAGCCAGCCGTCCGCCTGCTTTACAGATTCTCTCCTTCGCTGATGCTGTGGCGGCTGCTAGTCGCACACCTGAGCGGCTCTTTCGTGTAGTAGACATGTATGAGTCTGCAAGGGATTTGCTTCCTGAGCTTGAAACCATTTTCTCAGATGAATACTCTTGTGCTCTTCGAAGTGAGGTCGCCACCGTGTGCAGTGCCCTGGGTTCATCCATCAAGGGTATATTTATGGAATTGGAGAACCTGATTAGGCGTGACCCTGTCCGTGTGGCTGTACCTGGTGGTAATCTTCACCCAATAACCCGCTACGTTATGAATTACCTCCGTGCCGCATGTGGGTCTCGCCAGACGCTTGAAGAAGTGATGGAAGGTGGGGAATTTGGTACTTTGTCATCAGGTGCAGTTGATCCTGACCGTCCAACCTCATCTTTGGCCATCCACATTGCATGGATCATGGATGTTTTGCAAAAGAACCTCGAAGCTAAATCAGAGCTTTACCGTGAACCTGCTCTGAGCTGTGTTTTTCTGATGAACAATGGGAAGTACATTCTTCACAAGGTGAAGGACAGTGAACTTGGGGTATTGTTAGGCGAGGAATGGAGCAAGCAGATGAACAGCAAGGTCAGACGATGGACTCGGGAGTATCACCGTGTTTGGGCAAAGATTGTCAGTGTGCTACAGATAAACGATGGTGGGGTCAGACCGGAAAAGTTGCGGGTGTTCAATAATTATTTGGAGGAGAATTGCAAAACACAAACTGAGTGGATGATTGCTGACGAGCAAATGAGACATGATTTACGATTGTCCATAATGGATTCAGTTGTCCCAGCATATAGAACATTCCTGTCAAGGCTGAAAGCAATTTCAGATACCCGAGACATGTATGTCAAATATACACCAGAGGAAGTGGAGGCATGGATTGGGGACTTGTTCCAAGGCCCCGAGAGGAGATAAGCTGCACTTTTCTATGTCTTTGTTGGGTCTCATGTTGATTTCTTACGGTGTTGCTTTAAATGTAGTTGGGATGTTGTATCATCTAGAAATGTTTAATTGTGTGCCTTCTATGTTGTTGTTTGAACAATAGCCACCGGTTCATGGTATCTTGTATATTGAGTTTAGGCTTTTCCTAGATTTTATTACTAGACTGTATAATCTTATTTCAATTTATATCTGCAATGCTGAAGGATAACTCCATTCGTGTTCTATCAATTTCTCAAATGCATCTTTACAATCAGCTTAGAGTACTGTAGGTTCATCTTTGTATAGATGTGTTAGTACTGTCTTATTATTTCAAATTACCTGAATTATTTTAAGATGTGATAGTTTTTTGTCCCAGCCCATTAGAAGTTTTGGGTTATTCATGATCTCATTTTATATATCTATTATTAAACTAATTTTGCAACAGTGGGTCAAATTGGATCATCGAAGTAGGTTTATGTTCAGTGTTGTGCAGTCAGCAGATGAGTTCGGTTTTTTTGCATGTAAGGTCAACTCAGCCATGTATCAATGCAGGTCACTCAGGTACAGTTTGAGTGATAATTTGGTAGTTGAATTATTGAGGACATCCTGTGTGGTTTTGTGTTGCAGGCAAGTCCATTTGTTAGGGCATAGTTTGCCATCTCCTTTGCGAATGTTCAAATTTGCAGCAGCGAGTGTGCCTCTATTTTAGAAATCCTGGCCATGTACTAACCGCAAACAATCTTACAGAGCATGATTAGAGGAAACTTGAATAGTAAAAATCTAGCATTCAGAGAGATTGGATGGTCTGGTAATCCTAATGTCATTATATCTTTATAAAACTTGAATAAAGCTTTATACCACCCACATTTCCGTTTATTGTGAGAAACAGCAGTGTCCTCATTCTGAGTATATATATATATATATAAAATAAAAAAAATAAAAAAAAACTATAGAAAAGTATTGGCTAGATTAGTTGCACAATAGATTTCATGACTGCATCAGTTAGTAACTGGTATACTCTTTGAGTCGGATGTACAGCATCATAGAATATGAAAGCTGAAACGTTTTTGCAGGTCGGAGTTAGTATGTTGCAAAGTGGCCCCACCTCTGCCAGTCCAGTCCCGCAGCATCCTCTTTTGGTCTCTTGAAAACCTGTGAGTGTAATAGTCTTTTTTCTATTAAGCTCTGTTTAAAGAATAGAAAAGGGCTGTTTGTCCAATTTCTGCAAGAAACAAGTTGTTAACTACAGTTTTCTGTGTTCACTCGTCGTCACCTTCACCGCATTCATATTTGCATTAGGTACTTTTCATGGTGTTGTTGTGTCTATTTGTATTGTCTTAGCTTTGAAAATTTTTAAGCCTTTTCATTTGAACAGAAAATTTCACTTTGAATTATCTGTACCAAAGTGATTAGGTTTGAATTTGTTTGGCCACTGCTTATGACTGACAGGCAAATTATTTGAGACTATCTTATCAAAGTTGGTTAATTCCTTACTGAAAACTAAGAAAAAGGTCAACTGTCTCGACCATAGATTAAAGTATCGTAATATGCACAAACTAAATAAAGGTTCTTATAACTTACCATGAAGAGAGGAATGCTCAAGAATATCCATGAAAGCACCGTATGCATCGATGTAGATGAACTTGCTTCTGTCGAGTTGCTCTTGCAAATCTTGCAGTAGATTTCTTAGCTTTGAGTTGTAAAGTCTTGAATCATCGTTCATATAGCCGACACATTCGCGCACCTTTGTGTCGTTGAAGCTCAGCGTTATCTGTAGAGGTGTGCATCCAAATGGTGGGAGGTTGGCTACTGCAAATGTCCTGCCTCCAAGATGGTACAACTCCTGTTGTAATAATGGTTTCAGTTCCTCTTTCCAATTTCCAAGTAATTAGTATCTTTACAAGTACCTCCAACAGCATTTGTTTGGTTTTAGATCCTCTTCTCAGGATCATATATCCCAGTTTTGTTCTCTTTTCCTGGTAAAGAGAGTTTGCATTTGCTTGGGTTTCTTTTGGTTGTTGGTTTTGGATTTAGGATGAGATGTTGACATCTTTATTTCTTTTTCCAGATACAATCCTTACTTCTAATAAAAGTATATTGGATTTTTTGACACGGAAGTTCTATCTTCCCCAATGAATAAATCTTAGCCATTGATTGTTTAATTAGATTGATCACCACCATTAACGTACTTTAATGTCTCAACCTATTAAAACTTAAGGCCCATATCAATTTTCTCAATTTAAGACCCGTTACATATTATCTTAAAAGTTTATTATAAGAATAACAATTTCAGTTCAAAGCAAGATGTGGGCTCTTTACTGGTTTGTATAAATTCATCAAGCGGTTTAAAAAAAAAAAAAAATTAAAGCGTTGTAGGTTCAGAATTTAAATGGGGTTATATTTAAATTAAGTGCCTTATCTTATCTACATTAAAACAAATATTGCTAGACACTAGGTTTGATCTTGTTAAATGTAAAAATAGTCATGCCATGCATTTTCACTAGTCAACAAAAGTCGACACATAGTTGTGAAAAAGGGATCATACATGTCAGAGCTGATTGCACTGTCATAATCGGCAAGAAATAGAGCACAAATCTTCATGTGAAACTGAGAGATTTGGCTCAGCATGAGAAATCCTCACATAATGACAATTTAGATTTATCAATGCTAGTGTAAGTTTGGAACCAAGTGCTCCTAACTCTTCTTGTGAGCTGCTTTATACTGCCCTTTTGCCTCTCCTGTATTATAACCATGGGCCCCTGACTGAAGACTTTGGCATGATACATGATGATTTCTGACATTGTATATTTTTTTTTTCTTAATTTGTACTTAAAACATGATACTGGCACTAATGACTGTCAAATTTCCTGTTAACAAAAGCTAATTGTAACTTACCAGTAAACTGCAGTAAGAATGTAAGATAATGAATTACCTTGAGAGCCATTTCTACCTTCCTGAGTACAAAATCCTGGTACTCTCCAATGCTTTTCCTGCTTTTGTTGAATGCACTGTAATAGTTCCTTGTAAAATCATTGGTACCAGAACTGATGAGAATCAATGAATTGGCAAGAATCTTAGAAGCTTCCTCTATACCCACAATTAGTCCAAGCCTTGCAAGGTACAATTCAAACATCTGCACTTGACCTGAAACAGGAACTGTGTTCCACAGGCAAGAGGTGGCTTCGTCGAAACCCGACCCAGCCGATGCGAAATTGGCCCCCAAAATCATGTCATTAGTTGACAATCTTGGGTCCAGGAAAGGAGGAGAGAATTTGGTTATGCCAAGCTTCATGCCCAGGAGATCAGGTACCAGAAGCCCATTCGAGAACCTGCCGGTCGGTATGTTGCCAGGGAAGTCTTGGCCATATGGCAAGTGATTTGCATTGATGATTGTGGGGATGTAGCCATTGTTACCAGTGTCTAAAGTGGAATCACCAAAGTAGAATATGGCTGATAGGTTATGCTGTATTGTCTCTGGTACACTGGTACCACTGGTACCACTGGTGGCAGTAGGAATGAGCAAGAAGAAAAGGGATGTGAACAAAAGAGTAGTTGCCATTGGAAGGGATTGCTTCTTTGGTTTTGCTTTCTTTCTTAATTTATATATGATGCATTTGGGTCCATTTATAGTGCAGTTATCCATCCAGTGTTTTGGTGCAGCTAATAATTTAACAGGCTAATTCTGCTATAGATCGGATAAAATATAGGCCTTTCATTTTTTTCATAATCGGATAGTCGTGATATATCTTTTAATTGTATTTAGATACAATTAAAGAGACATATTTAATAAGAACAGCTCGATTCAAAAATAAAAAGTTACTTGGCCGATCCACAGAAGAACCACTCAAAATATTATGATTCTTTCAGATTGGCATCATATAGCGCCACCCACAATGGTACTTTGTGAGTTCTTTTTTTTTTTTTAATTTTTAGTGCCACAAATGAGCACCCTAATAATTTGCTTCTGTCATAAAGAAGTTTGAATTAGAATTAACTTGGAGGGTATATTAATAATTCTGAATAATAGAAACAAGAGTAACATTTTGAAAATATTTTAAAAATTGTACTGTCTTGCACAGTGATTTGAAGTTAAAAAAAAAAAAAATGTCCTACTTTAACAGAACATGCTCTCTAATAAAGCAAAAATATATGCTCAGAGTCAGGACTAAAGTTGCTATATTTATATAATCATATACAACAATAATCTACATCAAGCAAGCACAAAACTCTCTAGTTCATAATAATACTGGCCAATAATAATAAAAAAAAGGAAAAAAAAAAAAATCCTGTTAGTAAGTGTGGATTGCCTGTTCCTCTGCATGAACTGGGGCATTATTATATGCTGTTACTGCCAGAACTCCACCCTGATCTTGCTGCTTCAATATCAGAATCGAGAACATCGAGTCGAACTCGGCGGTTGCCAAGAAATCCCCGACCACCCCTAACTCGGGGCACTCGCTCCATTCTGACAACCCGTCTGCCGCCATGACCGCATTCCATGTGTGCCTCATGCCTACCATGACCAAGTCGTACGATTCCTGATCTAACGCCCGTATCACCTGCACTATGTTCTCCATGTCTCCTACCAGTTCTTCCCTATACTTAATCTTCCTCGTTCGCAACCCTACCGCTTTGATGTCATCTAGAATGCGGTTGTCCAATTTTCGTTCAGCTTGATCATCTTTGATACCCCGGCTAGGCAGAAACCGGACCACTGTCAAGCTGATTCCTGGGTGCCTGGCCATCCGTTCACCGTATGCAAGCGACTCGCGGTCGTCGCCACCACCAAAGAACAGTACTACTACTTGGTGCATGAATTCACTAGTGACAGCGGTCGTGTCGGTTGCTTGCCTGTCTATCAGCACCGCAACCGAGCAGGGTGCACCAGAAATGACCTGTCAGTAAAAATGTCAATCGTGTCAGGCGGCGTAATGATATAAATTAATCTCTGGTTAATTTTATAAAAGAAAGTTTCTTGTCACCTTTTGATTAACGGTGCGAAGCCCGTTATTCGCCCTAACGTGTCCAGCTATATCATTTCGTTGGTGAAAATGTAACAAAATTAATGACACCCTTTTATCCACGGCCAGTCTGCACACCTCGTCGTGCATTGATGTGTACGGCGATATTGTTGTATACGGCGTTACTGACAACACACCTTGATTTGTTTGCTCGTGCAATAGAAATGCGTTTATGATCGGGTCGGCCTCAAAACCGGTATTACCCTCTGCTATGTTTGCCCGGTCAATTTTATGTGGTATAAAGACCGGAACCAACCGGCCAACAAGCTCTACCAGTTGCAAGAGGTACACACATATGGGGCTCTGTATGGTCGGATAAGATGCCTCGAGGAGGTTGAGCATGCCCGGCACATGTGACTGGTCATGTACACATGCAAGGATGCGTAGCTCTGCGTTTTCTTTGAGGTGTTGTATTGTTCGTCGCTTGTATACAGCGTAACATCGCGAAGGGTCATAGAGTGTGCTCGCAATCGGTATGCAGATGGCCGGTACCAGAATGACGGAGAGAATCAGGATGCTGTAGGTATTCTTGTCTATAAGCTATAGTTTGAATTTAAAAAATAAATGAGGTATAAGTCAGAAATAAATTTTCCATAATTCACATGAGAAATCATTTCTGAATAATATAGATACTTAATCCAACTTTAATTTGTACTTTTCCATAAAAATTCCCTGGTTTGCAAAAAAGCTTAAAATAGTTATACATTAATTGTTTTTTCTCTAATTTTTATTATGTAAATGTTCTTGAGCAACCAAATTTGCAACTGTAAATTAAGGTATAGAAGTTCAATGAAAAATAAAACCAACAAAATTAAAAAATAAAAGTTATACCTTATTGCTCATCCAGAAGTTGTAGGTCATAACCTCGACGATCCCTTTGCTGGTCATAAAGAGGCTAAGCGCAAGTGCGTCGAGAAAAGGGATCCGATAGTACAGAGAAGGCAGGAGAGTTCCTACGATCTTCCCGATCACGCCGAAGAAGACGATGGTGGGCATCTTTGCGAATGTCAGGTTCCACAAGTTCACTTTACTTCCTGCTACGGTGTAGTACAACGGCACGATAAGCCCCTTCATGATGATTTCGATCTTTTCAGTCAATGCAGAACCGAGTGGCGGTCCATCTGGTACAACCAAACCAAGAACCAGCGCGCCGGTGAACGAGTTGGTGCCTATGATGTCGGTATAAAAGGCCACTAGGAGTAATAGGAGTAGGAATGTAAACACATAACCTTCCTCTATTGGCTTCCCTTGAGGTGTTTTCTCGACGACCCATAACGCGAAAGGGCGTACGGCGAGCACAATGAACAAAACCAATGCAACGATGGAGCCGGCTGCCCATAGGGCAGTCTTAGCGGACACGGATGCAGCGTCAGTAACGATAATGAAAGCCAGCATTGCCCACCCGACAAAATCATTGGTCATGGAGCCAGACAAGGCGATCCTGCCTAAGTCGGAGTTGAGCAGATTGAGGTCGGAGAGTATAGGCACAATAACGGCAAAAGAGTTCATGGAAAGGGAAACAGACATAGAGAACATGAACGCGGGTAATTTGGCGATGTCGGGCTCGAGTGATTTCATATTTAGCATGCAACTTGGCAGGATGATCACAAGAGCAAAGATCAAACCGAACATGCCGATAACTGGAGCCCTTTTACCGGCATTCAAGAGGATACGAAGATCGGTCTTGACGCCAATGAGGAAAACAAGGAACATGACTCCGAATGGTGCAACCGTTTCGAGAATCTGCTCGCCCCTTGTCGGGTAGAAAAGTTTCTTGAATGTCTTGTTACTTCCCAAAAATGATGGTCCCAATAAAATGCCTGCCTGATAAAAGAAGATATTCGTCAAAAAGATAATAATCAAATTTAACCGATAGATCGTATTGCTCCAAGAAGTGAACTTGAACGGTGCACCTTTTAAATTCAAATGCACCTAGATTGGTGTGTTTTTGAATGTTATAAAATTTGCAAAAAGTTTGAACTTTGAAGCACAAAATCAATTATCTTATACCAAAATTACGATTTTGCACAGATGTAAACACATACCAATATCTCGCTGACGACCCGAGGTTGCTTGATAGGCTTGAACACAAAGCAGAGAGCTTGAGTGAGCACGATGATGAAAACAAGTTGCATAGAAAGAAGCGAGAGAGACGAGGTCAGGGGGTTCGCCCCTTCCCAAATGCCGACATTGAACGTGCTCTGATCTTGGCTTTTGTAACATTGCATATCCATGTCCATTTTTTCCGGAGGCGTCAGGTTGTTGTCGAATTAATTACCTCCCTTGACCAATGTGCCGATGCACAATTTGTTCTACACTAAAGAATTTCTAGGCTCTGCGATCTTCTTCCATGTCGGTTCGTACGAGATTGCTCGATCTTCAAGCGGGATGTTGAAGATGGAGAACAAGAGAAAAATGGAGAAATACACAATGTTTGAAAATTTGCCCTTTGTAGACATGGATCATAGTAACGTTGTTGTCATAAAAGAGTTCGATTTAACTTTTCCGCAATAGTCCCTCGAGATTTCGTATTTAACATTTTGCATTCCTAATCAAATATGTAGTTCTACCTAAATTAATTGTCATCATTTTCATTAATTTTACCTCAACAAAGATGTCTTCAATTATACATGGCTTCATTTAAAAAACTAATAAGCTCTTAAATCTTAATCGCGTTATCACGTTAATATTATCGCACAAATGTTTAAGCCGTCATTTGCAATTTACGCTTTTTATAGGGTAAATTTGCAAAAACAACAGAGAAATTTTCTGTACGCAAAAACATTTCTGAGTTCTGTAAGTTCCTCAGATTCTACACCTAACAATAGTAAACACATCTGTCAATGCTGGAAACTTAATTTAGGAAGGAGTCCTTCCTTCCTCAATTGTTCAGGCTAATAAGAACAACTGATGAACATACGTTTATTCAAAAGAAGATTCAACATGCAGTCTGATATACTGGCAATTGAGGATAGAAAATTTTAAATTTCCATCAATCACCAGATTGATGCAGTAAGCAAAATTGCCTGGGTAACTGCTTGCAAGCAAAGGCCACTTTTTAACAAAATATTTGCCAGCAGTCAAAGATTATATGATTATAAATAGAGGTGGCAGATTGTCGGGTCGGTTTGACTAAATGAAAATGTCGGATTGGGTCGGGTCGGATATCTGGTTGACGTATGCCGACATTTTTTTCGGGTCGGGCGGGTTATTCAGGTATGGTCAGATTTTGCACCTCTATTCCCGAGTCATCTCGGGTTCTGGGTCGTTCAGTTCGGTTCGGGTCGGGTTCGGGTCAATCTGACTTTCCCTAAAACATGGACCGGGTCGGGCCGGGTTCATGTCAGTTTGGCTTTCCTTGAAACTCGGGTCGAGTCGGTTTGGGTTGGGCAGGTTTTTCGAGTTGGGTCAGATTTTATCACCTCTGGTTATAAAAAGATAGATGTATGAGTTTACAATAAGCAGCAAAAAATATGAAAATGGGAGAGCTATTTTCATCCTTTGTTAGAGACCTCTATATATTATAGGAACAGATTAAAAGCTAAGAAAGATGGAAGCACAAGTCTAGCTTATGTTTATAAAATGTTGATGAACTCACTTTAAGATAGGTTTGGTATCAACCAAGGAGCAGTATAATATATTACAAAGATCTGCAACTATGAGGAATCCACACATATTTTCAAGATTGAAGGATTTCAGAATGCTGAGCCATTGAGTGATGACTTTTTCATTTGTAGTAACATCACCAATACTAATAAAAATCATTAGGAATTTTGGGTTTCTATTGGACAATAATAGGTAGTTTCAAAATTTGAGATTTCCATTCCTGTAAGGATTTCCCACAATTCCTCAACTTTATATGGACTACAACTCTGGCTGGCACAATTTGTTCCAGGAAATGTATCACTGCCTTAAACATGAAATTACTATACCAGAAGGCAGAAAAATTATTACTTCTTTCCCTCTCTTCAATTCAAATTTGTGAAGAATTGTTGCTTATGAGATAACACAGGGACAGTTCTCAGGCATTTCAACAAGAAACTTAAAAACTTATCCAATAAGACAAAGCTTTTTTTTTTCTTTTTCTTACAATTTTTTTTTTTTTTTTTTTTAACAAAATTGACACCTTATAACTGGATCCATTCAAATTGTCAGTAGCTTTGCTGGTTTAGAAAAGAAGCAAACAAATACAATCTTCTAAAGCATCTATAGTTCTAAGTCCTATATGCCCCCCAAATCCCTACTACATCAGTCTCAAAAAATTAACTAATCCAGATAATACCCACAATATCCCTTAACTATCCACAAAACGAACATTAGTCGACATTAATTCAAATCGAAGTCAGTGCTGTCAAAATTAATATATTTACATATATCATCATCATTTAAACTTCCATCCCAGAAATAAGAAAGGTCCAGTGACTTCAAGGTATCCTCATCCACGAGCTCCGCCTTCGGTAACATGATTTGTGGCTCCTCGACCCCACAAACCGCAGCTGTACTCAAGCTGACAACCGTTTCAGGGAAGTTGAGTCGTGCGTTATCACCGTAAATAGCTTTAGCCGCATCGTCATAGGCAAGAGCCGCCTCGTCAGAGGTGTTGAAGGTCCCCAGCCAAAGGCGACTCCCCTTATTTGGTTCGCGGATCTCAGCAACCCATTTGCCCCAAGTTCGCTGCCTCACACCACGGTACCTACACTTGATATTTTCTGGGCCACCTTTGCCCCTCATGCAACCTTTCCTCGATCCCTTTGCCGGGGCTTTCTTGGGTCCTTGTACAATTGTTGAGCTCTTGGAATCATGGAATTCTCGCCACTTCGCCAGGATCTCTGCCACAGTTTTGTTGCTTTGTCGTGACTTCCTCTTCCTGAGTACACAAAAGATCAAGCAGTTTGTTTATAATTGTGAATTATTCAAAGAAACAATCTTTCTCAATGCAAGAATTCTGGAGACATGCAAAAAAATTGTTCATTTGAACATCTTTAGCTGAGAATCCACCTATAACTAAAAGCAGAGAGAAAAATTTGAACTCCCGATGCCATTTGAACACAAAATGTCAAGATTTTGCAAACGAAAACCGCAATATATTACAGATAAGAGCATACATCTCAAAATTTGAACTCTGTAAATCACTATCACTATTTCCTTCATAGATAAAATTATTTGTTCTACTATCCAATTTTGATTTGTAGAAAGGGTACAACAGCAAATTCATCACAAACCTACAATACATGTGAGCAGTACCTCCAAATTGGTACAGCCAGAGATGCAACTGATCCTAAATATTGTTCAATTTCAATTTCAATTTCATAATTGCATGCAAGATACATGCCAGAGTAGGTTGCTACCGCATATAACCATAATATAATACGACTCATAAAATACCCATCTTAACATCTATTCTAGTTCAATGAAAATAGTCAAATAGCGCGCACCACAATTCCGGTTTTCAAGCTACCAACTTTGACATTACAAGTCTAATTACTTGACTCAACAATGCTAACTATCAATCAGGCCAATACCCTGAAACCCAAAAACCAACAAACCAAGACCACCTTCATCAAGATTTGGAGAGAAAAAGTTTCAACTACCTTGGCGCTGCTCCATTGCCACCTTCATGATCATCAAGATTTGGTGTCTTTGGAGAACTCGGACCTTTAGGCGCCATTGAACCAAAAAATTAAACAGCTGAAATCTTGAGACCTCTTCTTGAGTTCTGAGTTCTTTCTGAGCTTGTCTTTTCGTGTGCCTTCTTGTTTGCTTGTACAGGAGAAATTAATATTTCTACTTTTGCCGAGAGCAATCTTGGGCACCAAGTCTATATATAACTACTGGAGACTTCCAGGCCAATTGCCACCTTTTATTTATGGATCGGATCACCTGCTTGCTTTTTTTTATCAGACGGTTAAGAAATACGGAAGTATTTTGAGATTGGTGTAACAAATACCGAACTATTTTGAGATCGATGCGGAAACCGATCCTAACCGTCCAATCGAAAAAGCGGGCCCCGCTTTTCTTTTGATTTTTATCCTTTATTTATAGCAGTGTTATTTTATTTGTTGGGTTTTTTTTATTTTTGTCCTGATATATATTTCTTGCAGCCAAATCTTATTTTATAATTGCTTAATTTGGAAGGAAGAAGATGGTGTGAAAGAAAGAATGCAACTTTGCATACTATTCCCTGAATAGTTCGTAATTTTATGCAAGAGAAATTTCTTCCTAAAAGTATTTATTTTATTTTTTTATATATATTTGCAGTTGCGTTAAGTTAGGTCTCTAACTTTTGAATAAGAAATTAAATGGTCATTAATAATTTGCAAGATCAATTTTTAAACTATTATTTTGATGGATTTGGTATTAGAATAAACATAAATTCATCTTTTTTTTTTTAAGCATGATGGCTACAAGATTTAGAATGTTATTAGAAGGGAAGGGATCAATTGAGAATGTTTGTCTTAATTCTTGGAAATGACAACAGGAATTTCAATAAACTATAAAAAAAGAATCTCTAAAAAGTTCTCAAGAAACCTTTGAATAATTATTTTACAATATTTAATTAGGTTTTGTGAATTATTTTGATGTAAATAGATGTACTCAATCTCAAGCACTCTATGGCTAAACAATTATATTGATTTGTGTTTGAGAATTGAGAGCAAATAAGCTCTTTGTTAGCTTAAGATATTTGTATTAGTATGTCACTCTATTTTTCTCATGTTGAATAGTTCATGAAGGATTACACTTGATATGTAACAATCAAGAGCCCTTTTAGAATTCTTTTAGAATACATATTAATGTATTTATTTACGCACTCTCTGCATATGCAAGACATACACTGACCAGGCCTCTACAATTAAATCTATATTTTTCTTTCAAAAAAGGTGAATGAAAATTCACTTCTTTAATTTGGGTGGATAAAAGCATTCCATCAAGAACTATATTTACTAATACATTATTTCCTCAAAAAAAATAATAATAATACATTATTTAATTCTAATTTTTTTAACTACTCCAATATAATTCTATCAATAATAAATCAATCGGAATATTTTCTTAACATTTCGAATTAATTAATTACGCTGTAAATTTGATTACTTTTTTTCTTTGGCTGGGGTAAACAAAAAGATAACTTTGAAGGTATGCTCTATCCAAAAAGCTTAATTTACAACATGTTATTACAAGGAAGCTACAGGTGGTCAATGGTGACGTTTATTTTAACAGGAGTCCAATCCGTTACGTGGCAGCCGCAATTCTGTTGGTTCCAAAGGAAAATATCGTTTTCTTAGCTTAGCTCCCAAGAAGAAGTATATGTATGTATCTCCTCGGTCAAAGAGTCGTTGACGTGTGGTTGTTATCAGTTCGTCTCGTATTTATTTTGGGGAAAACTTGGCACGGAACTACTGAAGTTCCTGTAATAGAATATTGACTTAGGATAAGCTTGGAATGGTACTTAACTGGGCTTGCCGACCTCTTTTCTTAATTACTAGAGCTAGAGATGTAACTCGGGCTGCGCTCCGAAATATGATAACAAGAAAAAATAATAAAACTTACAAAATAAAAATATTTATTTAAAAAATTAAACATAATTTTAAAATATTTGATATGGATGATGATGATGATGATGTATAATTTATAAATAATAGAATATAAATGTTGGATCATTTTAAGAATTAAATTTTATTTTAGATGTATCATATCATCTTATTAAATGGAAAGAGTGAATAGATATAAACCATTGGATCAAAGTAGATGAAGAGATTTAAACAAAATCGACAGCTAATAATATTGATGATGTAGGCATAGTTGAGGTGCTTAGAGAGATACCCTTTTTCTAGTTTATAGATTTGTACTGAGCAGTTAGTAGATTACACGTCCATTCATATCATGTCCCTTCTCAAAGGTGTTCTAACTATATTGTCTACCCCCACTTAATTGTATTCAACTATGGGATTATATATATTGGATTCCCTCAACTTTTGATGGACTGTTGAGTAAGAAACTAATAACCAATAGCCCAGAGCATGCATGATAGTAATACGGACATTTGGAAAAATGCAACAAAAATTTTTTTAGCACACGACGAAAGCAAGGAAGAAATCATGTCAATATGTGGCTATCAAATTGTTAATCGTCTAGAAAAAAAGAGGAAACAACAATTGTATGCGAAGGGATTGATTGCACACTAAATTTTAATTTCGTTTTATAGAACCTCTTATAACACTCAAACTAGATAAAGTTTGAAGAACAATTCATTTATGCATCAAACAAGATATTTATCTTTTCTCTATTGATCGGAACCAATATAGTCTGTTAAATTTTTCTAAATCGGATGGTTTCTAAATCTGGGGCTCTGGGCCTCTGGGGCATCTCCCCAGCCTTTCTAGCTTTTAAGAAACGAATAATGAGCTGCTCTGCCTCTGGCCCAACAAAATCGGCCCAATTATGTTTACGAGCGTCTCGGCCCAATAATGTTCACGAGCGTCTCGGCCCAATAATGTTTACGAGCGTCTCGGCCCAACAAAAGCGGCCCAATAATGTTTACGGGCCTCTTTGGAGCCGGCATCACTGAGTCTCCTCAGCTCCACACTTCGTCCCAACTCCTTACTCGTTTCCCGAAGTTCGGACGCTGCTTTGGGCAGCGCTAATATTACTTACGGACAGCTTTTGTACCAAAACTGACCAAAATACCCCTACAGCTAATGATATATTTCACTTCTTCAGCGAGGGTATTTTGGTCAAATTTAGTACAAAAGCTGTCCCATAAGTAATTTTAGCGCTGCCCAAAGCAGCTCCCCCCGAAGTTCCCTCCTCTCTTCTCCTCTTCTCTTTCTCCGCTTTGCTTGCACTAAGCACTTCAGAATGGGAATCAAGGTACCGCTCTGCGCCAGTCCATCCATCTATCCATCCGCTCGCATGATCAGTTACTTACTTTATTATGTGTTCTTGTACATGCGGCGATGAGATTGCACAATTGCTACTGAGTACTGAATACTGATTGTATATTGATGTAATGTTAGGGTTTGACGAAGCTGCTGGCCGACAATGCGCCCAGGTCAATGAAGGAGAACAAGTTCGAGAGCTACTTCGGCCGCAAGATCGCGATCGATGCCAGCATGAGCATCTACCAGTTCCTCATTGTGGTCGGCAGGACCGGCATGGAGACCCTCACCAATGAGGCCGGCGAAGTCACCAGGTACTTACTGTCAATCAGATACATGTATTTTATGCACATTTCAATGAATCCAAATACTTCCTTATAGTTTTTACTTATGAGTGAATTCTATTGGCTTGATGTTGGCAGTCATTTGCAAGGCATGTTCAACCGCACTATACGGCTGCTGGAGGCTGGGATCAAGCCGGTGTATGTTTTCGATGGCCAGCCGCCCGACTTGAAGAAACAAGAGCTTGCCAAGAGGTATTCCAAGAGGGAGGATGCCACTAAGGACCTTTCTGCAGCCGTCGAGGTTACCATAAATTTTGCCTTTCTCTTCTGTTTGCATTGCAATTATATATTTCCTTTCTTTTCTTAATTAAATGCATAAATAGATTACTTCTCATCTTTCTTTGGCCTTCTGCTGCAACAGGAAGGAGACAAGGAGGCAATTGAAAAGTTCAGTAAACGAACAGTCAAGGTCGGTTCTAATCATTCAAGCTTTCTAAGTGACCAAGCATTCGAAATTACAGATTCATAGCTTTCATTCTCATTAAAATATTTGAACTTTTAGGTCACTAAACAACACAATGAAGATTGTAAAAGGCTTCTGATATTGATGGGTGTCCCTGTTATTGAGGTACATGAATTCAAAATATCTCTCCTTTTCCTCTCTTTTGACAACCATAGTCTGTATCGTACGAGTAGTTTGTTAGTAGTCTTTCTTCATTTTGTTGTATCTAGCAATTGCTGCTTTTGCTAATCCCAAGACAGCCAGACATGATTGACACCTCATTTATATTTTGAAATCCTCTATGAGGCAGATCATGTTGTGCTCAGGTTAATTCGTTTTAGTTTAGGCCTTACATATATACATAATTAATAGTACCATTCGGCTGAGCATCTTTTATTAATCCAAGTTAGCACAACAGCCAGTTAGTTATCACAGAAAAAAGAACAAAACACTCCAGGACCTGACTAGAAAGAGTAATTTTGTATGATCGTTGCAATTTATATGTCTCCTTAATGTGGCAGTTAAATTGATGGAATCTGAACAGAAACATTAAACTTATTCCTAATTTATGTAGGCACCTTGTGAGGCAGAAGCCCAATGTGCAGCTCTGTGCAAAGCTGACAAGGTATGAACTATGCTGTGTCAACAGTGCAAAACCTCAATATTTTAGCTTTGGGGTCCTCGATGCCAATATTTTTGTATGTGGTGAACTTCAGGTGTATGCAGTTGCATCAGAAGATATGGACTCTTTGACTTTTGGTGCGCCAAAATTTCTGAGGCATCTAATGGATCCCAGCTCTAAGAAAATTCCTGTGATGGAATTTGAGATATCCAAGGTTATTTGCCTGTAATGAAATTTTACTTAGAAAGAGTTTTGCTTGGTTAACACTTGGATATTTATTTCCAATTAGTTCATAAACAATAGGGCCACGGCCAGTAGCCACCGATAACATGGCAGCATTGAAAGGGCTATGGGTCATCAGATTGGACTGTAAATAGCAAGAAAAATGAATATGGATCAATGCACCCATACATCTAAGATACAAGAAATTTGGCTTAAGAATTTGTTTGTAATGGAGGACAGCTTCTTAAGTTTATTCCTATCTAATTGGGATCTGCTGTTTATTTTCCACTTATCGCAGGTTCTAGAGGAGCTAGAACTGAGCATGGATCAATTCATAGACTTGTGCATACTCAGCGGGTGTGACTATTGTGAGAGTATCAAAGGTATTAGTTCAGAACTTCAGATAGAATATAATATTTTCAAAGAAGCATTAATTTGAGGGTCTTATAACATTTGAATTGTAAGATTAGGTATTGGAGGACAGACAGCACTCAAGCTGATTAAGCAGTATGGTTGCATAGAGACCATGTTGGAAAACATCAACAAAGAAAGGTAACTATCCTAATTCATTATTCTGGATTCTCTCAATTGTATCGGAACTTACAACGATTCAATTTTTGTGCTAACATGTGATAATCTGTTGATATCATTAAAGGTACCAGATACCAGAAGATTGGCCATACCAAGAAGCGAGGCGCCTGTTTAAAGAACCTAATGTCACTTTGGATGTACCGGAGCTAAAATGGACCCCACCAGATGAGGAGGTATTTTTCTGATGTAGGATGATTTTTCCCATGCATTTTAATTTGGTTGTGCATAGAAAAATCTGATAAGACAAACAATTTTTTTTCCCCTGGCATTCCTACAGGGTATTGTGAATTTTCTAGTTAATGAAAATGGTTTTAACCAAGACCGTGTTACCAAGGTACTTATTTCTGATCTCTTTTCCTCTTAATCTCTCCGAGGTGTTGAGGTTTTAGAATGTTGCATATGCTAATTCTTCCTTTGGTAATAGGCAATTGAAAAGATCAAGGCAGCCAAAAACAAGTCTTCACAGGGACGGTAAGGGCTGAAACATTACAAAGTCATATATCTTTATTCTTCTTTTTATTATTTTCTGTTGTTTGAATGTTCTTTTGTTCCTCAATATTAACAGGATGGAATCATTTTTTAAGCCAGTTGCTAACACGTGTACCCCCCTCAAGAGAAAGGTAAGTACTGGATTCTTTTACAACATGTTACTTACCTTCTTACTGCTTCTCTTAATTGAACACTGGAAACTGCATAAGATGCTGGCAAAACAATAATTGATCTTGAAATTTAGAAAGTATATTAAAATGTCTAATGAGAACTGCATAAATGAGAAGCAGCTCGAAAAACACATCTTAATGCTCGATAAATCATCATCCTATGGAATGAATGGTATGCTTATGAAATGGATTGTGACATCTGAAATCAATATTTGATGACCAGTTATATTATTTGTTAGAGTTGAGCTAGCCCTTTTACGAATGAAAGACAACTGCTAACTGCCTGCTAATTATCCTCTCTAACTTGCAGGAGACGGGAGATAAGCCATCAAAGGCTCCGGCTGCAAGCAAGAAATCTAAGGCTGCTGGCGGGAAAAGGAAATAGAAGATAATTAGTATGTATGTATGTATTGTTTGTTTAATTGTTTTATTAGGTAGGTGGGTGGTAGTTTTTTTGTAGGACTTAATCCTGAATGGGGGGACTTGACCTTGATGGAACCGGAGACCGTTGTTGACTCATGAGGCGTTATAATATAACTGTAGTTTCAAACTTTCAAATCAGGTTCAGTGAGTTCTGTTCTCAACTTGTTTTGTGGCTCGAAGCTGTACCTGATACGATCAAACTTGGGCTGTTCTCTATTGTTGAGCACTGAGCAGTGATAAAACCTTACTGATCAACCCTTATTATCTTGTGGCTTGAAGCCGTACCTGTATCACTAAATTGCTGCATATATTTTTTTCTTTCTGCTTTTGGTCATAGTACTAGTGAATTGATAAATGTGCATGTCGTGCGTGTTACGTGCATGTACATCACGTGTTGCACGAACACGTGTTGACGTGTTTAAACGTACCTGTTTATGCGTATTCAATTTTCAAAAACCTTGAACATGATCGCATAAAGAACGCGACACGCGTAACACAATGTTCGTGTTATCACGTGCTAACACTTGTTAACACACATCGAGAACTTACTTAAAAAGACTTATAACTTACTTAAAAAGACTTATAAGAATAATAAAATTTGGAAAAATAAGAAAAATGTCTAAAAATATTATAAAATCCAAAAAATGCTTTAAAAAAAAAATTTTGTATTTTTTTTTTATAAAAGAAGTCTGAAAAAAAAATTAAATAGGATAAAACAACAAAGCAATAAAGCAATAGATGTATTATTATGTATCACTCAAGTACATTTGTGTACGTGCTTCTATACTTCTTATGTGTGCGTGTTCGTGTCACGTGTTTGAACGTATTGAAATTATATAGAGGTCGAACACGTTACATGTAAAAACACGCCACGCGGAACATGTGAATACGCCACGTACAAACACGTCTTGATACGAACACTTACGTGCTTGCGATGTTAAAGCATGCATGCCGTATGTTTAACACTTTTATCAATTGCCTCATAGTCACACACACACTTTGATTTGGCATCGGTTCCCTTATACGAGATCACCTTTATAAATCATCTTTTCCCTTTGCCGAAAGTAGTAGAATTGTATTTACTGAAGCTTCGTTAACTAACAAAAAAAAAGAATAAAAATATTGTTAAATTGTAACACAAGCGTCGATCTAAAAATTAAGAATAGGAGTTTCACATAAATCATTTTTATATGCGTGATGTGTTCAACTTTAAGACGATTTTTCAATTTTTTGTTGTGGTTTTGTTTGATCACATTATATGATTTTTAATCATGATAATTATTAATTATTCATCGGACAACATGCGATTGTAGCCGACCCCTAATGATAAAAAAATAAGGGTAAATTTTCTATTAGGCCACTAAACTTTATCCAGGTTCGTTGAATAATCATTTATCCTTTTTTTTTTCAATAAGATATTTGTCCAAATCTAGTCCCATTATTTTTGCCATCCAAATTAATATCACAATTACCATGGTGATTAAATTTGGACAAACAATAAAAGTGTTTAGTGACAAAAAACTGATAAATTAAGTTTATACTCGGAATAAAGTTTAATGACTGATTGATGTCCTATAATATTTACCAAAAAAATGATAGAACTAATATTATATTCAACTAAGAAAGACAAAGAAAATAAAATTAAATAATAAGAGCGATTTTATAATTGTCCCTATTATTATAGAGCAAATAAAAATATAGAAACGTTTCCACTAATAACAACCGAACAAAACATCTATAACCAGTCAGATATTACCATTTACCAACAACAAAATGAGGAGAGATCCAATGACACACAAAATTTTAACACAAATGTTACACTAAATCATATAAAATTTATTAAAAATCTTAAAAATAGAAAATCTTTCACAAACATGTTCATTTACTTATAGATCGATTGTATTTCAAATTCCATTCAATTTGATGTATCATTTGATACTCAATCAACGACCATCAAGTTTATATAGTAATTAGAACGGTCTAAATTTAATGATTCTTAATCGAGTACTATATGACACTAAAATTGAATAAAATTTGAAAAACAATTGATCTATAAATAAATAAATATGTTTATAAAAGATTTTTATTTTAAAGATTTTTTATAAATATATATAATGTAGTGTAATATTTGTATCAAAACATTGGTGTGTCAATCTCATCCCTCCAAGAAAATATACATGTACACCGGCAGTTGATGCGTGCCGTGAGTGAAAATCATTCGTTTCGTTTCCTTCTGGTGAACAAATCTCCCTTTTCCTTTATTTCCCGAATATAACTTGGGCCGGCCATCGATCGATCAACAGATTACTTCTTCTTTCTTTGCTCTACTAGAACAAGAAAAGCAGCAGCAGCAGTACAACAACAACAACAACAGAAGGAAGTAAAAGGATGATCGTCCGGATCCGGAGCAGGGAGGGTTTGGAGCGGGTGACCGTGCCGAAGGAGCAGGACGCGGCGGCGACGGTGGCCACGCTGCAGTCGCTGATCGAGGGGCAGCTGGGCATCCCCGTCGCCGCCCAGACCCTGTCGCTCGACCCTAAGCTGCTTCTGCAGCACAAAGACGGGGAGAAGGAGACGGTGAAGGAGAGCCTTGACCCTGCCGCGTCGCTCTCCTCCCTCGGCATCTCCCATGGCTCCCTTGTCTACCTCTCCTCCTCCCAGCCCCGCCTCACTGCCCCTCCCCCGCCCCCCCGGTCCGCCTTCGCCCCCGCGGGCTCCTTCGGCCGCAACAAAATGACTATAGATGACCTCATTGCACGTCAGATCCGAATCACGCCGCAGGTAGTTCACTGATTGCTCACATCTTCCATTCCATTCAATCCTATTCTATCCCTTCCCTGATTCAATTGTGTACGCTGTAATGTCAAGCTTACTGGTAGTATCCTATATTTGCTCTTTGTACTGTTCAAATTGCCAATTGTTAATTGCCAATTGCCAAATTTTAACCATATGGTATGCTGCATGTACTGTAAATGAATTTACCAGAAGATAATCTTCTGACAAACCAAATGAAATGACAATGTGAAATTTCACAGGAGCAACCCCACTGTGTTTCTGCGTCCTTTGACCGTGACGCAGCCAATGCATTCCAGCTCTATGTTTCTGAAACCCTCGCCTTCGCTGTCAAGCGAGGCGCCTTTCTCTACGGCCAAGTTGCCGAGGACTCCACCGTCTCTGTGCAATTCATATACGAGCCTCCCCAGCAGAGTACTGAGGATGCCCTCGACCTCATGCGTGACCCCGATGAGGAGCGCCTGGTTGAGGCGATCGCCATCGGAATGGGCATGAGGCGCGTTGGTTTCATCTTCACACAGGCGGTGGGCAGGAAAAAGAGTGAGACTGGTGAGTACACGCTGTCGGGGAGGGAGATCGCTCAGGCAGTGGCCCTGCAGGCGGAGGGGGGATTGGAAGAGTGGGTCACGGCCGTGGTCAAGCTTGAGGTTGACGAGGACGGTGGTGCAGACGTGCATTTTGAGGCCTTCCAGATGAGCGATATGTGCCTCAAGCTGTTCAAGGATGGCTTGCTTGAGACGGAGTTTTCAGATGATGCTGATCCCAGGCTTACCAAGGTCAAGAAGGAGGTCGTCGTTGCTGGCAAGGACACCATGGAGGTTGACAATGACTTCTTCTTGGTGCCCGTCAAAATAGCCGATCACCAAGTATGACTAACTGATATCACCAATTGTTATCTCCGTTATTCTGAACCTGCTATAAAGTGCTAACAGTGCTGTACTGAATTCTTTGTTTTTTTATTAATGTGCAGGGACCACTGAAATGTACATTCCCAATAGAGAACCGTATAACAACTGTCACGCTCAGTGCTCTGAAGAGCCACCTTAACAATACAAAGAGCCTGCCTTTTGTCAAGCGCATCTCTGATTTTCACCTGCTTCTCTTGCTCGCCAGATTTCTTGATGTGAACTCTGATGTGCCAGCGCTTGCTGAATGCGTCAAAAACGAAGGCACTGTTCCAGAGGGGTATCAGCTGCTGATAGAGTCCTTGGCTGCTGCCTCTTGAGGAAAAAAAAGAAAAGAAAGAACAGAAATGATATAATGTATCGCTTATTTTGTTTTAGCATATGTACGTTTCATGTTTATGGCTTTGTTGATAGAGAGGCTACTTTTTGGAAAACTCATCTCCGAGTTGTAGTTTGTTGTTAGTAGATTATTCATATCCAGAAGCGTTTTAATTAAATTAATTACTATTACATCATACATTGTTGTTGTAAACATGCAATAGAAGAATAGAGTCTTCTTGCTGCCTTTTGAGGCTACATAAATAACAGTGCTTTAATATTGATCGTTTGGTCGTTCAATTTGGTCACTGAATATGGATTCTGTACGAAACTAATACTCAAATTAGCTATAAGAAACCATTACATTGTGTTTTTGTATGAAATGGTTCTACTGCTTAAGCTTATAGATAGTAATAATGAAGTATGCTAGGTGGATGAAGATTGCATTACATGTGCCTGTGCGTCTGTGCCTCAGTACAGTACCTCAGTCAGTAGACTCAGTACAGACTTGCTGTTGTGCTGCTGCCACAATGCCACTGAGAAGTGAGAAATAGAATGCAAGAGCCCGGCCCAATTGAGGATTTGCGACGACAGTTGAGCGGGCCTCTGACCATCTCTGTGAATATAAGGCCGCGTCTCTTTGTACGTGATCTGTGCGATTCGGTAAGGTCACGTACGAAAACTTCAAATATATCCCCCCTCTAAAGAGGGGGAAGAATGAAGCCACCTGGTTGATTTGAGATTCTGGGCCGTTGGATATCGCGATCTAACGGTTCAGCAAAAAACTTACACTGTCCAGTTATGTTTCAAATGGAGAGATGCGTCTCTTTTGTTTCCCATGAGACAGAATTTTTGTTACCCACAGTCTCACCTGTGCAATCTGCATACAATTTATAATGGACGGTTTGGATGTAATCACCATATATTTCAGGTAGAGTTTATGGTAGACATTGGGTTATTCCTCTCCTGATCCTTATCCTTTTCTTCCTTTCTTTCTCTCCTTGCTCTTATCCACAAAAAGAAATGGGAGACGTAATGTTGCTCCGTTGCTTTCCATTCCCAACCCTAGATCGGCAGATCTCGCGAGTAGGAGTGCCGAGTGGGTGCTAAGGGTCTGCTGTTGCCGCTGCTGTTGTCACCATTGCCGCCGCCGCCGCCGCCGCCGCCGCTGTCGCGGCTGCTGCCTGCTGCTGCTGTCCAGAAGCACCTCATGTTTGAGGATGAGTGCGTTTTTCTCCCTCTCTCCCTTTATAGATTTTGTTCTACTTCGCATTTGCAATTTGTTGTTGTTTTCAAGCAAGCAAGGTGGGATTTTTGATGTGAGGTGATCTGAAACTCGTCTCATGTATCTGATTTGTTATTAGTATATGATATTTGTAACCACAAACTGAATTTTTCTTACTATTTTGTTGTAGTTGGGTTATGTACCTGACTTTGCAAGATAGTTTCTAACCATTACAGAGAAAAGAGTGAGATATGGGAATGGAATAGAACTGTGGTATATCAATCAATTATATAATTAGAGTCCTTTCAGAATTGTGATGTAAATGTAAACATTTAGTATATAGGTGCTTTAGTTTATATAGAAATTAAATGTTTTAGGCAAAACAAAATGAGAGGGAAGTTGACAACAGTATGACATTTGTTACCCAATTAATTGGACTAACAAGCAATTTTGAATTATATGTTTTACTTCTTGATACAAAGATATATAGATTTTGTTCCCCATTTATATTCTGATTTTTACATCCTTTGGGTTTAAACTGTTCATATGTTTGTGTAACTATTGACACTTACTTTCAAACAATAGTTACTTTATAGCAAGTGTAACTATTTATTTGCTTTGATTATTTGCTTAGTTGTATCACTTTATAAATGATAGGTCATCTGATGGAAGATATTGAATCCGAGAATCTGCTCCATCGGGCCTTTAGTGTCTTCCTTTTCAACTCAAAACACGAGCTACTATTACAAGTTCGTAGCGCCAGACGGATTTCGTACTTGAATGTTTTTGTGTATGGCGTATAGTGTGACCCACAATATGTTTCTAAATTTAGTCTCTGTTTAATTTTATTTTCTTCTGATATCGTACCTATCAATATGTCATGAGCTAATCATGCTTACTTCTTTGTGTGTGATTTGCAGAGAACAAAGGAGTTTGACACAATAGATCTACTTAATCGACCTGTCAGCTTTACACAATAGGTAAGTTACTCGATTTTACCAACTGAGGTTGTATGTGTATCTTCTCTTCATCGATTTGCTATTTATATTATTACAATTAAGATAGCCAATCTTTTGTTGTTTGTTTGACAGCTTGCCTTTGATGTGGGTGATATTGTGGTAAGAAATTTAGGTTTATAATTTGGTCAGTTGTGTGACAAACTTTTCATGCACACAATGTGCTCGACAAAATGCTACTGGTCTCAATCCGCAAATAGCCACTGCGTCCTTTTCGGTGGCCGTCGCCATAGGCCTACTACTTTCAAACTGGTAATGATTATGCCTTAAACTCTAGATTGCTCATGAAATTATCAAAACCCTAGATTCAAAGGGCGATTTTGTTGTGTGAGTCGGTATATGTGTTAAAATTGTGAAAAGGAAAATGTAGTGGGAATATAGACAAAGAGATCGGACTGCGCGTCCAGTGCAAGGTTCACCAACTCTTTTCTTTAGGTTTTCTACAAAAAATTTGGACATAAAACCCAGCAGTTGGTCTAACAGGTACAATGCCTTTGCCACTCTGGTACGGTTCCAAGAAGATTACCAACTGAGTTGGGCATCGGCACCAAGCTGCAATGGTAAGTGGTGCTGTCAAGCCGGGTCTAAATGGAGGTAAAAATCAAAATCAATATAAAATAAAGTTTTATTTTCAGACATAATGAACAAAACTGAAAAGGAAGACACTTTATCTCCATGTTAATTGTATAATGCATCTACAATCATGAGAACTCTTCTGGTTGTTTTCAGGATGTGAAAAATGTTGTACAGTCTCTGGAGATATCAAACAGTGTACCAGATCCTGTGAGTATATGTTTTTTTTTTTTTATTGCAACTTTACATTTTTAGTACTTAACTGATGCTTTTGCAAAAAAATGATGTAGACAAGTTCAAGTTTAATAGAGGGATCCTGGCAATTGATTTTCAACACAAGGCCTGGAACGGCATCTCCAATTCAGATACTAAAATAATGGATTACTTTAGCATGGTTCTGAAAATTTTGTTAATATTACCACCTTACTTTTCTGTTGTTGTATTATTTTCTCCTTTTCATATAGTCTTATTTTATATTACATTCTGTAGAGAACATTTGTTGCAGTGGATTCATTTAAGATATTTCAAGAAGTTTATCTTAGAACAGATGACCCAAAAGGTACTAATGTTGTTCGATTCTCTGATTCAGTGGGTGAGCTTCGAGTAGAGGTAATTTACTGGTTTCTGTAACAGACCAGTCATTGTGATATGACAGTTAATCCTGTCAACCTGATTATAATTGCACTGACTAATTAACGCGGTTGTACGCGCATAGCTCTTACTATACCAAACATACAATCAGTCACGGAGGGAGGGGGGCAGTCGCCCCCCCTTGCTCCATGAAATTTTCTTATATATATATGTACATGACAACATATTGTACATGACAACATATATTACATGTATAACGTAAATCTTGCCCCCCCCCCCAAATAAAATTTGTTGACCGGTCCGTAACAACTATTGTTGATTGTAAAATATAGAAAGCTGTGATATGGTCAATTTTTCTCCTTGATAGTTAATCGCAATATATTATTTCCTTTTTATAAATGATAACAATCAAGACTTAAGACTAAATTGTTATCAAAGGCTACTTAATTTATTATATCGGTCCAGATATACGGATACCAAAACAGATACCAAGTTATAATGTAAAATATATCTAAATTGAAACATTAACAAGTTATCTTGAAACAATTCATGTATTAACTTGAAACATTTTAGTATTAAGTTGAATAACACAAATCGTAAATTAAATTATCTACTTGAATCACTATTAAATCCTTAAATTTGCTAAGAGAACATGTATTGGAAGCAAGATGAAGTGAAAAGGCAACAAAAAAAAATTAATATAATTTGTGTTTAATTTTGATCTTATTAAGTTTCAGATTAATTTTACAGATGTTTCATTTTAATTGCAGTATGTTTTAGATTATAACGTTACATTAACTTTATATGGTATCTATTTTGGTATCGATTGTGGCATCTCCCGAACATTTTCCTTATTATATATTCTCTGAATAAGAAGAAAAAAAGATATTAGTACCTCTTTATGGAATTTAATATTTAAAAGAATTGCAACTTAACAAAGTAAGTAATAATCAAAATTTAGCATATAAAGTAGAATCAACAAAAATTAGATGCTTGAAATTTTCTCAACTATCTATTATCTATATGACTATTTTCTCTCTGAATTCGCTTGCACAATAAAAAAATTTGCCCCCCAATGAATAAGTTCTGGCTTCGTCACTGCATACAATACTCCATAGAACAAGATGGTTTATCGAAACTCTGTGGTACTCCCTTTGCATAGATTCTTACCGTCACCCATCTCCTTATTGGATATATATCTAACTAATAATCAATACCAAATCACGAGTTCTTGCCCCGCCGCGAAGCGCGGGGGGTCGACCTAGTATATATAATTTTTGATAGCAAGCTCTTGCGAAACGTACAACCACATTCTGAAAAGGTTGTGAAAAGATCTACACGGTGGTGATATTTAAAAAAAAAAATAAAAATTGAAAAAAATTAAAGGACGCAAGTTTAAGTTGTGCTCTTCAATAATTTTATTTTTCGGACAACAGCGGGCAGAGAAAATACAGTTTAAATGGTGCGATTTTAAGTGGCGTTTTTGAGAAAGCTATCGGTGAAAATATGTAGCGCCCTTGAGAAGGTTATTGGTGAAGATATGTTTGGCCAAGGTTATTGATGAAGTTAAGTTGGGCTGGCCCATTTATGAAAATCGTCCGCGATTCGTCTGACCTGAAGCGGTTACTGGTAGTACCTATTTGTATTGTTCTGATTTATATCGAAGCAAAAAAGGAGAACTGAGAAGTGGGAACAACTGAAGATGAAGTTGGATGTGGACGGCGTGGCGGTGTACTTCCCGTACCCGAGCATCTACCCGGAGCAACTCGAGTACATGCGCGATCTCAAGCGGTCCCTCGACGCGCGCGGGCACGCGCTCCTCGAGATGCCGACGGGCACGGGCAAGACGGCGGCGCTGCTCTCCCTAATCGTCTCCTACTCCCTCGCCCATCCCGACCGCCGGTTGAAACTCCTCTACTGCACCCGCACCGTCCACGAGATGGAGAAGACCCTCGCCGAGCTCCGGCTCCTGCACGACCACCTCCCCGCCCCCGCCCGCGCCTCGCTCCTCGCCGTCGGTCTCTCCTCCCGCAAGAACCTGTGTGTAAACCCTGATGTCCTCTCCGCGCGCTCCCGTGATTCTGTGGATGCTTCATGCCGCCGTCTCACGGCCTCCTGGGTCCGTGCCCTAGCTCAGGACAACCCCGCCGTCCCTACCTGCTCCTTCTTCGAGTCCTACGACCGCGCCGCATCCGCCGGTCCCGAGGCCGTCCTGTTACCTCCTGGAGTCTACACTCTCAGCGATCTTCGGAGCTACGGCCGGGACAAGGGCTGGTGCCCCTACTTCCTGGCCCGTCAGATGATCCGGTATGCGAATGTTGTTGTCTACAGTTACCAGTACTTGCTTGATCCCAAGGTGGCCAGTATTATCTCCAAGGAGATGCAGAAGGAGTGTGTTGTGGTCTTCGATGAGGCCCACAACATCGATAATGTGTGCATCGAGGCCCTCAGTGTCAACATCAGGAAGCAGACCCTCGAAGGTGCCACCAGGAATCTCACCCAGATGTCGCAGGAGATTGACAGGTACTTTTAACAACTTTTCCTCATTTTCCTCACTTTGAGTGGTTCTGCTATGGATCGGCTAAGTAACCTTTCATTTTGAATCGAGCGATTCTTATCAAACCTGTCTCTTTAATTGTATCTAAAAGACATATCACGATCATCTGATTATGAAAAATGAGCGGCCCATATTTCGTCCAATCCATAGCAGAATTAGCCACTTTATTATATAAATGAGATCATCTCCTTTCCTTGATCTGGCTATCTGTCTGACTATCACCCATTCATTTGGTAGCAAGGCTCAAGGCCACTGATGCTGGCAGATTGCGTGCTGAGTATAACCGCCTTGTTGACGGGCTTGCACAGAGAGGAAACCTTGCAAGTCAGTGTCTCTTTTATAACTTGTCTTATGATAAATGTAGTCATAGATAGATAGATTGATAGCCGTGCTGACAATTGCCATTGATTGCTTGTGTAAAGTAACGGATGCATGGCTGGGGAACCCCGCATTGCCGGACGACATCTTGAAGGAAGCAGTGCCAGGGAACATTCGCAGAGCAGAGCATTTCCTGTCTGTTCTGCGGAGGCTTGTGCAGTATCTGAAAAGCCGTCTACTGACGGAAAATGTGGAGACTGAGAATCCCGTCTCTTTCTGTGCCTCCATCAATTCTCAGGCTGGAATCGACCAGAAGATGCTCAAGTTCTGCTACGACCGCCTGTACTCTCTCATGCTCACGCTTGAAATAACCGACACGGATGAATTTATGCACATCCAGACTGTCTGTGATTTCGCCACACTTGTCTCTACTTATGCCAGGGGCTTCTCTATCATTATCGAGCCATTCGATGAGAGGATGCCTACTATACCAGACCCTGTACTGCAGGTATACATTCCCTCTCCTGATTGCATTCTATCACTGCAATTCCTTCTGTTTATCCTGTTCATTATTTTGTGTTCTCTTTGTCATTGTTGTGTATTCACAAAGTAATTGGGTGCTATATCTGGTATTCAACAGCTGAGTTGTCATGATGCTTCGCTTGCAATAAAGCCAGTATTTGATCGCTTCCAGTCAGTTATTATTACTTCTGGAACTCTCAGTCCGATTGATCTCTATCCCCGTCTCTTGAACTTTAACCCTGTCATAAGCCGCAGCTTTACGATGTCCTTAACAAGAGAATGCATCTGCCCCATGGTTCTGACTCGTGGAAGGTGAGCTCTGAGACCCTGAAAGACTGAAAATAAAGAGTTTTAAGTCACTAATAATTATCTGGTTAGGTTTTTGGCTAACTTCTCCAATGCCCCATTTGCTCAAATCTGTAAACTACCTATCTTTAGTACATGAACGATAGGTTCATAGTGAGCTTGAATGCATTTCCTCTAACTGTTTTCTCATCTTGGGCACTATGATATCTGCTACGAACTTCTCAATAAAGTTAAATTAATTGCTGAACATATTCTGTGGCAGTGACCAGCTACCAGTAAGCACAAAGTTTGATATGAGAAGTGACCCTGGAGTCGTGAGAAATTATGGGAGGCTTCTTCTCGAAATGGTTGCGGCAGTGCCAGATGGAATTGTGTGCTTCTTTGTCAGTTATTCCTACATGGATGGCATTGTCAACAGCTGGAATGAAATGGGTATTCTGCAGGTTTGCTTCTAATTTTGAAATCTGTGTTGAATGTTTTACACCTGTATTCACATCTCATTTGGACAAAATTTTGTTTCCTTTCTGCTATATTTGAAAGGATCTTCTAAAGTAGTTTTTATGCTTCCAGTGATGATCAACTCAGTTTTATGTCTTCCTAGCAGTTTAAACCAAAGATTTAGTCAGACCTAAATATTGACCGACTTGCCCTTTAGAGGACAATATTGATGCAAAATTGCTTTGTTATAATTCCCAAACCTGGAATCCAATAATTCTTGATTAAATACTCTCTATGTTGTGCTCATCCTGCTTGGGAAAAAAGGAGGATAACATTTACAAAGAACTGTAGATCTTTTTTCTTTTCTTTTCTTTTCTTTTTCTTTTTTTTTTTTGTTCTGTTGGCCTAATGGCTAGGTTCCTGCTTCAGTGATTTAAGATTTTAGCCTCGTTTGATGCATGGGAAGAGTGTAGAGTATTTATTTCAAATCAAATATTTCGCAGCCCTGGCCATTCTATTTCGGTCAAGTAGTTTAGAGTATGTTATTGATCAAACAAAATATAGTTGGGGACAGGAATTTATATTTGTGTGTTTTGGGTGAGGGTTGTCACACAAACTGAGCAACACTATTAAAGTTTACTGGTATATGTGCAAGCTCAGATTCCCAACAGCTTTAGTTGTTGATTTGGGACACCCAAGTGAACTGAAATATGAGGGTAATTTCTGTAGGATGTGATGCAACATAAGCTGGTTTTCATTGAAACTCAAGACGTGGTAGAAACTACACTGGCACTTGATAATTATAGGAAGGCATGCGACTGTGGTAGAGGCGCGGTGTTCTTCTCTGTGGCTAGGTTTATTTTCTTCTTTTTTTTTTTCTTCACAAAGTGAATTTGGTTTATATGGCAACCATATGCTATATACTTCTCAGTCTCATAAGGTCTTAAAAGTATTGTTAGGGGTATTCTTTTCCTGGAATGCAAATTGAATAAAGTTGAGCCAAAAGATTTAGATGGAATAATGTCCTTGTCATGTTTAGTGTAAAATTTCTGGGTGCATCTTCATCTTTCCTGGCTTAATTTGGTTTTACCAACTGAGGTAACTGATTACATTTTCAGGTCTGTTGGTTAAAAAATAAAAAATAATGGAATTTAGCTGGATATCCAGAAACATGGTTTGTAGTTTGTCAAGATTGAATGCCTGTCAATTCTGTTATTTTGAATATTCTCACTGACACAGAAGAATAGGGGAAATAAATATTCTAAATACACCCTAGTTTTTTTTTTTTTTTTTTTTTTTTTTTGGAAAATGTAATTTTAGTATTTGTAAACAAAATGACTGGAGCGTTATTTTTTGTTACACTGGATAATTCAGGGGGAAAGTTGCTGAAGGCATAGATTTTGACCGACATTATGGAAGGCTGGTTATCATGTTTGGTGTTCCTTTTCAATATACTCTTAGCAGGTGAGCTTTAACTTCCTTTTTGACGTTTATTAATTCTGAAATTCGTACATGAGCAGGTTACTGGTGCTATTTTCTTAATAAGTGTAGCAATAAGTCAATAGCAATAATGTTGTTTTATCTTGTAGAATACTGCTAGCAAGGTTAGAATATTTAAGGGAGACCTTCCAGATAAAGGAGGGCGATTTTCTAACCTTTGATGCACTGGTATGTTACTAATTGAGGTTGTATATTATATGAAATTATAGCTGGCACCGAAAAATCACAAGTTGTTGTTCAAATTTCCATTGACAATAAATGTTGTCATTTTTGTTCAGCCTTGTTGTCCATTACTTCTTTAAAGCATAAGCACCGAGCCATGAGTCATTAGCATTGAAGGTTGTCCATAAGTTGAGGAATGATCTGGTCAAGTGATCAGTATATTATATATAGTTGGCATTAACAATCATAATTGCATTATTTGTTGAGAAAGAATTTTAAATGGAATTTTGTGTCCCATGGTTTCTGTGGTTTACTGATCTTCTCTTGAATTATAACGTGACGAACATAATCCCCTGCTTACAGAGACAGGCAGCACAGTGTGTTGGTCGAGTGATTCGTTCCAAGGCAGATTACGGCATGATGATATTTGCTGACAAGAGGTATGTAAAATTTTTGCAGACTGCCCATCAGAAGGTATTTATTTATTTAGTTTATTTAAAAGGCTCGGCTTTTCACTTTAAGTACCCTTCTTAACACTGCAGGTACAGTCGTCATGACAAGCGGTCAAAGCTGCCGGGGTGGATATTATCTCATCTGCATGATGCACATTTAAATCTGAGCACCGACATGGCCTTGCATATAGCACGTGAGGTATGACCATTGTTTCATTTCTTTTTAGCTACTTAGCGAGCAACACTGGAAACAATATAGTGGTGCACAGATATGCAGCCAGTGCAACCTGTTACTCCAAAGCCTCATATTGTGAGCCCTACTTGCATGCATCTGAATGGATGCTCCGTTTTTTCTCCTGATATAATTGAATTGCTCTAGTGAGAGAACTTTCAACCCTTTATTTTTGTTTAGACTGATGAACATTTTTATTAAATGACAAAGTTCCTCCGACGAATGGCCCAGCCATATGATAAGACTGGGTGTGGAGACAAGAAAACACTCTTGACAGAAGAAGACTTGATGAAGATGTCCGAAGATGGTATGGATGTTTATTGAACCTCTGCTGAAATTGCTTTCCGTTTGAGGTCTGTAGATGTAGGATAGATTGGTAAGCAAGTTATATGGCTGCTGGTCATTTCATTATTTGTTGCATTAGGGGGAAGAGTGAGTGAGGGAGAGAGGCCTTTATAATTAAGATATAATAATATAGGGAGGGAAATCATAGTTATGATAAGGTATTTCAAATGAAAAAAAATGCCCATGTCTCTCTCGTTGAATGAGGGACTCTTTAATGTTAACAAGGTGTCGGTGATTTAGGAATGAGGTTAGAGAACAACCATATATGTCGTCAAGGCCGGACATGTATTGTTGTTTTGCTTGTAGCAAATGATGGTTGAATGCATTCCAGGTTCCTAATCAGGATTCAGGATCTTTGATCAGGAACCTAATTTTCGTATGCTTCAGACTTTTGTAAGAGCGGGTTTTAATTTGAATATAATTTTGGGGACAGTTCTTTTGATACCCTGCCTCATCCTCATTCCCAAGCTCAGCATGTTTGATGTGCGCATATCCAGTGTCATCTCCTATAATTTGACGTACTTGATTTTTTTTTTTTTCAGTCTAATATTGTACAACTCAAGTATATCTTCATACTTTATCTCAAAAAAAAAAAGTATTTTTTCATAATTATTAACCTACAAGTGAAGATAAATATTCCTCATTTTCCATCTAAGATTCAGTCTCATAAAAAACGGCAGTAAACAAATTTTCGATATTGTTTTTTAGTTATCATTAACAACATTGGTCTTTATTAGATTGACCAACTGAATATGTCGATTCCTAATTCCGCCATATGATGCCTACTTAATTTTTTTTTTTTTTTTTTTTTTTTGGGGGTTACTTGTTCATAGCTATATAATAAAGAAGATTCCTCAATTCCCATCCATGATTCAGTCTCATTAATAAATGTCAGTAAACAAAGTTGTCGACGTTGGTGGTGATTTAGATTGACAAAATACTTCAATTCTTAGTACCACTATATAAAAGGAAAATAGATCCTGCTCGTGTTATTTGGAAGAAAAAAAAAAAAATATATATATATATATATATATATATATATAGTCCGGCTACAGTGCTTCCATAAGCATTTCGGTCTGAAACGCTTACGGTCCAAATTCGAAAATCCGTCATCCGAAATTTTGATCCAAATAGCTCATAATAATCTTGACATAGTTAACTTGTATGGTACCAATTTTTATTATTTTAGGAATTTTATTACTATTTTTAATGATTTTTTGAAAGATGACTCTTAAAATAATTAAAAATAAATCAATTTTGTATGTCAATCTTCAAAAATTCATTAAAAATAGCAATAAAATTTCTAAAATGGTAAAACTTGGTATCATACAAGTTAACTATGCCAAGATTATTATGAGCTATTTAGATCAAAATTTTGGACGACGGATTTTCGAAATCGCACCGTAAGCGTTTCGGTCCAAAATGCTTATGGAAGCACCGTAGCAGGACTCTATATATAGAGAGAGAGAGAGAGTTAGGCTACAATAATATGCATATCACAGTTTTACCGTGCTATGCGGTCTGTATCTCCGTTTTTGGTGTCCAAATAGTCGATCCAAACTGCTCAACTTAATCTTTATATCAAAATATATTAGCAAACCAAATTTTATAATTTTTAGAATTTTTTTGCTATTTTTAATGATGGGGACAATATCACTATTTTTGTATAAACCAGATCCCTTGGATGTAGTCATTTTCTCCTCATCGTTAAAAATAGCAAAAGAATTCTAAAAATTCTAAAATTTGGTTTTCTAGTATATTTTGATATAAAGATTACGTTGAGCGGTTTGGATCGACTATTTGGACACCAAAAATGGAGATTCGGACCGCATAGTATGGTAAAACTGTGATATGTATATTATTGTAGCCGGACTATATATATATATATATATATATATATATCCCACTTTGGGAATTGATCTATGGTGTCTCTATCGTGAAAACAAACCCATTTATGTCGATTAGTAGAGTGTCGTTGTCATTTTAGTTAAACTTTGCTCCCGAGTTTGGAAGGAAAAGAAATGGGAGGAGGTTACGTACATTTTTCATACTCCAAACTGAAAAGTGCACATCCACTGGAATGGTCAGATTACTCAAATCATGAAGTGATAAAAAATTGTACTGAAAATGATATGTACTACTATAGCGGACAACTTTGAAAACTGTGCACAGTAACTTTTTAGGGGGGTTTTGACCATTCCGTTGTGGAATACCCTAACGGTGTGCTCCAGAAACAGCAGGAGAAGGGAAAGGAACGGAAAGGGAAGGTAGGGAGATAGGAGGCGGCTACCCTCCTCTACCCTCCGATTTGGGAGGTAACAGTCCGAGGGGAAGTCTATACAGTTTTTTCTCTGGGCTCACCTCGTCTCCCTTCCCTTCCCGCTGTCTCCCTTCCGAAATTTATTAATCTGGAGCAAGTAACTTAAGCTGGGCAGCAGCGGTCACCCCTCACCTCACCTCCCTTCCCCTTCGCGACCTGGTTCTGGAGCACAGTGTAAGGGATTTTAATTGGAAGGGTATAAACGTTGAGATAATTAATAGGGCAATTCTCTTGATTTGTCATTAACCTCTCACATTTTAACTCAGGAGTTAAAAGTTAAGAATTTTGAGGTCATGATTCTTTTTTATATTGTTCAGAAAGTCATTTTATTGTGCATGTGAGAGAGATAGTGCTGTTGTGAAGGAAAATATAGATTAGCTACAATTCTTTTGGTAATGTGGATTTGAAAAGAAAATTACAAACATTTAATGAAATTTTGACATTTTTTCGGAATTCAAGATTTATAAATTTACGACTTTCGTGTAGTTGTTAATAGTTAGTACTGGATCTTAATAAGATTATGTTAATATTGCAAATGGCTTAGTAACTTTAATTAGTCGCTGAATGCAATGGATTAAGAGTCATAGGTTCAAACCGCATAGGACGTAAAAATTAGGATTTGAGCTCTTATCTTCGATACAAATAATATGTTGAAAAAAGACAAAATATTTGTTCAAGAAGTTAAAAATCTTTATTGATGAGATCATATAATGTCAATTATGTCACGTTATTTTGTTATTTAATTTATAAAATAAAATTAATAGGAAAATATTGTTTTCTTAACTTAATATGGAAGAAAAAAAAAGAATTTGTTGATAAAAATGAACATCAACAGGTGCATAGTGATTTCCTTTTATCTAAGTAGAATGGAAAATAATTAGAAAAGAGTGATTTTCTTGAGAATTTCCTTAGCATTAAGTTGACTTTGAAGTTTGCAGAATCAAAGTAAAAGACGAGAACAATACGGGATCGGGATCACTTGCTTTTCAGAGTCCATATCCACTAGAATGGTCAGCATGGTGGAGTAGTAGAAATGATCAGTTTTCAATTATAAGAACAGTAATGGGCAGTGATGCATCGCATTTATATCAGCATATTTTAGAGTTGTACCTTTTATTTTTACCTAAATTTCTTAGGTTTAGTTGCATTTAGTTAGTTAGATGTCTAAATTTGAGTAAATGGAGCTTTTGAAGCTAAATTCGGAGAAGATGTGAGCGAAGGAGCAAAAATAGGCGAATGAGCAAAAATAGGCGAAGGAGCACAAATCAACCAGCTAATTTTGGCGACCGACATGCTAATTGCGGACCGTACTCTGCTATTTGCGGACCGTACCAATGTACCATGCTAAAAATAGATTGGAACATCTATTTTCTGGCGACACGCTTATTTTGGGCGATCTCATTTGGGATTTTCCTTTAATTTTTCCCCAAGAAACCAGAAGTCAGGCGCTTATTTCTGTGCACCTCCTCACCTATATAAGTATCACTTTTGATGGGTTCTAATCGTAATCGATCATGAGTTGTAGTTAGAGAGTTAGTTTTAGTTTAGTTGAGAGTATTTTATTTTGAGTTTAATTTAGTTTAGAGAGTTGATAAGAAGAGGGAGATTACTCGGAGAAGAAGATCTAAGGCGTGTCAAGCCTCATCGACTCGTCCTTCAATCGGTGTTTTTCTTTCTCTCTTATTTTATTATGTTTTCTTTAGTCATGTCTGAGTAGTAGTCTTTGTTCTTAGGGTTTAGGATGATGTTTGTTTGTATGGATTAATTGAGTACTTGTTTTTAATGTTTATAAATTAAAGTTATTTTCAATTTGCTTTGTGCTTAGTAATAATTGTGTTTGAATTGTTTCTTGTTCGTTTGGTAAGAACCTATAGATTATGCGCAGATCTAGTTGGTAAATATAATATCATCCGATCAAGAATTGATGCTTGTGCTAATTGGGTAGATAACTTGTTGTCCAAGAGTATCCGAGATGAGAAATTGTGGTTTGAACGAGAGTTAAAACCAGACCCTAGAATAAAAGTGAATTGAGCTTAGGATTAGATGAATTAAACTTAGGTTTAGAGATAATCCTATGTATTTCTAATTGAACTAAAGGTGTTATTTAGGATTGGATGAATTGAATTTAGGTTTAAAGATAATTAGATGAATTGAACTTAGGTTTAGAGATAATTAGATGAATTGAACTTAAATTTAGAGATAATCCTTGTAACTGCTTTGGTTTAGTTAGGAGTCAGTAACTTTAAGTCAACAATTGAAATCCAAACCAAATCTGCTTTCTGTCTGTTCCTTGCGGACCGTAGTGTGACAGACTGCGGATCGCAAACGCAAGTAACCGACAGAGAATCTATCTCTCGAACAGTTATCTGCGGACTGTAGTTAATCCCTGCGGACCATTAAGCTGGTAACCGAAAGAGAGGCGAAATTGTATACCCTGTGGACCGTAGGATAACCCTTGCGGGCCGCAGGCAATTGATCCAGACAGCAAACTGATTCTGAAAACCCTGGGAACGCTTGTTTAGCATAAGTTTAAGAGTTTTTAATCACTGTTAATTACTTTATTGCATCTGTTAATTAGGAAACCAATCTTGAAACAACCCCCCCAACTTTTATACAAAAATACCAAAAACATTCTCTTTAGGATTAGAATAGATTTTAGAGCATAGTTTAGATATAATTTCCGTCCCTGTGGATTCGATCCCGACTATATTGCATTAGATCGTACGCTTGCGATCGAGGGCATTATTTAGGGTATTAAAACCCTATACACTTTACAGAGGTCAGGCAGCTTTGAGATTCGTGTATGTAGCTTTGAGGGTGGGATTTTTGACCCTTGCATGGTGGGGTACTCTAGGGGATGTGATTTCTGCTTTTCACGCCCTGCTTTTTTTTAATCTGACGGTTGAGAAATACCGAAATACGTTGAGATCAGTGCAACAAATACTGAAATAGTTTAAGATGAGTGCGGCAGCCGATCCCGACTGTCCGATCGGAAAAGGCTTTTCTGAGGATTCTGTTCCAACAATACATGGCTGTAATTGTGCGCATCTCTTCACGTGTCACGTTTATAAGCAATAGTCCAGATATTCGGATACCACTAAGGATACCGTCGGGGATACCATGATCTTTGACCAATTCAACTAAACCTAAATATTCACCTTAACCTCCTAAATATTCAACTTAACACATTTTGCTTGACAACCAATAAAAACTCCACATAATAAAAACCTAATTGCAGCATTACACTTAACACATTTTGCTTAACATATTTTGCTTTACAGCCAATAAAAACTACTCTTTATTTAACTTGCAGCATCACACTTCCTAAATATTCAGCTTATCCTCCTAAATATTCACCTTAACCTCCTAAATATTCAACTTATCACATTTTTTATTGGTAGTCAATGTTTAATGGTATCCCCGACAGTATCTTTTGTGGTATCCCCATAGCATTTTCCTATAAGCAAAATAAACCTAACACTGATTACTCTACGGTGAAATGATGATTTTCGGACAATTTGTCATAGAACGAAAGTCAAGACTCAAGATGCGCAAATTTGCATATAAAAAAATATGAAAGACTTTTTGTTGGATAACGAATATAGTACGACACTCCGAGAATATTATAATTTGTCACTAGTTCTTGATTCAATTTCAATTTACTGGTACAATTTCTCTGTCAAATTTTCCCAAAAAAAAAAAAATTATTGGAACAGTTTAATACTAAGCTTAAAAACCAGTCTTTGGTCTAGGGACTAAAGACAACACTCTCCGTGTGGGAGGTTGCGGGTTGGAAACTCAAATATGAGGTCTTTTATAGATATTTAAATTTGAGTGGCTTGACCCTCATCTTTATCTCAAAAAAATAGTTTAATACTAAGCTTTATTTAGACCATAGGACTCAAATGGTTCCCAGGACGATCCTCTCCTTGTCGATTTGGAGTTAGAAACCATTCGATCAATGTTGCAACGGTTCAGATTAAACATATTATGGTTCTTAAACTTTTTTGACCCGTTAGATATGTATTGTGGTGTGTGAATCAGATAGCGTCAGAGTGTATTTAGTACGGCCATGCACCAATATATTTTTTTTTTTGGTATATTGTGTTTGATTTGAACCAAATAAAAATATAAACAAATTGATTGAATTCTTAAATTATTTTTGCCACTTCCCACTTTAATTCTTATTTTTCCTATACAATGTAGTTTCTATGGTGTCCATGAAATTGGAAGTTCTTCCCTTCTATTTTTTTAGAATACGTCTAAAATCTTTTTTTTACTAAGAAATAATGCATCTTTTAGGTGACTACTAAATAAGAGAGACACTTTTGATTGATTGTAAGAGTTAATGTTTATTTTTTTTTTTATATAAGACCTCTCAATTGTTTTTCTTAATATACTTCCTACATATAATTATTTGAACTATGCATTATTCTATTTCAAGTGCCAATATAAATGATATTAGCATCAATTCATAATAATACAATCCCATTGCGGAATGCGGGGTTTACCCTAATTTAACTCAATGACTTGTCGTAGCACCATTTTGCTCTAATTATTTTATTGATATTGTACAGTCATTTTTTAAAAATCTCAAGCAAATGCCTAAAAATCTACTTAATTGGAAAATTTTTGTATCATGTAAGGTTTTGACATAAAAAATTTATTGAGCCGTATAAATCGAAAATTAGAGATGATTTGATGTATTTTTGGAGACGCGCTCACAGAAAGGATCTGCAAGTTTAAGCTCACGCTGTCTTTGTTCTAGAAGTTATGATTGTTCAGGTTAATAGTCGTGGATTTTAAATTAATATTTATTAAATTGTTGGATAGATACAGTTTGAATTGGAAGTTATGATTGTTTGGATTAGTAGTTGTGGATTTTAAATTAATACTTACTGAATTGTTGGATAGATATTCAGCTGAATAGATACTAGTTTGACACTAGATGTAAGTGCAACACAACTCATTAGCAAAGTAGAGACTACTTTATAAGGGTATAAAGTAGTGTTTAATAGCAATGCAGAGACTATTCCTTACTTTATAGGGGTAAAGTAGTGTTTCCATTGATCTCCCATTAGTAGTGTTTCTGTTTCCTCAAAGAAAAAAAAAAAGGTAGTGTTTCCATGTTGTCCAACTCCATTGATCTCCCATTAGTACACCTTAATTTATTTAATAATTTTACTATTCCCTTCTGAAAACACAATTTAGTTGCGTGGTCTTCTTTTCTTTTCTGGAAGTACATAAATTAAGTGGTCACTTGATGACCTTGTCAGAGAAAAAAGAGGAGAACTACAGAGTTCAGATTTCAGCTACCTCATCAATTCAGAATTCCAGAGTCAGCAGCGCCCTGCGGACTGCGGTGGCCAGCCAACCAACTGGACCCTCCCCTCCCGTGCCTCAACTGGAGAGCATCACTTCTCAGGAACAAAAATCAGCGCTGTCGGTGATCGATTGATCGATCGACTGATCGACTGACTGACAGCGCCTCCAGTCCTCTCGAAATGGCGGCTGCGGGAGCGGGAGCGGGAGCGTCCCCAAAGAAGGCCTGGGTGATGCCGGCGCCTTTGTACCGCGCGGCTCTGGAGGCTACCTGGGACCGCGCGGAAGACGCGCCGGGGCCCAGGTGCGCGCACTCCCTCACCGCCGTGGCGCCCACGAAGAACCACGGGCCCCGGCTGATCCTCTTCGGCGGCGCCACGGCCATCGAGAGCGGCTCCTCTCAGTCCTCCAACTCCTCCGCCGCCCTCCCCCTCCCCGGCATTCGTGAGCTCTCCCTTTCTCCTCTCAGTCATGCTCTCTGTGTTTAGCAATTAGACTAGATCCTGAAGTAGCATAGTATGATTATGATTGATTGCACTCTTGTCGTAGGTCTTGCCGGCGTCACCAACTCTGTCCACTCTTATGACGTTGACTCCAGGAAATGGACCAGGTCTGTCTGTTTTATGCGGCCTTGTTGTACCTCTTGCTGTGCCGTGTTTATGCCAAATGTGATACAAAATTTCTGTTGTTTGTAGAATCCATCCTGTCGGTGAGGCGCCGTCGCCGAGGGCAGCTCACGCTGCAGCAGCTGTCGGCACCATGGTTGTGTTTCAGGTAACTAACTTAACTGCTCGCAATGACACAACGGCTCACTTGTACCAATTTGTAATTATTCTAATTTTAGTCTTTACTGCGTAACATTGATGATGCGGGAGACTTTCCAATTTATTATTTTTCCTTTTTTTAGTTCATAAATAAGCACTTTTGGAAAAAAGATGTTATTTTAAATAGTATCACATGCTTATCTTTTCTCGCTTTGATATTCTGTTGGCAGGGTGGCATTGGTCCGGCAGGTCACTCGACAGATGACCTCTATGTGCTTGACCTCACAAATGACAAGTTTAAATGGCATAGGTGAATAAATCTCACTGATTATATTTAAATTAAGGATTGTTGTACGGATACTACTAGTACCTTTATGCGGGTTGTAACGCTTATACATCATGCCATAAAAAGAATAGTCAACAAGTTATTGTATTGACTATTAATTGGCATGGATCTACGACATACTTCCATGTCTGTCAGGAATGAAATGTATACCTTTTACTGATTCTTTTAGTTTCTACTGCTTATGATAGGGTTGTTGTTCAAGGTGCTGGTCCCGGACCCCGCTATGGCCACACAATGGACTTGGTAGCCCAACGTTATCTTGTAACTGTTAGTGGCAATGATGGTTAGTCCTTTATTTTCTAATTCTAGCATGTCTATCTCTTTTTATCTTTTGTATATTCCGTGAGAGTTGATGATTAGAGGAAAAGAAACAAATTGAAAAATTACGGCCAAAACATCCATTAGCTTAGAAAAGTTTCTTTAAAAAAATGGGTGCAACACTGCATTGGCTAGAATTTTTTACTAAAGACCCTAGTTAATAGTGCAATTATACTGTGATTTTCTAGTGTTCATTCTAGTTCTTTTTTATTGCATCTGGAAGTTGTGACAAGATGCAAACTATTCTCTCTTATTCCAAATCTGATTGCTTCAGTACAGACTGAGAAACAAAACTTGATGCTTCATATATAGTTCTGATCTGCTGAGTAATTGCATTTATGTTTGTATTTGTTGATAGTGATTAGCCTTTTTGGGATGACCAATTAATCGACTTATAAGTACAGGGAAAAGGGTACTATCAGATGCATGGGCATTGGACACAGCACAAAAGCCCTACCGCTGGCAGAAGCTCAACCCAGATGGTGACCGACCTTCAGCTCGGATGTAAGCATACTTCCCAGTCAGCTTCCTTTCCTATCTTCTCTTATTAATTGTAGATATTAGTTAAAAATAAGTTAAATTTGTATTAAGTTGTATCATGTTGTTCTTTCAAACAGGTATGCTACTGCAAGTGCACGTTCTGATGGCATGTTGCTACTGTGTGGTGGAAGAGATGCATCTGGGATGGTAACAACCCCTTTATCTTTATCTCTGGTGACAGTGCTAATAGGGTTAGACCTTTTGTAGTATCTTACATCATATGTAAAATATCAACTAATGTTCAAAACAAAGGACAAAAGTCTATGTTAAAATTACCTAATAAAGATGTCTGATTACAGATCATGCATATTATTTTACTTTTCAGCCTCTGTCAGATGCATATGGGCTGTTAATGCATACAAATGGGCAGTGGGAATGGACTCTTGCCCCTGGAGTTTCTCCGTCTCCTAGGTATCAGCATGCAGCGGTATGTCTACTTTCATTTCTTTATTTATTTATTTTTTTAGCATGCATACTTGCAAAAGTGTTTCCTAACCAATAGCCACCATATCTACTGAGACTCAATCTGTAATGCAAGACAAACAGCTGACCTGTTAGCGGGCTTCTTTTTTCTTTCTTTATTTCTGTATGCATGCGACTATAGATTAGATATTTATAAATTGCATAAGCTAGACTCTTTTGGGTTCAGTAGTGCTGTGCAAAACTATACTATTGTCACAGCACAGCAGGAGTATAAATGAGAGTTCCTTTGCAGTATTAATGCTGAATCAAGTAATAATCACCTACTCGAGACTTGGATTGTTGATTTTTGAATGATGTGAGGCTCTGTTGCACAATGTTACTGTTAGATTTTTTATGATTGGTTGTCTACTTTTGTAATTGGTGCACCACACTTCACAGTTAGACCTGGTGCTAGAAGTATAAAATGAGGCAATTGTAAATATCCATGCCTTCTTGCAGAGTGGCAGGTCTCTTTTACACTTTTAGTTATGTTTTTCCTCCCTGCAAATTCTAGGTGTTTGTTGGGGCCCGCTTGCATGTCACTGGAGGTGTGCTGAGGGGAGGCCGATCTATTGAAGGTGAAGGTGCCATTGCGGGTATGTACATTTTGGTCATTTTTCTGCTTTCCTTAATTTTGGCTCGCGTTGTTGTATGTACTGCTGTAACTGGGGCCTCATAGGTTACTGAAACTGGGTCAGTGATAATTGCACTTATCAAAGTACAGCTGTCTTAATCATTAACTAGAGCAGTGACAGAATTTTGTATTGAAATCCATTTATATTTGTGCAGTGCTGGATACTGCTGCTGGTGTTTGGCTAGATAGAAATGGCATTGTTACCTCTTCACGCACCAAGCCTTCAGGTGAACCTGATCCCTCTCTCGAACTCCTTCGCCGCTGTCGTCATGCAGCCGCGTCTGTTGGCTCTCAAATTTTCATACATGGAGGCCTCAAAGGAGGTAATTTTAAATGTTTTAGAAAAATATTCATTTTGTTATGGTCCGAAGGTTACTCTGTGGGCTGACTTGTACCAATCCAATATAAGCTGTATATGCGTTATTTATGATCCTGCGTGTTGTTCTTTTGGTTGACCGCAACAAACTTGGTATTTATAGAAAGTTAGAAACTGAGTAAGAAAAGACAGGTTCTTTCTCATGTTTGTTTGTCTCATGCATTTTTATATTTTTCTTTTCTTGTGCTCTATTAGCCCAGTGGAAAATCATTTAGACAGCTTTCTGGATCCACTTTAAATACTGTTATGTTCCGAAATAGATAAACCATTCAGAATTTTCAATTGGTTTTTTCTGTGCTCACTATTTGTTTCTTCCACACATGACCATTTTTGCCATATTTAATTTGAACAGACATTTTACTTGAGGATTTCCTTGTGGCGGATAATTCACCTGTTCGTTCTGATGCTTCTACATCATTGAACAATTCTGATAGAGTTATGTTGGAGGCAAACGACAACTTCCAAGGGCTTGGTTCTACTTCTGCCTTGAATCAACAGCATGAGAATGGCAGGGCAGATGGAGGCCAGAGATCAATCGATATGCTGACCCAGGCATCAGCTGAAGAAGCAGAGGCAATGAGTGCTGTCTGGCGAGCAGCGAAAGAGGCATCGGTGGCATCCTCTGAAGGAAGCATCTCTGATGAAAAGGAGGCTGAGTCTGAGGCTAATGACAAGTCCCCAGACTCTGCAGATGATGCCACTGATTCAACTCAACCTGATGTCAAACTTCACCCAAGAGCTGTATGTTTGATGTCCTTCATTTTCTTGTTTATTTAATCATATAGAGAAACATTTATATGATATAGCGTGCGTATGGAAGTGCATATTGGTCTCTGACTTCTGCTTTTCTTTGCTGGTTTCTATTATTCCTTGAACAAAGGTGGTAGTTGCTAAAGAGACGGTAGGTAATCTGGGAGGGCTGGTGCGGCAACTATCATTAGATCAGTTTGAGAATGAGAGCAGGAGAATGCACCCATCAAGTGCAGACTCGCCATACCCTCCAAAGAAGCACTTGAATCGGCAGAAGTCTCCCCAGGGGCTGCATAAGAAGGTGATATCGCTTCTCCTGAGGCCAAGGAACTGGAAGCCTCCAGCCAACAGAGCCTTCTTCCTTGACTCATATGAGGTGGGCGAGCTGTGCTATGCAGCAGAGCAGATCTTCATGCAAGAACCCACTGTCTTGCAGCTCAAGGCTCCCATCAAAGTCTTTGGAGATCTCCATGGGCAGTTTGGGGACCTCATGCGTCTCTTTGATGAGTATGGCTTCCCCTCAACTGCTGGTGACATCACGTAAGTTGACATTGTTTCACTCTTGTTCCTGCTATTCAAGAAAGAATAGTCAAACTTGGCACTCTTATGAGGCAGTATGTTTTTTTCAGGTACATTGATTATTTGTTTTTAGGAGATTATGTGGACCGTGGTCAACACAGCTTAGAAACCATTACATTGCTTCTCGCTCTCAAGGTAACTTCCTGACTGCCACATACAACAGCTAAACTCTTTTTTCTTTCCATTTCTATTGCTAGGATTAGGGGGAAAACATTTCTATGTTATATTACCCATTTACTTACAGAAGTTTAAAAATTTGCAGATAGAGTACCCTGAGAACGTCCACTTGATCAGGGGAAACCATGAGGCTGCTGACATAAATGCACTTTTTGGTTTTCGCATTGAGTGCATTGAGCGAATGGTAGGATCATAAGAATGTTCTACATATGGCATGTTTGTTATTTTGTTATATACATAGTTTTCATTTTTTAAGGACGGCAATATCACAAAAGTTCAACATGCAATAAACAATAAACCAATCAATCACCATGTGAGTAGTTTGTGGCAAAATAACTTCTTGGGGGTGCAATTATAGAGTTGGCTTCATCGTGACTGCTTGAGTTCTAATCTTATATCGTCCATAACAGAAATTCAAATTTTAATGCCCCCACCCCACACGAAAAGAAAGTATCCTCATATGTATTATAGTGTTCCTGCTTGATATCATCTTTTCTTTGCCCCTGAGGTTTGTGCTATTACTTCAGGGTGAAAGTGACGGCATATGGGCGTGGACACGGTTCAATCAGCTATTTAATTATCTTCCTCTGGCTGCTATGATAGAAAAGAAGATTATATGCATGCATGGTGGTATTGGCCGGTCAATAACCTCTGTTGAGCAGATAGAAAAGCTTGAGAGACCTATTACAATGGATGTGGGATCAATAATTCTCATGGACCTTCTATGGTATAGATTAGCAGTTTTACCCTTTTTTTGTTTATTCTTTCTCTCAAGCATGACATAAGTATACTATCCAAGAATTGTCTACAACAAAAGGCTCCTTCATGCAACTATGAGGATGCATGTAATCTGGGTACCATATCAAGGCGTACATGTCCAGAGACGAGACTTAATTCTGATCTCGCCAATCTGAATCATGCAAAATTGACAGTTATCCTTACTGGTGGTTGTTGAACAATCGGCAGTTTTTCTTAAATAAAAATGAAGATCATCAACCATGGTAAGGTATGTTGCAAAGAAACAGTGCCAATGAAAAGCTGTTGTTATTTAGGGTGATATTCCAAATTCACTATATGTATGTATCGATATACCTTTGGAGCAACAATGGTTGAGTGCTTAAAATTGAAGTAACATTTTTTGGGATATTCTGATTCAGCATCTTTTTCACATTTGCCCTTTCTCAGGTCAGATCCAACGGAAAATGATAGTGTAGAGGGTTTAAGGCCAAATGCAAGAGGACCTGGCCTTGTTACATTCGGGGTATTTACTAATACTTCTTCTCTTTGTTTTTCATAGAATGACTTAGAATTTATGGTGTTAGACTGTCAATATTGAATATCAGTTCTAGAGGGTTAAACCGGGGTGCCAACTCCAGTAAAGTTAGGTTCATTGAAGTTAATTCTCATTTGTGGAGTTTCAGGCTGTTTTGATTATGGTGCATTTCTGGCTTTCGGGTAGACTTAATTGGGTTTGTTTAGTTATGGGTCTGGGTTCATTTCAGGTATCAGGTTACAACCGTTTCAGGTAGTGGAGTTGTAGTCTATACTTGTGCACCAGGTTGTTCATGTCTGGGACTTGGTGGTCATTTTCTGATATTAAGATTAATTGGTTGTTATCCTGGCTGATCAAGTATGCTATTTTGGTAAATGCAGCCTGACCGTGTGACAGACTTCTGTAAGAGGAATAAATTGCAACTTATCATAAGGGCTCATGAATGTGTCATGGATGGTTTTGAACGTTTTGCTCATGGACAGCTCATCACATTATTTTCAGCAACTAATTATTGTGGTAATTTTATTTTTTAGTTATGTTACAAAGATTCAGTTGTCAGAGTCCCATTACCCCGACTGTTGGTGATCTGGTCTAAGGGGTTTTAAAAATTGTATCGACCTGAGCTGCCTAAGATCAACACAACGACCTGGTGGTTCAAGTCTTTACAACTTCAACTGTGATAATCCTGTTGGATCATTGGAATCTGTATAAGAATACCGGTAGAACTTTGCTGATTGAACCAATTTAGCCCTTACATCCTACTAGCTAAGCAGCAGTATTGAAGTAAATTGTGGTACTTTTCCGTCTGACATTATAATTGGCACTTTGTTGGTGCAGGTACGGCGAACAATGCAGGGGCAATATTGGTGGTTGGAAGGGGGCTTGTAGTTGTGCCCAAGTTGATTCATCCCCTCCCTCCACCAGTTCAGTCGCCTGAAACCTCACCTGAGCGTACCCTTGATGACACATGGATGCAGGTATAGTGTCTCTGTTATTTCATCAATTTACATGGTTCTTTTGTTTCTGCCTTCATTGTAAGTACTTGTCACTTGTCAGTGTTAATTTAATGCACATGTATATACACAAATGCAGGAACTTAATATACAGAGGCCACCGACTCCAACCAGAGGCCGGCCTCAGTCAGCAAATGACAGGAGTTCTCTTGCTTATATCTGAAATCTAATTTGTTCGATGTGGCCTCTGGCACCTCACTTCTCCACTCCGTCTGACATTCCATAGTAGCCCCAAAACATACCAATTTTATAAGGTTTCCAACGATGTAGCTCTTACCACCATAACTCGCAAACCTAACAACTATTTTTTTCTGTGTACATTGGGAAATGGGAAGCATCAACTTTTATCCGCACACCTCGACATCCTCAGGGAAATGTCCAGTGTACCCATACAAGCATGAAAACACTTGTGCCCCAACTCCTTCCATTTTGTATTGTCTGTGGCATTACCCTTGTTTTTTCTTTTCATAATTTTTTTTTCTTGTTTGGGAGTTTCGGTGCTAAGGAGAAGTAAAAGGGGCTAGCACTCTCCCATTTTGTTATGTCAAAATGAGTAGAATATATTTGGTTGATTTTGAATGGCTATATTAGGTTTTCATAATCAAGCAGGGGTATCTTAATGCTACAATGGGCAAACTGGTGACTGGGTGAGGCTAAGTTTGAATCACTTTGTTGAAGTGAAAGAGGGAAGTGGAAAGGGTTGAGATGTGGCGGTTTGGTGTTTATGAGTTGTAACAGTGTGCGTATGATGGTGATATTGTATTGTAGATCTTGTAAATTATCAAGCGAGCTTTGTAGTGTTTGTATAATTAGGCATTGAAAGAGTTGGCTCTTTTATACAGTAAATGTCATTTTGCTCTTTCTTTGGAGTCTCTGCACTATGGAGAAGTAAAAGGGGCTAGTGTTTCCCCTTGTTGTGACAAAATGAGTAGAATAGGTGAGTTATTAGGTTGATTTTATATGGACATATTAGGTTCGCAGTATCGAACAGGGTTGTCTGATTACTGCAATGGGCAAAGCGGGGACTGTGATGAGGCTAAGTTTGAAACATTTTGTTGAAGAGGGGGGGAGTAGGAAAGAGTTTGAGGACTTGAGAAGTGACTGTTGTTGTTTATGAGTTGTAACAGTTTATGCTGGTTATTGTATTGTAGAGCTTGTACATTACTAGGCGAGCTTAGTAGTATTTGTAAAATCAGGCATTGAAAAAGTTTGCCTTTTTATAGACGAGTTAATTTATATTTTCTTTTCTTTTGTTTGTATTGAATTGGGTGCGCCTTGCAGTTGGCAGAACGATGTGATGTTAGTAATGTATGAAAATGAAATAAAAAAAGATTGTTTTGCGCTCTCTAGGACATGTATTAATAACTAATTAATAAGAGCATCTCCAACTTGGAGACGTCGTAAAATATTCTTAAAACCAAAAATTGGGAATTAAGGAAAGAAAACCGTCTCTAAGAGATACCCAAACAGCTATCCCTATTTTTAGCATTCCCAAAACTAGAGCCAAATCGAGCTATTTTGACCCAGTTTTTAGCACTCCCAATATGACTTCCCAAAACCAGAGTCAAATCCAGACCGTTCAAATGTATTGGAATCCATATTTTGGGAATCTGTTAGAGATTGAGGTGAAATTTGCATCCAAAAAATTTAGGATGACACCCAATATAAGTATATTGGAATCTATTTTTAGAGAGTATGTTAGAGGTGCTCTAAGAGTCCCAAAAGTAAAATCACTTGAAACTTAAACTTGAAACCCACTAGAATTCTAGAACAAAATGAAAATAGGAAAAGGGCTGGATAATGACTGAATGAGGTCACTGCATACGAGTACACGACCGCTCTCAAGTGGGAGCTGCTCTGGGCACCCTCAAAATTACTTGAACACGCCAACTAACAATTTACCCTTAAATAGTTATTTGAAATCCAAAATTATTTCTTTTTAATTCATATTTTTCCGTAGAAATAATACTTGTAACTTTGATTTCGAAAAATATTACAAAAAAAAAAAATACAAAAATGTAGAAACAAATTTGTCCAAAAGCAACTAAAAAGTGTACCCAAGTAATTTGGGTGCCCAAAGCACCACTCCTCTCAAGTCTCCTAAACCTAGCTGGTATGATCACATCATATGATTCTGCGATTGTGATCATATGATTTTGCGATTGTACCACTGCCATGCCATGCCTCAGGAGTCAGGAGGAGGAGGAGTCTCACCACTCACGCATGAGCCACGCGCCCACGACATTGACCTCATCATCCCCATTCCCCAGTCTCCAACCCACCAACCATTTCATACTTTCTTTCCATCGAACCAAGTGGTACGTACCATTACCAACAACCATGAAATTGGATTTCCGAGTCTTTCTTTAATTAACAAGGACTCCATTAAACAACCAAATCCGGCCGTAAGTAAATCAATAAGTATCACGCCTCCTCCGTGTTTCAATTCCTCTCCTCTCTTCTAATTCCCTTCCCAATTCTCTCTTACAATCGAGATTTCCCATCAATCAATCAATCAATTGATTTACCCTCCAATCCAATCGACTCAATGCGGGGGACGCGGCGGTCCTCTCGCGCCGGCGCCCGCTCCTCCTCCTCCTCCTCCTCCCGCCACCTGCTTCTGGTATATCCTCCTAACCTACCAGTACCAATTCGGCCTCCAATTACTATCTTACAGTGTATATATAGAGCAAATTCAATGGAATATAACTTATCTGTCCTAATTTATAGAGCAAATTTAATGGGGATATAGCTAATTTGGCCTTGTATATTGAAATTTGTATGACAGGTACCTGATGATGCTTTTACAATTGATGATGAGTTTTCTCATCTGACCAAGGTCAGCTCGCAGCCGGCCCCTTCAACCCGGAGCTCCCTGTCGCTCCCCTATGCCCGCAATGACGAAAACCCTAAGTCTAAACCTCTTTCCTCCTTCCGGCTTCTTGCTGCCCGGGAAGCCACGGGCAGGCTCTCCTCTGCTGACCGTGCCCATGTCGCCGGCCACCATCTGCCCGTTAAGGGCCCCTGGTTAGTAGATAGCCTCGACAGTGCGGCCTATGTATCCAGATTCTCTGACGATGGATCCCGTTTCGTTGCTGGTTTCCGGGTACATCTTCGGATTTCTCTGCAATTTGTTCCGTTGAAGATCAACGCAATGACATAATAAACTAATGTTTTTGTGTTGATTAAATCAGGGCAGTCAGATTCGGATATACGATGTTGACAAGGACTGGCATTTGCAAAAGGACATCAGTGCCCGCAGCTTGCGGTGGACTATTACTGATACCGCTCTTTCGCCGGACCAACACTATCTGGCTTACTCCAGTCTAACTCCGATCGTGCATGTTGTCAATGTTTTGTCAGGAGGAACGGAGTCATGTGCTAATATTACAGTATGTCTAACAGTTACGCAATTTCTAAATTTTATGGAATATGAGAACTGATATGCAAGAGATATAATGCTCCGTGCAATGTTTTAGGATGTGCACGAGGGTTTGGATTTCTCAGAAGGCCATAGTGAATATGACGATGAGTATGACCTTTGTTTTGGAATATTCTCCGTTAAGTTCTCTAAGGATGGGCGAGAAGTCGTGGCAGGAACCAACAACGACTCTATTTATGTTTATGATCTCTTAGCCAACAAAGTCTCCTTGCGACTGCTGGCTCACACTGTAACTACACTTTGTCTCTCATTTTTGTTATTATTAATTTTTTACTAAGTCCAAGAAGATGGCCAATCCATCCACGTTGATATAGTACGGTATCCAGTTATTGATGAAGGATGCCAACAGCTACCTGCTCTCGCAAGATACCTGTGCAGTATAACAGCATACTATTATATTTTTTCAGGCTGATGTGAATGTGGTCACCTTTGCTGATGAAACAGGGCATCTATTATTTTCTGGCAGTGACGACAGTCTTTGTAAGGTGCACTGCTTCACTGTTACGTCTAAAGAATATATTAATTTTTAGTTGACCATTTATGGTTGAGGTGTTGACAATTTTGTTTTCTCAATAAAAAAAAAAGGTTTGGGATAGGCGTTGTTTGACAAGAGAGAAACCAGCTGGGGTGTTGGCAGGGCACCTGGATGGCATCACATTCATTGACAGCCGGGGCGATGGTCGCTATTTCATATCCAACGGCAAGGATCAGACTATAAAGCTCTGGGACATTAGAAAGATGTCATCGTCTGTTAAGTTGTGAGTACCTTTTCTTTCCATAAAATTTGTCCTTGCGCTGTATCTATCCCTCCATATGTATGATTCTGCTGTCACTCTTTGCTCTTTGTAGTTCTCCTTCTATTAGTTAGTTTAATTTCTTCTTGTTATTGATCAGTTCCATTCCACGAGAATACAACTGGGACTACAGATGGATGGAGTATCCGTCAGAAGCACGCCACATGAAGCACCCGCATGATCAGTCCCTGGCTACCTTCAGAGGCCATTCTGTCTTGGGCACACTTGTTCGCTCCTACTTCTCCCCTGCACATACGTATGTTTGTTCATCCGTGCAATTATTTACAGGCTGCTTTTTAATTATTTCTCTTTTCGAATTAAATTGTCCAACATTCCAATTGAGAAATGCAAATGCCAATAACTTAACCCATCAACCATGCTTGCTGATTTCTGTGCTCTTTTGTCATGTTATTTGTCTCCTTCTAGCACGGGTCAAAAGTACATCTACACAGGATCTAGTGATAACTGCGTCTACATCTATGACATTGTAAGATATTAAGCTTATTTATGCACTTTTTTATTTTTTGAAATAGATGTTATTACTTATTTCCTCTGTTTAGAAAAGAAGAGTGACAGTGGACTAATTAAGTCTCATGAGGAATCATTCTGATTGATTTCAGGTGAGTGGTGAAATAGCAGCCAAACTGGGATGGCACACATCGATAATAAGAGACTGTAGTTGGCATCCTTACCATCAAACACTTGTCAGCTCATCTTGGGATGGGTACGTCGCCAGGTGGGAAGCTTCAGGAGACGACTCAGATCCTTCCTCTCTGAAAGCAAAGAACCAGAGGAGATTCTCCGAGAGATATCGGCTTTCCTTTGAGTTCTAGATTCTGCTTTTGCTTTCCTCCTATTTATCAATCTATGCTGCATGTACAAATATATATAATGTATGATGATTAATAATAGGTACAGTTTTGGCTCGTTATATGTTGTCCTCATACATGACTTGGCGTAATGGGGCTTTTCTGGTAGTAGCCGCTAAGCAGCATAAGAAAGTGAAATTTTACACTTTTTAATAGGGTTTACCAGTGTAGAGCATGAAAAAATTTGTTTTATACAAATAAATATGGTAGTGATCCTACCATGGGAGCCAGAATAATTTGCTCCATTAAAATTTAGGTTTTAAGTTTGATAGATGGTGGTCTTGCTTGCTTGTAGTAAGTAAAGGAGGAGAGGATAATGTTAATGTCTAGTGAAGTAGATCATTTGTACATAACAATCTGTATTTGAACTGGTGGTGTGCTTGAGTTTTTTGAAGCACTTGACAGTAACATATGTTCATCAATACATTTCAATTTTTTTTTTTTTTCAATTCTGAAGTTCAAAATTAGAATATGTGCCATTGGAACTGGGATTTTATCCGTTTGAGATACAAAAGTTTTGTAGTTTTATCATATACTAGTAAAAAACTCACTCCTTGCTTTGGGCTGAAATTATTATTTTTTATAATAAACTTTTAAGATTATATGTAATGGGCCTTAATTTGAGATAATTTATAAGGACCTTAATTTTAATGGGCTGAGAACGTCAATGGGCATTAACGTACATCAACGGTTCTGATCTATCGAAGAAAATGATCAACGGCTCAGATGTGAGAATAGCCCTTTCATATCATTTTTTCTAATATGCTTTTATTATTAGTAAGGATTTACGCACGATTGCAACGTATTACATATTCACTCTTAAATTCGTGAAATGTTGTACATACAATTTGAGCTTCCAATATAATTTTTGTATAATTTTGTCTTTCAAATCCTTTAAACTTCTGCATCGTCTTGCCCAAGTTAACTTTTAAGAATTTCTTTCGCTTTTTATAATTAGGCTAAGGGAACGTATACATAGATAGCAAAAGCCTTTTATTTGAAGCGTTCATATTATAATATGGATTTGTATTTATATTAACTTATTTAGTATTCAAGCTATCTGTATAATATATATAATCCAATGTATATAATAATTAAATAAGTATCATAAAGCTATTAATTTAAACAAATTAATAGTTTCTTGAATACTAAATCCAAGTTGGTATCAAAATTGCATCTCTATAACATTTTGCTTGAGGCTATTTATACTATCGATCAAAAAGTATTTCATAAAAGCAAAAGATGAAATCGAGATTAACGATAGTGATCCATCAGATCTATTGTCAAGCTCCAAAAATGTTGGCCCTAAAAGAGTGATGATAACGTCGTACTGAATCGTGATGGTATTGGTTGTGGAAAATTTTGACACTGACATTGAAAAGAACTCAATCTAAAAAAAGTTTCGGCGCCCGTGGAAGAAAGCACGAAAAAGTGGAACCAACGGAAGAGGAAAAGAAAGAAAGAAAGTTGGAATCTGCAACTGGAAGTAGAACTGTAGAAGCTGGGTGTTACTTGGGGCAGCGTTTGATTTACTTTGGAACAGCTTTTTACATTATATTGGACCATATTACCCTTTTACAATCTATAGAGTACTAAAAAATTGGAGGGGTAATTTTGTTCAAAACATACTAAAAAGCTGTTCGGAAGTAAAACAGCCGCTGCCCAAAGCAGCAGCTGTAGAAGCTGGGCTTGGCGGTTGGCGCCTCCTGCCTGCCCCATAGTCAATCAAAGTCGGTTGGCGGCGGTTTGGAGAAGAGAGCGAAACACTAGTGCACTGCCACTGGTAGTAGTAGTAGCTACCAGTTACAGTCTTACAGACTACAGAAGTACAGAGTAGTAGCACATGAGCTGGACGAACTAACACTAACAGTAACAGTAACATAACATAACAGCTCGATCATCATCAATTATGGAATCCAATAAAAATCCAAGAAAATACCAGCAACTAGCAAGCAAGCAGATCAAGTTGTGATAGAGACTGAGACAGAGCCGCAATCTGAGCCGGAGACGGAGACGGAGACGGAGACGTAAGGAGGACATGACGAATCCCCGGCGGCGGCTCCTGCAGCTCCCGCTCTTTCTCCTCCTCTTTTCCCTTCTTTTCCTTTCATCTGACGCCGCCACCGCCAACAGCACCAACAGCACGACGACGTCCTGCCCGCTCGACTTCGGTCTCCTGGAGCCGTTCCTGGCCTCGCCGCCGTCCGATCTCTCCTCGCGCTGCTCCTTCGCGCTGCAGTGCCTCCACCTGCTCCTCGCCGCCTACCTCCGCTCCTCCTCCCTCTTCCTCCCGCCCTCCTCCTCCGACGCCTCCTGCTGGTCCGGCCTCTCCTCCGCTCTTGCCTTCCCTAATTTCTCCCTTCCGTCCTCCTGCGGCTTCGGAACATCCGCCCTCTCCACCCCCTGCATGAACCTCTCCTCCCGGTCCGACTTCGAAACCCTCGTCCCTTCCTCTGCCCTCTCTTCCCTGTCCCAATCCTGCAACCGCTCCCTCGCCCCCGTGCCCTCCTGCACCGCCTGCACGGCGGCTTTAAACAACATCAAGGCATCCTACTTGCCCGGTCCCGATCCCGACAACGTCACCACCTGCACCGCCTACCCCTTCATCTATGCCGCGGCATACAATACCCTCGGTCCCACGGATTCCGATACTGCCTTCTGCATCTTCCTCCTGAATACAAGCTCCAGCTCCTCCTCGTCGAATTCCCACTCCCTTGTTTGGCTCTATGCTCTGCTTGCTGCCCTCGTCGTCCTGTTCGTTATCTTCCTCGCGTTCTGCTGGTGGCGCTGCCGCCGCCGCCGCGCCCTTCGCGCCAGTAGTAAGGCCTCTCTGGCGCCTGGGTCCCTCCAGACCACTCCCCGGGCGTTGGAATCCATAACCGCCAGCTCTACCGTCATCAAATTCACCCTTGAGGAGATCCGAGAGGCTACTAAGAACTTCCACCGGGAGAACATTATTGGCCGCGGCGGCTATGGCAATGTCTACAGGGGAATTCTCCCCGATGGCTCTCACGTGGCCGTCAAGCGCTTCAAGAACTGCTCCGCTGCGGGGGAGGAGACGTTCGTCCACGAGGTCGAGGTGATTGCCAGTGTGCGCCACATCAACCTCGTGGCTCTGCGCGGTTACTGCATCTGCAATACCCCGCTCGAGGGCCATCAGAGGATCATTGTTTGCGACCTCATTCCCAATGGTAGTCTCTATGATCACCTCTTTTCTACCCCCGTTCCCCCTTCCCCGTCCGAGGATCAAGAGAGCCAAAACCAAGGCCGTATCTCCTGGCCTATCCGCCAGAAGATTGCCCTCGGCACGGCACGCGGCCTTGCCTACCTGCATTACGGTGCCCAGCCGACCATCATTCACAGGGACATTAAGGCCAGCAACATTTTGCTTGATTCTGACTTTGAGGCTAAGTTGGCTGATTTCGGTCTGGCCAAGTTCGCCCCAGAGGGCATGACCCATGTCAGCACACGGGTCGCTGGCACTATGGGCTATGTTGCTCCTGAGTATGCGTTGTACGGCCAATTGACTGAGAAGAGCGATGTCTTCAGCTTTGGAGTGGTGCTTCTCGAGTTGTTGAGTGGGAAAAAGGCTCTCATATCGCTAGGAGAGGGGCAGAGCTTTGTTCTGACAGAATGGGCATGGTCGCTTGTCAGGCGAGGCCGGGCACTCAGTGTGATAGAGGAAGGGATGGACCAGTGCGGTTCTGCGGATGTGATGGAGAGACATGTGCTTGTCGCTGTCCTGTGCACCCATCCTGAATTGCATGCTCGGCCCACCATGGATCAGGTGCTCAAAATTCTTGAGACGGACTTAGCAATGCCGGCGATTCCTGATCGTTCAATTCCGATCATGGCCAACAAAGAGGATATAGAGAGGTCAGTCTCCATCGATAGCGGGGGGTCGGGCCAGCTGTTCAGCCCCACTGGATTCCAGACCTTTTCTTATCGGCATGATATTCAAGTTGCCGCAGATTCCTCTGAATCATTTTCAGATAAATCGAAGTCTTTTACGAAAGATGAGTAAATTTTTTTTTACTTTGATTCTTATTCTTCAGGGCTCTTTACCGTTTTGTATTTGTTAATATTCATCATTGGATTAATTAAAAAATTGCAGCAAGTTTAGTTTTTTTTTTTTTTTTTCGATTTCTGGGTATTCAGATTTCATGTTCTCAATGATCAATAGAGCTGAGGATGTATGTAAACTGTACAGTTAGAGGCAAATCACACCAGAATCAGATTCTACGTTGTTAATTTGTTATGTAATAATAATTTGATCGTTGCAAAGAATGATTAGTAACTGACACTCATTTGCTGCTATTCATTTTTTTTTAAGGGAGAATTAGATATTTGCCACTCCAAAGTTACAAGTTTAGAAATTTGCCATTACAAAAACACAACTTAGAAATTTGCCACTATAAATTTGATTTGTTTGTATAATTGCCATTGAGATGGTATACGTTTGACTTTAAAATAATAAAATACATAATTATATAAGTATGACTAAAATGCCCTTCGTTTGTTTACTCTTCCCTTCAAAACATTCTTGTACCCAAGAATGGAACTGAAGTAAGAGCGCAATCTCATGATGGGTCACATCAGTAAACACCTTGCCAGCGAAATTTGCCTACTTGTTAATTTACCAGTCATCCTCAGCATTGGTCAGAGTTGTCAATGGTGGATGCTTAACACCAATTACCAGATTGTGCATAATGTGCTGTAGTTTGAGATTCACTGGTTCTTTTTTTTTATAAAATTTTGTTTCAAACAGTCAGTACCAGTAAATCCCTTCATCCATGACTGATGGTTTGAGTCGATGCCCTTTTAATTGGGTACTTGGTTTTTGCGTCCAGCTCTGATTATTATATCCTCACCCTGAGACTTGTTTCAGTAACCATTTAATGGGGTCCAGAATTAACAAACAACATGCCCTTCCTTTAATTGGGTACTACAGATGCAGACTTAGATATGGCATCTCTAGTCCTGTCAACCGAGAACAGACTATAGGACATTGCTAATTTAACTCGCATGTTGGTTGTGCATTGACGGGATCTTAGAGGCAAAATTCACCGGAGAGGCTTGGCGATGGCGCTACATCATCTTGGCGCAAAAGAGAGAGGAGCGGATGAGGAAAATTTTAGTGCAGAAGAGAGTGGGGGCGGGAAGGCAAGGAGGAGGGAGATGACAGCGTTAGTGGATACTGCTTAATTAACGAATAGTATACTGGAAGGAAGAAAGGATGGGCTATTAAAGGGGTAATTTGGGACATACAGATATATGTACTCAATAAAATGTATTTTCAGATTTTCTTTTTTTAAGTTGTATAAAAATTTGGGATGGCGTGACAATTATACAAACATATCAAATTTATAGCGGCAAATTTCTAAGTTGTGTTTTTGTAATAGCAAATTTTTAAAATTGTAACTTTGGAGTGACAAATATCTAATTCTCCCTTTTTTTAATTACTGCACATACTCATTTGCTGCCACTGATTTTTTTTCCTAATTGCTGCACTTAGGAAAAATATTTATTTAGATTCATGATGATAGTGTTTGTTAGAATGTTATAAGGACACAACTAGTGTGGTTGGTGACAGGTTGGTTGTTCTTTACAGCCGAAACTGGTATGATGCTATATGTTAGGTTCATCTAGAAAGCAATCTATGAGAAGTTGCAAATTCTCTCTATGAACTACATGCTTTCTTTTTAAGATCAATTTAGTTGGATGCTGATGTATTCATGGTACTGTAGATATAAAAAAATTTTCATCTGAATTTGCAATTTTGAGAATATTATCGTTAGAAAATGTCCTTGAAATTTTGAGAATAATATTCATTAGAAATTCTCATTTCCTGTGCCCAGGAACAGTTCTCTGTGAACAGTATTCTTGCGTTGTTCTCAGCCGTGCGATCATCATCTGGCGGTGTTGCTTATTTGCGATGATGTCATTGCAATGCGTCACTCCGGTGTCCAGGCTTGCGGTGCAGTGTGGTCCGGACTGCATTTGTATTGGAGTTTTGCTTCTGGTGTAGGTGAGTAGGTCTTTCTTAGTTTAGTGTGCTGCTTTTTTCTCTATGTGCTCCTGGTCTTTCGTTCTAATGTATGTGCCGTGCTGTTATTGGATTTTTGGGTTGGGGTTCCGCTCTTCAAATTTTAGGGTCTTCACCATTTGTTATTGGGGTGTGTTCATTTTATGTTTTGGGTTATATTCTTTGTCTCCGTATAACTGTACGATGTGCTGCCTTTGTTTGTATTGTTTGGAGCATTTATTTTGTTCGTGGGCCTTTCATCTGGTTATAATTGTTAATCCAACGGTGTCGGAGCTGGTTGTTCTTTTTTGTTTTGCTTTACTGTGCTGTACTATCTCCAATTTTATATACAGTGTGTTCTCGAGTTGTATGAGTCTGATGATAGTCCTAAGGCGGTGATCTCCTATCTATTTCTCAGGATTTCTACTTCAGAGTAAGAATCTGCTACTCTTCAGGACTAAGAGGAGGACTTTGCTCTTCATGATCAACGGCTGTCATCTGATCATCTCAACAGTAGCATGGTCTTTGATTTATGTGAACCATCGGATGAAAAGAATGGGGTCCTGCTCCTTATTTTGGAGTGCAGCAGGGTCATCCCAAATTGGATTGGTTGTACTCCCGTGACCCCTCTATTATTATTATTATTATTATTATAATAATAATAATAATAATAATAATAATAATAATAATAATTAGGCTACAGTAATATATATATTACGATTTTACCGTGCTATGCAGTCCGTATTACCATTTCCGGTGTCCAAATAGTCGATCCGAACCGCTCAATGTGATCTCTATATCAAAATATGTTAGGAAACCAAATTTTATAATTTTTAGAACTTTTTTGCTATTTTTAGTGATGGGGAGAAAATCGTTGTTTTGTATGAACCAGAATCCTCGGATCTAGCCATTTTCTCCCCATCATTAAAAATAGCAAAAAAATTCAAAAAATTATAAAATTTGATTTGTTAGTATATTTTGATATAAAGACTAATTTAACGGTTCGGATCGACAATTTGGACACCGAAAACGGAGATATGAACCGCATAGCACTGTAAAACTGTGATATGCATATTATTGTACCCGGACTCATAACAACAACAACAACAACAATAACGTTAACATTTCGGATCAAAATGGTAACGCTTCAAAATTATGTTATCGTGTCTGAAATCATGATTTATTGTGCTTAATAAATTTTTTATAGGAAAATATTGGGGAATACAAAAAAATTTCACTTTTAGAGTTTTCTAAGTATTTCTTTTGAATTTTAGAAAATAGCTCATAAATATTAATAAAATATTGATGTTTGTACATGCTATTTTAAAAAATGCAAAACGAATACTTAGAAAACTCTAAAAATGAAAAATTTTTGTGTTCCCCAATATTTTTATATAAAGAATTTATTGAGCACTATAAATTGTGATTTGAGACACGATAACATAAATTTTAAGGTGTTAACATTTTATTATAATAATATTAGTCTTGCATTGTAAGAAGGTAAAGGGTTGTGCCAAAGGCGCAACGAATAGTCTAGTGGTACTCTTCTAGTTTGGTGTGGCATGTTTAGGCTAAAAATCTTACGTCTTTCCTAGATTGCTTTCGTATTATATAGGCGAGGCAAATGTGAATGTGTAGTGAGACAGGCGAACGTAGAAATGAGTTCTGAGGCTAATTCAATTGATTTCAATATAAAATGACACGAATAATGATTGTGAATTGAAGATTCGTGTTTAACATCGAAATCGAATTAGAATAGAATTTTTTTTTTCATGATTAAAATGATCTAAATATAAAAAATGAGGTTTTATTTCAAATTACATGACATTTATACCTCTTAAATAAAAAGAATGATGGGAGGGTAGTTTAGGTAGTGTAGGATAGTATTTTTGTACCCAAATAAATTCTCACCGAATGATATCAATTTTCATGAAAAATTTTTGAAGAAAAATCTTCTTCCAAATCATTCCAAACGAAATCATTTCTCATCTTTTTTTTATTATTTTGAATAAGGAATTTTATAAAACCAGAAATCTATTTCTCATTCAATATGGAGTGATTTCATTTTGAAATCAGTACAATTTAGCTATCCAAGTCGATATCATCATGAGCATCACATAATTAAAAGGAGTGTTCATCCAATCATCCCCTGACTTGCATTGTGCAGTTGACAACACCAGCCGTTGGATCATCTCGAGATCTGTGAATACACGATTCTTGAGACAATCCAACGACTGAAATTGTGAACTGTACAAAGGCAATACAGCCAGGGATATATGAATTTAATTAAAAGAGATTATTTCCGACCGTCCGATGGATAGCTCATTAAATCGGACAATACCGGAGAGAGAGAGAGTAGGAACTGTGATTATTTCCGACCGTCCGATGTTCCCTTATTAAATCGAACAAACGAAAGAGAGATTCGGAAGTGTGAAGTCGGCTGAGGCGCCTGAACTCGAGTGAAGATTGCGCGAGCGAGATGGAATCGTGGGAGGAAGACGGGGGATCGGGATGGGGAGCGGCGGCAGGCGTCGCGGCGTCGGACGTGGAGATGATACGGGAGGCGTGGAGGAAGGAGAAGGCGGCGCCGGAGCTGCTGGCGTTCGAGGGGGAGCTGGTGCGGCGCCTCCGGGAGCAGATCGAGCTGCAGGAGGAGCGCGCGGAGGAGCTCAAGAGCGACGGCGTCGACGACGTGGTGGTCTCGCTGCACCACATGGACGCCGACCGAGCGCTCTTTCTTCTCAAATCCTACCTCCGCCTGCGCCTCAGTAAGGTTCGTCATTGACATTGTTGAGAAAATTTTCTCGTTATAAGATAGAAAAAAAACTGTATTGATATTCATATTAATTGAAAAATTTTATTCAAATTGATGACTTTCATATGCTATTTATTTATTTCAGGGTGTGGATTATAATTATAAAATTTATAATACGAATAAATTATAAACTAAATGAGTTAATATGAATACTAATCCATATAACATGATGAAAACTAACGAAGGCGGTATCAATTTTAGTATCACGTATCAGTTCCCTTTCTCTTATTAGCGTATCTCTTGATTTTTTTTTATTTTGTCTCATGTTTTTCTCATATATGCAGCTCCAGAAGCACCTCTTCTTCTACTCCTCCCAGGATGAGCTGTTTGACCGGCTCTCCCCCCAGGAGCAGCTCTTCTGCCGCCGGTATCTATAGAGTTCTTCCTCTCTATTTATTTATTTTTTTCTTTCTCATTGTTGATTCATGTAATTGCTCAATGACCTGACTTCACAACTGACAGATCAGTTGATATCATGACCCAACATTTCAACCAGTCTCTTCTCTCCAAGCTGCCTCCTCACTACCAGTCCCTCTCGAGACAATCTACATCAAGCGAACATGACGACATGGGTCAGTCACTACGAGCGACATCAACTTTGCTCCTCTCTCTCTGCTACCTCTTCTTCTTATAACATTAACATACATTAACACATACATTGCATGCAGTTGATTCCCCCCAGCTTGACACTTTTGTATTCTGCAAGACCAAGACCGATGTCGGTGCCTTCCAGCTTGATGACACGTAATTCATATAGATATTCCTCTTTATGATTCTCATTTCATTCTAATTGAGATATGCCGATGCTAATTTCATTTCCAAACACAAAAGGGGCGAGGAGATTGTGGACCTGGTGGTTGACGATTTGTATGTGCTACGCTACAAGTCTATAAGGGGTCTCGTCGAAAGCGGCCAAATAGACCTCATCTAACTGCTATTCATTGATAACTCTTAGGTATTATTTCTATCTGCATCTTCCTGTACTTACCCAAATTCACATCTTTCTCATCCCTCATGCATGTTTTCTGTTTCTTATTGCAAAACTATTCATGCAACAGAAAATTAGAATGAACTGCCAAGGTCCCAAAGTTTTTTCTGGCACACTGATCAGGATGCTGGCACAATGCAGACTTGTTCTGGAAACATTTAAGAGGTAGATTTGTCATGCAACCCCTAATTGTACTGCTGCTTAATGTCTAAATAGATGCCCATCATTCATTAATATTTGGACTTCAGCTATGAACTTTGTACATTATAGTATGGACTGTGAAAGCTGATTCACCCATGATTGGATGAGATGACATTAACTTGATGACGGAAATGAGAGCTTAATTGAACTGAGTTATATCAAAATTGTATTTTCTTCTCTTCCTGTCTGTTCGAATGTGAAATGTTTGTGAATCGACCCAATTAAACTACACAGTTCTCAGTTCTCTTTTGCGTTCAATTGTGTATCTCTGTGTATGGTTGATTGAGAGCAACTGTGCATTTGAGCTGGTGGGCGAAGGAAAATAATCAGCCGCGCAAGCATTTGTGGAAAATCTCTTACATTTGGAAGCCTCCATAACCTATTAAACGTTGCCAGTTTAAATTATTTTAATCGGTACAGATAACGTCCAATACATTTGAATAAACTTTAAAAAGTACAAACTATGCTCCTAGAAATGTTCAATCAACAAGTAAAAATAAAGAACGACAATTAGCAGACAATTGTTAACCCTGCTTCCCCTAAACAAACATAAATGGAAAGTCAAGGAGAATAATGACCAAATCCTCCTGGCATTGCCACAGCTTTATGTCATTCTCTGTCCTTTTTCCCTCAAATTACAGGCTAAAAGGCTACAGTGTTTCTTCCTCTTTCCTGTCTGTCTAAAATTTTGTCAAAGACAAAAAATGAGAAGGGCAATTCATCTCCTCCTAACTATAAATGCCTGCTAAAAGGGTCACATGGGGTTTGGTCTATACAACTTGATGATACAGTTGGATAATTATTAGTAAATTAATAAAATAGCCAACACAAACGGTCTGACAACTGGAGCCAGTACATCACCAATGGCCACTGGGACCCTCCAATGCTGCTGCCACTTTTCCAGCCAGGTAAGGTGGTTTCTCAATCCTCTCCGAACCTCCTCTTTCACTTTTGAAACTGGGATTTCTTCGTGGATATGAGCTCCCTGAAGGAAGACCATTCAGAGGACCACTATTAGGATTAGGATTTCTCATTGTTCGTTGCTGCTCATATAGCTCTGCAGCAGATGTTGCACCATTGTTACTGTTATAATGTACCGCTGAACCTAATGTTTTCCCGGGTCTGGCAATTGTCCCTGTAAAGCAAATAAACAAGCCCTGTGAGCTCCCAGCACCACAAGTCACAACATCCCACACCAGGTTTTATGCCAAATTTCTCTCAGCGCAAATCCATCAGTACTTTTTATAGCTTGATACTGTTATACCCCAAAACCATGGGCAAATTCCATAATTATAGTGCGGTGCCCCCATTTTGTAGGGTTCAGTACCTCTCAGGATATGGCATATCATTGTGGTCCAATATGGCAAAGTATCTTTTCTTTTTACCCAATGTATCTCATAATAGAACTAACCTGAATCACCTTGCGGAACTTGAATTGGGACCCTGGTTAGTGCTTGATTAGATGTCCCAGCCTGCTTCTCAGCATCTTTAATTAAACACTTTGACATATCTTCTGTTATATCATGTGAGTTTTGCGCAGGTCGGTCAGAATAGACACATGCCCTGGATAATACAAATATACAATTAGATATAATCACTTAAAAACGAGAGCTAATGCAAAACTCTCAAACACAGATCCTGTATTTCTTTTGCATTCATTACTGTGTATGATAAAAACAAATATCTGAACAAATAACTTGCATATTGTGTATAAGAAAATAAACAGTAGAATCGAACTAATAAAATGGGTGAGCAAGCAATGTGTAAAGTCATATCATCAACTTATTTAGATGGGTGGCAGCTTAAAGAGGTATTAGAGAATGTAAAGGATGTCTAGATCAATAACAGTAATCAAGCTCTGCTTGGAGCAACAGGTAAGGCTACAAAAGGAGCTCCATTTTTTTTCCCGGATATAGAAATTAAGTTGCAGTTATCTGTCTGCGATTTCGATTGTGCGTTATTTGTTTCAGGAAGCTCACACCTTATGCGCGCTTTCCAGTATAGGCCTGATTAGCTATGTTTGTAGATCCTCTTGTGATTTCAAGGAGGGGGGATCCAAGAGGTTTTGCAGTATAGACCTGGTAGCTCATGCATGCAAACAATAATCTAAAAAGGCTAATGGCAGAATAGCTTACCGGGGTAAGGATGCATGTTGTCTTTCAGGAGGGGGCACAACGCCACCTTTTCCGTAGTGTTCTTCAAGGTAAGCAAACTGTTTCTTAAATTGATCAACAGCACTGAGAGCATAGTTTGAAATGCAATTAGTATTGAGTAGTCGTAGAAAGCATATGGACAAAAGAAAAGAAAAGAAAAGTCAACAGACCTGGGATACATGAAGCCAGTAGAGTCGGTGCCTTGCAGGAACTCCTTGAGCATCTTGGGATGGTACTCAAGGATCTCCCTGTAGATGAGCTCCCTCACATCCTCTTTTGTGAGCCGTCGTCGCTCAAACTCAAATTCCATCTTTGTGACTGGCTGAGCTGATGGCTCCCTGTCAACATTCGCTATGTTCCTGAAGTATGGATCCGCCAGAGCCTGACACATTACAATCACATCATCTAGCATTTTCTGTTGTAATCTTCTTCTTTTTTTTTTTCGAGATAAACTGTTGTATTCTTCTTTTCTTTATTAATTACAACTTTGTTTCAAGGACGGCTCCAATACCAGAGGAAAATAGAGGAGACAATGACAAAATGGGTGCGATACTTACCTGTTCAGCACTCGGTCGATCTTTGGGCTCAAAAGCTAGCATTTTCTCTAGCAACTGAAGTGCAAGCGGGTCTGCATTTGGAAATTTCTGAGTAAATGGTATAGGTTTTTTCTTTCTCATGCTGCTCAAGTATCGTCTCGCCTTCTCATTTCTAATCTGGAAGATTTTATGCAAAAAAGAAACGAAAAACCAAAATCAAAGACATTTCTCCTTTTTACTATGCAAATGTGCAAGTGTTATTTTGAGCTGAACATGCAAACAAGTTAAGACTGCTCATTTGAAGTGTAAGGAGAAGGCTAGTTACCCTTGCAATTGCCTCCTGAGAAGGGCTTCCAAGTAAATCGGTGATGATGTCCAGTTGATGGACGACATTCTTCCCAGGAAAAAGAGGTTTTCCAGTGAGGAGCTCAGCAAAGATACAGCCGATGCTCCAGATGTCAATGGCAGGGGTATACTTGGAGAAGAAGGAGCCACAAAGTTCAGGGGCACGGTACCAGCGGGTGGCAACATAGTCAGTCCAGAAGATAGCTGTGGGGGTATCGTGGAAGGCAACACGGGCAAGGCCAAAGTCACAGATCTTAAGCTTGCAGTCGGCATTCGCAAGGATGTTCTTAGGCTTGAGGTCACGGTGGAAGACATTGGCAGAATGGATGTACTTGAGGCCACGCAGAAGCTGGTACAGGAAGAACTGGTAATGCTCCGGCGTTAGGTCATCATTTGCCTTTATTACCTGGTGCAAGTCCGACTCCATCAGCTCAAACACCACATAGATGTCCCTGAACTCGCGCCGGGACGCCGGCAGCAGGATGTGCTTTATCTCCACGATGTCTGGGTGACGCAGCAGCCTGTATTTCAGATATCTACTTTTTTATAGAAAAGTAGGAAAAAGAAATTGGAAAATAATACAAAAAAAAAAAGAATCTGAATACAAATATATAGATAAGATAATATAGTTTTTATTGCCTGAGCAGCTTTATCTCGCGCAGGATCCTGGTGGCGTCGGAGACATGCTCGAATATGTCATTGATCTTCTTGATGGCGACCTTCTCGCCGGTGTGGGTGTCAAACGCGGAGCAGACAACCCCGTAGCTGCCCTTCCCTATGACCTCCTCAATTCGGTAGCGGCTGCCTTCCCCGTACTCCGTAAAGAAGTCCACCTCTGCGGACCCCTGTTCCCAACCACAACAACAACCAGTTATAACAAGTAAAGCTACAGTGTAAGGATCTGATAATCTATAGAATGAGATCTGAATATTCTGATCTAATTAAAGTAGTTTCAGCTGGCTAACAAGTAACAAGTAACAACCATATCATATCACACAAGCAAGAAAAAGAGGAGCAGAAGAAGAACAAAATACCTTTCTCCTCTGATCTTGTTGCATCTTCAACTCTCGCTTGCGAAAGAAAGAAGATGACAATAGAACAGTAGAGGATATGTAGATCTCAGACCAGTTGCAGGTCCGTCACATGTAACTCGGGATAAGAGCAGCAGCAGCAGCGATTGCAATCGCCAGGCACGCAAATCTCAACAAATGAATTAAATAAGTATCTATCCCAATTCCCAACCGAGTAAGAAAGGGGGAGAAATCAATCAATTAACAAATCAATCAATTAACGAACGAATCAATCAATTGAAGCGGCCTGCAGGGTTGGAACGGGGTAATTGGGAGGGGGCGGAAGAGAGATCCGCGGCCGCCGCGGGAGGAGCGAAAGAGGAGGCAAACAGAAGAGCAACAGCGGCCACAGAAAGCAAGCAAGTGAAGGAAGGAAGGAAGGAAGAGAGGAGTACAAGTGAGAGAGCAACAGCAGCAGCAGTAATAGCAGTAGTAGCAGGAGCAGTAGTAGTAGCCAGCGAGCGAGCGGCTGGAGCACAAGCACAAGTACAACTACAACCAACTCAACCCCCAACTCCCCCAAACAGCAAAGAGCGAAAAAGAGACACAACACGTGGACCGTTGGATCGTCTCGAGATTTGTGCATGCTCGAATCTCGAGGATATCCAATGGTTCACGTGCTTCATGGCACCGTACCTTAAGGTAGAGGATGTGAAATCACTACAACCAGTACCATCTCGCCTCTCTCTGTTTTTTTTTTTACCGATAATAACAATAATAATTCATTTTTCCGGTAATAGCTCATGCTATTTCTATTTTTTTTTGTTTTGTTTGTTATAACGTATAGTTAGCCATTTGTTGCAAATATACTTTTATCTTTTCTTTTTCTTTTGCAGATATAGCCGTTCCTATGTAATAATCAATTGCCCTATATTATATTTCGAAGAGCACATGCACCTCGTGACAATCCACAGTTTCCCATCCCCATCTCCCTATCCCCATGATCTCAATATCTCATCTCATAACATGTAATGATAAAATCGGATAATTGCTCACCTTTTAACTTTTTTTTTAAAATAGAAAAAATAAGATATACGGAATGAGCATTCAAATTGTTTCGGCCATTTTTTTCTCCTTTTAAAGTAGATTTAATGCTTGCGAGGGAATGAGTGTTGCACTGTTAGTAATAAAAATTCCCAAAATTTATTTTCAATTAACCATAAATTATTTTTAAGAAAAAGCGTAACTTGATTTCGACAGCTCCTTTTCTTTGTATAATTATCATAACTATACATTTATAAGCACCAAAATTAATAGACTAGAAAGTTTCAAAGGTATCGACTTTCACCAGAAAAGTATTAATTGGTTAACCTTAGCATGTTAGAAGTTTTTGATGTATCATTTCAGTTGAAGTCTTGAAGATATGATTATGTTATACGTATTATCGAATGAAAGCTTAGTATTGGTGATATGTTTACGGTATCGATTACTAAAAGTCATTACTTATTAGGAGTAAAACTGTCCTCCGGTGATCGTACCTCCGAAGACATATCAAATCACCTACAAATTTTACTTATATGGCTTGATAAATTTTTTACATCAAAATATTGTGGGTACAATAATTTTTAAGTATTGGTCTGAGATTTTTTAAAAATGATACATAAAACATTGATTGTTTTATTAATATTGTATTAAAAAAATCTCAAACAAATACTTAAAATAAAAAAAATGATAATTTTTATGTGCCATGAGATTTTTGATATAAATAATTTATTAAGTCATATAAATCAAACTTAGATATGATATGTTTTTAGAGATGTGCTCATGGAAGGGCTCCGTGAACTTAAATTTAAGTTAGTTTCAAAATTTTAAGTTAGCATTTTGGACCGTTAGTTTCAAAATTTTAAGTTAGCATTTCGGACCGAAATGCTAACGCCTCAAAATTTATGTTATAGTGTCAAAAATCATAATTTATGGTGCTAAATAAATTCATTATATAAAAATTTTGGGCAATACAAAATTTTTTTCATTTTTAGAGATGTTTAAGTATTTGTTTTACATTTTTGAAGCTAGCATGTACAAACATCAATATTTTATTAATATTTATAAGCTTTTTTCTAAAATTCAAAACAAATACTTAGAAAACTCTAAAAATAAAATAATTTTGTATTCCCTAATATTTTCATATAAAGAATTTGTTGAGCAATATAAATCATGACTTCATACACAATAACATAATTTTTTAGGCGTTAACGTTGGTATCATAGTCCAACTCATTTGTTTTAATCAAAATAATACTTGTGACATGTATACTTGTTTATCACATGGATACTTGTCTATGAGCAAATATACCGTGAGCTTAAGCTCACGGAGCTTTCCGTGAGCTTAACCTCCAAAAACCTATCAAATCACTTCCAAATTTCAATTTATATGGCTCAATAAATTCTTCATATCAAAATCTTATAGCACGCAAAAATTTTCTATTTTTGGAGATTTTTAAGTATTTGTTCTAGATTTTTTAAAATGATACATAAAACATTGAATATTTTATTAATATTCTATAGTCACTTTTAAAAAATCTCAAACAAATACTTAAAAATCTCCAAAAATGAAAAATTTTTGCGTGCTATAAGATTTTGATATGAAGAATTTATTGAACCATATAAATCAAAATTTGGAAGTGATTTGATAGGTTTTTGGAGGTTAAGCTCACGGAAAGCTCCGTGAGCTTAAGCTCACGGTATATTTACTCCTTGTCTATCATCTTGTAATCTTTTCATTACTAATAATGTTATAAACGTTACTATTGTTGTGCATAAATATGAAAGTAACGTAAGTGGGAAAATATAATATATATACAATCAAAGTAAAGGGAAACGGGACCGAATCAAAATCAGAGAGCCACGTTGAAGCTCGCTGTGTGGCCGAAACTCTGGGAAATAAAATCCAGAATTTCCATTCGTATCCCATGCCACAAATATTTCATACCTAACCAGAAATAAAAAAAAATGTTGCAGCTGGTGTAAAGTTGGAGAGCGTTGCCGAAGGAGCATCACCCAATTTACACTATCCTTTTTTTTTTTTACTCCCATCTCAAATCGGAAATATTTATTATGATTGGCAACTAAAATTAAATTGAAAATTTTTTCCTCCCAGTCCCCATCCCCAAAAAATCAACAGAAAAAAGAAAAAAAATTAAAAAAATGAAAAAACATAAGAAAAGCATGTACACCCCTACTCTATAGGCCATCCATCTATCTTTCTTACAACTCCGACACACCTCGTGTACTCATATATCTACTACAGTCGTATAAATGTTTACTAAGAAACTGTAGTATATTTGTGTACTCAAAAACAATATTTTATTGATCGGAAATATATAAATGTTTAGTAAAAAATTATACTTGTTCGTTTAAAATGAAAATACAATGGACCGGTAGATTAGTAAAATGAAAATACAATGGACCGGTAGATTAGTAAAAAATGTGGACGCTGCTTCTTATTCAAAAGATAAAATGTAAAGAAAAGAAAAGAAAAGAAGAAATGTCCATCACACGATTAACAGATTAGAAAGCTGATTATCTCCACACGACACTCAGAAAGACCAGAAAGGGGCGTGTACGAAGGAGAGAAAGAGAGAGAAAGAGAGAAGCAAAGCCGCGATGAGTTCGGCTTGTCTGGCGATGATAGCGCCGCCTTTCTTCCCCTCCCCAACCACCACCGCCGTCGATCAATTCCAGCTCCAGTTCCAGTTCCAACCCCAATTGCAGTGCCTCCCCAGGCTTCAGGTACTCGAGATTCATCAATCATCCATCAGTTCATTCATTTTCAGTAATTAATTTACTAATTGTATTCATCTGATCTTGCTAATTGATTTAAACAATTAAACATGATTGAAACAGAAATAATTGATTTTAAATCGATGAAATGAAATGAGATGAAATTGTTGTGATCTGTTGCAGGAGTTGAAGGGTTTCCTTCCCCACCATTTCCATGCTCAACCTACCAAATTCAGTCCTCACTACCCGAATTCGGACCCCTTCAGCCTCGGCATCGGCATCACGGAGCAGTGCAACAGGCACAGCCGCATCCTCAGCTACCTCATGTCCCCCTCAGCCTCAGCCGTGGCCCTCGGCAGCAACATCCAGACGATGCCTGTCAGCATAGATGCCCTGATGCAGATGCCGCCGAAGCAGGCTGAGCTGCTCGTGCAGTTTCTCGGGGGACTGTCGCCCGGATCCCTGCTCACTGTCGATCCCAGCGGCAGGATCCTCTTCTCTGGCAACCCTTCGGAGATGAGAGACCTCCTGTCGATCCTTGCAGAGTTCAACAACCCTCCTGCGATCCACCAGCAACACCACCATGCCTCCAATGTCTCCTTGCTTGTTCCCTATTTTGATAGGTACGATCTCCTTCTCTGCTGCTCCTATGAGTCTCTACTCTCTGCTCAATTAAGCATTTCTATAATAACTTTTAGTTGTAACAGGAGTCGTGGCCGTGCAAAAGCTGCCAGCAGAGTGGCCCTTCTAGATTGTCCCATTGAGACTGTTGTTCCTTTAAAAAGGTATGCCAATTCTTCATTTTTTATTTTTTTTTGGAAACGGTACTCTTAGCTATATCCGCCAATATTAGAGAGACATAGTTTCGTACAACCACAGATCTCCACATGATCTGAGCACAAACAGTTACATCCAATCATGCAATCTAAACTGCCCAAATAACATACAAATTTTAGGAGTAAGATTATAATAACAGGCTATAAGTTCATGCATGCAAAAATTAGCATAGCTTCCACCAGGAAGACCCTGCCTGGCACCAGTGTTATTGTGACTGTACCTGTCCAGTAGAGAACAAGTGAATAACAGATTGACAGGATATGTTCTTATATATTGAACAAATAGTGTTGCCATGGAGTATATCCTCCACCAAGTTGTCCTGATTAGTGAATTGATAAACGTGAGTGTCGTGCGTGTTACGTGCATGCATGTCACGTGTTGGACACTCCACGTGTTCGTGCAACACGTGCTGACGTGCTTAAACATGCGTGTTTATGCGTGTTGGATTAGCGAAAACCTTGAACACGTACGCATACGTGTTACGCGTGTTCGTGTTATCACGTGCTAACACTTGTTAACACACATCGGGAACTTACTTTAAAAAACTTATGAGAATGATAAAATTCGAAAAAATAAGAAACAAAGTCTAATAATATTATAAAATCCGAAAAATGTTTCGAAAAAAACTTTGTTGTATTCTTTTTTTTTATATATAAAAGAAGTCTGAAAAATAAAAATTAAATAGGAGAATACAATAAAGCAATAGATACACTATTACGTATCACAAAAGTATATTTGTGTACATGTTTCTATATGTGTTGTGTGTGCGTGTACACGTGTTGTACGTGCGTGTTCGTGTTACGTGTTTAAACATGCGTGTTTGAACGTGTTGAAATTATATAGAGGTCGAACACGCCACGTACAGACACGTCTGGACACGAACACTTGCGTGCTTGCATGTTAAAGCGTGCGTGCTTGCGTGTCGTACACTTTTATCAATTCCCTAGTCCTGATCACTTTTTACATTTAACTGAGCACTTTCGTGATAATTGAGTTTTCAAGTTGTCTATGTTCTCTGTTAATTTTTTCTTTACACTTTTTGTCTTCTCTAGCAATGGGACCAACAAGACAAGATCATCACAGAAGAAGAGGCAAAAGAAAACTACAAACTATAACCGAGACATATTTCAAAAGAACTACTTCCATGCATGCGAAAGCCTCCTCACCCTTCTTCTAGACAAGAGCAGTACTAGTTCCGTCAGAGGTACTGGAGCCACAATCCTCTCCCTCAAGAAGTTGGGCCCTGAAATAGCCCAAATCCTGACATCATTCTCCATTGGCATTGCTGGGACAGGCCTTGCGGTTCTCTTCTCTGTTGCATGCAAAACAACTTGTCCTGGCACAAGACTTCCAATGTCGGCAACTAGGGTTTTCAACACTGGTTTTGGGCTTGGCCTTTTCTGGCTATCTTGCGCTGTTAATGGTCTGAGAGATACAATAATTCAAGTGTTCAAAGACTCCAATAAGCTAAAGATGAAGAATGAAGATACGACGGCACTGAAGGTAGAGAGGAGCATGAGAGATGTATTATTTAGAGCGGGCACACTTGTTGCATTGGCTGCATTGAGGTTTGCATAAAAATAAGTACCTGAATAGGTTCAAGTACATGCTTACAGTGCACCAAAATATTGTGTAGATCCTGCAGAAAATGAGAAATATTTGGGTTGCTCTCTAAAACGTGGGTTAGGGGTCTAGGGCCTTTAAGAGAAGGGGGAAGCAAAGAAACAAACATTGGGGTTGCCTTTAAGAGAAGGGGGAAGCAAAGAAGCAAGTCCCTTTGCATTCTGAGTCTCTCTGCATGGCTATAGTGATATTTCTCATTTGTGAAGGGTGTACACAACATTTTTGAAGTGTGTGTGTGTGTGATTAAAAAAGTTTAGAATGCAGGTATGTGTAATTAAAGGTTGTTTGTCCTTGTACAAATTATGGTACTCCTTTGTATATTTATAAGTTTTGATGGGAGAAACCACCTGGAAAGCACTAAGCAGTAATGCTTTCTTATGATGAAGCTATGGGTTAGTACATTGGTATTCCATTAAATCATTTTCAGGTTTTCTATTACTTATTGATCATTTTATTGGATGCTACTATGTAATCACCAAGGTTCAGAATCCTGTGCTTTCGAACTGCAGTACCCTTTAAAATGAAATCACATCCCCTAGTGTACCCCACCGTGCAAGAGTCAAAAATCCCACCCTCAAAGTTACATGCACGAATCTCAAAGCTACCCATTACTGTACTTTCTAATTAAAAATTGACAATTTCTATTACTCCACCACGCTAACCATTTAAGTGGATATGAACTCCTTTAAAATTTCGAAATGGAACATTTAGAAAGGGGAGACGAGGACAATCTCTACAAGCTGCTGGCAAGATTAAAAAGACAAAAAAAATAGAGACAAGGAGAACAACGAAGCAAATCATCCTCATTACGCCCCTAAATGCAACTTTCGTAGATAGTGCACACCGATTAGCGGATGCTTAAACAATAAATAAACTACGAGTGAAGTTATTTGGACACAAGGGAAACCCTTAAACAACTGACAGCACAGATTCTGCAATTCATATCCTCTAAAGCGCAGTATTCTACTGCGCAGTACTTCACCTGTTAGATATGCTTTGAGATTCGTGCAAATCAATCTCAAACAACCCCATATAATCTACATCGCTGATTCGCTGTGCAGTACAATACTGCGCAGCAGAGGATAACCACGCTTCTATGTATTCCCTCCGATCCCTCTATCACATGCTGCCAAGTAAGATGAGGTATGCATTCCGAGTTGCAAATCTTATCTGATTCCAGACAGATACTTCTCATTTATTTTGTACATAGCCCACTATTTTTTTTTCAGTAAAATTATACATAATACATGATGTTTCTCAGTTACATAATATAACACAAATTGTATGTTTTCTGTTTATTTACTATTGATGAAATTTTGAAATTATTCTCATCTGTTAGGCATACTTGTGAATTGTGATGGCAACTTAAAAGTTCAGGAAAATGACAAAGTTTGTCACCATGTCAATAAGCATCTCTCGACCTCACATCACAAATAAGATTTTTATGTTCAGTTCTGGGCCATATGTACAAGTTGCCGAATTCATATCCCCTAACGTACTATATTGTGCAGTTCGCAACATGAACCATTCAATTGTCTCGAGATTCGTGCCAGTGCAGATCTCAAGATGATCCAACGGCTGTCATTGTGAACTGCACAATGCAGTACGTTGGAGGATGAGTACTCCCAAGTTGCCGAATCAAATTTTTTTCCATGGCCATGGCACCTTCTAATTTTGTACACCCAAAACCATCCTCTGCCAGACAGTATTTACTGGTACTGTGATGGGTGTTCGCCCGGCACTGGCAGACTGAATTGTGGCTCAGTTCTGTTGGATAAATCAGTAGTAGCTAATGGACTACACTTTCAGCAAAACAGTAACATAGCGCAGCCTCATCCACTGCTCAAGTTCTATGGTCTACTATGGAATACATTGGAACTGACCTCTTTGTTTCCTGGGTTGTAACTCGGTCACTGATTTACTGAACTAACCTCTTTGTTTTCAGGGTAGTAACTCAGTCACTAATTTACTGCTGCAAACAAAAAAAGGTTTTAAATGAATTTGCTATCCAATATTTCATTTAAAAGTTGTCTGCTTTCAATTTGTTCTCTTTACAAAGACTCAAAATTTGTACATGTTTTTTAACTTCGAAGGATTTACAGATGTAATGGTGAGATCCTGCATAATAATTATATAAACAAATCAAGATACCACCAACAATTAGCAGTAAACTAAAGAAAACTTGCATTTTTTTTTTGTTTGTTTGGCTTGCCTAATAAACATATGACTACTTCAACAAATCAAACAATGAAAGATCATCTGGTAAAAGAATGAATCAGGAACTTTGTTGCCTGCTGCTGCCATCTTCCTGAGAATGGGAATTGGACTGACACTGAACACCGGAATCAGAATCACAATCACCAGCGCCATCGGAGTCGGAATTCTCCGGAAGATTATCGAAGAAGGAATTGGTAAGGTAGCCGCCAAAGTCGTTGCTGGAGGAGGTGGCACGGCAGCGCTGATCGGCAATCATCTCGGGAGAGAGCCCCCACTGCTCGAGCTCCTCTTCAGTGTGGTGGATAAGGAGGCTGTACTCGCCGGTAGGGCCGAGCTGCATTACGCGGATCTCGCAGTTGCCCGGGTTGTTGAGGTGCTCGAACTGCTCGACAGTCCACTTGAACCACTTCATCAGGAACACGCGGGACGTGAGGCCGTGGGATACAATTACGAGGTTCGTCTCGGTGCTGTCGTCCTGGCAGAGCCGCTTCATGTCGATGTCGCGCCAGAGGGATTCCAAAAAACCTGATCAATCAAAGAAGAACAAGAATTGGTTAGGATCTGATGGAGTGGAGCTAGAAATCAAGACATTGACAGATGAAAAAAGAGAGAGGGAGATACTAGCAACGCGGTCGAAGACATCGGCGGCGGACTCGCCCTCGGGGAACCGGAAGAAGAACCGGCCGAAGCGCTCACGGGCCTCCTTGACGGCAAGCATGCGCTCATGGACCTGAAAGTTCCCGAAGTCCTGCTCGCGGATGCGGCATTCCTCGCGGGCGCCGAGGATGCGGGAGCGGGGGAACGAGCGGCCGATCTCGCGGAGCGTGGAGCGGGTGCGCTCGTAAGGGGAGACGTAGAAGTAGATGCCCCAGGGGTCGGCGGCGTGGCTGCGATCGGTGAGCATGCGGCGGATGGAGCGGCCGGCGTCGCGCGCCTGCTGGAGGCCGCGGGGGGTTAAATGGATCTTGTTGTCGGCGGTGGTGGAGTAGGCGGTGGTGTCGAGGTTGCCCTGGCTCTCGCCGTGCCGCACCAGGATGATGCGCCTCGGAAGACGCCGCTGCGGCTCCTTGTTGTCGTGGTGATTGTTCTCCTCGACGCTGCTGCTGGTGCTCATGCTCTTAAGCTCTTTGTTTGTGTTGTTTGTTGATCTGTTTGTTTTTGTTTGTAATAAGTGGTTCCTCTTAGAGCCAAAAGTATGATTAATTAGTGGTTCTCTCTTCTCTTCTCTTCTTCTCTTCCTGATCCCGATGGATGGATTGGATCCTATATTCCTATCGTATTCAAAAGGCCACTGTGAAGAGGTGCGGTGCTGTTAGTGTGGCTGTGTGGGAAATATGAGGATGGGATGCCAATTTCCACTGCTGATGGTGGGATTAAGACTTAATTATAGACAGCACATGTACGCATTAATGGATGAGTCATGGAATTGGGTATGCGATTGCTGCTGATGAATATATGGACGGGGTTACGATCAAGCTTAAAGTTAGAAGTAATAAACGCGTCTGTCTCTAGCTTTCTCGCCTTAGTTCGCAACTTCGCACCCGCGTCCAGTGACAGCGCGCGCCCGCCGTTCATTTTCCTTGTCCTACAAGTACGACTTCGAACGAATGAATGCAAGTTGGAAAGGATGAATCGCTTGTGCTTCCCATTCTTCTTTGCCACAAGCATCAACCACTTATGTTCTTTCTTTTTTTTTTAAAAGAAAGATGAGGGTCAAGCTACTCAAATTTAAATGCCTATAAAATACTCTCCATCCCGGTTTCGAATCCGCGACCTCCAACACGGACAGCGTTGACTTTAGCCACTAAACCAAAGGCTGGTTCTTCACTTCTGTTCTTTGGATTAAGTAATTAATTAATTAACATACAGCACCAAAGAAATACACAATGACATGGGATTAGCTTTCCAGAATTGCTGGTTAGTCTCCCTTAACACATAATATATTGCTTACTTTACTCACCGGCTAATTGCTGGTTAGTCTCGCTTTACTTTCTAGAATTGGGATGAGCTTTGCTTCATCGCTTGTTTTGGTTGTCGTGGCGGGCCTCATCGTGGGGACGGAATAATGCTAAATTGCTAATGATATGTTGCTATGCTATGCATGTGTCACCGCCACCAATCTGACCAGCTCTGTGACCCTTTATGTTGGATCCATAATCCATCATCCATGGGGTGGGTGGGGACTGCAATTCATATCCTCTACTACGAAATAAGTTACTGTGCAGAGACGGATCTAGACCGTCAACTAAGCCCAGGCATAAAAATGTATTCACTTAACTCTTTTTTGCCTTTTTAATGGTAGCATCTATATTTAAAAAAAAATATTATGGTGGGCCTCTTTACAGGTCATTCACAGCCACAAATTTACACATTAGAGAGTATTTTACCTTAAAGATTGGGCACAAATACCTATTTAATGCTTCACTTAAATACAAGCCCACGCACAAATGCCATATTTATGCTTTGGGTTGTAGATTATACAATTCTTATGACAAAAAAAATCACTACATTAATAGCAAGTTTGGAACTTAAGCATGGGCATGGGCCTATGCTTGCCCCTATATAACTCCGTCCTTGTTACTATGCAGCGTTTCAACTGTTGGATCTGCTTTTAGATTCGTGCGACTCAATCTCGAAAAAGCCCCGCTATAGTCCTCATCGTTGATTTGCTGCGCAGTAGGAGGATAAGCACTCTGGAGACTGGGGACTGCCAATCAAATCGAAGTGACAGCCACTACAATCATTGATTTTTACATAGAGTTGGAGTAACATCTTGCGTCTACTAAAAGGTCGTCCATATATTCATAAATATTTAAAAAATGTAACAAATACATCTCGAAATGTAACCTATAAACTCTCATCTATGAGTAGTTTTTCTAGTACTCTGTCTTTTTTCTAGTACTCTGTCTTTGCATTGCATTCACTTTTGTCGGAGTATTTTGTCCCTTTACAAAATTGGGCCCAACTTAAAAAAAGGGTGGAGAATACATAGCTACTTGGTCCAATTGGTACATTTTTTTTTTTATTCTTTTGAAGAAATCCAATTGGTACTTATTAAGTAAATTGGAATTAAGTTTGATTGGTCCAATACTCCAATTGGTGCTTATTAAGTCAATTGCAGACTTATTAAGTTTGATTCGGTCCAATTAAACTTATTCTACTCATGGGCCGCCATTTCCCTATCGTTTAACATTTCTATTTCATTTCCCTATATATAATATGAGGAGAGATCCATTGACAATGCATATTTTAACAATCTTGACAATGGTCATCTTTAAAAATTTGTAAAAAATCATAAAAAATCTTAAAAATGAAAATTTTTTTTATGGATGCATTATTTAACTTATAGATTGATAGTGTTTCAAATTTCAATCAATTTGAACATTATTTGATGCCTTATCAAAATTTTGTACATTTTTTAACGGTTGTAATTAAAAGATCTTTAAAAAGCTATCAAATATCGCTTAAATTGAATATAATCGGAAACATAATCAATCTATAAGTTAAGCATAACTTTTTCGGTCCAATTAAACTTATTCTACTCAAGATTGTCAAAATATGCACTGTCAATGGATCCTTCCTCATATAATATATAGGGTCCAGTACCACCACAGGTATGTTCTCTTCTTTCATATATTAACTTTTTTTTTTTTTTGAGATAAATATGAGGGTCAAAACAATCAAATTTAAATGTCAAGACCTCCATCTGGGTTTCGAACTCGCGATCTCCCACATGGAGAGCATTGCTCTTAGCTACTAGACCAAAAGCCGGTTCTCTCTTTCATATATTAGTTACTTGGGGAATATAACTGATAATTTGAACTTATTGTTTCTCAGATGAAAATAAGTTAACAATATACTCACAAGTAAAAAAGTTGAATTAAAAACCCAAATTTGAATTAGTCAGAAGCACGAAATGAGAACAAATATATATATATATAAAAAGCAATCAAGCCTCCGACTAATGTACCACTCTCCCAAATTTTAGTTTGTTCCTGATGACTTTCAGTTGCATTCGGATCCCAAAACTTATCTGTCAATTCGATATTTTGAGTTTTTTCTGTAACAACCACGTCTCAGTCATTTTCTTTCTAATTTTTTCAAGTCAAACCGGACCAACAGGAACCTACAAAATTTTCTGGAAATTAGAAAGGATAAGGTCATTAAATTTAATTTATTCATTATATTATACTGTTGAGAATCAACGCTGAGGCCCAAGCCCATCAAGCTCAAGATCAAGAATTATCTAGAGTAATGTGGTGTTTAGATATTTCTTAGGAATAATCTAGAACATTATGGATATAAGAAAAATATCTTAGGTCTAGAATTATCTATAAAAATATCTATGGAAAAATATCTAGGTTCTAGAATTCTCCATAGAACTAGTATAAATAGGGGTGTGGAGTTGGATGAAGCAAACCAAGCAAGAGATAGTAGTGAATTGGAGGTTAGGTTGTAGTAAGAAGCTAGGGGTATATGGAGGTTTAGTATTTAAGTAGTAGTTGTAACAATATTTTGAGATATAATAGAAAATATTGTTATAGCTAGTGCCTCCATACTCAACAATCTGGTATCAGAGCCGGAGTTGTCGGAGCTTGTTCAGAGTCGGTGGTAGGGGTCAAGCATAGAGCCGGAATTCTGCCGGTGTTCCGCCAGTCAGTATAGTGGTATCGACAAGTTGTCGAAGGAGCCGCAGCTTGACGACAGTCCGGGACTGCGAAGTGCGGAGGAGGAGAAATCTTCAAGAAGGCTTACTAGACGCTGGGCGAGCTAGTTGAAGCCATGGATTTCTCAGGTACGATTGGTGGAATGAAGAAATTGAATTCTAGTAATTATATATATTGGAAGGCATGCATAGAGTCCTACCTCCAAGGGCAGGACCTATGGGAGGTAGTAGGCGGGTCTGAGACGACCCCGCCGAAAGTTGATACCGTAGAAGAGACGGTATCGGAACAAGTTGCTGGCCCCAAAACGAAAAAGAAGAAGGCTTCAGAGAAGCCAGCTGAAACTCTGTCCGTGGAGAAGCAAGCCGAAACTCTGCGGAAATGGCGAATCAAGGCTGGGAAGGCGATGTTTGTACTCAGGACAGCCGTTGAAGACGAGCTACTGGAGTACATCAGAGAAGTGCCCACGCCGAAGGTAGCCTGGGATACCCTAGCAACACTCTTCTCAAAGAAGAACGACGCGCGCCTCCAACTACTTGAGAAGGAGCTCATGACAATCTCACAAGGTAAGATGATGATTAACCATTACTTTACAAAAGTAAAATCTCTTTGTAGTGAGATTGCTCAAATAGACCCTGAAGAAAAGATCAGCGAGCAAAGGATGAGAAGGATTCTCATCAATGGGCTAAGACCCGAGTACAGCGGGTTCATAGCAGCCGTCCAAGGTTGGCCAACGCAGCCAACACTATTGGAGCTGGAGAATATGCTCGCAAACCAGGAGGCTCTAGTGAAGCAAATGGCCGGAGTCTCGTTGAAGCAAGAAGAAGAGGCCTTGTTCAGCAACCGAAAGACGGGTCGACCTGACCGAAAGTCAAGAGGTAGACCCGAAGGAAGGTCTAGCCAGCAACGAAGGCCTAAAGAGAAGACTAATTCTTCAGGGGGAGCTCGAGACTCATCCGATGACAATGAAGACGATGACGATCGATGTTATAATTGTGGCAAAAGAGGGCATTATGCACGAGATTGCTGGCGGAAGAAGAAGAAAGGCCATGGTAATGTGGCGACCTCAAGAAGCCAAGACATTGTCCATGAGAGCAGTAGTTGTGAAGAAGAGTGGGATGCAGAAGTAGCACTCACTGCTGCAATCATGGAAGATGAAGAAAGCCTCGCGGTGACCACAGTGGAGATGGTGCCGGAGGAGGTCCCATATGAAGAAGATTGGGACGCGGGTGGCGACTGTTGGAATACAGTCGGTAGTTGGCATAGAGGTTGCTGAGGTTGATGAGCCAGAGGAAGAGGAGTTCGACATGGAGTCGTGGCCGATCAAAGATGAAGAAGATGCCATAGAAGATGAAGAAGAGATCGACATCGAGGCTTGGCCCATCGACAATATACGAGACATTGTAGAAGTTGATGAGCTTGAGGAAGAAGACGTCGAATCGCGGTCCTTCATCAATGGCATAGATGTCGAGGAGGCCAGTGATCTCGAGGAGGAAGAGATCAGTTCCGAGTCATCGTTCATGGAAGACATCAAAGATGTCAAAGAGGTAAGTAAGTATGAAAATAGAACTGACTTTGAGTCATTGTTTTTTAAAGAACCAATTAAAGAATTGGTCGATGAGGAGACCAAAGTCGTAAAAGAGGCCGAAATTATAAGCTGCATCGTGGCTGATGAAGAGAAGCCACAAGAGAGCGCCAAGGTGGAAGTCATCACCAAGGAGGGTGATGCTGTCAGGATGACATATAGAAGTGTCACTATAGCTGAAGGACGTGAGTTGGTGCAAGGAGTTACAGCCCGTCCGGTGATCCGTCGAGAAGTCGGACCTCGACGAAGACTAGTGCCGGGACCACTAGTAAAGCGGGTTCAAGAAGTCCATCGGGAAGTTCGATCGCAAATAACTGAGGAGTGCCAAGCTCAACGAGCACAAAGGCGAGGTTGCAAGTATGATGATCCGGATGGACGCGGAGTACCAAAATCGGAATAGTACAAAGTCAGCGTTGAGGGGGAGTGTTGAGAATCAACGCTGAGGCCCAAGCCCATCAAGCTCAAGATCAAGAATTATCTAGAGTAATGTGGTGTTTAGATATTTCTTAGGAATAATCTAGAACATTATGGATATAAGAAAAATATCTTAGGTCTAGAATTATCTATAAAAATATCTATGGAAAAATATCTAGGTTCTAGAATTCTCCATAGAACTAGTATAAATAGGGGTGTGGAGTTGGATGAAGCAAACCAAGCAAGAGATAGTAGTGAATTGGAGGTTAGGTTGTAGTAAGAAGCTAGGGGTATATGGAGGTTTAGTATTTAAGTAGTAGTTGTAACAATATTTTGAGATATAATAGAAAATATTGTTATAGCTAGTGCCTCCATACTCAACATATACAACATTCATACATGCACATGTAAGTAAGTATTATTCTTTTGTCACTCTATGGGAGGAATTAAGGTTTGTTTAATAATTCTCTCCATTAATTAATTAAATCGTTAACTAAAATATATATTCACGCTTTTCATTAATACTATTAAAGAGCCCACGCCTTGCTTTGGGGCTGAAATTGTTATTTCTTATAATAAATTTGTAAGATGATATGTAATGGTAAGAAAATTGATATGGGCCTTAAGTTTTAATGGGTTGAGATATTAAAATACGTCAACAATAGTGATCGATCTAAGTAAACAATCAATGGTTGAGATTTATTCCTTGAAAAAGATAAAACTTTTATGTCAAAAAATCCAATATCTTTTTTATTATGAGTAAGGATATCTTGCCGTTTTTCTTTTTTTTTAATTAATAAAATTAACAGAAAATGCAACTAAAGGCTTATGATCCATTGCATGGGTTAAAATTAAGAATAGCCTTTGTATCAATCTGATTTTTGAATTACTAAACCCATCTCTTAAGATCGATCCTGCCTCAGCTTATACAAGGAAAATAAACGTTTATTAATTTTGGATAAGAAATTTTTAGAAAAGAAACATCACTCTTATTTTATTTTTCCTATATAGCAATAATACAGAGAGAATAAGAACCGGCCTTTGGTCTAGTGGCTAAGGAACGCTCTCTGTATGGGAGGTCGCGGGTTCGAAACCTGGATAAGAGGTCTTTTATAGACATTTAAATTTGAGTGGCTTAACCCTCATCTTTATCTCAAAAAAAAATATATATATATTACAGAGAAAATTTTGCCTCTATTTCACTCTATGAACTAACTTCCCTAATTAACCGAATTCAAAAGTAGTTAAGGAATTTCACCTTACAGGAACCATTAATGATACAAGTTCATGTATTCTGATTAAATCTAGCTATATATGATATAAAAAAATAGAGAGCTACATCCAGATTGTGATGAGTTGATGGAGTCGATCGATCGATCGATCAGCTAGTGTGAAACATTGGCATAGCCTATGCCTTTGCGTGTGGTCGGGAAGACGAGAAACACAAAGCTGGACAAGAAGGCGGCTCCCAGCGGCAAATTGATGAGCAACTCCTTGGAATCATGGTCGGCATTGGGGAAGTAACAGTTCTGGACACCGGTGTCGCTGAAGGCGACAGCCAGGAACACGATGGCGCCGAAGAAGGCATGCACGAGATCGATGATCCTGATCCTGAGCTTGTAGAGGTCGTTGAATGTGCGGGCAGCCTCGTCATCAGAGCCGCAGAAGTTGAATACGTAGAAACCGCGGAACGTGGCGAGGCCGTAGTAGAGCTTCCCGTCCTGGCCCACGAGGCTGTCGGTGAAGGTGAGGAAGATGCAAGAGAGAACGCAGAAGTAGACAAGCAGGGCTGTCAGGTACTTGTTCGACATGTAGCACTTGCCATTGTTGGTGAAGGACGACGACAGCGCCTCGAAGGCCAGGACTGTCCCCGTGGGCAGCAGCTGCACCAGGTTCGCGGCGCCTGACAAGGTCTTGTCCACCAAGGGATTCGCAGTTGTAGTTACCTTGAGGGTGTTTGGAATCTGACGTGGAGTAGCATTCCGTTCGACATCATGATTGGCGCCAAGCTCTGTCTGTCGGTTGTCGACGGTTTGGATGGACGAGGAGGGAGAGGATTGTGACATGAATATAGAGAAGAGAGGAACAGAATTCAGCTAATTATCTCAACAAACTTGCTGAAGTTGAGGTGTACTTGAGGAGGTAATGATGATCATAAATTGATTAATGCATTTATATTTTATGAACATGCAGACACATGCATAATTGAACAGAAGGTAGATTACATATATATATATATGGAAGTTAGAGAAGCAAGAAGGAATCAAGGAACATTCGGAAGGTTGTGGCATAAACAATGAGGATATGATACATGTGATATTTGATTAGTTGAGGTGTTGAGGAACAGCACGCATGAGACATGTAGCATTGTAGCCTGATAAAATATCACTCCCATTTCCTTGGCATGCATTGAGTGAAAATGTGAAATAGTGGTGCTGAATTGAATAATTGAATCTGATTCAGTATTATTCTCATTTGTTCTTCTTCTTTTTTTTTTTTTATTTCTCAGAACTTAAACCCATCTTTTTTATATGCTGATTAATTGATTTAGGGAGAGATGATCAGCTCGTCTCATCCCATGACAGCCCAGCCCAGATATAAACAAGGGAAAGGTAATTCGTTGCCAAGACCTCCTGGCTCCTGGCCTTTCAAATATCAATAGTAAGGCCCTCTACAAAACAACAGGCATCTTCATTGCCCCATTAGTCATTAGTAGCAATACATTTATACATCTATCTAAATCTAGTTCATCACACAAAAGATAGAGATTTCAGCCATAACTTGCCACACAATTTGAAGCCCAAAATTAATGAACTTGGCCACCTATATTAGTAGTTCCAGTCAAGAGTCAATATCTATATATATCTATGCTCTGTCTACTCTTTCATCTGATCATCTCCTATGCTTAATCTAATCCTATATATACCAACCAGTAATCAGTAGTCACTGGTCTTTGTTGGGTATGAATTTCCATCTGGAAGTTGGCGGGTCGAGACCAAAGCGAAGAACGTCCTTCAGCCAACGGATCTTGCACGCCGCCTCCTCCAGCTCCATGATCGCCTCCCTCATATCTATCCCTAGTTCATCACCTTCCCTTTCTCTGTTTCCGTCGCCATCTCTCTTGTCGCTGTTTCTGACAACATTCCCGACCTCCTCATCATCCAACGAAACCACCCTCTTGCTCTTCTGGCTGGTGCGGTTTTTGCCAAACCGCAAGGAGTCGGTACTCTTCTCCATTGAGGCTCGATCATAGCTATTTGCATTGTCTGGCAAATCCTCTCTCTCATTCTCTTCGTCTGAAGATACGACCACCCTGCTTTTTTCATTAGTAGATTTCTTCTTAAAAAAGGGCACGGCATTGGGTTTTGAGTTCGATGTATCTTCCGAGTTACTGGAGCAGCCATGCTTTTTGGCCGAGCAGCTTGCCTCTTTCCATTCAAGCGCCATTTTAGAAGCTGCATTCAAGCTCGCCAGATTTCCTGTTCCACCCTCAATGCATAAAATGGAACTCTGACCCAAGGCATGGTCAACATGATCTGCACTTTGATCTTGAATAAAAGAAGAAAGAAACTAACAGACCTCAGTACTTGGATCTCTCCTAAGAGCAAAGAACACACATATTCCAAACATAATATATTCTTATGAATATATCACGAATATACTCTATTATGAAGATGGTACATAGGAAAGCAGAAACTTTTATCTTAGAGATGAAATGAATGCTAAATATGTTTTGTTCAAGGAATTACCCAAGTCGTGATGGCCAAAAGCCAATGGTGAACATTGAATCAAACGGGCAGTGCACCAAGAATCTCCATTTGCCTGCACAATGAAAGGAAGATATATATGTTGGTCGCCTTTTTAATTTTCAAATGACATGTTAATAGATTTGATAAACAAAATATTCCTTTCTACTCTATTTAATTCAAGGTAAGGCAGACACAGATTCATTACATGGCCGCTCAATTGGGGAACATAAAGAAGTGAAAAGGTGACCAAGAACAAGATGCCGACCTGTGATTGCGGCACTGACCAGCCATTTCCCTGTGACCAATTGAGAGACGGCCTTAGGTCACGAACAACCCCCTTGTAGACACCACCTTCCCCAACGGGCGGCCCCGGCAATTCAACCTCCACATTATCAACTTGAAGTTTGATGATGGTTCCAGACCAGAAGCAGCCATCACACCAGAGGTCGACGAGATCGCCGAGTCTCCAGGAATCGTTGACAACAGCTGTGACCTCTGCAGTTGGAGGTTCAGCCAGCGATGGAGAGTGCTCGCTCTCTTTGTAATAGGGAGGGAAGGGGGGCCGAAACATGAGCTCCTTTGTCCTCGGCTTCCGCTCCTGACCTGACAAAGGGTCCTTCGGCGCTACTTCGTAAGCACTTGTCCATAGCACCTCTGAAATCAGTGAACACCTCAGTCTCCACTCCCCCGCCAAAATATACTTTTATTTATTTATTTTATTATTATTTTTAGGTAAGTAGGCCAAAAGCCTACTATAATCTTTCATCAAATAAATAAAAAAGAATTTATACACCAAAAATAAAAGAAAATTGAAATACAAGCATAATTGTAAACAAAATAGAGGACAGTAATACTATGTCACAAACTTTGGCCCCACAACTCTGTGATGAGATGACATGTAAGTCGGAGGGTCATTTTTGTAAAATTTTGAGAGTCGGAGGTACATTTTTGTAAAATTTTTGAGGATCACTTTTGTAAATATTTTTCAAGATAGGGTAATTTTGTAAATTTTCTTAGAAATTAAGTATATTTCTGTAAAATTTTCTTAAAAAGGGATATTTTTGTAAATTTTTGCAGAGGTGGTGGTTGGGGGGGGGGGGGGGGGGGGGGGGGCAATGTGAGGGGAAAATATATTTTTCCCAAAATAAAATATCATAGCAGAAATAGACTACTAAAAAAATAAGTAATCAACTATATTTAAGTACGAAATTGAAGAAATTGGTAACAGTGACACTCACTCTCGTCAGGGTAGTCAGCATACTGCATTGCACACTGAAGAGTGCCCCTTCTATTGCGGATTGTCTTGATCTACCATATCGATCAGAAACATAAAAAAAAAAAAAAAAGTGTTGAAATTAATTAAGGGGGTGAAATGAGCAACTAACTCACTGATCGATATGCATTTTATGCATTTTTGTGAGTAGTAGAGCGAACAGCTAGAGATACCTTGCAACGAAACCAGGCGCCGCGGAAGCCGAGGGTGTAGCTCTTCAGCTCGACCTCGTCGCCGACTATGAAAGGGAAATCAGGCTTGACGACCATCGCCATGGCTACCTGGTTGGTTAATTGTATTGCAAATTTGAACAAAAATAGGAATTATAAAGCAAGCGAGCTAGAAGCAAACAATCAATCAATTCAGCGAAGAAGTGAAATTTGGGAAGTTGGGGTTTATGGGGTAGGGTTTAAGAAAGAAAGAGAGAAAGAAAGCGAGAGAGTGAGTGTCGACATCTCTTTTGCTTCTTTCACTTCGATGACAAGTTGACAAGAGATTATGAATTCTTGGTATAATGGTATTCCCTTTTTCTTTCATCTATTAATGGCAACCATCTACCATCTTAGGAGGTACTAACCGTACTAATAGTGCTTGGACGGATCGGGATCACACCGAAGTACACTGAGATCTGTACAGAAAATATTAAAGTACTTTAAGATCAGTACGACAAATGATCTTGACTGTCCGATCGGAAAAGCAGATTCTTCTTTTCTTGCTTTTCTCTTCGGAAAAGCAGCCGATTCTTATCCGTGCTTAGACTGTTGGACATATACGAAACGTTGTTGATTCGTCAACGTACAAAGAATAATATATATTTATGTTGAAACGTTGTTCATACGACTATTTATTGCATTGTGCAGTTTACAACGTCAGCTGTTGGATCATCTCCAGATCTTCACTGATACGAATCTCTAGACAATCCAACAGTTGACATTGTGAACTGCGGGGATATGAATTCAAAATAATATATATCCCAATTTTATAGCCTATAGCAACATATACTCTATGGACAAGCATATATTATGTACACAGGCATATATTCTATAGACGCTGGATATTACTCATAGCTTAATTATTCCAGATAGAGTCCGCAACTACCGTCAACTCTCCAAAAAAAAAAAAAAAAAATTGATAGAGTGAATAATCAACACATCGGATAGGAGCTAGTCGCTAGCTACTAACAATCCTTGGACAAAATTCCCTTAAAATCTCTCAAAAAGAATTTTGGGTAGTTGGAAATCTTTGGACTTCTCGTCCACTATCAAATCCAATTCTCTATGTATGGAATTGTTTTCCAATTTTTCATCCAATACAATTTTTTACTCCGTTTGGTTAGGTGTTACATTGGCAAGTGTAGAATTTACTCACGCATAGACCTCTACAAAATTATTTGGTAAAAGGAAAACATCTTCCGTATATACATAAACTGTCCATTTATGGATATATATGACACAAGTTGTTATATTGAGGTTCACATATATCCTATTTGTCATGTAACTTTGTGATTTTTATGAATTTTCTATGTATGAATAGTAGGTACTACTCTGAATTACAAACTTAATGTTATTGTTATAACATTTGCACTATATTTAGATGTACTACAGATGTACGAGTGCTCATCCTCTGCCTTAAGGTAAAGTGCTGTATAGCATGTGGACCGTTAAATCATTTCAAGATTCATACATGTTCGAATCTTGAGGCGATCCAACAGTCTACATGCTACGCAGCACTTTACCTTAAGGCAGATGATACGCTTTTATCTTAAGAAAGATGATGTGAAATCCAGATGTACGGATTGGTTATTCAAGCGTCCCTCGATGTTCCTCTAATTCGTTTTATCCGCGCCTTTTTCTCAAAGACGAAGCGCGCCAATTTTCTAGGGCGCTGTTTTTGTGTTAGGCCCGCCTGGGCCCCTTCAGACGCGGCCCAACCCTCCAAAGATAACACACACAATTAAAAAGGGAAAGAAAGGTTCAATCAAGTTAATTGGGCTCGCCCATAGTTCCATCTGCACATCATCCAAATCACAATTACAACGAAGTTAACATCACAATTTGCTCGAATACTTCCAACAGTTGAACAGTTCGTGTTCGTAAAACGTACATGCTTAATTACTTGTTTATTCATTTATGCAACTAAAACAGGAGAGGTCAAGCTAGATCACACAGTTGTTGTACAGTTCTTCAAACTTCTTCCAACAAAATCAACGAAACACTCGAAGACATCCATACAAAGACCCAAAAAGACCCAGCTTTCCTAAGTTCCAAGTTCCAACTATTAACATACACATTATTTATCCTATATTATATATGTAGGTAGCTTCCTTTTTTCTTCCAAGCTTCTAGTTTCTGCCAGCACTGCATTCTATATCAACCATTGACCACAACTCCACCTGTAAATTAATTAATTTGTAACACAGCCTCATCAGCATGCATATACATGTGCAAATTCATATATATACTATCAGAACAAGACACAATAATACCAAAATTAATAAGTTGCACAAATTAATGCCTACCATTTGGATGGATAACTTGGCCTGAGATATAGGAGGAATCTATGTTGCTTGCCAAGAACACGTAGCTGGGGGCGATCTCGCTCGGCTGGCCCGCTCGCTGCATTGGCACTGATTTCCCAAAGCTCTTCACATGGTCCTCCGGCATGGATGCCGGGATCAGAGGGGTCCACACCGGGCCCGGAGCTACACCGTTGACTCTGATCCCCTTTTCCACCAGCTGCAGAGCAAGCCCGCGCGTGAACGCCACTATCGCTCCCTTGGTGGAGGTGTAGTCTAGCAGCTTTGCGTTGCCCCTGTACGCATTTATGGATGTCGTGTTGATGATGCTCGCTCCCGCTTTCATGTGCTTCAACACATACCTATCATTCATTTTTATGTTTCATTAGTGTTTCAAATATAACGAATTATGTGCGTATGTAGTCAATTAATGATCATATATATATAATATACTAGTAAAGAACCTACACCTCGCTTTGGACAGAAATTGTTATTTCTTATAATAAATTTTTAAGATAATATGTAATAGGCTTTAAATTGAGAAAATCGATACAGGTCTTAAGTTTTAATGGGTTGAAACATTAAAATACGTCAACGGTGGTGATCAATCTAAGAAAACAATCAACGGCTGAGATTTATTTATTGAGGAAGATAGAACTTTCATATCAAAAAATCCAATCTCCTTTTATGAGGAGTAATCCTTTTATTAGGAGCAAAGATAAAGATATATAGTACTTGGTCATGAAAAAGTAGGAGAAAATGTTGGTCCTGAAGACGCGCTCCAGCTGCTCCTCGGAGATCTCCTCGATGCTCGTCTGCACATACTGCTCCCCCGCATTGTTCACGAGGATGTCAATCTGGCCGCCGTACGCGTTCGCCACCTCATCCACCACCTTCCGGCAGTTCTCCTCGAAGCCCAGGTCAGTTGGGATGGCCATGGGCTCCTTGCCGTTCCTCTGCTTCGCGATGTCCCGCAGCATACTGAGCGTGTCATTCGCATCCTTCTCCTCCTGCGACTTGACGTACGTGAAGGCCACCGTGGCCCCTTCTTGTGCAAAGCAGTAGCACACGGCACGCCCAATGCCCGAGTCCCCTCCCGTCACAACCGCCACTTTGCCCTTAATTCATCATCCAACACAACAACATATTATGTACCATTGATTAGGATATCAAAATTAAATTAAATGCAACAGGCAGTAAGAATTAATTGCAAAACCTGAAGCTTGTTGGCAGGCTTATAGTCGTGGGTGCCGGCCTGAGGCGTGGGATCCATGACATGCTCCTTGCCGGGCTGGGTCTCCTGGTGCTGCGGCGGGAACGACTCCTTGGAAGCCATTGATCTTATTCTAGTATCACCGGTACCAAACAGACGACAAGGAATGAAAGGAGCAGCTGCAGATGTTCCCCTAAATATCAACTTCCTCTGAGGATGTAGTTGCAAAAGGATCTTCTTACACGAGAGCATATGATGAGAATTCTGATATGTGCTGCTGGCTATATGATACGTTCTATTATATATTATATTAGGATGCACACATGAGCACATCGCTTTGTTAATTGGCGCGTGGCAACGAGGTACACCGTACACGTGCAGAGCCCTGCTACGGACTGTGAGCACACGTGTTGTGTAGTTTGGCGCAGTGCCGATCGATCAAACAGGTTCGTGCGAGCTAGCTGGTATTATTGTGATCTTCATCTTTATCCCCAACCTCTGTGTTTCTTTCTTGGGATCGCTCTACACGTGCGAGCTTGCATGCCTACGTGTTTGAACAAGGTTGACAATTATTCAAAAAAAAAAAAAAAAAAAAAAGTTGACAAAAAATGGAAAAAAAATGTTGCATGGAGGTTTGCGTTAACTTTGTTAATTACAGTATGTCTTTGAAGTCTAACCTTAGTTGGAAAGAATTATATTGCTTAACCATACCCAAAAAGGAGCTTCATGACATAACAAGAGAACGAGATTCAATAATAGAATGCTAAGCAAATTTAATTGAATTCATTACAAGAACATATAAAAATATAAATAGTTTTCTATTACAAAAATGCCACTAGAATTCAACGATCCGCCAATGTCTATACTTGCCTACTGACAGTGTGCGGCCTCACTGCTCAACGCCCAGCCATATACTGTATCCGGACATCACATATCAGTATATCATAATCTAAATTATAATTATGGCTAAATATTGACACTTGTATATCAGGCATTTTGTGCTCTTGTAAATGCCTCTCAAAGTTCTTCAACACTCGTGCTGTCAAGCGCAAGTGACCAAAGCACTGGGTTTAGTAGACCCATCTCACCTTCAGCCATTCGTTTTCAATATCAAGTGCCCTTTAACTTCTAACAAATTGTTCAAAAGTACATCACAATGCCTAACAACATTACAAAATTGCCCTACATCCACGATGCTTGAACCCAAAGTCGGTACTCCAAAAACCAACCAAAAATTACAGTCAATGGTTACATTGATAATCTCCTTTTCTCCATCATTCAACAAACTAGAACCTAACACTGTGACTAACTGAAGGGTTGATTCCGGATGCCTCCCCGCCATATGAATCGGATGGGCGCCTCATGCTACGCACTTGACCTTTGCGCCTCTCTTCCCACTTCTTGTGCTTTGCCTGAACAACCCAACAAATCAATAAGAATTACCTTGTTTTCCTACTATAATCTTAATACCAATGCTCAATGGACAATGGGAATGATGCAGAGATACAAGAAAGAGAATATGAGCATTACCCTGTACTTCTTCCTAGGATTCTTCAAGTCCTTTTTCCTATGTCGAGTCAATCCTTTGTTCTTGTTCATCTGCAAGCAATTGAAAAAGTTACCATTTGCTCAGAAATGAGCACCAATAAAAGACACCAACCAGATCTCTGTTCTCAAATTAATTGTTTTTCTGAATTAAACAGGTCACCAACATTCCATCCTACACTTAAACCATCACTTTCTTTCCAGAACAATGTAATAAGAGACGATAATTGTAACATTGGTTTGAAAAGGGTTAGACTGGTTTTAGATTAAAAGGCTGTGCTTAGCACATAATATATACCAATGATGGGCCTGCTAAATGCAAACTTTAATATGGCCGTGTCAAGTGTCTTTAAAAAGTTCCTATCGGCATGTGATCTGACAATCTTCAAGTTAATCTAGTTCCATTCTATAACAGGCTGCAATCATAGATGCGCATTTGTTCCTAATGTTAAGAGGCCAATTCAAATTTAAAAAAAAAAACAACCTGATAGGAGATCTGGCGTTTACCATCAGCTTGTTGTTCACCTTCGCCCACTGAAGGAACAATTTGTTTACTGTAACAAACAAAAAAGAAAAATTCAAAAATTTATCTAAAAAGATCCTGAAATAATAATGACTCTCTCGAACAGCAAAAGAAAATATGAATTGGACTGTTGAGGTGGACACAGAATAAGGGATCCCAAACAAAATGAACTCATGCCCTCTAAGAGCACGGGTAAAGTACTAATCACCCGATAATGTCCATCACGACCATCCTGTCTGTTGTCCAAAATGGACCATATGGACTTGGGCAAGCAGTTACTCCACCAATAAAGTGTTCTAGAAGATATGGACTCGAATGGAATTTGACTTTCAAAACTGTAGATTTTAGCTAATCTATAAACAAAGTTGCTGCATTGTTGGCTTCTATAGACATATATGTATAACCTTAAGATAAATTGTTTGCTTCTATACAGTGTGTAAAAAGAAACAGGAAGAAAAGAAAAACATACGCTGCATTTAGTTGTTGTTTGGTGATTAGCTTCATAGTATGCTTCCTCTTAGCCTCCTTGTAAAATTCATCCTCTGAAACATCATCATCAGATGCATCATCGGCTGACATATTGTCATGGTCCTCATCATAGTTCTCATCGTGATCATCATCATCATCATTGATATTGTCATTGTCATTATTTGCACCAATTCTTCCAAGTACACGAAGCTCATGCTTTCTCCTCCGTTCACCAATGTCATCTCTCTTGGGCAGATCTTCATCACCAGATGCCAACTAGCACATCCCAGTAATAAGAACACAAAGTCTGAAATTAGTTATGGCTAAAAATCATAGACCCTTGACAATTAGCCCTCATGCACACCACCTTAAGGTCTATGATTTTTTAAACAGTATGTCAAACTTTTAGCCATCTTAAGCAAAAGCTATTTTAATATTGCACGAATATTTCAAAAGACATTACAGCAATTAGATCATAATATTATTGAAAAAACAAGAAAATAGTTTCTGAATTGCCCCTTCACATACCTTAACCTTCTTAGCTTTGTTCAAAACTAGATGTGATAATTTGCTCTCGCTGTTGCTCTTAGCATTTTGCACCTCATCATCAAAGTCATCTCTACTCACTAAACTTCTGCTGAGATATCAACATGAAAACATGAGAATAATAATAAAAAAGAACTTACAAAAGATTAAAAAAAAATATGAAGTACACTTTACAAGTACCTGTCTGTAGGCTTTGTGCTCGATGACTTCTTAAGCTTGGTTGTGGCACCACTCTTGTATAAACCCTTTTCTCTTAACTTGGCCTCCAGATTAGCTCTTATTTTCAGCATCTCTAAGCTTTGTGAACCTATTTTTACATCCTGAAGGATGATCCATCAACACAGTCAGCTTCATTTGATGTGAAGCAAGCATTACCATACCAGACTTCAAATTAATGTAAGGGTCCACAATCCTTTCAGAAAGGGACTGATTGCAAGGTAATAAGTACACCTAAAAACCAAACTTTAAGTTTCCAATAAATTGGAAAACGAATGTGCTGGTGTTGCTTGGGTTTTCTAACTAACATCATCCTTTTATACTGGCTTACTTTGTCATGGAAATCGACAAGTACAGCACCAATCATACCATCAACCAGAAATGATGAATTATGTCCTAATCTAAATACGAATTGACAACATAAATTCAGAGAAAATAAAAAACCTGCTCCTGCTGCTTTGTATTTTGTTGTGGGATCTCTTTAACATGCTTTTGCTTATTGAGTGAATCCTCCAGCTGCATCATTTTCCCAGTTATTTATTTGCCATATAGATGTTGGTAAAAATATCACATTGTAGAAGGAGAGAGACATAAACATACCAGAAGAATTTCATCTATGGAGGAAGTCGGTTTCAACATTTTTTCTTGCAGCTGAGTGACTTCCGCTTCACCCATCTTAGCCTCTTTAGCAGGATCAGCAGTTTGCTGTGTTGCGGAAGCAAATCGTTCTTCGACCTCCTTCAACTGTGCAGTTATAGAGCAATTCATAGTTTATGATAAACACACATATTTAATATCCTTAAACACATGTACCTAATGCATAATGCAGAAATTCGAATTCAACAATGTTGGTTAGTTGTCATTGTATCTTGTTCACAGACAGCATGACAGAGAGTAAAAACCTTTTTCAGCATGTTCTTAATCTCAACAAGGCAGCCAATGACAGGGTGATCCCGGACGGGAAGGCCCTCTGATTTCAGGAGAAGATAGAAGCTGATTGCCTGACAGTACATCAGCAACAGTGCCTCTTTGACTTCTGATTGCTTCAACCCAGCCTTTCCTTTATCCGCCACAGCATTTGCCTTCAAAATCACAAAAAGAAACAAAAACACCTCAACAATATATCTCTAGAGCCTGAATGAGAAAAATAATGAACAAACAATATAATCCAGATTATAATGTCAATATTAAAAAAAATGTGAGATTGGTTGACAATCTGATTCTGCTGATGCAAGTACGTAACTATATAAAAATAGATAGGTAAGAAAAACCTGGCAATTCCCCACACATTATAATTGCCAAAAAAAATGATAAATGAAGATGTTGACCTTGTCATTGTCTGCCTTGACCTCATTGAGTTGATCAACAGCCTCATTAAGCTCGGATAGTAAACCAATCAGCTCGGGAGCAGAACTAGGAGAATAAAGGTTAGAAAGGTCATAATAATCTAACAAATAAAATATTAGAAGTACCATGTAGTGCAACAACTGCAAATTACCTAAATACAACATCCATTTGCTCCTCCTTAGTCAAGGCTCCAATATCCTTCTTGATCTCCTCATAGCTGGCATCAAGTGTATCCCTTCTTCTTTTCCCTTTGGATTTCTTATCCTACGAAACCATTCCATGGAAAAAAAGAAAAGAAAATTGCCACTTAATATTACTTGGTGCACATTATCAATATGAAGAACTCTGTAGATGCCTTTTTCTGAATAATCTTTATAACTGCATAACAGTTCCTAAATGATGCATTATATGGCTGGTTCAGTCAAGTACCATCTTTCAGCAACTAGTGAAACAAATAAAAAGTGGGGAAAAGGACTGTTCAATCACCTGGGTCTGTTTGTCAGAATCACTTTCATCTTCATCACTGTCTTGTAAACCGAGATCTGCCATTGAAAGAGACTTTGCCTTCTCCCTCTGGATTCGCAGCACCTCAGCCTCCTCTTCTTTTGGTAACTCTTCATCACTTGATTGAATCTTTAATAACAACAAAAACAAAGAATCATAAATATAAAACATTGGAGGTGATCCCATATTGCCGCACTGGCACAGACAGAAATTCGGGATAAATCCACACGGGCACAGAATTCTGAGCAAATTCAACTATATTAAATGATCTGCAAATATAAAATGCCAGAGAGCGATATGTATGCCTCAACTGTTTGTTGCATTAAAGAAATATTTTTCACTTGAATTGTTTACTAAATAGCCAATTGGTAAGCCAGATGTATTAAGGGTATGAAGAACTGTAAAGATTTTACAGGGCAAATGATTTATTAAAAGACACCACATTAAGATTTGCTGATAATTGTCAGGGATGGAGATGCACTTATGCATCTGCCAAGCAATTAGGCTACTGTGGTACTTACAAACCCAAAGAATACTAATTAAATAACACGAGATTACAAGTAAACCAACCTCAAAGTCTGCATTATCCGCATTATAGTAGATATTTTTCCTTCCACCCCAGGATTTCTTGTTCATCTCTTCTTCATCATTCTGATCCTCATCCTCATCCATTTCATCTTCACCTCCTCCAAACTTCTGCTTCAAGTATTTTGCCTGCCTTGCAACTAAAAAATAGAATTGTTAGGTGGAGTGATCATGTAGCTTGGAACAAACTGAAGATTCATAGCTTAACAATGAGAAAGGGGCATAGGCCAGGTTCTTACTCTTGGCAGCAAAACCCCGGGGAGGGGTGTCATCTTGGTGAGCACCATCACCATCGTCGTCATCGTCATCTTGGCTTTCATCGCTATCATCACTCTTTTAATCAAAATTTAAAATTCAAAAATCAGGATTTGTTTTTAGGGTTATATGCTACAATAAGAAATTATCTACTCAGGATATGGATCTTCGGGCGGCTAACCTCAAAATCAAAAACAGGCTGCTCATCCTCATCATCGTCTGATTCGCCTGTAATAAGATAATAAAACAAACAATTAGGACTTGTTCAGCAAACACAAATCCTATAGGTTTATATAGGAATTGAGAGTCTATAGATAAATAATTTCTATTCACTGTTCAGCAGACTATACGATCAATTCCTATTAGGAATTTATTCCCGTAAAATGCTTGTTTTTAGAGGAAAATGTTAATTAGGTTGGAGTGGATTATTTTTTTTCTATCAATGATGAGCTCTTTGTAAGATTTCACCGAATACAATATGGAATCCTGTTCTAATAGAAAAAATTTTCTCTAGTATTAGTGACTACCGAACAGGCCCTTACTGGTATCTTTTTACACTGTTCATCAAGAAGAAGAAGAAGAAATGAAAAGCCATGGTAAGTAGAGAAAAAAAACCTGGAGAAACATCAAGAGGGATCACATCGCGCTGCTTGTGAACTGCAAATGAATTTAGCTATTCAGTTAGTCAACAAAAAGGAAAACAAAAGGGAAGAAAATAAGAGGGAAAAACAAACACAGACATGCGTCAATCTCGTCGTCGTCGTCTTCCCAGATGGCGTCGTCTTCGGTCCTCCTTGATTTGGACTTGGATTGGGGTTTGGGACCGGAGGGAAAATGCCTCTTCTTGGATCCTCCTCCTCCTCCTCCTCTGCCCATATCAACCAAGCTGATACCGCCTGTTCCCCGACTCCCGAGCTCGCTTCACGGATTGGAGAAAAGAGGAGCGCGGAGGGAGGATGTTAAACTTTCGTAGGGTTTAGAGTGGGCGCGAATGGGTGGTGCGGCTCAATGTTTCGGGAAACGAATACGAGTCGTTCTCGTAAAACCCTACCTTACCTTCCTGACGCGCGAAGGAAAGGGGCGAAGGACGGAAGGAGAAGCGGACGAAGAATCAACGATGTGGATTATAGGAGAGCTTTCTTGAGATTGAATTGCACGAATCTTAAAGCAGATCCAACGATTAGAGCACTGCGCAGTAGAGGATATGCATTGAGCCCAGCCGGGTTGAAGTTGATTCGTGGAAAGAGATTGGGACAGATCTGAAACGTTCATTTTGTTGAACGGCTGCGATCTTACCTACGGCAAAATGGGGTGGTGCTCTGGGCACCGATTTTTTTTATTAGTAACAAAACTAAATTACGAAATCATAGGAGTAACTGTCTCTCTATGAAAATAACGAATATAACAAAATTGGAAACATTATATCCATCTAGGACGGATATAATTTTCAATTTTACATGATTATTTTAAAGATGAAATTGTTATTTTGTGGGGGGTGTGCAAGCAATTTTAAGGGTGGCCAAAGTAACTCTCAGTAGGAGTGGCAAAAAAACTCGCAGCTCGTGACTCGCTCGCTACTGACTCGAGATCGATTCGCTATTGGCTCGTTCGTTAAGCTCGTTAAACTAATGAGCCGAGCTTGAGCTTAACATGGCTCCGCTCATTAAACTCGTTTGGCTCGATAAATTATTACTAATTGCAATTCGTACTACTCTTATCGTAAATTATTAATATATTATACAACATATGATCTAATATATATATAATTGTTATGTATAATGTGTACGAACATATTTTTGTTAGTCATTTTGTTGATTTTTATATAATTTTTGATATAGCATACTTAAAAGTTTATTATTAAAAAATAAATGAGCTCAACGAGTCAGCTCGGTTAGCTCGTTAATTAAACGAGCCGATCTTGAGCTTGTGTTTTTGGCTCGTTAATTAAACAAGTTGATAGCTGAGTTTGAGCTTAGCATAGCTCAGCTCGGCTCGTTTACACTCCTAACTCTCGGCAAAATGCCTTTTTAAGGCAATGCATACACAGTTTAGAGTAAGGCGAAGCGAAGCGTGACAGCACGAATAATCGGTGATGGTTTTTGGATGGTGGTGCAGCCAGATAGTTTCATAATTCGTTTTGGATGCTTTTTTTTTAAAAAGATGAGGGTCGAGTCACTCAATAAATGTCTATAAAAAACTTTCTATTTAGGTTTCAAACATATAACTTCCATATAAAAAGCATTGTTGTTGACTACTAGACCAAAAAAGGTCTGAGTCTAGGGCCAGAAGGGCTCTGGATTTGAATAGGGGCCTATCCGGCTTCACAAAATTCGTAGTCTGGATGGAATGGAATGGGTTTCTTTTTTTTTTTTTTGATAAAAAAGATATAGAGGTCAAAGCCTCTATTTTTATATTTAAAATAAAACTAAATTACAAATTGTTCATGAGAAAGGGAAAAAAAAAAAAAAAAAACGAATGGAATGTGTCTCTTTCTTTCTTTGTTTTTTTTTTTTTTAATACAAAGAACCTCCAAGTACACAAAATATCCTATATATTTTCACAAATTATTCGAATATTTTTTGCATTTTCTGGAATATCGAATACCTACTCACTTTATTATTTTCAATAAGAAAAACTAAAAACCTAAAACTATAAAATATACCCCGCTATTTTCATTGATTTTTTTAAACAAGTTTCCTTTTGTTTTTCCAAAATCACACTAAACTATGAATTAAAGTAACAAAAATTAGTAGAAATATACTATGTAGATTACCAAACGGGGTAAGCTGGCTCCTTAATACAATACGAAAATAAATAAATAAATAACGGCGTGCGGCGCGGTGCGTATCCAAACCAACAGCAACAATAAAATGAAATCAGCATCCGCCGCTGCTGGTCGCTCGCTCTGCAGTCTGCACACTGCACTAGACTCGATACAGAGACTCGCAACTCGCTCGCAAGTAGTCGTAGTAAACTTGTGGCCCGTTCTACTTCTACGAGAACTTGTTGGCTAGCTGTGGCTGAGGCTCACTCTCCACTCTGTCGACTGTCGACCGACCCTTTCCTTTTCCGTCTCTTTATTCATTCATTCATTTCATTCATTCATTCTCCCTTCTTTCAGCTCAACACTTCCACTTAAACTTCAACTTCCGTTACTGCCATGGCTGCGCTATCCACTGGACGACGAGACTGAAGCCCTAGACTCCCCCGAGAGCGACTGATTGATTGATGCTTTGATGTTTCGGAGCAATAACCTGGCCGCCAGGGTCTTCGAGCGCCAGATTCTCACTCCCCGCCCTGGCACCTCCGTATGTATAACAATCTCCTCCCCCCCTTTTCCCCTTCCAATCCATTCACTCGTTAATCATTATTACTGAATCATGTGTGCAAATTTGCAATTGAATTATTTTGACTGACTGATCGCAGATCAACCTGTTCCGGCACTTCTACGAGAACCTCTGCCCGTCGCACACCGTATTCGACATCGACTGCCCGGACCTGTCGTTCCGCAAGTTCACCGACGACGGGCTATTCCTGCTCGCATTCAGCCGCAACCACCAGGACCTTGTTGTCTACCGGCCCTCCTGGCTCACCTACTCCTGCAAGGGCGACTGCGACAACGGCGGCGACGCTGATCCCCCCGCTGCACGCAAGTTTGACTCCTTCTTCCGCCACCTGTACACCCTCCCCCTTGCCTCCCCCTCCGAGTTCATCTGCAAGGACTTCTTCCTCTATGTCCACCCCTACCGCTTCGGCCTCTTTGCCACTTCCACCGCCCAGGCTAACGACCCCGCCGCTTCCGCCTCTTCCTCGCAAGGCGCTGTCCCCGGCGTCCCTTCCATTGATAAGATCACCTTCTATCTCGTCAGGTTCAGTCTCTTTAACTCTCGATCCATGTTATACTTCGACTGCTCGCGATCCGTGTTGTAATTACTTTTGCCCTTACTTTACCAGACTCGATGATGGTGCCGTGCTCGATGAGAAGGCCTTCTGCAATGACTTTGTCAATCTGGCACATTGCACTGGCGCCTTCCTCTACGACGATCTCCTATGTATCGTCTCTCTTCGGTACCAAACTATTCACATCCTGCAGATTCGCGACTCCGGAAATCTCGTAGAGGTACGCAAGATCGGGGCCTTTTGCCAAGAAGACGATGAGCTTTTCCTCCAGTCTCATGCTCAGGTAACGCTCCATATTCCTACAGTCTCCTTACATGCTCGGGTACTGACAAAGTGTTTGTTATAAGCTCATTCTATTCATTCTTTTAGGTTTCTCCAGAGGGTCCTTTTCTACCTGGTTTAAAGCAAAGGCTTCTTTCATTCATCTTTCGCAAAACTTGGAATGAAGAAGATGATCAAAATATGGTAACAGAATCAATCACGTACTTACTTTAGATCCAGGTACCTGTTATACCAGACCATTATGTAGTGTTGTGCTGCCTGCTTCTACATGATGAAATTTTAAGACCTGTAGTTTCTTTCTGTTGGCTCTTTTGCTTCAGATGCACAGTTTAGGGAAATTGCATTATAACTGGATAACTGGGGATAACCATGGAAAATTAGGTCATACTGGAAAAAGAGCCAAGTGTTAACAATATATATATATATTCCTTTTGAAGAGATTCATAGTACATAATAAATTGAAGACCCTGTCAGTTCTGTCTGGTTTGATTTATGGATATACTCGAAAGAACATTCTAGGAATCTAATATGTTTAACACATGGAATTTAAAAAAGCCAGTAATGCTAAGGTCATGTGTCTTTACATGTGTCTAAACTCTAAACTTAAGCATTAATCGAAATAAAGCTGAAATCTGCTTTGATTATGTGCATTGATCTGTTTAAACAATTTAGAGTATGCTAATAACATGTTATTTCACTAATTTGTTCAACAACAAATACTGTTTTTGGAGCCTTTGAAGCTCAGTTTTGTTTTGTTCAGGACTTATGATCAATTAGTATTATAAAAAACCGAACTTAATTTTTCATTTCTTATTTCAGAGGGTTCAGCATCTAAAGAAGAAGTTCTATTTCCACTTTCAAGATTACGTAGACCTTATCATATGGAAAGTAAGCACTATATTTTTTTAAACTTTGCTGCCAGGCAAAGATTATATTGAATTTTTCTGAGGTCCCCTGTTTATAATTTGTGCTCCTTGCGACTGGTTTCATGGGGCAAAATGGTCCTGCACTTATAATTTTGCTTTGGGCCTTTTTGAGTTGTTTGGTTGAAGTAAATGTTGCAAAGCTCTGGGTTTGATTCTTTTGGGTTAAGTCTTATTAGCAGGAAAACTAAGCAAAAAACTGTTAATTATTTTTGTTCTATTTTTTCTATTTTATACTCGAAATAAGCTGTTTCCAGGGGATGTTTTTAACATGCTAGCTTGACAGGTCCAATTCCTAGATCGGCATCACCTATTAATAAAGTTTGGGAGCGTGGATGGAGGGGTTAGTATGTTGTTATCTTTCCTTTTGTTTGTATAGAAAATATAATCCCTTATAGTTAGGTTTCAGTCCACGGTGGATTATTAGATTTCTATTTGATAGAGAACTGCTGAAAAACCATCATCTATTGGGGATTGTGAAGCAATTAAATTCATCTGAAAAAACAGAAATCGCTGCAATAAAATATCAGAGAAAATTGTAAATTTTAAATACAGAAATACAGATATGTTGTGTCCAATAGGATAGCCTTCCACTGCAAATATATGGAGCCCTTACTCACTTGAGGTGACTTGTTACAAATTTGATGTGGTGTATCCATGCAGTGTTTATAAACAATTTTATAGGTGTTTTGTTTCTTTAAAGGAAGACCTATAATGTTTTGCTTTCTAATTATGTGTAGGTTTCTCGGAATACTGATCAGGGCTTGTCATTTTTTGCCGTGTACAACATGGAAACAACAGAAATTGTTTCATTTTATCAGGTAATTCTGTTACAACTGCAGTCTAAAAATAACCGGGCAAGTTTATAGGAAAAGGGAAAAAAGGGGCTCTTAAGTAGTAAAATTGTAAAATTCAGAATTTAAAGGACCAGACCATGACCACAGTGACTGTATCTTGTTGGGCAATTGGATTCTATTGTACATCTAACTGTGCCTGATTGGCGAGAGATTGAGTTGGAACAAGAAGCTTATTAACTTTTTTTTTTTTGTTTATTGTTTGCAGAATTCTTCGGAGGAGATGTATTATTTTTTTGAGCAGTTTTATGATTTTTTTAATTCTGTTTCAAGAAATACTTTGCATGCGCAATTTATATCCTCCCACACCAATAACATGCATGCTCTTGATCAGCTCCTTAACATAAAAAATAAATCATCCAGCTTCACACAGGTAAATAAATCTGTCTTAGTTTCTGCACTTTATTTAATACTTGAATTTTGTAAGAATGTTGCAAGTTGCAGCTTGTTTCTAGTTGCTTAGAAGTAGTAGCACAAATAATTTTGGATGTTATGGAAAAGTTTAAGATTGTTGAAAAGGCTGTCAAGTGAATACAAACTGACAAGCCCCACAATATAGCTAATTATTGATTAATTAAAAGAACCAATTGGCCAAGAAATATCATAACTATGCACTAACTATGCACTATCGGAAAAACCATTACTACAAACAATGACTGATTTCATTACTACAAACAATGACTGATTTTTCCATTTCATTTAGTTCTGTGTAAAAGCATCCAGAATATTAAATCATTTTGGTACCAGAACTCATCTATAAAACTAGCTTTACTGAAAGAGGAAAATGACAAGTAATAGAGATGCTGGGTTTTTGTCTCAAGACTCGAACACAATTCTGTTGTATAGTATCAGTCTGTTGTGCTGGAATTTTGGCTTTTATTTCTTGAAGAATACCTGATGATAAGTTGATCAGCTTTTAAGCTAAGTTTGGTAGAATTTTTAATGAAAAAATAATTGTGATGCCAAGATGTGCTTGGATATTCCAGTTTTATTTATTTTTTTTCCTTGGTATTGACAGTTTGTGAAGAAGATGATGTTGACATTACCTTATACATGTCAGTCACACAGTCCTTCGCCTTATTTCGACTTATCACTCTTTCGGTATGATGATAAGGTGAGATCTACTTCATATAAGATATATTTTGGTTACTTCATCTTTCCAACTCCTTATTGTGTGCCTTGTGATATAAGCTCCTCTTTTTATTTATCAAGCAAGTACAAGAATAGAAACTAAGGATATAAGCATTCTGTTAGTCTATGATGATTATGTTTGGGCTGAAACAGTGTAATGATGTTCTGGTCAGTTGTTATAGGAGCTGGGGCATTGAGTTGTTGGAGTTGCTACTGACACAATTGATTGTTGTTGCAAGTTATCTTATTGATTATATTGTGATATCTTGGGAGCACACAGAAAATTATTGGGTGAATTAAATGTTACACTTGAAGTCTGTGGAACCTGCGTGCAGTGACAGTGCGGAATAGTGGGGCGAAAGTAATGTATCGCTACCCCTTCTGTCCAGTATTATTGAGTTTCCAATTCGATCTGTGTTCCGATCAGATTTACTTGATGGTCAGCTTGTATTGTTTTTTTCAGTAGCCTGCCTGGGATTACTTGCTTGTCATCATCTGGCTTTGATGAATGAATCTTATTCAGTAATTTTCATTACACTGATGGCGGCAAGAATGTTAAATATACGTAGCAGCTATGGACCTGACTAGTTATGTAAATTGCTTCTAACTAAATCTTTTTTTCTTATATGCTAGTTGATTTCGGCAATTGATCGGCATAGACACTCAACGGAGCACCCAATTAAGTTTATCTCTCTGCGGCAACCAAATATGGTGAAGTTTAAGATAAAGCCAGGTAAAATCTAGTTAATTTCACAGAGGTTTTGAATGCTTTAAGTAAAATAAAGTAGAATTTACCAGAATGGTATAGGATGCAATAAAGCATAAAGCATGCAGTGTAACAAATTACTGGTAATGGACAGGAGTGGAGGGGGGAGGGCCAGATGGAGGGAGACCAAAGAAGGTGAGCTCATTCCTCTTCCACCCATATCTGCCACTCATTCTCTCAGTCCAGCAGACCTACATGCAGCCCACTGTTGTCAACTTGCATTTCAGGAGATGAGAGGTAGATGCAATCTTTTCTTCTTCTTATTTTTTGTTATGATTGTTATTTTTGATAATTTCTCACAATCAAGCATGGTTTACCTAATATGATGCAGTCTAGTGTAGTATAGCGATCTCCCTCTCTTGCCTCATGAGAAGCCTTGCACCATACATGTCACTGCTTTCTGCTGTTGCTCTAATTGTACATGCTACTGACATGGATCAACGGACAGGAAGCTGTACCGGCAACGTCTTGTCAGTTTCATTGATGTACTTTGCGCTGTGTGTGTGCACATTGAATGTCCTCAGCCAGGCATTAACATCAGCAGCTATTGTAAGCCTCAATCTGAAATCCTGAAAGTGTATAGGCATTCTTGGGCCCTGAGTAGTTTGAACGGTTTGTTACTCAAAAACTGACTTCCAATTGCTAATCTTTTTATAAAGAAGTCATTTGGGCCTAGATCTGTTATAAAACAATGTCTTTTGTGTCCCACAAAAAGGGGGAAAAGAAGTTGGGCAAGGCTACTATGAGCATAAAACTCGCCAATCATTTTGGCGAGCCATTAAAAAAAAAAAAAAATACTTACCATTTCTAATTTTGATTTGTCATTAATTTTGGATTGAAGACAGTACAGTTTCATATCATTATTCTATTACAATTTTGTAGTCTATCTTAGAAATTCTGAAACAAATACAAAAAAAATATAAAAAATGGAAAAATTTTGTATAGATTTTGGTATAAATAATTTAATGAAAGACAAATCACTTTGAAGATGCCAAGTTTTTTTAGTTGAGCTTAAACTTGTAATATTGGGTATGTTGGATGGGTGAAGTATAGCAATCTTTTGGGTTAGCAAGTCATTTTCGTTTGCTATTCTATGTTTGAGAGAATAATATCCTTACTATATATAAAAGCATATTAAAAAAAAAAATGACATGAAATGGCTATCTTCTCCAAATAAGAAACCTGAGTCGTTGATCATTTTCTTGGATAGTTCAAAACCGTTGATTTACATTAATGCCCGTTGACGTTAATATCTCGGCCCATTAAAAATTTAAGGTCCATATCAATTTTCTCAATACAATGCTCATTACATATTATCTTAAAAATTTATTATAAAAAATAACAATTTCAACTCAAAGCAATGCGTGAACTCTTAACTAGTATCAAAAGAATGGTGCTCCTAAAATCTTGGTTAGTGACTATTATTACTGTTCATCCAAACAAATCCTAATAGCAGCTTAAGCGATGGCTATTTTTATTAACTCACCTATTCATCCTAATTATTAAAACCCCACGGGCATCAACTTAGTTACAATACAATTCTCTTGGTCTTTCTCTGCCCCTCGACATCCTCCCCTCAACCAAATAAATTAAGCGTTTTTCTATATAGGCTATCGTGGCACAGATTAAGAAATAACGTCTACTTGGACATTGTGTCAAAAGCTAATGAAGAGAAAAGGTACTTCATTTCTTGTTCATGAAGATTAGTACAATTTGAAAACTATTTAGTCACTGTGAAGGGTTGCCAAAAGCGAACCATTACAATTTTCAAATTTCATACAGTACCAAAAAGGATAAATTACCACAATATTAAAGGTTTCAAATTTACTCATACAGATTAATAAATAGCATCAAATTTGATACACGACATATATAAAGGATACATTTCAATAACTATTAGTTGGTAGGTAATGAAACAATTTGTGTCGGTATGGCATATATAAATTAATATTAAACTAGTAAAGAGCCCACGAGTTGCTTTGAGCTGAAATTGTTATTTCTTATAAGTTATAATAAATTTGTAAGATAATACGTAATGGGCCTTATATTGAGGAAATTGATATGGGCCTTAAATTTTAATGGGCTGAGACATTAACGTCAACGGGCATTAATGTAAATCAACTGTTCTGATCTATCCAATAAAATGATCAACGGCTCAGGTTTCTTATTTGGGGAAAATGTGATGGTCTAATAAAAAATGATGCCAAAATTGATACCGATTGTGTTAATATTCATATTAAATATAGAAATGTATTCAAATTAATGGTTCCACTCAACTTATGTTATACAATGTATTGAGAGGTATTAAACAAGAGGAGGGATCAAATAGCCATGTTTTTGGTGACCGATTGGTGACCGCTGAAATTAAATTTTAAATAACTACATTTTAAATTATTAAATAACAAAACTAATTGATAGGATATGTTTTATATATCATATTTTATGTGTATACAAAAAATTATATCGTTTTGATTTTATTTACATGTGCAATCAAGCATTAAAAAAATCAACGGTTCAAGTTTTATGATTTTTTTTCTCTCTTGATGACTATCGAAACAATGTTAAAACTTTACCATTTTTTATGTATATGCTATTAAGATAATATATAATACATCTAACAGTTTAGATTTTTCAATTTATGTATAAATAAAAAAATGGTCACAATGGGTACTAATGTTCATGGTTATTGGATCCCTCCTCTTAAAATACGTTGAATACTTTAGTAAGTTAATTTGAATATCGATGTATTAATATGAATATTAACATAGTTTGCATTGATTTTGGTATCATTTTCTAGTATATGTGTATCAGTTCCCTATTTGATATATGATATATTACTAAATGTATAAAAATAGTATCGAGCTGGTTTTGCATAATTATTTGTTTCTTGACACCGATTGCAAGTAGCCAAGTAGCAAAGAAAACTTTAAATTCTGGATTGAAGCAAATGAAACAAAGAAATATGATGCCCACGACGGCAGGACTCAGGAGTGGCCACAAAGAGAAGTGCCAGCTAAAAGAAGCTGTTGTTGAAGTAGACCGCTTGCTTGCTGGGACTTAAAACCCTAAAAATTCATTACAAGTGTCCATGATGTTATATTTCTACCTGTTTATTCAAGAATACATATCTCACCCATTGGCATACCTATTTTATTTTAACTTAAAATGTTAATTAATATTTTCTGACAGAAATGTTAATTATTTAAAATGATAATGCAATTAATGGAATACGATGTAACTATAATAAACAGGGCTCTCATTATAGTTGACGCAAAGTTTGCAACTTGCTCTTCGTTAACCAATTTATATGTGCCACATCCGTGGCAGATTAATTAAATAAATTTGTTAGTTAATTAATTTCATACAGTTCAAATTGGCCAGTGGGCACTGGCCATGCATAATTTGGCAATTAATTTGTACTGATAATTGGAAGCAGGGCACGGAACAAAAAAAAAAAAAAAGTGCACGTCGTGAGACCAACCGGGGATCACAAATTCACAGATCACAAATAGTCAAAGTGGTATTTACTTCTGTTCAAAGTTAAAAGTCAAAAGTTGCAAGTAAAAGAAAAGGACGAAAGAAAATGTGATGGTTGGTTACTTGGTTGGGTGGAATTGAGACCAGAAGACATGCTTCAGTTCACCTCCTAATCACCAGAATAGTTTATACTTATAGAAGTTGAAACAGAGAGCTTTTAATAATTCTTTACTGATTATAAGAGCATCTACAATAGATTCCCTAAAGCACTCCTAAAACAAAAAATTGGGAATTAAAGAGAGAAAACCATCTCGAGATACCCAAAAAGTTATTCCTATTTTTCGCATTCCCAAAACCAGAGCCAAATCAAGCTATTTTGGTGGCGTTTTTGGGCACTCCCAATCCAACTTCCCAAAACCAGAGTCAAATCCAGACCGTTCAAATGTATTGGGATCCATATTTTGGCCCAATTTAAACGTATTGGGATCCATATTTTGGAAATCTGTTAGAGATTGAGGTGAAATTTGTTCCCAAAAAGTTTAGGATGACACACAATATAGGTATATTAGAATCCATTTAGGGAGTCTCTTGGACATGCTTAAAGAAGAAAAATGTTCCTCCACATTCATTTTGCTCCCACCTTAAATTAAATTAAATTAGTTTAATTTAAATTAAATGAAATTAAATTTATTTTTAAAGCAGCCCAGAGTGATAATTAATGCATCCCAATTAATTAAAAGTCAACGATTGTTTTATTCAAACTGGCATAAACAAGACACTGTCATACATACATTACAGAGAATCCTTTCACTAATAATGAATGAAAATAAAAATCAAGTACTGAAATACATGAACCTAATTAAATACCAACATTGTTTGATCACTGGAATTTGAACAATTTTGTTAGCATGTTTTTAATTAATTATTTATTAATCACCAATTAATCATATAACATGAAAAAACCTTATGAATATATTTTACAAGCAGATAACTACATCAGTAATTAAGTACTGAGAAAAATGCAAATGTATATAGTTAATTAAGGGATGAACCGCATTTCCCTGATGCGGTCAATCCAGTGAAGAACAGCCTCTGTGTTGGTGGTGTCGGTGCACGTCTGCGATGGCGGCGCGAAACCGAGGCGCTCGGCTTTGCCCGGAGCGGCCAGCAGCTTCCCTGGAAACCGGAACAACGTGTCGAGAAATTCCCAGTTTGCGAGCTCTTCGATCTTCGTCTTCCTGAGCGTATTCGCCGACACAATCTCGTCCCAGGCTCGCTCTTTGTCGCGCATAATCTCGGCATAGCTTGTTTCGTCTGACAACCAACTGTCGGTCTGTTCTGGTTCGATGCCAAACTTGGAGGCCAATGCCGGCCAGACGTGCTTCCAGATGAACGGGGCTGGTTCAACCGCGTTAAAAGCTTCAGAGCTACCATAATGATCATGAGACGATGAGGCCCACCAGATCTGCTGGCTGGCTACGATTCTCGCGTCGGACATGTCGATGTAGTGCTCCTCCCAGCAGAACTTGGTGCCGTAGAAACGGAAGGGCATGCCCAAGTGCCGGCACAGACTGGCGTACACGCATAAAGAGCCCATTATGTTGTAGTAGGAGCGATTGGATTCCCCGAACAGAAGACCGGGTCGGTGCACCGACCAGCTGTTGATGAGTCCCCGGCTAGCCCGGTCCATGACCAGTCTCTCGATGTCAAAATAAAAATTAAATTTGTCGCGGTTTCGATCGTGCTCCTGGGTAATCTCTCCCTCGAGGTAAGGGCCGGCGAGACCGGGTGCCTTGAGGGAGACATAGTGCTTGGTGCCGGTCTGGAGGCAGACATGGCGTAAGGCCGGCAAGCCAGGGGCGAGGAGCGCATCGAGGGTGTGGACCAGCATGGCGCGATTCTGGGCGCAGCATTCGGGTGTGTCAAGAGGGAACTGGCTGGCCCATGTTGCCCAGAAGATGTGGGTCACCCGCCCCGCAAGTGCACCGAGCTTCTCTGTCGTCTCGTCCCGGTCCAGCAAGTCGCACTGCACGAACCGGTACCTGCCGCAGTGGGCCTCCTCCTTGGCATCATCTGGCAGCCGGCGCGCAATGCCGTATACGAGTGTCCATTCGGAGGGTGAACGAAGGAGTGACTTTACGAGCTCTTTGCCCACGAGGCCGGTGGCACCCGCGACTAAGGCCACCTTCTCTCCCCCTCCCCCTCCTCCTCCTCCTCCACCTCCTCTGGCGAATAAACTGACCATCGATCAATCAGTATATAATCAAAGCTTATCAATGCCTGCCTCTGCCTCTGCCTGCTTGATTTCTCTGGATTCTGGATTGCATACACATATCAGGGCTATATATATATATTGCATACACAAGTTAACTATGCCAAGATTATTATGAGCTATTTAGATTAAAACTTCAGACGACGGATTTTCGAATTTGGACCGTAAGCATTTCGGACCAAAATGCTTATGGAAGCGCCGTAGCCGGACTCTATATATATATATATCAGCATATACTTATATCTATATATATATATATGTAAGAGCAAAGAACACACATATGACTTAATGAAGATGTACATGGAAACAGAATGAATATAACGGCGCACAATCACATCACATGCCAGTTGTGTATTCTGCATTATATAAATCATTTTAATTTCTACCATTTCCAATTTGAAATGTAGAATTGATCCATATTTGACTTTCATATGTATGTCATGTATGTAACTATGTGTTGAGGTTAATTTCTGGATACTCAAAAGAAGAATATTTATTGATTAATAAGGATTTACTGCAGAATGTAACTAGGGGTGGCAAATTGTCAGGTCGGGTCGGGTTGACGTCTGCTGGTATTTTTTCGGGTTTGGTCAGATTTTACACCTCTATTCTCAGGTCGTCTCGGATTTCGGATCGGGTTCAGGTCAGTCTGACTTTCCCTAGAACACGAGTCAGGTCGGGTCAGGTTCAGGTTGGGCAGGTTTTTCAGTTGGGTTAGATTTTGCCACCTCTAAATGCAACAGAGTGGAGGGCAACTTTAATTTTCTGCCCAATTTTACCACTGCAATGTTAATTGCCTAATTATATGGTAATTAATTACAGTATAATTTATTGAAGACAAGATTGGGCTAGCTAGCTGCAGCAACTTAATTAAATGACACTTATTTATATAATCCGCATGATAATGTATTTAACTAATCTTCACTCCATTCTGTGATTTTTTAACTAATCTTCACTCTATTCTGTGATTTTTCATTAGATATAATGTTTGTCTCCTTTTGGGTTGATATAGAATATTAATGCTATATATCTTAGACCTTGTTAAGGACCAACTTAAAATTTCATTTTATCTTATCCTATCTTATCCTTCATTAGATTTAGATAGATTAGATGTGCAGTGAATAATTAATCATTGAATTATTTAGTTTATTTATTTATTGGCATCATGCAGGAATGCATCTCAATATATGTCCATGCAGTTGTAAACTCTTCACACAATATAATCATCCACAATTCGCTTGTTACTGCTACTGCTGCTTTCTTTTATATTACTGTTTTTGTTTAGAGATGGACCTAGAGGTGGTAAATCGGGTAAGCGGGTCGGGTCAGTTTGACGCTCTAGAAGATTCTGGATTGGGTTGCGTCAATTTAAATACTGATTTTCTTTTAGGATTGTATGGTGATTTAAGTTGAATTACATGCTAATTGATCTCAGGTCAGGTCGGGCGTGTTTAGTTTGACTTTCTAAAAAAAATACCGGTCGAGTCAGGTCGGGTCACAAGCGGATCGGACGGGTATCTCGGGTCGGATCGGGTTTTGTCACCTCCAGATGGACCCATGATTTACTGATGTCACTTGCAAATTTATAGTATCCTGTTATGAAATGAACTAGTGGTAATTATATAGTCACAATTACCCTCCTTAACCAATTCTTGTTTTTCAACCAAAGAACATTACATTATGCTTTGAAACAATCTAAACGGACATGTATCATGATTGATGAGAAATACCTAGTTTCCACAAAAAACCGTTCATAGCATCCATAAGTTACATTTCGGGATGTATCTGTTACATTTCATACATGTATATGAATGTATGGACGGTCTTTCAACGGACGCAAGATGTTTCTCTTAACGAATGTGAATATTTAATTCCAAATACATATATTACGTTGAGCTTCTCCGTTGTGATAAGAATAAGATATGTGCAGATCATTTGCCTTGCTGCTATGTTAATCCAACAGTCGTCAAATAAGCTCATATAAAATAGAGATCTTTTGTTGTGCTCTTCAACTGAAATTTGAGAATAATCAATAACTATAAATAATTCTGCAGGAGTTGCACACTATTTTTTAGTTAATTTACCTGACAACGTTCCTCCACACATATCAGCCGTATAATTATAATATGTACATGCTTAAAGATAATGATAATTATATTTAATACTAACCAGAATTAATGTGTGCTTCTATCTCTCCACTTCTATTCTAATTCTTTTTTTTTTTTTTTTTATCATCAGTTCCTCTAGTTATAACCTATAACACCATGCTACGTTTTGAGGCCTAACTTTTAAATATATATATAGCATTACATGCATGATGCATGGTGGATTTTATATTCAATATTAATACCAACATAATATTTTAAGTGAACAAATTGGGTGGGCTTGATGAATCACCTGTCATCCAATTGCCTCACAGCCGAGTTGTAACACAGCTAGATGTGGCAATTAGTTATTGCAATATGGTCCTCTTTTCCAAATGTTTTATTCTGTCATGCTACAGATAAGAGTACTACTGAGTATGGACTATGGGCCTCTCCTGTGCCATTTATATTAGATAATAATTATTGGCAAAAATATGTTTCATTGTAAGCCAATAATATTGTTACTTTTGTCAATTCCGGTCATTATTTCATGGAAAAATAAAGAGTAACACCTATTGTCCATGTTACAAATTTAAGATATATATATATATATATATATACATATATTACAATCGGATATATCAATTACATTCTTTATACGTCTATGGACGTATGGACGACTTTTCAATGCCCACAAGATATTTCTCAAAAATAAAAATATATATCCTGATTCTGATTCTGATATTTAATCCGTACTCATTCGCAATAGTCAATAGCCAATAATACAATTAGCGGGTGCATGCATTAGTCAATAGTCAATTGCGGGTGCATTATTGGGTTCACAACATGACACGACACACATTGTTCACCAAGAGATATGCCACTTAAATTTTACGTTTCAGATGGGATTGATATCGGACTGTTTCCGTTTCAGATGTGAAATATCTCAGTTAGGGAAAAAGAATAGAAAAAAGATAATCTACAACTGCTTGCTCTGTCAGTCTAGCCAGGCATGAGATGTAATGTAAATGTAATGCTCCAGAATCTATTAAAATAAATGTACCAGTGATATGCCCGTACATTGCTAATGGACAATTTTTAATTAAAAAAAAAAAATGAAATGTTAAATAGAAGTTAACAATCTTTCTATGTTGAAGAATAGTATTCTCTTAAAGCAATCAACATTATATATATGAATATAGATTAACCATACGTTATATCATATAAGTGTCTCCCATATCAGTACAAAGATACTCAAAAAAGAAAGAAAGTACTAAATGTTATAAATTATAAATTGCAAGATTTAATATGTACATATCACAATCAATAATATCTCACAACGATTTGGTCAAACAGAATGGATCCACATTGATTGTTATAATTATTATGGAAACAACTATATTAATATTTTTCATTGAGTGAGAAGGGGTGAAAGAGGAGCTCATCATGCAACTCTATGTGGAACAATTGAACAAGAAACTAAATGGAAACATATACACAAAAACATCGGCATAGATAACCCCAACACTCATACGATGTTCATTTATCTTCTGAAATTTCAACAATAAATTCAAACCACTGACAGATCATAAAGGAGTAGAGATAGAGATAGAGGTTAAGAATATATAAATTCCAGTTTAGGCTAATACATGATTAAGTTTTGTACACTGGTTTAGGATAGTAGAAAATAATTTTGAGCACTTTTTAGTTTCAGATCCATTAAATCATTTGATTTCAGTTTTAAATAAGATTAGGGGTGCGCATGACATAACTTCCTCAAATAAAAAGTTGAAGTGTCCTGCTGTAAATAGAGAAGGGAAGAAATCTGCTCTTTTATACATCTCTTTTTCTCTATCTTATGCCTCGAATATAAAGTGGGCTTGGCTAATATTCAAATCATCTTGCTATTAAATGCTCATGTTGTCTGATTTGAATCGTAAGTCGAACTTAATCCAATCAACAATGAATATCTCTGATAAACTGTGTTTGCAAACAACATGAATATCATGGACAATTTACCAGCAACTAAAATTTTAATTCTCAATTACCTCCAACTAATACTAACCTCGAAGCTATCCGGTCCAAAGAATTGCTTTCTGCCTTTTGATTTGACATACTTGACTGTTGTTTGTTTTGAAGTATTTGATGGACATCAACCATAGCATAAATACCTCCATCAATATGAATAAAAAGGGAATAACCGCTACCTACAACAAATGCGTCATTCCTTGCCACTGGACTGACGTCCAACAGTGATGCAGTAGACACGAGATCCAACATGGCGAACTGTTAGACCTGCATTTTCACATCCCCCAAAAAAGAGCTGCTCATCCTCCTTGCCTATCCTGCGACGCCAGCTCATTACAAAAACGGGGGACTTGAACTCTATTTCTTCCCCTCCTGCCAGTTATACAAAGTGTTACCATGCCAAATGATAGTGCTACAATTGCCATATCAGCTAACTTAAAACAAAGTAATCAATCTACAAGGACTGGAATCCTTTAAATCTGCACTGGTATATAGAACTACCAGTACCAACAGCAAGGGATAAGTGATCTCTTTTACTGGGTTTTATGTTCAGTTTGACTTGAACTAGCTTCCTCCTTTTGGGCTGCACTTCATGTGGAACCCAAATAAGTCGGCAATAAATGATAATAAATCCAGTAACTTACCTGAAACAGTGATGGATCTCTTCGTCGTGGCAGGTTTACTATCTGGTGGTTGGTATGCTTTGAGCAGAAAGCAGAGGGTTTTTATGAGGTTGGGGTACTGTTTCACATCTGTAAATGTATACAAGCAGGCACAGGAAGTTAAAGAAGGCCTCATGAAACAAAATGACAACGAATATGCATTTACGATTCGTGGCTAAAGCTGAGGAAAAATAAGGAACGAAAATAAGATACTGATTACTGACATAATAGGATATCACTGGCAATAATCAAGTCCCAGTGAGGTGCAGAGGTCGGAAAAGGATCTCCCCAGGTATCTGAAGCAGTAAAAATGTGGATCATCATGATATAATAAGAGCAATGCGGAGGGTAATGACTGAGCAGAGAAAAGAAGTAACAACATACGTCTGATGTGAGGCAGGGGAGGAAGGCCGTTGGATGTGCAGTTATAAGCGATGTTATGCTCGATCTGCGGATCATCGTAGTCAGAGGTGGTGATGTCAAGCTGAAATGATTTGGAGAGGAAGATGGCAAGAGCTCCGGTCCCGCTGCCCAGTTCGAGGATGCGGCGGTGCGCACGGAGAAAGGAGTTATGCAGAAGGAGCCACTCGGCGAAGGCGAAGGTGCCCGGCCAGAGGAGATTGGCGTTCAGGTGGTGAAATGAGAACTCCCGGATCCTCAGTTGCTGCAATTTGAAATGAAGAATACTTAAGAGTGATACCTCGCGTCCATAGAATGAATATCCATAAAGTTAATGAGTTATTACAAATTTAAAGTACAAATTACAAAATTGAGGTATCTGTTATTAAATTTGTATATCTATGGATGTATGGACAGTTATGACGCTAGAATGAATATCCTTAAGAGTTCATGAGTTACAAATTTAAAGTAAAAGTTACAAAATTGATACATCTGTTATTAAATTTGTACATCGAACGTATGGACAATTATTCTATGAACGTAAGATGTTTCTCAATACAATTTTATCCAAAAAAATAAATGAAGTGAATTATTTATTTACAACTTTATGATGTCGAGTGAGATCAGATAAGTATATATTTCATATTGAGTTGAATAATGGAGAAAAGCATAGGTACCAAATTGGGGAAGGCATGGCTGCGTTCCACAAAGGAGTCGGTGGTACTGTGCTCGGCTTCAGAGTCGCAATGGGAATGGGGACCGGTGTCCTCGTCGCTGTCGGCACCGCCGAAGAGGGAGGCCGGAGAGAAGAGCGCCGTCTCCATCCTCCTCTTCAGTCAGTCCCAAGTCTCCTTGACACTGAACGAAGGAATGAATAATTGAATGTGGAATTTGGCATTTTGGATATGGGCCACATTACATCCATTTTGGGCCTCAAATTTCTTTCTCTTTTCTGCATTGAAGTCCTCTGATTTCATTTGCTTTTTTTCTGTATTCCATCCAGACATCCTTGTAAAGGTATAGTTCAATTTCTACCTCATTTTGATTTCTTTACAAATGACCAGCATCCTTTTACTGCTTTGTTTACATTATTGATCACTACAACACAACACACACAGCCAAGTTACACAAATTTATTATAAAATGAATCTTTTTGATCAACATACAAATACCAAATAGCACACATTCACACCACCAAAACACAATTAAATTCTGTCTGTTTAATTCACACAAATTTATATAATTACAGGAAATAGTCCATGCACATTGGCAAATTACATTTATACACTGCTTATTACTTGTAATCACTTCTGAGTTCTGAATCACAACAGCACAGAAAAAAAATGTTATCACAGTTAAAAGTGCACCATTCTAGTTTCTGCACATCCTTTGAAGAATGAAATGCCAAATGCCAAGCAAAAGAAATGGCAACTACTGGCTAAGGCCCAATGATTCCTCAAAGCTATCCAGTTGTTTGATAAAACCCATATTAGGAGCTGCAACAGGTCTTCTGCTTTTTACGAAGGACAAAGCAGCGTCTCGAGTCATTCGATTCTTCTTCATCAGATAAGCAACGACTATAGTGGCACTGAAATAAATCCCAAGTTATACACAGACAGGAATTGGCATAAATTTTTCATACATAACAGGCTTGGTTTCATCTGTTTCTCTGATGATAATGTGTGAGACTACTCGCATTGGCAGCCAGTGCATGTACAAAACAGACCACTCGGATGTACAAACAAGAGCAGAGGTGTTTCCAATTGATGAAGAACAGTCAAGACTGTCAGAAGAAGCGATCTCTAAAAGACAGCTTGGATCGCTATGCAATGCAGTGTGCAGTCAGTAAAGCACAATATGTTGCCCTCAGACACGCAATTGACAGAAAATAAGAGCAGCTAAGCATTATGGAAGGAAGATTCATAAACAGATTATAATGACACTGAAATATATCCCAAGTAATACAAAGCGTATTTATGGCATTTTCAAGAAGAGATAATCTCTTTGTCCCCCATCATTTGTCCCCCTTAAACGTCCCCCATCCGTTTCTGCTGGAACCGGTATGAATACCAGTTGGCAAGTGGTATGAACACCACAATACATTCAGTATGAACACCCTCTAAGAGCTCTATGAACAATGCAAATTGGGAGAAAAATTTTTTTGGCATATTTTCCATGTGCAAAAATAAATTAAGCACGTGCTTAATTCAATTTCAGCACGTGATGAAAATCGGAGCGCGCGCGGGTGTTCATACTGCTTATTCGCGAGTGTACATATCAAATGGTCTTTGGTGTTCATAGTTGACGTGGACGGGAGTTGGCATATTTTCCACGTGCAAAAATAAATTAAGCACGTGCTTAATTCAATTTCAGCACGTGATGAAAATCGGAGCGCGCTCGGATGTTCATACTGCTTATTGGCGGGTGTTCATATCCAATGGTCTTCGGTGTTCATAGTTGACATGGACGAGAATATGCGTGCGGGGGACATTTAAGGGGGATTTTTTGTGGGGGACAGTTAGCATCCCTCTTTCAAGAAAACAGTTGTTCGGCTGCACGTGCTATGACAAAGAAAAGTGCTGTAGCCCTGCCCCAAGCAAGAATTGCTTCAATCACCACTGCCTAATGGTTTAAGAAATGCTTTGGCAAGGGACAAAAAAAAGTTTACAGGAGATTGGAAAGCCTGAGACAGTCTTTAGCACTTTTTTTTTTGGTTAACATAATAGGCTTGGCTTCATCTGTCTCTCTAATTATTATATACATTGCAATTGGCAATGTAAGCAAGTACCTAAACAGAATTACAGAACTGATAACTGAGATGGTACAAATGGAGCTCACACATTAATGCTTGCCAAAGAACGGTCAGGACTCAGGAGAGTCAGAAGCAATCTGATTTCTGACAGACAGAGGTGACAAAATCTGACCTGATCCAAGTTTTAGGGAAAGCCAAACTGACCCGACCCCGACCCAACCCCGAATGACTCGAAACCCGAGACGACCCGGGAATAGAGGCGCAAAATCTGACCATACCTAAAAAACCTGCCCGACCCAAACCGACCCAAAAAAATGCAGGCATATATCAACACGATACCTAACCCGACCCGGAAAAATGTCAGCATTCGTCAACCCGATACCCGACCCGACAATATACCATCTCTACAGAGCTCAAATCAGTAAAGAATGCAGAGTGCAGCCAGCAAAGTAAGCCCGACATACAGTTGACAAAATGAATGAGCACCTAAAGAATTAACGAAGGATGCAATTCAGACAAATTTGGCTTAGCCAGAAGGTAGCATACAATCCCATTGGACAAATGCAGAACAACAAGTCAACAACACTAATTCAATTACATACAAGTACAATACCTTCTGGACCGGCCCTCAAAGCAATGGACCAAGACGCCGCCGCCAGAAGATATAGCTTGGTCAATAAAATCAATGCACTCTTCAAAGTGGTTCGAGAGATGTGTTCCAGCGCTGTCAAGAACTGGGGAACACAAGATCAGAACGTCAGACCATCAGACCATCAGAACATCATAATTTTAGAGTATCAGTAGATTATTATCATTATTACAGAGAGATAAAGAGAGTAAGAAAACAAGTACCGTCGATTCTCTTGTAGATGAACTCATCAGAGTAGGCGGGGTCGAGGGAGCGGGCGACGGTGAGTATGTGAGTGATGTTGAGGGCCTTAAGCTTCTCCTTATTGAGCGCGGCTCCGATCGAGCCTAAATAGAGGCCCTGCTCTATTAAGGCCGGCACATTGTCCTCCCTCGCCATCCGCGGCGCGAACATAGCCTCCATCAGCGTCTGCACCCAACTCCGCCCCATCGCCGCGGCCTCATCATCTGCCCCCCGCTCCATTGCGGCCCAAAATTGATCGACCAATTCAATTGCTTGTGTAATAGTACCGCTGCCTTGCTGCTACGAGAATAGATCTTTCTCTGTTCCTCCGTCTCAGTTGACATCGGATCTCTCTGTTTATAGTTTTATCCTCTTTCCCCAGCTCGCCGACCCCGCCGTATTTAAATTACAATTGGTCCCCAGCTGAAGGCTGAAAAATTATTTTTTAATTTAAAAGTACCGGTGACCTCGTCGCAATGGGAATGGGGACCGCTGACCTCGTCGCTGTCGGCGCCGCGGAAGAGGGAGGCCGGAGAGAAGAGCGCCGTCTCCATCCTCCTCAATCAGTCCCAAATCTTCTTAACACTGAATCAATGAATGAATAATTGAATTTGGAACTTGGTATGATGGATATGGGCCACATTACATACATACATTTCGCCTGCTGTTCTTTCCTTCTCTTTTTTGGGCCTCAAATTTCTTCCTTCAAATCGATTTGTTATTTGCTTTCTTTCAGGTTTCAGCATTCCATCCAGACGTATGAATGAATAATTGTCATCCTTTTACTGCTCTGTTTACGTTGCTGATCAATACAACACACACAACCAAGTTACACAAATTTATTATAAATGATTAGTTGATTCATTTCTATCAACATGCAAATACCATACAGCACACATTCACAGTTTCACACCACCAAAAACAATCAAATTCTGTCTGTTTACTTCACACAAATTTATATAATTACAGAATATAGTCCATGCACATTGGCAAATTACATTTATACACTGCTTCTTACTTGTAATTACTTATTAATCACAAAAAACACAAGAAAAAAAGAAAAAAAAATGTTGTCACAGTTAAAAGTGCACCATTCTAGTTTCTGCACATCCACTGAAGAATGAAATGTCAAATGCCAAATGCCAAGCAGAAGAAATGGCAACTACTGGCTAAGACCCAATGATTTCTCAAAGCTATCCAGTTGTCTGATAAAACCCATATTAGGAGCTGCAAGCGGTCTTCTGCTGGTAACGAACGACAAAGCAGCGTCTCGAGTCATTCGATTCTTCTTCATCAGATAAGCAACGACTATAGTGACACTGAAATAAATCACAAGTAATACACAGACAGGAATTAGCATAAATTTCTCATACATAACAAGCCTGGTTTCATCTGTTTCTTTGATGATAATGTGTAAGACTAGAGGCAATAGCAGCCGGTTTCATGTACAGAACAGATCACTCAGATGTACAAAAAGGAGCTGAGGTATTTCCAATTGATAAAGAACAGTTAAGACATTCAGAAGCAACGATTTCTAATATACAGCTCGGATCGGTATGCAATGCAGTGTGCAGTCAGTGAAGCACAATATGTTGCCCTCGGACACGCAATTGACAGAAAATAAGAGCAGCTAAGCATTAAGGAAGGAAGCAACTCATACACAGATTATAATGACACTGAAATAAATCCCAAGTTATACACAGTGTATTTATGGCATTTTCTTGAAAACAGTTGTTCATTTGCACGTGCTATGACAAAGAAAAAGTGCTGTAGCACTACCCCAAGCGAGAAGTGCTTCAACCACCGGTTCCAAATGTTTTAAGAAATGCTTTTGGGAAAAAAAAAAAGTGTACAGGAGATTGGAAGGCCTGAGACAGCCATTAGCATTTTTTTTTTTACATAATAGGCTTGGCTTCATCTGTCCCCCAAATTATGATATAAACAGAACAGAAAACTGAGACGGTACAAATGGCAGCTCATGTTAATACTTGCCAAAGAACAGTCAGGAGAGTCAAAAGCAATCTGATTTCTGACAGGCAGCTCAGATCAGTGAACAATGCAGTGTGCGGCCAGTAAAGTATGCCCGACACACAATTGACAGAATGAAAGAACATCTAAAGAATTAAGGAAGGATGCAAAATTCAGACGAACTTAGCTTAGCCAGATGGTACCATACAATCACATAGAACAATGCAGTACAACAAGTCAACAGCAGTAATTTAATTCAATTACATACAAGGAAAGGAGCAGTACAATACCTTCTGGACCGGCCGGCAAAGCAATGGACCAAGACGCCGCCGCCAGACGATATAGCCTGGTCAATAAAGTCGATGCACTCTTCAAAGTGGTCGGACAGACGCGTCGCGGGGCTGTCAAGAACTGCGCAACACAAGCTCAGTACATCAGACCATCAGAACATCAGCAGATTATTATTATTATTATTATTACTACAGAATACAGAGAGATTATTATTACCGTCGATCTTCTTGTAGATGAAGTCGTCGGGGTGAGCGGGGTCGAGGGAGCGGGCGACGGTGAGGACGTGGGTGATGTTGAGGGCCTTGAGCTTCTGCTTATTGAGAGCCGCCCCGATCGAGCCCAAATAGAGGCCCCGCTCTATTAAGGAGGGGACGTTGTCCTCCCTCGCCATCCGCGCCGCGAACATCGCCTCCAGCAGCGTCTGCACCCGCTTCCGCACCATCATCGCGGCCGCCTCGTCGTCTGGCCCCCGCTCCATTGCGCACTTCGCACACTGCTCCCAAGTCGGATTCAATTTCGCGATTGCCGGTGGACAAGTATAGATCTTTCTCTATTCTTCCTTCTCAGTCGAAATCGGATCTCTCTGTTTATACTTTATAGTTGGTTTTATCCTCTTTTCCCACCTTACTGACCGACCCCGCCATATTTCTTATAATTAAATATATAATTTTTTAAGTAAATTACAATTGGTCCCTAAAGGCTGAAGTATTATTTTTTTTATTAAATTGTTTTTTAATAAAGTTTTAAAGGTACTAATTTGGTCTAAAAAAATTAATTTATTGTTTTTTAATAAAGTTGTAATGGTACTAATTTGGTCTTAAAAAAAATAATTTGCATTAAAGTTTTACTAACATATCATTTTAGTCTTAGAAATATTTTATTTTTACCATATTAATCGTATCATCATCCATTGATGCTAAAATTTACTTAATAAATATTTGATAGCATGAATAAATAAATTTGTTTGTACATTGTTTATAATTATTTGTAATGCTAAAAGTTAATTCAAGATATGAAAATAATAATTTTAAATAGAATACTCAATATAGGGACTAATTTGATAAAAAAAAAATAAAACTTTGAGCATCAAAATGATATATTAGTGCAACTTTAAATACCAAAATATTACATTCAAAACTTTGAAGACCAAATTGGTAGCAAATAAATATTAATAAGGACCCATTTGATTAGCTAGGGACCATTATCGTAATTTATTCTAATTTTTGATAAAATATAATTAATTAATAAATTACTAGCTGATATGTTTATTACATTAAGTGAGTTGGTTAATAACTTTATTATTCAAAATAAAATTTGATTCAACTTAAATGATGTTAGTGAAATAACTTTATTAATCGGTTGCTGGCATATATAAAGAAACTTTCAGTTGATGGCAAAGTCATGTAACATAAACAAACATAAATAATGTAATTTTGTTCGATAGCACCACCGAAAGTGATGATTAAAGTAGGACCAAAGTTATTTTGCAAAGCTTAGTGGCATCACTACCTTAGCTTAGCTCTTTTTTATCTTGAAAATATGAACCCTAATGATCGATTTAAGTTGTTTAACATAATCTACATGTTAAATCTTATTAATCATCAATCTTTTCTAATTCTTAAAAATTTTCTAACTATTTTTTTTAGTTATATAAAAAATACACCAAATTTTGTATATTTTATGGCAAATTCTTCTATGGATTGGAAGAGATAGGAACCATTTATTCGTCTCAATCAATCCGATGTAACATATATTCTTAGAACACAAATAAATAAAGATACTTGATCTGTGAAATTTGAATCACTCGATTAGAAATTAACGGTTGATATATAAAAAAAGGATCATTTTCTTTTTTGGATATTGCCCCTTCAATCGTTCATTAATCATTTTCTTTTCTAGCTGTGGCAATCTTGAATACGAGTCGGAATCAGACCAGATCACCAGACCAAACGGTCCAGAGTCAGTCCAGACCCTTCCGAAGCACCGAGTCAAGCAAATCCCGACTAAAAAACGCCTCCAACCAAAAAGGCCTCTCTCAAGAGCTTCTTCCTTTCAAAGTCCCACCCCCAAAACCCTAATCAACCCTAATCGACTTGGAGATTCAGAGAGAAGAAGAAAAGAGACCGGAGGAAAGAGACAGAGATCGATGGCGGCGAACGCAGAGGTGGAGGCGCTGGATTTCGATTCGGAGGACGAGGATCTCATGGACGACGACGCCGGTGCCGCCCCCGCCGACGCCGACCCTTCGCTCACGGCTCCCGCCCCCAAGCTCCGGTCTGCCATCACTGGCGGGGACCCCTCCTCCGCTGCTCCGAGGAAAACCAAGGGCCGCGGCTTCCGCGAACGCGACGAGGCCTCCGCCGACCGCTCCTCCCGCTTCGCCGCCCGTGATTTCGACTCCCTCACCTCCGACGGTGGCCCCGGCCCCCAGCGCTGTACGATTGGCTCTTTCCTTCCCTCTTCTCAGTGTCCTTATGTTGTTACTTATTACTTATGTTGCGTTGCGTTAATTCAATTATGAGTGGTTCTGCTATGGATCGGCCAAGTAACCTTTCATTTGAATTGAGTGGTTCTTATCAAATATTTCTCTTTAATTGTATCTAAAAGACATGTCGTGACCATCTGATTATGAAAAATGAACGGCCGATATATTATCCGATCCATAGCAGAATTAGCCTTCAATTATTATGGTAACTTACCCTGAACATGGATGGTTCTATGCTGCAACTGTTGGGTTTTGGATTAGGGGTTTATGGTTATGTTGTGCTAGCTTTAAGCTCTGCTTGTTGCTATCAATTCGGTGTTTCAACCGCGCCATTTACAATTAGGAAATGTACTACTGTCTTGACTGTTTTGTTATACCTGATTTCTGTGGAAGTTTGTGCAAATTCTGAATGGTACTTGTGCTCGGTCCCTTGCATGATCCATTCATGAGTGGCTTGAGTTTGAGTGACAGCATCTTCTTTGTTAAATTGAAAGAAGATACTTTTCTTATAAGGAACATTGCTGATTATGATCGTTGTGAACTGGTTAAACTTTCAAGGGCTTTCATTTTTCAATAACAAGGAGGTAATAGCGTCAATTCACTGAAGTTTTGTTAAAATGTGGGTGTAGCGATTGAGGGATGGATCATACTGGTGACTGGAGTCCACGAGGAAGCACAAGAGGATGACCTACACAATTCTTTTGGGGAATTTGGGCATGTGAAGAATTTGCATCTCAATTTAGACCGTCGAACTGGATTCGTCAAGGTTCCTTTTCTCTTCGCTGCTATTCCTCCTACAATTCTCATGATGTATATTATTTTTTTATTTAAATCCTTAATTGACATGGGGATGCTTCAGTCCTGACACATGGAATTGGATGCGGAATGTTGGCAGGGTTATGCACTGATCGAGTATGAGAATTATGAAGAGGCAGAAGCTGCCATAAAGACAATGGATGGCAGTCAGGAGCTGTTCAACCAGACAGTGCACGTCGATTGGGCATTCAGTAATGGGCCTGCCTTTAGCAACGGCAACGCTGCCTCCAAGCGTCGTAATCCCAGGAGGCGGTCCCGTACACCCCCCAGAAGGCGCTACTGATTCTTGCGATGCCAGTCTTGTATCAGATCCTTGGTTATGGTTTGCACTTGTCTGCCTATTTTATGGTGGTTTGTTTTGCCAGGTGAAGTTTGACAGTGTATGTGGTAATTTAGCTTTCCTTTTTTTTTTTTTTTTTCAATCAGGGTATCTTATTGTTACAGTTGATATTTTGAATATGGTTGACTGTAGTTTGAGTTGAGGAGATATCATGGGACGTCTGAATGTTTTGTATTGAGAGCTGGTCTTTGCTGCAAGTACATTCCAGTTACCAGTAATGCGGTCATTTGCTGGGCGATTGTCTTCCCCTCACAAGGGCTTTTTACCTAGTTAACAACACCAAAACAGTAAGACCATAAGAGGGGAGGATGGCATGCCAATTGATTTAGAACTTTAAATATTGCTAGCGTTATATCGTTCCTATAACTAAATGGAGGAGCTCAGAAGTTGCGTTGGTTGCTTCTCATTTAAATGAACTGCTCAGAATTTTCTGCTTCATCACCCGAAATTATTTCTCAACTTGGATTCAGACTTTAAAGGTCATGATGTGATGTCTGCTGGTGCATAGGAGTAGATTTGCTTAAGAGAACGAGTTGCTTCCAGTTGTGGAGTACAAGAAGTATACTCATATTTATTTATGTTTTTCTCTCTTCTGTACCTTTGACCTCTTCTTTACACGCCATAGTCCCAACTGGTTAGAGGTGGCAGAATCTCGGGTCGGATCAGTTTGACCAACTGAAACTGTCGGGTCGGGTCGGGTTCGGGTATCGGGTTGACGTCCGCCGACATTTTTTCGGGTCGGGTCGGGTCGGGTTCGGGTCGGGTCGGGTTCGGGTCGGGTCAGGTCGGGCGGGTTTTCGGGTTTGGTCGTTTTTTTGTCGTTTTTGGTCAGATTTTGCACCTCTATTCTCGAGTCGGGTCAGGTCGGGTCGGGTCGGGTCAGGTTCGGGTCAGTCTGACTTTCCCTGGAACACGGGTCGGGTTCGGGTCGGGTCGGGTTCGGGTCAGTCTCACTTTCCCTGGAATTCGGGTCGGGTTGGGTTCGGGTCAGGTCGGGTCGGGTTCGGGTCAGTTTGACTTTCCCTGAAACTCGGGTCGGGTCGGGTTTCGGGTCGGACGGGTCGGGCGGATTTTTCGGGTCGGATCAACATTTGCCACCTCTACAATTGGTGCTTTAGAACGCTATAATATAATTACCATCATCCTTTTCAGAAGAAAGAAAAAAAACCCACCCCTGAAGTAGATATTACTGTATATAGTTTGTCTCCAACGGCAAGCACAAGAACAATATAAGCCAGACATTTATATTATATATAAGACTTATTTTATCCAACTCAACGGCAATGAAGGATATGTTTCAATAACGCAGCTTAGCATGTTCTGCTACGCTTTGGTAGTTGGTTCTCTTTGTCTTGGTCAATAGCTTAGACTATACCTTATTCTTCTAAAGAATATACTTCTATACCGTATGTCCATATCATTGATAATGATTTCAATTATATCATAATGATGTGATGTGAGCCCGTGTAAAAGTCGAACTCACTGTGTTTTGAGAGGATGAGCAAGTGAGTTTGTAAGTTGCTCATTGATCTCTTGATCCCATTTAAGGAAAGTTTAGAAGCTTACAATTTTGTTCATGCATGCAGTTCTACCAAACCACATTAATTAGTGAAGTTTTAAGTTTGTATGATTATTTTTAGATACCCATAATAGAGATTTGCGCCAAATATCTTGTCAATTGTCATTAGGGAAACTAAAAAGAAACGCCCTCTCTGTCTGTCTCTGTCTAAAGCTCAAATTTATATATACAAGTTCATATATATGTTATATAAATGAGTTGTTCTGTTATGGATCGGCTAAACAACCTATAATTTTGAATCGAGCGATTCTTATCAAACATTTATCTTTAATCATATCTAGAAAACATATTGTGATCGTCCGATTCTAAAAAATGAATGACCCATATTTCATCTGATCCACGGCAGAATTAGCCTATATAAATAGTTAAATACTAACAAGCTCTGTCTCAAAACTGTGTGGCAATTGTACATTGAATATGCTTAAGACAAGTCCATGTTAACACTAACAAACTCGATTACTTTTCCAGAAACGAGTTAATTAAGAAAGCAACAAATTAACAAGAAAGAAAAACAGCAGCTCAAGGCTTCAAGTTGTGAAGGTCAACTGCTCTTAATTAATTCTGTTGCTCTCGGCTTGGTTAACTTGTCTAAGCACACAACTATGACAACTAACTATATAATTTATATACATTCAATAATTAATCTGCTTCACTCTGTTGTTGATCTTCCATTAAGTGCCCTTTAAGCACTTCCAGCCTTTGGCACCGAGTCCCTACGTCGGGATCGAACCAGCTACATATAGTAACATAAGTCGGCTACAATTGATTGCCGATGGCGTCGTCTTCGACTGTAGTTCAGTTCCCCCAAGATACTGAATTGAGAGAGGTTGTGCGCACCCCGGTTGCGCAAAGCCCCTTGCTCACGCCTAGTCGGGCGAATAATTCAGTGTTGAGAGATAGCAAGACCACCCAGAACCCCACTTTCACTGACAAAACTCTCACAAGCATCGCTAGCCTCACTCAGCTGCTACCCACCGGTACCGTTCTTGCCTTCCAGGTAACACCTGCCTATACATATATACAAGTGTAACGTTCGATATTAATGACTATTTGCGCGATGATCTGATTTGAAGAAGCATGCATGAATGACAAATAACAGGCCCTGTCTCCTTCATTCACGAACCAAGGCGTGTGCTACGTGTCAAACAAGTACCTGACGGGTATCCTGCTCTACTTCTGCGTGTTGTCGTGTGTGCTCTCTGTATTCACTGACAGCCTGGTGGGCACCGACGGCAAGTCCTACTACGGTATTGCCACTTTCAAGGGATTCTTCGTCTTCAATTTCAACGGGGATGACGACGACCTGCCTGTCATATTACCAAACCTCACAAAATACCGCATCCGCTTCATTGACTACATCCACGCCATCCTCAGCACGCTCGTCTTCCTCGCGGTTTCTTTCAGTGACGTCTCGGTCCAGGAGTGCTTCTTTCCAAACCCCGGAGGCAACACCAGGGAGCTCCTTGTCAACCTGCCCCTCGGCGCGGGCTTCCTGGCCAGCATGGTCTTCCTCATCTTCCCGACCACCCGCAAAAGCATTGGCTACACCGTGCCCTCTGCCACCGATTGAAACCCTTTGGTAAATTTCTCATGTATTGCAAATGTGTGTTATGTATATGTATAGGTCTATACTCTATAGGATATGTGCACTGCTGTGGAGTTGTTTTAGGTAAATTGTATTTAAGTTTATTTATGAAAGGGGAAAAGAAAACCTATCAAATTAGATGGTAACAAAAGAATAATACTTTTTTTTGAAGTAGCAGGCAAATTGCCTACTATATTTTAAATTTAATAAATCAAAAAGGTTCAATACATGAGGCAGGAGGATTTACAAGAAGGGGATAGAAAATTAGAATATACAAGATAGACTAAGAATATACAAAAGAATAATACTTGGGCCAACCTATTTATTAAGCGGAGGGATCCATTGACAATGGATATTTTGACAATCTTGATAATGGTACTTTTAAAAAATTTATAAAAATTCATTAAAAATCTTAAAAATGAAAAAAAAGTTTACAGAAGTATTGTTTAACTTATAGATCGATTATGTTTCCGATTATATTCAATTTAAACGATATTTGATAGCTTCTTAAATGTCCGTTAAATTACAACCGTTAAAAAATGTACAAAATTTTGATAAGGCATCAAATGATGTTCAAATTGGTTGAAATTTGATACACTATCAATTTATAAGTTAAGTAATCCATCCATAAAACTTTTTTCATTTTAAAGATTTTTTATGATTTTTTACAAAATTTTAAAAATAACCATTGTCAAAATTGTCAAGATAAGCATTGTCAATGGATCCCTCATTTATTAATTTTGCTTCTAGAGTTTGTAATGTATAAAGCTTGGTTTCCCGATGACAGAATAAGGGTGTGTTCGGCAGTCACGGGATTTTGTGGGATAGGAATTGTTGGGAATGGGAATTCAAAAGTATTGAATTGGGAAATATTGATGTGGAAATGGGAATGAGAATATATAAAATAAAGTGTTCGGATGTTTGATGGGAATAGGAATGGGAATGGATAAGAAATTTGTTATTATTTTTATAAGACAACTTGATATATGATTCCAATCTGACATAGGATAGGGATTATTACAATTTTTAATTAAATATAATTGAAGTATGATAAATCTATATGTTGAACAATTCATATATATTTTTTTATTTTTAAAAATTGTTGGCTATCAAATGTATTTAAATTGCTTCATATTAAAAATATACTCAATCTATAAGTTTAGAAATTCCTGTATCTATAATTTTTTTTGAGATTCTTTAAAATTTATTTCAATTAGGCAGACATATTAATTTGGACTGAAAAATATATTTTGGTTAGTCAATAATATATGATAATAATTGCACCGTGTCAAGAATAAGTCATACAGAACACTTTAAATTCACAATGAAGTTGCACGACTCCATATTGGTCCAAAGCTTAATAAATCATTATTGGCACCTAGCACTCACTAACTTTATCAATTTATTAATAGAATGGTTGGTAATTTCGGACTATTTTTTTTTTTTATTTAGGAGCCTATCAAATAATGAAATTATCTCAAGTTAATTTTATTGTAGAGAAGGGAGAGAGCTTTGAGCCAACGCATTTGGGGAAAAAAAAATTGAGTTGGAGTTGATTTTCATTTACCCATGAAAATAGCTCTAATATGGGTGATTTGGGTGGGCAAGAGAACCGAAATGGGAAAACAAAAATGTGCACCGAACAGTTGATGGGTTGAAATTCCCAAATTGATCCAATTTCCCAAATGTTCCCAAGGGAATGTGATGGCCGAACAGGGCCTAATGGCTTCCTGTAATTTCTCTTACTTGGGGAATTCAGTAGAAGTTTGGGCCGATCCTTCTCAGTTTCCGGGTATGAATATGATGCGTAATTTGTTTAAGAACAAAATTAAAATTTAATTTCCCGCCTTACATTATTGGAAGGAACCTTGTTGGTCATGATTTAGAGACTTAGAGTAGAGTAGTATATAGCGTTCACCTTTTTTACTTATCCATCGGTTCATCATTTTTGTAATGAACAAACATCATTTTTCAGTGAACATTTATATCTTTCTAATAAATAGATATCATTTTCCAGTGAATAGATACATAACGGTTTCCAGTGAACATTTATGGTACTGTGCTACGTACATTAGTGTACGTAGTGTGTCAGAACTGTGAAAAAAAATAGATGAATGACCTACTATATAAGATGCACTTTACATGCTTCTCTTTAGAGTATAACAGATGCATAATAAGCTTCAAATATAAAGAATATTAACGACAGAGTGAGTTAGATTTTCCTCTAATTGTAAAACGGAATTATGGAAACCGATTGGACGGGACGGTAAGTAGCTGAATGCTAATTATGCAATACATATTAACCAAGCAAGTGATAACGTCATAACAAATTTTATTTGTTCAATTTTTAAAATGCATGATGTTAGAGTAATACCTAGCGTCCACATAAAAACCGTCCATAGATTACATTCAGAATGTATTTGTTACATTTTGGAACGAATCTGTTACATCATATACACATCTATGAACGGTTTTTCAATGGAGGCAAGATGTTTATGTTACCAGGGGCAGAACCAAGGGCAGTGCCAGGCCGTGCCCGGGCACTGCCTTGATCCCAAAAAATTTTCTGACCCCTATACATTCATACAGTGCTATGTTAATGGTATGTTATTTAATAGAAAGTATCACTTAATTATAATGGTTGTATATGTACCTATTATATATTGAGAAAATCTTCTTGTCCCTTACTTTTGTCTCCCTTAAATGTCTTCCACCAAGATTCCATTAAAATTCTAGTTCAAAACTCAGATTCTCACTAAGTACACATTTATTTTGACTCTAAAAGTCAGGTCCACCACTTAATAGTCAAATTTGTTAGATCATAGTGTTATCGTAAATAACTGTCTGCGCTAATCTAGTGTTAATACCTATCCGTCGGGGTGTTCATACCTCCCACGATGAGGTGTTTATAGTCGACATAATTGGTGTTCATACCTAGGTATCGAAAATTCTGCATGGGCCGTCCAAGATTCCACGAGATTTCATGTTATGGTGAATAAACTGTCCGCCCTAATTTGAGTATTCATACAATGTATTGTCTGGTGTTCATATCTATTATATTGGGGTCTTCATACCTTATGTACAAGAGGGTGTACTGATCGGAGACATTTAAGGGGGATTTTTCTTGGGGGACAGTTAGCATTCCCTTATATATTAAAGAGGAGGGATCATTAACAATTCCTATATTGACAATCTTGATAATTTGATATTTAAAAAAATTGTAAAAAATCATATAAATTCTCAAAAATAGAAAAAAAGTTTACGGAAGTATTTCTTAACTTATAGATTGATTATGTTTCCGATTATATTTAATTTAAGTTATATTTGATAGCTCTTCAAAGATCCGTTAAATTACAACCGTTAAAATATACACAAAATTTTTGATAAGCCATCAAACAATATTCAAATTGATCAAAATTTGAAACACTATTAATCTACGAGTTAAGTAATGCATTCATAAATCTTTTTTCATTTTTAAGATTTTTTTATGAATTTTTACAAATTTTTTAAATGTTCCATTGTTAAAATTGTCAAAATAAGCATTGTCAATGAATCCCTCCTCATTATTAAATTGTTTCTTAAATTTCCCCTATGTAGGTTGTTTTGATGTTTTTTTTGCTCCAAGACATTGGAGAGGACTCATCGATTACTTATTTTGTTGTTTAAATATATAATTGGCTTTTAATGTTATATTTTTTATTTTTTGGGAATGCTTAATTTATTAATTGAATGTGCATATTTTGGAAATTTGGATATTATGACAATTATAGAATTTTTCTTTATTATTTGATCTTTATACTTAATTGATTTGATATTCTAGAAAAATATATAGAGACTAAGACATTAAGCTTCTCAGCATCCCTTCAAATCATTCCAGGTCCCGCCACTATATGTTACGTAATGCGGTAAGGGCTACCATTATGTTACTAGTGATCCATCTCCTTTTATTATCATCGTAGGATCAATGTTCACTACTTCACTTTGCTATATATCACACATGTCAAAATACTGGTAAATTTGTTGTACTGATTGCAAAAGTACTGGCGGATTAGTATACTCGATACATTTGCTCAAAACCAAAGAAAATAAATACTTGACCCAATTTAGCATTCTTTTGCTATGTTTATTTGTATTCCCTTATAAATGCACATAAAGAAATGGCAGAAAATATTAAACAAGACACAATACCGAGACAAAAACCGGTACCTCAGATGTTTACGGATGTGCAGGAAGGACCAACACGAGCTTGCTTTGAATTAAGTGATATTGTATGTTTAAAAATTCAGTATTAGCAAGGAAAAAAAGAAAAGAGAAACGTTTTGGTACGAATTACCAACAAAGGATTGCGATGTCGCCAGACCAAATTACGATACAAATCAAGCATTTAAACATCCACTTGAACCACCCAAATGTTTATCAGAGTACAGTTGGTATGCCAGCACCAGCCAGCTACAAGCATCATATTGATCGTGTTTAATGTTTGAAAAGGAAATCTCTCTAACTAGATGATCCCATATGCACACTACATTAGGTATTTTATCTACATAATAAAAAGCATTACAGTTGCCATGCTTTTTGTTTGGTATAATTTTCCTATATGATTAAGAAAAGGACACTACATGATCTCGACAGAGGATTCCGCTTCTGCTGACAGCGGGCTCGTCCTGCTTGTGAGAGCTGGCCTCATGGTCACAAGTGTTGACTCGTTCGCTCCAGCCAGAAGAGCAGCCCTGCCAGCCTCCAAGAATCTCGCCACAGCATCCTCAGCATAGCGGTTTGCCTCGCCGACTGTCATGCTCCTTCCGATGTCAGGATATGTGTTGAGGACATGGTCCCCTATCAGCTGGGAAGCCAGCTGTATCAGCTCCACTTGAAATTCTGATAGAGAAACATCCTCTTTTGGTCCATGCGGCCTCAGTGACTTTGTCACTTCTGGCAGCTTTTCTGCATTTGTCAAAACCCCTTTAGGTTAGATTCAGCACCATGATGGGAAGAAGTTCAACACAGACAAATATCCCACTGCTATGCTAAAAGCAGCTCCCTTGTTACCATCACAAAAATAATCTGAATATACATAAAAATATCAATTATGCAATCAAACTCGCAGTATCTATGCTCCTTTGGGTACTCAAGCCAAGTCTAATCCGATCTTGCAACGATTTCACATAGGAGCACTATAGGGCAACCCCTTTTTAGTTTAAACTAACCCCTAATAGTAATAAATAACATAAAACAAAAACAATAATACTTATTAATAATAATCAAAACAAACAAGTCTGCTATTCACCCATTTGACCTGACTCACAAGCATCATTTTAACTAGCTACCAGAGACGGAGAACTCGGTAACAGAGGATTACAGCATCTCAAGGTTTCATAAATACAGAAACTGAAAGGGACAATACACAATCATGATCAACTGCCAGTAAAAAAGCGTACGAGATTAAGCAGGCACTAATTTAAAAATTTGCATTTGAATTTATTGGTTTCATGAAGTCGAGTGCATAATCAAGTTTAGGTCGGTTTTTGATCAACTTGCATGCAAATGAGCCCATCTAAACGTACCTTCCGAGAACAGAAATCCAATTTGGTTGATATCATAACATCAGCTGCATTTCTTGTACAATATTTAAGAGATGCAAAAGAAAAATGCTCAGCTTACCAGGGCAATCAGTACGCGGAGTGCTGCGCATGGAGAACAATCCCTCAAAGGAGCCAGCCCATGCATCTCTCTTTGTGAGGAAATTGGAGTTCAGATTGAACAGCCGCTTCACCGTTGAAGGAATGGATGAGTGCTCATATTGGGAAGTAGGGGTTGGTCCGTTAGGCTTATGGACCACTGTGCACAAACACACAAAATAACAAGGTTACTAGTTATGTTCGCCAACAGTAACACGAAAAGATGAGTTAAATTGATGATGGGCATACATACCAATTCCCTTTTCAATCCAGGGTGAGACAAGAATTGTGGGCACACGGACACCGAGCCGATCAAACTTGAAGTAGAAGGGGTCGGGACCGATGATGCCATCAGGATTGGGGACTCCGGAGACGGGGGTGGGGACATGGTCATAGAAGCCACCGTGCTCATCGTAAGTGATGAGAAGAGCGGTCTCGTTCCACTGGGGGCTGGCACGGACAGCCTCGTAGATCTCCTTGATGAACTGCTGGCCCCTGGCGACGTCGTGCGAGGGGTGGTCATCGTTGGCAGGGAGTAGCTCGCAGTCAAAGTAGCGCTGCTCGATAACCGCATAGTTGGGCAGGCGGCCAAGCTTGGCGTGGAGCTTGAACGTGAGGGCGTAGTTGTGGAACTTAGTGATGTGCTTGAGCTTGCGGAGGGTCTTGAAAAAGAGCACGGCGGGTATGTTCTGGTAATAGATACCGAAACTGAGCCCGTTCTCATCAAGTGAGTCAAAAATGGTCTTCTGGGGGAAACCGTTAATGAGGTCCTTGCGCACGTTGGAGGACAGCCCGTGGGACGTGGCGGAGTGCACGTAGAGCCGGTTGGGCTGCGTGGAGGTGGGCACGGAAGCAAACCACCTGCCACATTGGGATGCCAATTGCATATGTAATATCAGTCACATGCCTTAAATTAAGGCTAATTCTGCTATGGATCGGATGAAATATGGGCAGTTCATTTTTCAGAATCAGATGGTCACGATATGTCTTTTAATACAATTAAAAAGAAATATATCATAAGAACCACATGGAATAACTCTAAATTAAACTTAAAATTAAAAGATAAGGAAAGAAGGAAAGAAGGGATTGAAAAGGAGACCTGTCGAAGACGGCGAACTCATTGGCGAGGGAGGTGTAGACGGGGACGGCATCGGGGGGGAAGCCGCTCATGACGTTGCGGGCCATGCCGAGGCCTTCAGAATTGGCCTGCTGGACGAAGCCGGACATGGGGGCAGGGTCGGCGGAGGTGTCGGCGGAGCCAAAGATCTGCTCGCGGATGGCCTGGAAGGAGTGGCCGGGGTCGGAGTCAACAAAGACGGCGTCCTGGGAGACGCGGACCTCGGGGGAGGAAGGATCGGACGCATTGACGCGGTTGGACTCGGCGCCCGTGAGGCCGTCGATGTCGGGGCGGGAACTGCGCAGCCAGCCCAGGATGTGGTCGAAGGACCGGTTCTCCATCACCACCACCACCACCGTCTTGATCGGCCCGTGGATCTCGTGCTGCTTCTTCTTCTTCAGCGTCCCCGCCGTCCCCGCCGCCGCCGCAGCGACTTCCAGCCACTGCACCGACATGATTAGGTACACCACCGCCGCCCATGCCGCCCACCCGATTCTCAGCTTCTTCCCCCGCCCTTCCATCTTCATGTTTTTTTCTGCCTCTCTTTCTTTCTTTTTCCCTTCTCTAGGATTCGTCCCAGCAGACGACGAAAGTAAAGTACCAAAACCAACCAACTAAAATAATTGAATTGAAAAGGCATGAGTGCTCATCCTCTGTAGCGCTACATTGTATAGCGCAGGCTGTGAATCGTTGGATCATGTCGAGATTCGAGCTGGCACAGATATCGAGATGATCTAACGGTTCACATCCTGCGCTACACAATGCCGCGTTACAGAGGATATGAAGTCTATGCGAAACCCAACAACTGGACTCGTTCTTAGGTTTTAAGTAAGTTTTAACCAACTAATTTGGATGCGGTGTACAGCGCTACCGCTCCGCCGGGTCTACGCGACGCGAGACGGCGAGAGAGATGGTTTCGTATCCTCCGCAGTGCTGCAAATTGCAGTTGATCACCTGGGCCGTTGGATTGTTTTGAGATCCGAGTCCGCACGGATCGCGAGATGAACCAACGGTCCACGTGATTAATTGCAACTTACAGTACTGCAGGAGAGATGGGGTGTGAATTCTGAATTCTTCTCCTCCTACTTTGAATAGTGACTAGTCACCGAATCAGTTGGGACTTGTGGCGGACGGATTACGGATTGCTGTTTTTACAGCAACCACAACTAGCAGCAGAATATCTTCCCAAGCCAATTAGCATATTCTTGTTATACACGTATTAGAATAATTAGTAATTAATTAGTTATTAGAGAATTACTAGTAATTAATTTTGTTATTAGAAATTATTAATTATATGCATTAAAGAATGCAGAAGGTGCAGTTCAAATTGTTCAACTGGTTACGTGTAGAAACAAAATATTGACTTCTACCTTTCCTGTTGAGAGTCATTTATGTTATAAAATAAAGATAAAACAATGATATGGGAGAGATATAATCTTATTTCTTATTATCTCTATGTAAGAGCGTGTCATACAACAAGTTACAAAGCCTCTATTTATAGGCTTGAGAATGTAGATGAAAAGCCATACAATCAACAATGAAATTAATACATAAGAAGGTGGAGATTAATGTATGAGAAAGTGGAGGGAGTGGAGAAGGTAAAAAGTCTACAATTATATTTCATAACACTCCCCCTTAGACATTTTACCTTATATATACACTATTAATATTGTACTACAGGACAACATTAATTAGTTAGATACTTCAGGACCAAACTGAATAAACTGATACTTCTGGATCAGTTGTGCTGCCTCATTAAAACCTTACTAAGAAAACCCAGTGGGACAAAACTTAGTGAAGGAAAAAGAGTACAGCGTGTATAATACTCCCCCTCATTTTAATATAAATCTTTTAAATGACGGAGACCAATCTTCCGTGTAGGTTGTTCAAAAACTTTGTCTCGGCAATGATTTGATGAGTTTGTTGTCAACGTCGGTTTTGTTGATCGCCATAAAATTGCAGTATCACCGTATGTAAATACATATCCGGATTGTGACCGAGCTTTATGTGGATCTAGTAAATATCATGCATCAACCCATATCACATATCCCGCAAAGGTAACGAAATATTTGCTTTATCCGTCCCAATGTATATCTTGCTAACACATTTACAGAAAAATACCGGGTCTCATATTATTAGCAAGATACATCAAAGCTCTAATAGCACTTAAATATGTTCCTTCTGGACCAATAACTGTTTTCATTTTCTTCTCGGGGACGATATGGATCCTTTCCTTTTTTTTATTATCAAGTGATCGGACAATCATTGGTATACTTAAATGATGAGCTTTGTCCATATTAAAACGTTTTAACATCTTCTAGATGTAGTTTAACTGATGAACAAAAATACCATCATGCATATGCTCGATCTGCCGACCGAGACATAACTTTCTTACACCAATATCTTTCATTTCAAATTCTTTCTTTAACAAATTTGCAACATTTTCAATCTCTTCAGGAGACTCAATGATATTCAAATCATCAACATATACTGCACTACTATTGATCTTTTAACAAAAAGACATGGACTAATTACATCATATTTATATCCTTCTTTTAGTGGTCGAGCTTGTGTAATTAAATATTAAAATAGCTAACTCAAGAAAACAAATTCCAAGTAGATTCCTACATATTGTTAAAACGTCAAAAGCTAATTATTACCATGACAATAAAATACTCTAAATATTTGAATTAAAGAAAAAGAAGTCGAATGATTCACAATATATCAGTATATCGCAACTAATTATATTACATAATCATACCAAATAAGATATTCCTTAAGACGGTTATACCATATTCAACTAGATTGTTTTGGTCCATATAAAGATCTTTGCAACTTTATAGAATACATATGTCGAGGTTTTGATTTCAATGCTTCAGGCATTTTCAATCCTTCAGGGACATTCAGATATATATCATTATCAAGTGATCCATACGTATATGATGTAACCACATCCATGAGATGCATGTGAAGATTTTCAGTGATTGTGAGACTAATTAAAAATCTAAGAGTTATTGCATCCACTACAGGTGAATACGTTTCTTCATAATCAACTCCCGGTATTCGCGTGAAACAAGCCTTGCTTTATATCTCACAATCTCATTTTTCTCATTTCTTTTTATTGCAAATACTCATTTGTAACTTATAGAGTTAACATCTTTGGGAGTTCGGACTACAGGTCCAAAAACATTGCGCTTGTCAAGCAAGAGTCTAATTCAGCCTCAAGGCATATTTCCATTTTGGCCAATCATTTATGTGCATACACTCTTCAGGAGTTTTAGGCACATAATCTTCCTCATTTAGGACACCAATTGCTATAACATATGCAAAAATTTCATCAACACGTGTTTCATTTCGGTTCCAAACTATATTATTATGTACATAATTCATTGAGATCTCATAATCATTAGGTACCTGAGTTTCTTCTGGAACTTCATCAACCTCTTATGGGGTTTTATTTACCTCTTATGGGGTTCTACTAATCTCTTCTGGGATTTATTAACCTCTTCAGGGGTTTTACCAATCTCTTCTGGGATTTTATTAACCTCTTCAGGGGTTTTATCAGTAACCTCTTTTGGGCTACACCAACTGCTTTCTTCTGCTCCTCATTTTTCAGTGGAGTAATGTCTTTGGAACCGATTTGTCTTCCACATTTTCATTGTACAGTAACCTCTGCCGGGATTACATCAATTCGAGCAGGTACATTTAAAGCTGACACATAGGTTTAAGTAACTCCTTTTGTATTTGTAAATGCATCTAGCAATTCATTTGTTATTCTTTGTAAATGTATAATCTTTTGAACTTCTAGTTCACATTGACCACTTCGGGGATCGAGATAAGATATTAGTAATGCATTCTATGTTACTTCTTATTTTTCCAGTATTTTCTTTTCTCCCCCTAAGATTGAGAATATTGATTCATCAAACTGACAGTCAGCAAAACGTGCTGTAAAAACATCTCCAATTAATGGTTCTAAATACTTAATAATTGATGGAGAGTTGAAACCAATATAAATTCTCAATTTTCTTTGTGGTCCCATTTTTGTGCATTGTGGAGGAGAAATTGGAACATACACAGCACAACCAAAAATTTAAGATGGGACAAGTTTGGTTCTCTTCCAGAGACCAATTGTAAGAGAGAAAATTTATGATATGCAGTTGGTTTTAATCTTAAAGTGCAACAACATATAAAATGGCATGTCCCCATGCAAAAAATTGTAGGTTACATTTCATAAGTAATAATTTAGTAATCATTTGCAATCTTTTAATTAATAATTCAACTAAACTATTTTGTGTATGGACATGAGCTACCGAATGGTCTATCTCAATCCCTATTGACATGCAATAATCATTAAATAATTATCAATTCTCCAAGAGAGCATGTTGCACATGATAAATTTTTTGTAAATAGGATCTTCAGGTCCTTTAGGGGATGCTCATTTGCACTTTCAATTATTCTCCTCATTATAGTTCTATCTAGATTATCCAATCTATCATGCCACATAGTGAACATCTATGTGTTAGGTAACTTCTGGTTACTGACCATATTTGACTCTATTGGGTTTATATAAGTGTAATATAATCCAGACAATAAAGCTTCAAGCTTTTCCAATATGATCTTCCGGCCATATTTATTGAATGCAATTTGAAGATACTTTTTATTATTTTCAATCATGGTTTCAAGATAATAAGCATTGGTCGAATATCTTTAAACTCAGTAAATTACTTCCGGATTTACTAGAATAATGCATCATTTATAAGTAATTTTGTTCATTCAGGTAACAAAATACAAGCTCGTCCGGAGCACTCAATTAAATTACTAATACCAGAAATTGTATTAACATGTGTTCCGTTCCATTGTCTACAAGACATTTACCTTTTCTTGACACACAAAAAATGTATAAGAAAAATTATTGAAAACTAATTTGATTTCATCACAAATATTAACTCACAATCAGTTAATTAACAAAAAAATAATAAATAAATTTATTACAAAACATAAAAGAGAAAAAAAATTTACTTCTTAATCTTATTTATTTCTTCATTAACATTTTCAAGTAAATCAGAAACATCTAAGTGTGTGTCTAAAATCAAATCATTTGGATATTTTTCAACAAAATTTGTTTCAACTTTTTTATACTTTTTCTTGATGGATGCTTAATGTCACATCTATAGCAAATATTATCATATTTCTTAGAAGACAAGTTCTTTTCTTTTCTTTTATATCTCCCAACATTATTATTGCGATGATGTCCGCGACCTCTTCTGGGGTCGTGACTATGTCTTCGTCCATATTCTTCTCTACGTAATGCCATATTCGCTTTAGGGAATATACTGAGATTATTAGCTCATGATTGATGATTTCTTATCATAAGGCCATTATTTTGTTCCACAACAAGAAGACATGGTGATAATTCTAAATGCATTTAAAAATAACGCTCTCGATATTGCTACTTCAGGAGCAAATTCAAGGCATGAAATGGGAGATAATACTTGTCCAATATATTAAGAGCATTGAACTCAAGTTTAGTAAACTTTGCCATAACAAGTACAAAAAAAAAAAATGCTAATACAATTAAGTATGCGTTTTTTTTTCAATAAAATAAATAAATAAAAGCTTTCAAAAAATAAATCTAAACAATCTTAATAACTTCAAGTTATTAAGCAAATAAGTATTAGAAAAACTTTATTTATTTATTTAATAACTTCGGGTTATCAAATATTGTACTAACATCTATTTGCATATAATAACTTCGGATTATTATATTTCATGATAAAGTATTAGAGGCGCTTTATTTATTTATTTGATAACTTCGGGTATCAAATATTATACAAATATCTATTTGCATATATATAATAACTTCTGGTTATTATGTTTCATGATAATAAATATTTTGATTAAGAACTTCAGGTTCTTTGTATGTGGAAACATTTTGTTTCATAGAAGAACTTCAGGTTCTTGTATGTTACGAACTTGGAACATTTTATTTCATATAAGAACTTCAGGTTCTTGTATGTTACGAACTTCAGATTCTTGTATGTTACGAAATATATAAAAAAAAAAAACTAATGAAAAATATTTTTAATAACTTGAGATTATTAAATATTAGAGACATTTTATTAAATTATGTGATAACTTCCGGTTATCAAAAACACTACTAACTTCTGACTATTTTAGTAACATGAGAACTTTTGATAAAGAACTTCAGGTTCTTTTACGTGATACTTATAATTTAGTAGAACTTCTGGTTCTCGTATATTATGAACTTCGGGTTCTTAAAAAAAGTTTAACGATAGTATGTACAAAAGCTTCTGGCCATTATCTTGTACTTCTTCATTCTCTTCAGGGAATGAAAATATTACACTCATTCAATATAAAGCAAAAGAAATCAAAGCAATAGAAATATCTACAAATAGTAGTATTAATAAAATTAATAAACAAATAAGCCGTTCTCTTCAGGGAATGGAATACCTTTTGATCTACATAATTATTTTATCATTCTCTTCAGGGAATGAAAATATAATTCAAAAAAAAAAAATCATCCAAGAAATAAATATTAGCAAAAGTAATCCAAATAATACCTTCTTCTTGCAATTTGAGTGCAACATGATTATGCTTCTACTATAGATAATTCCGTCGCAATTTGATTAGAACAAACTCTTACTTCAATTGAAAAATTACGACCTCGTCTCAACTCGACTAAAGCAAACTCGTGCTGATAACGTGTTATAAAATAAAGATAAAACAATGATATGGGAGAGATATAATCTTATTTCTTATTATCTCTATGTAAGAGCGTGTCATACAACAAGTTACAAAGCCTCTATTTATAGGCTTGAGAATGTAGATGAAAAGCCATACAATCAACAATGAAATTAATACATAAGAAGGTGGAGATTAATGTATGAGAAAGTGGAGGGAGTGGAGAAGGTAAAAAGTCTACAATTATATTTCATAACAATTTAATTTTTTTTTTTTTTGAATTATTGAATAATTTCTTTCCTCACTTCTAGATTGCTTTAATAAAAGAAGCCAGATCCATACATGAAAAAGAAAAGAAAAGAAAACCATTTTCTCCACAACATGACCAGTGACTGATGTCTCATTGTCTGATGAAGTGATAAACAAGGTGGAACCGGGTCTGGATTCACATTGGACCAGATTGAGCTTGCTTGGCTTGATGCATATAACTTATAAGGCTTCATTGATGAGTTAAAGTGGGTCCGAAAATTTGCAAGCGTATAGATTTAATACTTTTTGATGATTTACCAACAACCAACACTGAAATAACATGACATCATAAACATATAAAAAAAAGCAAATTTAAAATATGTCTAACCTTTTCCTTTAAATTCATTTTAGAGATTGGTTTTATTTTTACCAAAATCATTACAACAGTTGTATGGCTAAAGTCTTATCAATTGGACCCACCTATTATTTATCTCGATATTTTCTAAAAGGAAAAATTGTTCACGTATTCATTTTAATTTTATGTACAAAATAAATTAATCATTCTTATGTCTTTTTTTTTTAATTATTTAACATAAAGTTCAATCGCAATTTTGTAGTTTCTTTCCTTTTTTTTTTGACAAAAGAAGTGAGAAAATAAAAAAAATAAACGAAAATACGTGCAGAAATATTGTTACGAAGTTGCTATTAAAAATTAAGAAAAGGAAAAGAAAAAAAAAAAAAACTATGCAAATCAAACTGAACGAGATATTATTTGCGGAAGCCAACCAATGAAGAATAGTCCTTGTCTCCTTGACAATCACTTGCAGAGGCAGGCACCATTGGACGCAAATTCAAGATATGTTTGTTTGTTGTTAATGTTATACTTGTTACACCAAATTTTTTAATGTCTTTTCAAGAAAATGACAAACACAGATTGTCTGTAAAAATGGTTGGCTTGTTTGTTGCGATGAATTGGAAGAAGAACTGAACTCGTCAGTAGTCTGCGTCTATTCTAAATTTGTAATTATAATTACAAATAATAAAGTTTTTTTTTATGTATTTATGATTTTATTATGTGCAGCAGATTTTTGATTGGAACAGTAGATTACGTGTAGAAATCGAATATTGACTTTTTACCTGTTCTGCTTTCCTTTGGTTTTTGGTCCATTCCTTTATTCTCTCAAGCTTGTATAGTCGTGTTCATGGCCAGAGCCACAAATACTTGATCCATACATACCTTTTATCTTATCACATCACATTAATTATGGGAACTGATACATATGATTTATCAAAACTAAAATCGATACCAATTACCAAATGTTATTAATCATATCAACAGAGTCGATATTCAAATTATTAATTTCGATAGTTTATTTATTCAATATGATTAATAACACATCGTTTATCAATTTTGATCTCTATAACATTTTTCTTAATTTATTAACACCGCTTCCGTCCATAAGTTATAACGAATCGGAATCCATTCAACTCCAATTTTTTTTGGAGAAGTTTAGATAGGAGTATGGTTATAAAAATATTGTTTCTGTATTCGATTTTGATCCAAATATAAACCGAGATTATGATGGGCATGATATAGTCAATTTAATTATCCGACCAGAACTATACCTCATGATATATCCGTATAAAAACCGTTATAAATACTGATTATATTATTTTGTGATTTAGTGATGTAAAAATAGTGAAAGGCATATTGATAGTTAACTAACTTCATCCCTTTATAATTGTTAACTGCAAATGTAGAATCTACATTTATAACATAAGATGTCATAATATAATAGTACATTTTGTCATTTTAGAGTTAACAAACTAAATTTTAGTAATTAACCTTTTTCTTTCGTTACATATTTTTTTTCTTTTACATAATACTCTACAGCAAGTCTCGAGGCGTGACCAACGCCTCTCCACAGAAAATCGTAAGGGTGATGTACTCCTCTCCCACTAACAACAAATCTAAAAAGCATAGATAAAAGCTTCATAACTAGTAACAAATCCAAAAAAAGTACATCACCCTTCGCAATTTTCTATAAAGACGCGTTGGTCACGCCTCGAGCCTTTGAGGACGCTTCTCTACTACTAGGTTCGAGGCGTGCCCGGCGTCAAGGCACGCCTCACTACAACTGAATTTGTAAGAAGTATATCTCAAAATCTATATATCATTTAACTAAATATTTAATTTAGGATATTATTCTGCTCAATAAAATTTCGGTTGCTGGACGCTCACAAGTCACAAGATGACAAATAGCAATATTTATTTCATATTTACCGCTGGTGAGAAAATCTGATGGGCCGGATAATCGCTTGGGCCAATTGGACCTTTGGGCCCTCCAAGTCTCCAACACGATCTCTCCGTCGCAGGCTCGCACTTGTATCTTTATTCAAATCTCAGCTCAACTGGCACTGGCAAACTAAACTGGTACAGCGGTAGTAGTAGTCTCATCAGTCATCAGTCATCAGTCATCACTCATCAGTGAGTTCAAGTAGTCAACTGTGCAATACGGATATGGTTATAGTAACTAACAGCGGTTACAGCTTGCTCCTGCCTCTCCCCTTGCTACCTCGCTCCGCCTCCGCCCCCGCCCCGCTGCAATCCAGATGCCGATGCCGATGTCTAACCGAAGACAACAACACCACCTCCGTTGCTGCTGCTGCGTCTGCTAACGAGCCTGCACTTGCGCTTCCGGGGCGGGAGCGGAGGCGGCTGCGGCAGCAGCGGAGGGAGGCGAGCACGGACGATCCGCTCGTCTCCAACTGGAAGGAGCAGGTGGAGGACCGCCTGCTCCTCCTCGAGAAAGCCAAGAGGAAGACCAGGACGCAGAAGTTCAGCATCAGCAGCCTCGCTGACCTCGGCCCGCAGTGGTGGCCTCTCCAGGTCTCCTTCCGCACACGCGCCGCTCAGACCGCGGCGACCCTCGCGCAAACTCTGTCCGTGACTTTTCCCGACCTACAGTTCAAGCTCTACAACCCGGCTGTCCGGGAGAGGACCGTCTTGCATGACGGGTTCGTCCGCGTCAAGCACCGGCCCCTTGTCCCCGGAACGATCTACCTCCATTGCGTCATGGACCGTCACGTCCATCACATTGTCGAAACGTTGCAAGGCGTCGCCGGTTTCGTGGGATCTCAAGTCCCCATTAGGTATATTAGCTACATTTTGTTACCACAATGGATGCACAATATAGCATTATATATCATAGATGATCATATATAAGTATGTGGTATAACTATTGTGAAAACGTTTGTATTTCGCTCCGAAATGCTAATGGTCCAAATTATATTTTGTCACGCCTGAAATTGTGATTTATGGTTCCATTTAAATTTATCATATGAAAATATTAGGGGATACAAAATTTTTCTATTTTTAGATTTTTTAAGTATTTATTTCGGATTTTTTAAAATCCATGTACAAACAAGCACTATTTTATTAATATTTTAGAGTCATTTTTAAAATCCATGTACAAACAAGGTTTCAATTTACTTGCAAACTTGCAGGGACGAGCAATTTTTTACCAAGCCGAAGCACATAAGCGAGGAGGACATAGAAGCAATTATGCAACAAGAGAAGCAGGAGCAAGAAGCTGCGGATAAGGCATTTCAAGAGAAGCAGCTGGCAACCAAAAGACCTCCCCGGAGTAAGAAGACAAATTATGCTTATCTTTTACCCGGTGTCAGTATTCGTGTTCTCTCCGGCCCCTTTGCGGACTACACGGGCTGCCTCAAGCAACTAAACGTTAAGAAGAAGAAGGTTTCTCCCCTTTTCCTCACAATTTCTGCACTCAACCATGCATCTCATTTACATGTATTCACTGGTCTTCAATTGCAGACAGTTGGAATTCATTTAAGGACTTCAATTTTCACAGAAAAAAGAAATATTTTTCCTGCATTGTTCTGGTAAACGTAAAATAGTGAACCGAAACAAATTATAGTCACCAATTCATTGTTTGATATGTACATAAAGAGTTGAAGACATGTTGGCGTGGACTTCATTTGTAGTATTTACTATATGAATTTCTGATTGATCAGGAAACATGTTACTGAAAATAAAGACCCATTAATGGAATGTGCATACTTCACACTATTCACTGTATTATATATTAATTGATTGATTATCCTCACTTCCTCAGGCGACAGTGGACATCTTACTGTTTGGAAAGGAGAGTTCCGTGGATCTGAATTTTGATCAGATTGAGGCTGTTACTGCATAATTAATTCACACTCAATGAAGTAAAGTGATACCAGAACGGAGCAGCGCTGTCACTCCTATTTATTTCGGTTGTAGCATAACTGCCAATGGTTCATTCCCAAAGATCTTACAGTGTATTTCAATCTGTATTTATTTATTGGAAGGCTGCATAAGTACATTATGCAAAATCAATCAGCCAAGAGGTATGCGGCATTTGCTACCTATAATTAGTTTAGAGAAGGGGGGGATCCAGTTCTTGGAGAGGAATTGTAAAGAAATTGCAGTGGTTTGAGCAGTAGCCTGAATGTGCAAGGCATGAAAAATGAGCACAATTTTGTAATATGCGTGATCTTTACTAGTGATCTTAATACTGGGATAATATCTATTGTCATGGTTCCTTCTTCTGATTTTGGAAGAGATGGTATTTAAGGCACACTGACACTAGATGACCATTCTGACTTCATGCCATACTGTTTTGTGATGGGGCTTCATCCCTTTTCTGATTTAGAGCAAGTCTTTTTAGCACTGAGTGAGCAGCATGTACAATTTCCAGACCTACTAAAAACGGCAGTACCAGTGTCAGTACCGTTAGCAGTACTCTTTTCAGTATCTGTTTATATCTTAAATGGGTAATCAGGCTGATTAGTGATTACTCATCAAAATGTTTCCTACGAGGCTATAACACACGTTCTGCCTTGCTCCGTGATTAAGTTCAAATTTTATGTATCTTTGGAATGGATTTATCTTTTAATTGCAAAAGAAAAGATACACAATAGATATACTTGCATCGTATTTTGTGGACATTTTTTATCAGAATTTGAGATTAAAAGTTAAATTTCTCTAAATATCCCATTCGACTATCATTTAAGAAGCTGTGTTTACGAATGAAGTGGATCGGGAATTTGAATTTTTTTTTTCCCGTTTTGCAAGTTGCCAGGCAAATTCTACAATGCCCGATTTTAGAATTTTCTGAATCTTTACTTTACAAACCATTAAATTTGTGTAGTACATTTAGCTTGGTAACACATCTCACTTCAGAGTTCAGGCATTGAAATCAGTAAATCAATAATATTACCCGATTAAATTAGTGAAATCAATAAAGGACGTTACTTCTATGCTCATAATTTTATCGGTTACAGATAAATCTCATAATATATAATATTTATTTATAATTGTCAGATCAAACCAAAATATAAAAATATTTTGGTGGGAGTATCGGAGTAAAATTCATCGATAAATTAGCACAACCAGGTTTGCAAATATAATATTTAGAGGGTCTTGTAAGTAAGTATCCAAGCTTTTCCTTCGGTTTATAATTGGGAGCGAAAACGAGTCGGATTCATTCATTCAATTCAATCACATTCACCGTCACCGACGCCGGTCCTTCCATAATTCCGGTCGAAAGCACGAGCATAATTGAATCGAGAGATCGCGAACTGAGCTGGGAAGGAAGATGGGATCGCCGTCGGGTGCAGGCATGGGGATCGGGGGCAATGGGGCGGCGGCCGTGGGGGGCAGGAGCAGCAACATATTCTGGCACGAGTGCCCCGTGGGGAGGTCCGACCGCCAGCGCCTGCTCCGCCAGAAGGGTTGCGTCGTCTGGATCACCGGCCTCAGCGGCTCAGGCATTCCTTCCTTCCTTATCCTCTTCTCTATTCTCCCTTCCTTTCTTCCAATTAATGAATGTATTGTATGTTCTATGTGTTGATTGCAGGGAAGAGCACGCTGGCCTGTACGCTCGGCCGTGAGCTCCACTCTCGCGGCAAGCTCGCCTATGTGCTCGACGGCGATAACCTCCGCCATGGCCTCAACAAGGACCTCGGCTTCTCTGCCCATGACCGCACTGAAAACATTCGCCGTGTTGGTATATTATATATAGATGCCCTCCCTTTCCTTTACCGGGAATTGTTATCCATCACATTGTTATAATTTTCATATATCATAGTCATATCATATATTAATAATATTATTACAAATTGTTATTAAATATTTTAATATTGAAAATTATACATCAGGTGAGGTGGCGAAGCTGTTTTCAGATGCAGGCCTCATATGCATTGCCAGCCTCATCTCCCCTTATAGGACGGATCGCGACTCCTGCCGTGCGATGTTACCTGATGGCACCTTTATCGAAGTCTTTCCCTCTCTTACCTTTCATTTTCAATTTATTTAATTCATATGTTCTTCATTTGATTCCTGTCTTCATTTACACAACCATATGTAATTGTATATACGGGCTTCGTATTTGTTATATCATTCGATATGTATGCCAGGTTTTCTTGAATATGCCATTGGAGGTGTGTGAGTTACGGGACCCAAAGGGCCTTTACAAGCTTGCCCGTGCTGGCAAAATCAAAGGTCTCACTTGCTTCACATCTTTGTATCTTTTGCCCCACAACATTTTTTCTTTTGGCAAACTATGTATATGTCTATAGGCTACAGCTCTGTAACCCCTGCTGCTGTGAAAATACCGTGTCTTCCCTTTGTATGTTGTTAGCAATATCTGGGGTGAATCTTTCTGTTCATGACAAAAAACTTGCAAAGTCCCTTAGTATGTATTGGGAATATCTGGTTCATTTTCAACTTGCATTACATGTAGTTAGGTCAGATGATATAATCACTAATCAGAGTACTTACACTGATTTATTGCAGGGTTTACTGGAATAGACGATCCTTATGAGCCGCCTTTGAATTGTGAGGTACATACTTGATTACCTGCTTTGCTCTAGTTTTGTTTATTGCTAATAATATGTTCTTACATCAAGATCTGTGTGTCACTTTATTGGTGAAATTCTATAACAAAATCTTGTAGCAAAGTTTCTGTTCAGAATCAGATATTTTATAATTTAGGATGAAAGATAGTTACCAGCTAGAACTGGTATTCGATTCCTAGAACTTCAGGAGAGTCATTGAATGTGGTTTTCATTTACTTGTTCAGATAGAGATAAAACAGGAAGAAGGTGCATGCCCCTCACCGTCAGCCATGGCCGGACAAGTTGTCACTTATTTAGAGGAGAAGGGCTTCCTCGAGGACTAAAAGAAAAGTAGTGACCCTCCTTTGACTCTTTATCACATTCTTCTTCCTCTATGGATTCAGTTGTGAGCCACCACCGTCGCCGTAACCATCACTTGCTGATATCTGATGTGACGTCTTCTTACCTTCCAGCTGATGTAAATTCACTGCAGTTTAAGTAGAGTAAAGAGCCATCTCCAGAATCTGACACCTTTTGTTGTTAATTCTTTAATTTTACATTTTCAATGATCATGTAGAGATCTATTATAGAGATCTCATTGTTGCATCCTTTCTGTAGCTATCTACCACTGCCAATAATGGTCTAGTGATAGTAAACAGAAGGATTTATTCACAATGTTGTACCTTATAGTTATGCAATTGATATTTTGTCAGTTGCATCTGAAGATTTTCATAACTTTTGTTAGTGATATTGTTTGTTAGTTCATCCCTTGTGATGTGCAATTCTGAACATGTAAAGCTATCTTTTCTGGACAAATTTTTATCATTAGACAGGTTATTTTCCCTCAAAGCTTAGCAATACTCTATATATGTTAAGCTACAAGTTACATTTCACATAGTTAGCACATTGTTTGGAAAATGTACCAACCTTACAAAGAGCACTAAAAAAAATCTCAAAACTCAGTTGGCCATTCTCTATTTTTGCTCAACTTTGCAAATTATTCAAACTGCTACCCGCATATGCTCTGAGATTAGTCTAAAACCAAAGAAAAACCACCTAAATGGACTAATCCTATCCTATTGCCCTGGATTTCCGGGGACGAGATAGACCCTAGCACGGACAACAGATCCATTGCCAAGCTTGAACCCCGGTGAAACTGCAAAACCAACAACCGACCCAGCGGGCACTCGCCCACTTGCAAACCTCATGACACTCTCCATGAACTCCGGCTGGAAATCTGCTCCCTTCCTGACCTCAAAGTGGGTTGGTGCTGGATCCAATGCAAATGCCAATAGATGCAGCATCCAGACAGCTTTTGCCGCAGAGAGGAACTCCGCGTAGAATTCTGTTCTCGGGTGTGTCCCAGCCACGACCTGTTGCCGTTGCTCTTTATGACCGAAAAGTGATTCTTCCATCTTCTCATGGACAAGCGAGAGATACTTCGTAGCTGCAAAACGGCCAAACTGGCATGTAGGCAATACCCCTAGCATCTCAGTGGGGTCCATGGTGCGCATGTCACGGAACTGAGTGAAGCAGCTTCTGCGGAAGGCTGCCGGGTCAAGGAGTGACGCGAGGGATCCATCCATGTAGAATGATTCATGCTCAAAGCCATGAAAGAGGCGGCTGTTAACGTATGACTCGAGAGCATATTTTGGATAATGAGATGGGAGATTGGACGTAGAGCCCACTGAGGCACCGGGGATGAGAGATTGGATGGCTGCCGGAACGTCCCACTGGGCTACGCGCATCAGGGAAAGCAGCTGCGATGCGAAAGACTTGGATGCCGATTTCACCTGCTGCATGCACACTAGAAACAGGTCCGGAATGGGGGTCCCCTGTGGTTCACCTGCAAGCACATCATCATATGTTCATAATTATCATGTATGCATTTAATTCTAGTTGAATAGATCATTTAGTGCTTCAGATCTGAACAATTGATGATGACAGTCAGAAGGTATAGCAAGCAAAGGGCTGGATTTAATTCCATTTATGGACACAATTGAAAGCAACCACTTCACTAAATAAGAATGGTGGTGTAGCTACGGTAGCTAACTATGAACTGATGATGAGTAATGACAGTGGGGCTCTACATCTACAAGATCTTGTTAATGCTAAGAAAAACCATAACAAACAAATTACCTACTATTCCTAATCCTACTACTCCCTTTGACCATCTGGACGAATGGGAGCGCCCCCTTCTAGAAGCACCGAGCATCTCGGAACTGCGGAGCTTCTGCCGGAGATTCTCAGCTTCGGCCTCCTTCACCTTCAGCTCCTTCTTCAAGTCGTCGATCGCCGCTTCATACGGCGCGACGGCCTCCCTGACAGTGACTGGTGCCGTCTCCGCCGCATCAACAGCGGCAGATCGCCTCTTACCGCGCCTGAACCGGTCACGAAGAGTATCCAGCTTGCGTAACTCGGAAACAACCGCAGCATCCGCCGCCTGCATCCGGTGAGGGTCCCAGGGGCAATGGGAGTGCTGCAGGGCACGGTATGCCTGCTTGACGGCGGAGACGGAGTCGAACACCTGCGCCAGCAGAGCGTCCATGCGTTTGACCTGGTCCTTGAACTGCAAATCAAGATTGCAATCAGGATTTGTCAATTCCGCATCTGCGCTCGGCCGCCGGTGCTTGACCTGCTGAGCATTATTGTCCTTGTCCTCCTCCCACATTCGCATCAGCCGCCGCTCCTCCTCCTCCTCCTCCTCCTCCTCGTCCTCCAGCTTCTCTCTGGCAATGGCCCTGGCAATGGACTCCTCCCGCTTTTTATGATCCTTGTCTTTGTCCTTCTCCGGCTCGGTGCTGCTGTTGCAGCTCCACAGATCGTCGTCCTCGTCGAAGGCCCGGGTGCCCGGGAACCTCTGGGACAGGCACGAGGCCGCCACACGGTGCAGCAGATCCGACACCGTCGCCACCTTCGCCTTGCTGTTGCTGTTGCTGCCCATTGGTGTGATCTCCTCCTCGGTCCTCACTCCCTCTAGCTTGCCTCTGACTAATTATTCCTCCTCCTTTTTCTTTTTTGTTTTTAACTTCTACTTACTACTAGTTTTTTTTTTTGGGGAATTTGCATATTTGTCACTTCAAAACCCTTCAATTGTAATTTTGTCACTCCAAAATTGTGTATTGCAAATTTGGCACTACAAAATAAGATACTTGCATTTTTGCCATTAAAATTTTTAAATGACCAAATTGCCCTCCATCTCCCCATGCACCCCCAGCAGCCCCCCCCGGCAGCCCGCCGGCAGCCCCCCCGGCAGCCCCTGCACACCCCCGGCAGCCCCCCGCACACCCCCGGCAGCCCCCGGCAGCCCCCCGCGCACCCCCGGCAGCCCCCCGCGCACCCCCCGGCAGCACCTGGCACCCCTCGGCGCTTGCGGGGGCTGCCGCCGGGGGGTGCGCAGGGGCTGCCGGGCGGTGCGCGGGGGCTGCCGGGGGTGCGTGGGGGGTTGCCGGGGGTGCGCGGGGCCTGCCGGGGGGTGCGCGGGGGCTGCCGGGGGTGCGCGGGGGCTGCCGGGGGTGTGTGAGGGGCTGCCGGCGGGCTGCCGGGGGGGGCTGCTGGGGGTGCATGGGGAGATAGAGGGCAATTTGGTCATTTAAAAATTTTAATGGCAAAAATGCAAAGTATCTAATTTTGTAGTGCCAAATTTGCAATACACAATTTTGGAGTGACAAAGTTACAATTGAAGAGTTTTGGAGGGGCAAATATGCAAATTCCCCTTTTTTTTTTTTTGTTTTGTTTTGTTGGAGTGGCCGTGGAAATGTGGAATGTGGAATGTGGAATGTGGTATGTGGATCCCGCCCAATTGCAGAAAGTACCCACTTCACACTGAGAACTGAGAGGTAAGCTCTGAGGCTGGGCTGAGCTCTGACCTCTGAGCTGGGGAGGCATTCATTATGCATTAATCTAACTTTAATTAGTTTTGTCCAAATCTGAATTTTGCATTTTGACCTTACATTATATTATATATGCACAATCACTTACTGACAAAATTAGTACCAGTGAAGCTTAAAGTCATGGTAAGTTGGTAACCTATAAGCTTGACTAAAAAATATACGAAGTTAGAACATCTCCAACAGACTCTCTAAAATGGACTCCAATATACCTATATTAATTGGGTGTCATCCTAAATTTTTTGGGAGCAAATTTCACCTCAATCTCCAACTGATTTCCAAAATATGGATCCCAATACATTTAAACTAGGCCAAAATATGGATCCCAATACATTTGAACGGTCTGGATTTGGCTTTGATTTTGGGAAGTTGGATTGGGAGTACCCAAAAACGCCACTAAAATAGCTTGATTTGGCTCTGGTTTTGGGAGTGCGAAAAATATGGATAACTTTTTTGGTATCTCTTCGAGACGGTTTTCTCTCCTTAATTCCCAATTCTTGGTTTTAGGAGCATTTTAGGAAGTTTATCGGAGATGCTCTTACATCAAAATTTTGATTTATCCAACTCAATAAATTTATTATATTTCGAGATACTAAGTTTAAATTTTATAGGTGGCATAATTTCATATACAATTATTTATTGTTTTATTAATTTTTAGAGTTTCTTTAAAATAATAAGATAAGTATTTACAAGTTTCAGAAGATGGAAAAATTTTATGTATCATAAGATTTTGACATCAAATATTATTGAGTTATACAAGTGGAAATGTGAAGATGGCTTTATGTTGTTGAGTTAAAGTTAGAGTAGTAGGTAGCGTCCACCATTTTTACTTATCTACTGGTCTATTATTTTTGCAATGAATAAATATCATTTTTTAGTGAACATTTATATCTTTTTAATGAATAGATACATATGGTTTCCAGTAAACATTTATGCAACTGTGCTAAGCACGTGGGTGTACGTGGTATGTCAGATTTGTGAGAGGAGATGGATGACTGACTTACTATATAGCATGGACTTTACATGTTTCTCTTAAAGAGGTAGAGGCCACCCCATTTCTCAATCCACCGATCCACCCTATATTATTTTAGCCAAGTCACATGACCAACAAACATTTAAGCTGATTACAGATTTGAAAATACTATAAGGGATTATAGTACACATATGCTAAAATACTGTAAACATTTATCGTCTGAAAATAAATAAATAATACATTGCTTTAAAGTGCATGCCATTTGAGGTTATGCGTCCCTACTTCGAGGTTCTTTGCCCCTACGGTGCTACCGCCCCTATTTCTACAGCAGTCAGCTCTAGAAAAATACTACAAGAGATTATATTACACATATGCTCAAATATCGTAAACATTTATCGTCTGAAAATAAACGAATAATACATTACTTTCAAGTGCACGTCAGTTCAAAGTGAGAAGGGTCACGTGAGGTAGGAAAATAAAAATAGTAAAAAGGTGAGGTAGGAAAATAAAAATAGTAAAAAGGCAGAGGTGGTTCCGTGGATTGCTTTCATCGGTGGACGGTAGATGTTTTTAATTCATCACCGATTTGAATTATAGTGTGTATTTTACATGTTTCTATTATAAGGACCCTATGAATATGCTTCCGATTTTATTCATCACCAATCTCAAAGTGAGATTCTTAATTTATTAGCTTTCACAAAAAAAAAAAAAAATTTCTTAATTTATTAAATACAATTATATGAACGATATTATTTCTGGGGTCAGATTAATTGGTACAAGACTACAAAAGTACATTTTGACCGCAACTTACCTTTTTGGGGCCGTCGCTTTGAAACAACATTTCCTTTTCTTAACCACCCCTCTAAATTCTAATTATGTTCATTCATTATACTGATCTGTGAGAAACTGATAATCTGGTATTGGTATTTGGTAATTTGCCTTCCATTAGATTTGGCATCAGTCCCATTTGGGATTGAAACGAAGAAGCAGCTCGGTGAGAGAGCGATATTAAGCGAAGAGATGGATGAAAAAGTAAGCTTCTTTCAACAACAACGCTGCCAATTGCAATTTTACCACCTCTTAATCAGCTCAAAAGCCTCAATTCAGTTCTTGTTATTTTACCTTCTGTATCTAATTAACTAATCAGGGTACTATTTAATCTAATTAAGAGTATCACATACAAATACAACACAAAACCTTCTCTAAGCAAGCAATTAGCTAATGGAGGACTTTGTATAGCATGCAGTTCTTATTGCATCTTCTGCCATTCCGGTTGCTCAATGTATTTATAAACTATAAAGTAGAATGTGTAAACTAAAAGAGAATCAATCAGGTATGCCAAATTGCCAACATGTATATAACAGTGATTAATTAATTCAGGAAGAATTTGGAGAGACACAAAATTAATATAATTAATACAAAGAAGAACCCCGGTGGACAGCCGAGAATACGGCGCAACCGGATTGCTTAAACGTGATCAATTAATATATATATATGTTGATCATTTCTTCGCAAAGAGGCCTCCGAAGCCGCCGAAGCCGCCGTTGGTCTTGGGTGCAGCAGGGGCAGACACCGATGGCTTGGCCCTAGTAGACTTGTTCTCGACCTTCTGGAGGATGGGGTCGGTCTCGACCAGCTGTTCGTCCTTCTGCAGGGCTCCCCAGAGCCACTCGAAGAACCCCTTCTCTTCCTTGGCCTTTGCCGCAGCCGATGACGACGTGCCTCTGGTTGCACCCACAGCGACCACCGTCCGGCCCCGGCTCCCTGTTTTCAACGACAGCAATGACGACGAGGTTGTTCTCGCGGTCGGGAGAGTGAAGCCCACACCCAGAGACGCCATCTCTATACACCTTCTAATATTACTCTGCTCAAATGTCAGTGAGAATGAATCGTGAATTGTGAATTGTGAATTGTGATGTGGGATGCAATGGGATGCATGTACGGTTATTACATCTGAAATCTTATGGTGAGTGGATGAACACGAGCCATCCACAAGCACCTTATCCAAGCCACCAACAGTCAACAGCAGCCATAATAATAATAATAGAGAAACATCTTGTGTCCGTTGAAAAACCGTCCATACGTCCATAAACGTGTACCGAATGTAACAATTATACCCCAAAATGTAACATATAGATGCTATGGATGGTTTTTCTATGGACGCTAGGTATTACTCATGATGATACATCAGAATTCATCCATCATGTCAGCCTCTAGTTAACCTCCACGGTCTATCTTTTTTGCGTATTTCAGACCGTCGGATTCGGAATGTGCGGTTCTGATTTAATATATCAGGGATCGGATTGAAATAACAGACCGGTTTTCTGATCTTTTATATTCCAGTGGCACTCGTACTGTCCAGGTTTCATCCCATGAGACCATGCAGTGAATATAATCAGGATCAGGTACCCGAGTGCTTGTCCTCCAACGTACTGCATTTTGCAGTTTGTGGCATCAGCCGTTGGAGTGTCTTGAGATCCGAACTGGCACGAATCTCGAGACAATTCAGTGGTTCATCTCTTACTCAGTTACTTCTAAAAGTTAAAATTACACAAACACACTTGCATACATAAGCTTGCCAAAATCAACAACTCGGTGTAAATTAACTGTCTGTGCTACAGCCTTGATGTTATTATATTCACTTGTTCAATTTTAACAAATCTGTTTCCTGGTATAAAATATAAATTAAAATTTCAATGTAGAAAAACTCTCTCTCATGCGAAACGTCTAAAGAATTTTCTAGCAAAAAGTAACTGCAATATTATTTCTCCAACAATCAGGAGTGTATCTATATATATATAAGCAAAATTCGCAATAAACTATACAATTACGACATTTTCGCCTTTGCAAAGAAGATTCCAGCAAAAAGACCTGTATAGTTAAAAACAATGTAAGAAAAATATCATGGAGTCCACATATGCTGCCATAAAACCATGATGAGCACTTGAGTAGCAAATGTGGCATTTTCAATATGTATGGTCCATATCATTTTTGGGAACATATCTACTGATAAATCAAACTACAATTAGCCCCCAATGATTTTGATACAAAGACTGGTATGATTGATTTATTTCATTATCTGCTGCTTGCCATTACAGCAAGGGCAGCAAATGTGGGCTCCCCCAATTTCATGACCTCAATTGCTCATGCAACAAATACTAATTAAAAAAAGTAAAACATATAGTTAATGTGTGACAGAAATCTTACCAAAGAGTATACTAAACAAGTTGGGGACACTAACAGGAACTTTGAACAGCAAGATGCCCGCAACGGAGATAGGAATTTTGTTGAGTGAGCCGACGAGGCTGCAATGGGAAAATAATCAGCAAAGAAACAAAATACCATTAGAATACCGACATATAGTATATGCTTGAGAGAATTTCATCAGACAATAAGATGCTGACAAATCGGTATTTATGTGAGCTCTCGTATGATACCTATAAGTTGTGGGGCTTGTTTGATGCAAGAACCAGACAGATGTGAAGCTCATTGCAAGACCCAACAGGCCACTCATCGTAGCAGTAAACCAGAACATCGGTATGCTAATGACCTCTCTGCAAATCAATGAAATACAATAGAATACAACACCAGATGTAAGAATGATACAAAATGAGAGAACTTTTCACAGCAAATTAATTAAAAGATGTATTCCCACTATACATACAAATTGTTGTAATTAAGCAATGCTTACGAGTTACAGATGTATTCCCATTCATCGAACAGGAAGATCAAAATAATGCCGAGTGGTATTGAAAGTGAGTTGTTTAGTAACACCATAGAGATTTCGTTTAGTGAGCCGGACTTAGTTGCTTGCTTTGCTGTATCCATCACTCTTCTTAGTGTAAGCTGTGCAAATGAAACAGACAGTAAAGATAATTTATCACAAAAGGATCATAGGAGTGAACTATCTGTTGTTTTAAATAAAATAGCAGATGTTCTTAAAAAATATCTCAATTGAAAGTCGTCTGTACCTTTTTTATAACCAATACATGCTATTCTTTCATTTAATTTATCTTTAGCAGCGATCTCAATTAGGTCATACTTATGTCATTTCATATGATTCATTATGCATCCTGTTCTTCAGTGCTACGAAAATTTCTACTTGGTTTAAACAAATGACTGTACTGAGATTAGATATTTCTTCAAAAGTAGCATATTAAGCTTGTAACATGTACAGTTCCAGTAACTGGTACCAGATGATTGGTACTTATCACATTTCTCTTTGATTTCAATGAAATTATATATACATTTTACTTTTAACAAAAAAGGGGAAAGAAACAAAATATATTGTACTCGCAGATTTTAGCATCGAACTGCCACTTCCCAGGATTGATATAAAGCCAAAATGAAAAGGTACTTTAATGTCAAGACTATGTACCGAGTATGCTGCCGTTAAGAAACAGTTCAAGATTTGCCACATGTAGCCCAGAGCATGGAATGACAGATCTGTTATGCCACCACATATGGCTGATACAACCTGCAACATGCAGCTGTCAGCATAGCCCACAATAATTTAGCATCAAATTTAGAAAACCCTTGAGGAGAAATCAAACAAGAGTTAAGAAAAATGGTTTCAAGAGGTACAGGAACAAATTTAGAAACCTTGTGGTTCCCTTATAAGCTAATAACAGAATAACTACTTACCATCAGGACAAGAGCAGCCCAAACTTTCTTGTTTTGCATTTTTCTAAATATATAAATTTCTCCAATCGCTGTTAAAATGTTTGTCATATTCTTCAGGATTGTCACCATTGCAACATTAATGTACTTCAAACTGCAAAGCAGTTGCAATTAAAACAAAATCAGTTACATATAATACAATAACTATGCTTTCTCTGGTCAAATTAGATTATTAAAAATTTTCTGGTACCTGTACATGCCAGTGAAGAGCATCCCAACAAAAATAAAATTGACAGGTAGCCAAACTCGGACCAACTTCCATGTAAACTTTTCCGTCGAAACAACACGACAGCACCCAAGTGCTATAATAATGACAACACATACAAGGTTCTGCATGATATACCCAGACACATTTTATAAGCCAACACGAGAATGCAAACAACAACAACAGCAAAGCCTTTAGTCGCAGGCAAGTCGGGGTACGTAGGCTAGAAACAAAACCCGACTAGAGCCATATTTACCTGATATAGCATTAGTGATATGCCGGCAGTGAAATTATAGCCAGAGAGAACCACCTTGTTGAGCAATATCATGCTACAAGAAGAAATGCAATACGCCAAACATGACAGTAAGGGTCCTGATTTACTGTCACTGCTATTTTGCTGTTTTCCACTATCTTCAAACAAGCTATCGAAGACTTCACTACTCTTCCTAGTTATTCTGTGATAGAGTAGCATCGATGTATTGTTCATGTAGCTTATAACAAAATTAATGCTCAGCATATATTAGAATTTTGATAAACACTTGCATGTACTGGAACAGTACCGGCATTGTGCTCAACCACTATACCTAAACTAAGAGATTAGTGTTTGTAACTTGTGATTATGATGAGAAAAATGTACTGACTGACCTAGTAGGAGTTGCTCTTTTTGCGACATTCGTGGCAACTTTAAGGATTGAAGAATTCTTTTGCTTTAGGAAACTATGTAGGAGTTGATAAGCCGATGCATCACTCTTTAAAGGACTAGTAGCGGGACTTGCATAATTGGAATGAGGATCTTCCAAATCATGATTGGGCACCTCATCAGACCTATAATCAACCGACATCGAGTAAACCTGCAAAAAGTTGTGTCATGGGAATTGTCAGCATTTAATTGCCATTTTTGCTGACAAATGACTCAGGTTCTGAAAAATGAGTGAAATTGCAAGGAACAAATAATGCAAAAAAAAACAATCAAAGTAGTCGATTTACTGAATATTTACTGAACAAACATTCAACACAACTGTTTTTGGTCGATTCGATGTAATTGGTGTTGGTGGATTCACTAACTTATGGATTAGAGAAATGAAATTAGAGACATATAAGAAATTAAGTGATAAGGATAAAAAGTAAGACAGAGAGGGTGTAAACTGTAATGTAAACCTTGAGAAGAGAAGAGGAAACTGAGGGAAGAATGGAATTTGTGGGGATGAAGAAGAGGAAAGAGGGGAGAGGAGGGTACAAGAAGAAGACATAGGCATGGCAAATTGGCAAATTGGCAATGCTAAATGGACTAATGAATGAATGGCATGCAGTGAGGTACGTGGTGTTGAAATTACTTGAAACAGGAAACAAAGCGAGTGATGAAGGATTTGGAAGTACGCAAAGGAAAAGGGGGGGAAGAAAGAAAAAAGAAGGCTGTCTAAGACTTGTGGAGGGGAGAACTGAGTAAGAACTAACTGAGTGAGAGACTAACTGAGAAGAGTCAAGAGAGAGCGCCAGAACAACAATACCAGTAAATGGCGCGGATCCAGGCGGGAACCAAGGCACACTAGATGCCACATGCATTTGTATTCAAATTAAACTAGTAAAAGCTCACGATTTACTTTGGGTTGAAATTATTATATTTATACTATATTATAAAGCACGTAAGTATTGGATCCGTTCATTTTTTTTTCTTCTTCTTCAAACTTTCGTAATACCCAAATTGCCCTGCATCAAACGATTAATATTAAATTTAACTAATCCAATGACTTGAGTTGCGTTCATTTCTACATATTCTTCTCCATTTTGTTTCCAATGTGAGCGCTCTCCCCGTTTAGAAGGATTTTGCTTGCCTTCCTTTTCCCTCTCCAAATTCCAACCCAAAAATATACACAACCCTGTGCATAGCACGGGTTCTCTGCTAGTCTTATAATAAAAGGTCGAAAGCTCATACCTTATGAGGAAACTGATATGGAGCCTTAAATTTTAATGGGCCGGGATAATAATGTACGTCAAAGGTGGTGATCAATCTAAAAGTAAACAATCAATGACTGAGGTTTCTTATTTGGAAGATAGAACTTTCATATTAAAAAATCCAATATCATTTTATTAGGAGTAAGGATGTGTACATTTAGATATATTCAAATGAGAAACATCTTGCGTCCATTGAAAAACTATCTATATATCTATAAACGTATAAATAATGTAACTTATGAACGCTATACACATTTTTTTTTCTCTCTAGGTATTACTCTATTAAAAATATTAATGCTTATAGTTTTTAACTATACATGTATGGACAGGACAAGAGCCGTGTATTGAATTGTTGATCTTTTTGGAGTTAATTTGTTTGTTTATTCATTTGTTGGCAACTTTGCAAGCTATGCGTTGACCCTTTGACAATGTTGGTTTTTACTTCAAGTGATTCCAAATTCACACATGCATGTTGTTCATCTTCTAAGCATCAGTACAAGTATCAACTACTATCACATCTTTATTTGATATTTATACACTCAAAAGTACATATTGTTTCAACTCCAAATCTCCATGCATTTCCCTTTCTGCTATTAGCCACCTGTTAATTAAAATTAATTGTCATCGGCCAGCTATTTATTACAAGATCAACAAGTTACCAGAAACGTACGGGGGTTATTTCATTATGTGCTACCAAAACTAAAAGAACTGAATAATGAAATAATGTTCATATTGGATTGATCTACTGAAACGAAAAAGTTTAAAAATAAAAATCCTGATATTTATCAGCAATTTGCCCCATAATTCACTCTACTACATAAGACTGATATACAAACCGGAAAAAGCAAAAGCCAATGTAGATACATGGAAAGGGGGGAGGCATATATATATACTAACATATACATATATAATATAACAATAACATTAAGGATTATAAGCTTTCTATACATGCCTTAATCTGCTATTAATTTTAGCTTCTAATGTAGCACCCTCCTGCAATGCTTGTCGAGCATCTCTCTCCATCCCGAGGCTAAACAGAACAGCTGATTGCAAGAAGTGAGCAATCGGCCACTGTGGGAACACCACCTGTGCTTGCATTGCATCTCCTATAGCTTCCTGTAGTTTCCCTTTTGCCAGGTATGACAGAGATCTCCGTGCCAAAACCGTCGGCGACACTGAGGTTCCGCTGTCAATAAACTAGACAATACCCAAAATATTTCAAATTAAATGCAATAATTCCAGCAGTGATGGAGCTTCAATAAAATGTAATGGTGCACCAGGAAACACCATCCGATATCTTAATTACACTGATATTTGACAAATTGCGAAACATACATCTATGCATAATCGTTGTTTCACCATTCCATCTATTTTTTCTTTCTTATAAATGTGAGTGAATGGTTCTTCCCTTGACAAATATTTATCATAAGATGTTTGCTAATTCACCTAAAGACAGATTATATGCAACAACCAATCACAATCGTGCGAGACCTAGAATTGTGTATTAAGTGGCAGGGTATAACTATTTTGGGCCTAGAAGATCTCCACGCCAGAATACCTGAATCGAAAATTATCACACTTGACATAGTTGAAACTATTGAAATTTTCTTCCATTATCTATTGACACTACAAGAGCTCGCTGAAAGGCGTATCATTTCTTATCAGAAAAAAGAAGGACACAAGTATCCTATCTGCCCATATTTGTGCTTAAAGTTTATTGTGAACATGTTGCAGCTCAATTTTTTCCATGGTCCAAGTTTTCCAAAGCTTGAAGATGTAGTGTACCTGAGTATAGGAGGCGATAGCAGTAGTGTAGTCCTTGGCCCCAAAGGCAGCATCTGCTTGCTTCTTAAAGTTCAGGTTTTCCTGTATTTGGCCAGTCCACATTTGGAATGATGGCTGCATATACGAGTCAAAACTGATGTTTCAATTGAAAACTCAACACAAGTCAGAAATCTTATGAATTAAATCAAAATGTTTTATCCCTTTGATTATTAGTAAGCACCAGCATTTTTATCTTCAGGCTGTCTGTTATTTTTTCTGGGGTAAAACTGGACTGATAATAAACAATAACAATACTCAACTTGGAGAAGAAACATCCAGCTATATATCACAAGTGAAACCATACTCAGTCTTATGTCACCTATCAACTTTCAGTGCTCGATTTTTCAAATAGCTTGAGTTATATACAGCACTACAATAAGAAATACAAGCAACATGGTGCTACAAGTACCTCACTGACAACTCCTTCATCGTACATGTATCCAGCACTTTCTAAAATTTCATGAATAGCATCAATATCTCCCTTGGCACATGCTTCTCCCAGAGGAGACAGTGGAACAGTTAGCTCGGACGCTTGCACACCAATTGAAATCCCCAGTAGTTCATGTGAAGGAAGCTGTCATACATATGTCATGTATTAGAAGATAGACCCATAATATGACTGGTAATAAATGCAACCTCAAAGAATATGAGGCAAAAAGAAAAAGACAATGTGGAAGCATACTTAAAACTTTTGTACTGTACAGAATTCAATAATCCCTTAATAACATACAAATTGTATTTATAATTGGAGGGAACATGAAGAATCAAGCCAACATTGGACTACGAATAACATCAAAGGTAGAAGCTCAAGACTTAAAACGTCATACTTTCTAAGACAATAAAAGCAAATGCTGATTGGGGAAATATTATTTTCAGTTTTCACTATACAATTTTGAATAAGTTTCTCAACAGCAGAGAAAGCCCTCTCCTTGGAATCACATTTCCAGATTATTGAGAAGCAGCAGTGACTTTATAAATCACTTTGTGCAGATTATCCAAATAAGAATGCTGGAAATCAAAAGCATAAAAAGAGTTTAAGGAGAGAAAGTACAGCAGCGTCCTTCTGAAGGGACGTTAGGGAGGCCAGTAGGGACTTAATAAGTGGTCTGTCTCGGGGTTCAAACTGCAAACAGGAAGAAGCCAAGCGCACTAACTCCATTCCATCAGCATTTGAGAAATGCCCCTCCAGACATGACTCCATCAGCACCAGAAAGTTCTTTCCTCGGATCATATCAAGTGCCTGCACCAAATACCCGTGTTTTTTAAATGACTACCCTTTTATTTGATTTTTGTTACTTTATAGTCAAGCAAACACTGTGCCCATAGTTCAATGATTTTTTTTTTCTTTGAACAAAGCTTCCATCAATGATGGTTGAAATATAAAGCTTCAGTACGATTCATGGGGGTACATTGGAGAAACTTACATGGCTCGGTGGAATATGCTTCCCACTAAGAAGATCAAGAAGAACAGTACCAAAGCTGTATGCAACACTCTCTGGAACAATTCTACCTGCCAAAGGATCCAGATACAAATATAGAATTTCTGAGCAATAAATTTGCAGCATCCACTGACGCAAGGTTTGGGCAGGGATATCACAGCCCCTGGCTCAACCATCTAACAGAACAAAATTAGTTTAGCCCACTTTAACCTTAACCATAACGAACCCCAAAGTTGTGTGCTTAAACTTTTTTGTTCAGCATTTCTGCAATAAACCTGAAATGATGCCAAACCATGCACCGAACCCTCATATTCTGGCACCACAACCAGCCAAAATTATATCAAAGTAGAAACTCTTAATTCCTCACTCTTTTCTGAGGAACTAAGAAGCTGTCCCATCAAAGCAAGATGATCAAGAGTAATTACTCTTTGTAACAAAAGCCGAAGCTTGTTTTAATAAGGTCTGGTTAGTTTCTTGATAGAGAAATGGAGAAGAACGTACCTGTCCTAAGGTACTCAGGAGGTGTGAAGGCCAGGTTTGTGCTGTAGCTCTTCCCATCTCTACTATTTTTCATAAGACCAAAACAAGACAGTCTCGGGTTTGCATCCTACAAAATTGAGCAAAACTAATACTACATATGAGTTTTGCGTAATATGAAACATAAAAAACACCCATCAAGAAAGCAATAAATGAACCTCATCAAACAAGATCCTGTAGGTGTTAAGATCGTGGTAGAGAGTTCTCCCTCGGCTGCTGCAGTAGTGCAATGCTTGCGCCAAGTATAGAGCCACCCTGATGCGCATTGCCCAATTTAACGGTTGTGTCTCCCCTGGGAGGAAAATGTAGCTCTAAAACAGTACTATATATGTGATATGTAGCATGCCAATTTGCAAGAGAAATTGGAAGGAAAATAAGAAGAAAACATACAGTGGAAGAGGTGCTTAGCTAGGGTGTCATGAGGCATGAACTCGGCAACAAGGATCCTCTCCCCTCCCTCAGCACAGCAGCCAATGAGGTTGGCGAGTCGGTTGCTTCTAAGGCGGCCGACAGCCCTTGCCTCCTCCTGCAAGCATAATTGACAATAATGGCATTCAAGTAACTGAAAGAAGCAATTCATGATTGAATTGATATAATTTATCAAATTAGAAATGGATGGAAGGGAGGCTACAATAAATTGTTTAGAATCGGGCCAGGCGGACTTGGGGAAGCGCTTGACAGCAGCGGTGCGTGCAGAGCGGAAGAGGGTGGCACGGTACACCACATTGGGCGCCTTGTCGCCGTGCTCGGAGATGATGCGGTCGCGGGAGAAGCCGTCGGTGGCGGCTCGCAGTTCGTCGAGGGTGAACTCCTGGAACGGCGGGTAGTCGGCATCTTCCTGGTTGCCATTCTCTGCATAATTGGTGGATGGAAACACAATCAAGTATTCATTGCATTGATGGATGAATGTATAATCAATATTTAGTAAGTTGAGATTAGAGGAGTGAAAATGAGAAGAATGGATCAACAACAATCAACTAAACTAATCACAAATTTAAAATAGCATCATATTCAAATGCATTGGTACCAATATGTAACTGAATTGGTAAAAGCAAAGAGAAGGGGAGAAGAAGGAAGTGTAGGTACCGAGAGCATTGTTAGAGGAATGGTGGGCAGTGAAGAGGCAGGCAGACACCCGGGAGCACCGAGCCCCCATTATCAATTCTATCGGATCAAATTCTTCCTTGATCCTTCCTTTCAATGCCTCTCAGTTCTCACTACCAAATGAGATGCTTAACAACAATAGTTATAAGGGAAGGAGGGAAGTGAAGGACAGGAGAGGAGAGGAGAGGAGAGCTGTAGTTCTGTTCTTTAACATACATTAATAGTGATAATGGCTGTTGGTAATGGCCTATAGGCTAATGAATGATTAGTGGTTTCTTCCCCCGTGGCCAAGGAATGGCCCAGTCCTGTCCAGTCCTGTCCTGTCCTATCACTCCACCACTTTTCTCTTCCCTTCCCTTTTCTTTCTTTCTTTCTTTCTTTCTTTCTTTCCAGTTAGTTAATAAATCAACTAATACAACTTTTAGGAGTTTTAGGGGACATATGTTCATTTCTTATATATATATATATATTGATAGATATTCCCCTAGTAATACTTAATGGCACATAGGCAGTTAGGCACTAACCAGAGAGAGACCTTGAAGCTAGAGAGCAGTCACAGCACTACCTTCCTTCCTTTCACATCACACGGGCGCACAGCGCCGCGCACACATGACTACATGACCCATACGGCCATACGGCCATATTCCTATTCCTCTTTCTTTTCTTTTTTTTTCTTATTCCTTTTTTATATATATAAAATTAAAACTCATACAATATATTACGTACAGGTAGGGCCATAGACAAATCGAATCGAATTTGATTTAAATCGAACTGGAGCTAAACTGAATTCAAGCTGAAATCGAATCGAGCTAAACCGAATCCAACTAGCTCAATTATTATAATTTTATATTTATTTTTCATATTAACATAGATAATTAGAGCTAAAATAAGTATATTATTTTGTCTTTTTTTGATAATATAAACAAATTATCTCTATTTTTACTAATTTTATAATAAATTATGATTAAAAATTTATATTTTATTAATTTAATAATAAAATAAGTATATTTTGTTAATTAAATAATAAAATATGTAATTATTATAAACAATTTTAACAAAATAGTTCAAAAAATGTGTAAATTACTATATATTGAGCTAGTAGGAATCAAATCCGAATCGAATAAAAAAAAAATTGAGCCGAGCTAAATCAAACTCGAGCTGACAAAAAATCGAATCGAGTTTAGACCAAATCAAGCTTAGACTAAATCGAACTCAAGCGAATTACGAGCTACAAACTTTTTTGTCAGCCCTACCTACAGGTTACAATCTATATGTTTAATTGTTTATGTAAATATGTTTATCTATTAATGCCTTGCACATCACATGAGACTTTTTATATCTGGATATATCCTCGTATATTTGCCCAATTCTCCTCTCCCTCTACGTATCTGCCTGTCTTCCAAACTTTGAAGGGAATTTTGCTTTGCTTTGTTTTGATTTGATTTGGTGGTTGTTATGTCCGAATCAATCCGAGACGAAACAACTAATAAACTAACTTAAGTTGATAAATTAAATGATGGACAGACATACATATATACAATTTAGATGTACTTGATTGCTGTTGTTATTTATTTTTCTGTCCCAGAAAAGTGCTGCTGCTGCTGCTGCTGCTGCTAATTGCTAATTGTTAGCTGTAGCAGGGCAGGGCCAGGTCTACATTTTGCAAGCCAACCTTTGCTTTTCATAATTCCTCCATGTGACCAATACACAATACAACAATGCAACCTCCTCATGTCACTTTGTATTTTTATTTGTTTCTGCAATTCTGCTCCATCATGTATTAATATTATTCAAGTATTGAGAGCTGTTGGCATTTGATTTAAAAAAGGTATATTATATATCAGTTCGACTGCTTGTCCAAAACAAAACTGGACCATCATGATTGATTCCCCTGTTGGCGATGTTCAATGTATATTCCTTCTGCTACTGCAATTATATTTATATATAACAGATTGATAAAATAAAATAGAAGAAAACAAATGCACATATATAGACCGTACCATTCAATTATCATTTTTTACTCAACTCAATAATTAATCTTTCAAATCGGCAGATAAATAATCTTTGCTGTTTTTTTTATTAAACTTAGTTTGTAATTAGAAAATGGGATATGGCAATTAGTAATAATATACCAATAGACGATTAAAGATAATTTAATCAAATTGGTAAGGGGAAGGTTGGTCTGATTCTTTGGAAATGGGAATCAATTAAAGGTGCTGTTGTTTTGTTTTTGGGAGGCAAATTGTGATACAATGGGTAGCTAGCTAGTGAAGCCAAATCAATGGCTGTCTGACTGTCTGGCTGGGGGCAATTAGTTGACACAATGATTACATGACATTTTATGATTATAGTGATCACATTAGCAACAAATTGTAATAATTAATATGCTTGAAAGAAAAGAGCAGAGCAGAGAATTAATATTAGATTAGATTAGATGAGAGACTGTACAGTTTAGAGAGACGTGGGAAGCAGTAGTTAGTAGAGACACCAACAACAAATAATATCAGAATTTCAATTTCAATTAACCAAAAAAGTAATGACTAGAATAATGATATCAGTAGTTACTAAATTTGCATGCAGCCTCCCTTGCCATAAATCAAGCCACAAATAGTTTAACAATTTGATAAAATAATTTCACAAACAATATAATGGCACTTCTTTGGCCATCAACGCATGCAGTACCAGTCAACTTTCATCCTTAACTGCATGACTCCATGACACCACCTCTTTCTTTAATTTAATGATCTGTTTTGTTATATTATATTTTACATAATCGGAATTGATTCTTTAATATGTTGGGAGAGCAAATTGCGATTTATATTGCTTAAAAGTTATTTAATTGTCTTTGTTGAAAATAAAATTATAGTTGACATTAGATGAAGAAATATTTTTTTTTTAATAAAAAGAAACTTAATATAAAGCCACATATTTGGCTCTTTCTCCCCAAAATACAGTTCTAGGAGTAGGACATATGCTTCTGTAAAAACTAAAAAGTAACAAAAAAAAATATTTATGTTTTAAAATAGAGGAGGGATCCAATAACCATAGATTTTGGTGACCGTGGTGACCATTTCATTATTTATATATAAATTGACAAATCTAAACCGTTAGATGTATTCTAAATCATCTAAATAACATATATACAAAAAATGATAAAAGTTTTAACATCGTTCCAATAGTCATCAAGAGAGGAGAAAAAATCATAAAATTTGAACCGTCGATTTTTGTTAGTGCTTGATGCATATGTAAATAAAACCAGAATGATATAATTTTTTTGTGAACACATAAAATATGATGTATACAATACATTCTATCAATTAGTTTTGTCATTTAACAATTTAATTTCATAGTCACCGATCGGACACCCAAAACATGGTTATTTGATCCCTACTCTTTAAAATAATTGTGATAATATGCCCTATCTTGAATATGTTTTACAAAATTATGCCTTGCAATAGTGTACTTTTAGTATAGAAATAAAAAAAAAATGTATAATATGAATTTGTCAAGTTACCAATCTCAAGTGGGAGTGGAACGATTTTTTTTTTTTACCTTATTTCACATAGCAAATCCTTTAGTTACATATTTGAAAATATGAATTTGTCAAACAGCTTGCTTGGCCCCCATAGAAAAAAAAAAAAAAAAAATCAGATCGCCCTTGTGTCTTCTTATCTTTAGAGATCACGAAATTATATTAACGAACATTTTCTTTATCATGAACAATCTTATCAAATCGAGGACACACATATTTTATAAAAAAGAAATATTTATGCTTGATTTTGTTGGTGAAGAATAACTAATTATAATGATTAGATAATATATTATGAATAGGATTAGTGTTACTAAAAACAAATGCTTATGAACGTTTCATTTTACTTTTTCATTAGTTTGATGATAAGATTTGTTAGCGTTTCATGTCAATGATTTATTTCTATCGAAATAGATATTATTGTATACTGTCATTATGACATGCATGTAGGCATATATATAACTGAGGATAATTTGATTAATCAATAATATCATGCGAAGTAGGTTCTACAGTTGAGTAATTGATCAAGCGTGTTGTCGGTGCTAGATAGGTCAACAAATGTTAGGCCGCAGAATTAAGTCCGACTTTGTTCATACATGCATTAGAATTCAATTATTTTATTATTATTATTATTATTATTTTTTTGATAAAAGTGGGCAAGAGCCCACAGTTTTTCATTACTTTTCGGAAAACCATCAAGTTCAATACAACAAGAGCTAAAACTAAAGCATAAGCTAACATCGACTAGATATCCATAACACAGAACCACACAACAGTTTAGACTTTCAAAAATAAAGTCTTTTGCAATAAAACTAATGAACCAATGCATTAGAATTCTAAATTAGCCATTAGTTCATATAATGTGCATTATATTGAGTAAAACTATGGTGCTCTTAAGCTCGGAGGCCTCCCATGAGCTTAACACTAAAAACATATCAAATCATATCCAAATTTTGATTTATATGGTTCAACAAATTCTTTATATCATAGTCATGTGTCATGCAAAAATTTTTCATTTTTAGAGATTTTTAAGTATTTATTTCAAATTTTTTAAAAGTAACATAAGAAATATTGATTATTTTATTAATATTGTATAGTTGCTAATAAAAAAATCCAAAATAAATACTTTAAAATCTCCAAAAATGAAAAACATTAGTATGCTATAAGATTTTGATATAAAGAATTTATTGAGCCATATAAATCAAAATTTGAATATGATTTGATATGTTTTTGGTGTTAAGCTCACGGGAGACCCTCATAAGTTTAAGAACACCGTAGTTTTACTCCATTATATGCATAACTATATAATATGCATAACATTAGTGCATAACTTGAATTCTAATTTAGATATAGTTTAGTCACTGCAACATGACCGGGCCTAGCGTATATCGGCATGGATGTGCAAATCATCCCAGAATGAAAGAGGTTCAGCCCAAGGCTAAGAAATATCATTTAGTGCCCATACCGGCCCAGGAATCAGGTAACAGATCAACGAATGCAAGAGGTTGGTCAATGGTCATTCACTAGAATTTTGTTAAAAGTCATTTGGACGGTTTCTATTCAAAGCCATAATTAAACCATTCAATTCAATTTATATGTTTATCATGGTGATAGCATGTGACCCCATCATTCTAAATATAACCAGCATGATATTTTTAGCACTTACATGATTAAATCACGGTTCATCAATTACTAACGATTAGATCTTACGACTCTCGTAATCCTTTGTACAATATCCGATTCCGTTGGTCATATGGTGTTCTCCTCTTTTCCGTGATCAATATTTGCTTAATCAATGTGACTGTGTTTAAATCAAATGAAACACACTCCTAATTTTTTCCTCAAAAAAAAGAAAAAAAAATCAAATGACACATGAATACAAGATGATTGTTTACAGCAAACAGCACAACAGATAAACAGCAGGTGCAGCAGCTGCATGCAGCAACAACAAATTGAACGGCAATCAACAAATGACACAAATTAAGAAGTATATAAGAATATAATAATTCATACATACATATAGTCACTCATATCATCTGGATGGGATGAGCCTAGTGACAACCATAGTGACAAATATAAAGTTCGGGAATCATTCGGCGAGATCAAAAGTTCGGGATTCGGAAATAGTTCGTTTATATAATTTAAATATTTATCATTTTAATAGAAAAAAAATGCAAATACAAAATACATATAAAATTTAATGTTTTGCTCACAGAAGATCAAAGAAACTTTTGACTGATGCGATGTAGCATCCACTGTGTTGGCAGAGGTAAGAAGAGGCATAGACCTCGTAAATTGAAAAAAAAAAAAAATCAAGGTGAAAACTGAAAAGGTTGGAAAGATAGACTGTAATTTGCAGACTGTACGTTGAAACCCATGATGATAAGACTTCTCTTCAGCTTTTGACACGGTTAAAGAGAAATTTTTCAAAAAAAGTGACCGGTGAGATTGCTACTGGGCCGCCGAATTATACCGTAATATACTCGAATATATCGTTAAATTCGTTATATACACGAATAATTCGTGTATTTACCGTATAATTCAGGAATGGTCCATTTAATCTGGGATTCGTTCGGCTCATTACTAAATATGAATAATTTGCGAATTATTCGCGTATATTGTCACTACGGTGACAACAAGAACCGAACTAAATGATCCAGTTCCTTATGAGAAGACCCCTCACTCTCAGTGCTAAATGCCAGTATCCCCTGCATCTCCACTGCTCTCTTCCTCATCTGCTCCATCTCCTCCCCGCCGCCTTCCGTCGTTGTCGTCGTCATGAGTCTCCGCACGGCATTCTCCACCTGAGCTCGCTCCAGTGGTCTCCGGAGCTCCACGCCCACCTTCCACACCTCTGTCACGTACCTCGTGTTGCCCATCTGGTCCGAGAAGAACGGCGTGCATATCATTGGAACACCCTCAGATATTGACTCCAATGTCGAGTTCCATCCGCAGTGTGTCCAGAATCCCCCTACCGCCCGGTGCTCCAGAACCTCTCTTTGTGGGGCCCAGTCAACTATCATGCCCCTTCCGCACGTGCCGTCTATGAATCCGTCGGGTAGTAATTGCTCGACGTGTGGAATGCCTTCGATAGATCCTGGTCGAATGACCCACAAAAAAGGCTGACCAGAGTTTGCCAGCCCCCATGCCATCTCCGTGAAATCCTCAGAGTCCATGGAGGCCAGGCTCCCGAAGCTGACATAAAGCACGGATTGTGCGGGATGTGTGTCCAGCCATTCCATGCAAAGCGGCCCGTTCTGGCGCACAAGCAGTGAACCGCTTTCGATTGCCGGGGGAGTAGTCGTGAACTTGTGTAGTGGGCCGATCGCAAATATAGGAAGAGAGAGGTCCTGGTGCAGCTTCTCTACTTCGGCTTCCTCGATGGTACGCGAAGTGTTGATGATGATCCCTAAGGAGGTTCTCGCGTTCTCGGCATCCAGCTTCACAAATCTCAGGAGCTCGTCTTTGTCATTGCCCACGGAGATCATGTCTCGCACTCTCAAAGGACGCAGCTCCTCTATCGGCAGGTCCAGTTGCCATTCTGATTACATAAATTATGACAAAAAAATCATATACACATATATATAATTATATACATGCATTCAAATAAGCATTAATGAAATTAACAGTCAGAAATTCATGATTTTTTTAATCCTTTTTAGGACATTTTTTTAGGTATTCCAATTGACAAGATATAAAATGCATACATCGAATTATACTCAATGTCATGTTATTGACCCCTAAATGCTTATTGGGAACTCAACAAAACACAGGCAATTTTCTTACTGAATCATTCCATCGAACAGATTGTATGCACCATTAATTTAATATTATTTTTATTTTGATGAAGTATGTGCACAATGAGATATGCTAAAATCATAAAATGGAAGAGTAACAAATCGGGGTTTTGCATAACGAGGAAACCTTAATTAATTTCATGAACTAATTTACAAAAGACTCGAGTCGTGCACTATATATGTTCGTATCTCACAGAAGACTCACAAACAAGCCTTCCTTTGTCAGTTGTAACAACCCGTACGTAGAGACTTGCCACATAGCCACCGTTGTGCACCGAGGGGTACGTTCCATGTGAGATACGACGAGAGGTAAACGCTACCGGCTTCTTTCTCTATCTCTGTCTCAGTTTGTGCGTGAATGGTACTCCTTGCTGTCTCCTGGCGCTGGCAGGGTTTCCGTGGTCCTTTTTCTCTTCAATCACGTAAAGAAATAATCCTGTTTGGGTTTGGGCCTTGGTGTGGCTCGTACGCTTGGAAATGGAAAGCCCAACAACTAGAAAGTAAAGTAGACTATACCACTTTGAGAAACATCAAACCAATTATATATACAATCATTCTTTCGTATTCTCTGATTTCTCTCTACACTAATTTGTCTTTTATATGCTGATGATCAATGAGATTATGATCAAGCATAAATAAATTAAAAATGGACTCTTGTGACTTGTGAGAGAGAGCGAATTCTAACCAGATCAGTAAAGGAATAAATGAGAGACTCATCAAGGCTACTTGACCTTGACGGGTGCACGACTCTCTCATTCAAGGATTGACACTTTGACAGTCGCATATATATATGCGGCATGAATGAATACCATTTTCATTTCCATGAAATATCAATGTACCACTGTACGTGCGTTGCTAGAGCAGGCCCCATCTACAACATCTTAATTTTAGTTCACATATAACGATAATAAAATATATATATCTGTGTATATCCGACAGTGTTGAAATAATAGTTGATAGACAAAATTTCGGACCGAAATATTTTGATTAGGACCGAAATCTTTGTGTTCAACTTACTGTTACAAAACAGTGCAATAATTTCGGACCGAAATGTTTTAGTTCGGACCAAAATTTGCGTACGAAACCTTCTGTTACAAAACAATGCCAAATTTCGGACCGAAATGTTTGATTTCGGACCGAAATATAGGCAGACTGTTTTGCAGTAACTTAGACGAAAGGACGCATTGTTTGGTGATCAGTTTGCGTCTCTCTTTAAATAGATGGTGTGCCTTCTTCAGAGTGAGAGAGAGAGAAACACCGAGAAAGTGAGAATCACGAGTGAAGTACTTAGGTTGTGGAATAGTGTTGCATGCTTGGTTTTGATACTGTAGTGTGCTTCCGCTAAGCGATTTGCTTCAGGATTCGACGGCACGGACTGAGGAGAAGACTTAGGAATTTAACGTGAAAGGAACCGTTTCGATCGATTTGCTTCCGCTGTGGTATATCTATACTTGATCTGAATTTGTCGGTTCTTGTGTTAATTCGAAAAGTAAAATTTCTAACATTGGTATCAGAGCCATTCATGGCTTCTTTTCGTTAGGAATTGAATCTTGAGTTTTAATTCGTGTCTTCTGGTTGAAATTTGTGATTTATATTTGATCAATTTCGTGATTTGGAGAAAGAAATTGGGAAAGCCCTGATTTCTGTTCAGATTTGACAGAATTCGACTGTCTGACTTTATGATACAATTTCATATCTTTCCTTCGTCCAAATGACTTGGAGTTCTGCATGAAAGTTGTAGAGGTCTTTGTAAGCTTTCCGAAAAGTGTTTGAACTCGTCAAATGGATAAGTGAGTAGAGAGATATAACTGTTACAAGTAGAAGGTGTCAGGTTGTCAGATCTGAATACAGTTTTTCTATTTCACTGTTTCTCTCATGATTTTGAGTCAAATTTGTACCAGAAAATGCACAGTTAGTAAGCCAATATGATGTTGATAATTGTCTTAGATTCATACCTGATGATTAGTTATCTTTTGGGTTTAAATTAAGCCAATTATGTTGAGTTGATGGCATATGCGGTGCTATCATAAATTTTGTGATGGCACAATTCTTTGTGGCTGTCATGGAGTTGCACTAAGCGGGTGAATATGAATTGGTAGACTTAGTATCTCATTTATATTCTGAATTTTGCACAAATTAAATTAGTAAAGAGTAATATGTCTTTGTTTATAAAATTTGATTGATTGCCCTATGCTTTCTTTTGGTTCTATTGCAGAATGGTATTATTCTTGGACTGATTACGAATTGTGTGGCAAAATTATTTGTGATGATGCTAACATGCATACACTTTGTGTTTTGTCTCTGTTTGTAGTGAAAATGTCGGCTAGCAAGAGCATAATTTCTGATCTCAATCAGGGTGAGAAACTTGGCGATGACAACTATGATGTGTGGCATCGCAAGATGCAGTACCTCCTTGAGGATTCAGAACTTGCTGGAGCCACTCACCAAGCAAGTTGCTGAAGTCACTGACTCGAAACAAACTGACAAGTATGCTGAGTACCAAGCATGGAAAGTGAAAGACCGTGCCGCTCGCATTACGTTGCTGAGTAGCATGACCAATGATCTCTTGGTGTGGTTTGAACAGTATAAAAGAGCCAAAGAAATTTAGAACGCTATTACACTTCAGTATGGTGGCACTTCAACCACTAGACTGCGCTGCCTCACACTCAAGTTTGATGGGTATAAGAAGCGCCAGGATCATTCCATGAGGCGGCATCTAATCTGTATGTCAAACATGATTGGTGAGTTGAGGGCTGCGGGCCACGAGTTAACAAATGAGCAGCAAGTGCAAGCGGTCATTCGCTCACTCCCTAGGTCTTGGGAGCACATGAGAGTGAATTTGACGCACAATGAAAGCATTCGCACTTTTGATGATGTTGCTCGTCATGTTGAACTCGAGGAAGAAAGGTTGCTGAGTGAGAAAGGTACTGAAGAGGCATTTGTTGCCGGTTCGAACCCGCACAAGAAGATGGGTCCTAAGAGGAAAAGAGGCGCCACTGATGGTGTTTCTACCTCGGGAGCGGGTGGTGCATCCGGCTCTGGGAAAAGTAAGAAAAGGCGCAAGAATAAGCGCAGGGGCAAGGTTGACAAGTCCAAGGCAACTTGTTACAACTGCAACCAGGTTGGTCACTTCGCTCGAGATTGCTGGAACGCGAAGATATGTGCCTCTTTGTCTAGATCCAGTTTATATGTTACTAGTTGTTGTATGGTTGCTGAGGCTTTCCCTCTTTGGACTGTTGACTTAGGCGCAACAGATCATATAGTTCGGGATCGGGCAGCTTTTGTGGACTTCTGCCGAATTCCAGTGGGAAGCAAGCGAATATACACGGGGAACAATAGCAGTGTTAAAGTCCTTGGGATTGGAATATGCGAATTGATGTTCATAAATGGACATAAGTTGTTGCTTCATGATGTTTTGTATGCTCCTGATGTTAGGCGTAGTCTTATATCTGTACTTGCACTTGTTAAACTTGGCTTTAGAATTGAATTTGTTGGTGATTGTGTGAACTTGTATCTGAATGCTACTTTATGTGGTACTGGATCTTTATGTGATAGATTTATGGTTTTAGATACAATTTCATCTTCTGCTTATGTTTATTCTTCTTTTGATGTTTCATCAGTTGATAATGAAATGTTGAAGTGGCATGCTAGATTATGCCATGTTGGGCAGGATCGAATGAATAGGTTGGCTAGAGAAGGACTTTTAGGTCAACTCGCCAAAGTTGATTTGCCAACATGTGAGAATTGTTTAGCGGGTAAAGCTACCCGAAAGCCTTTTGGTAAGGCTGTTCGTGCTACTTCCCCTGCAATTTATTCGGATATTTGTGGTCCGATGAATGTAAGGGCTAGACATGGTGCTTTGTACTTCATCACCTTCATTGGTGACTACACTAGATATGGTCATGTTTATTTGATATCACATAATCAGATGCTTTGAATTGTTTCAAGAGCTACTTGATTATGGTTGAGAATCAATTAGATCGAACTGTGAAGGCTCTTAGGACTGATCGAGGACGTGAATACCTCTCGGATCAGTTTAAGAAATTGTGTGATGAAAAGGGAATTGTTCGACAACTGACAATACCCGGAACTCCGCAACAGAATGGTGTAATGGAACGTAGGAACAGGACCTTGTTAGAGATGGTTCGATCTATGATGGTGCAAGCAAATCTTCCTATTTCATTTTGGGGAGATGCGCTGATGTACCGCATTCATATCTGCATTTTACCAGGCCTGCACCTTATTTTTGGCCTAAAATTCCTGAGTTCATATGCATTTAGGTGTTAGTATGCCTAAATTCCAGTTACTTGTTTACTTTTGTCCAAATTTCAGGTAGATTGGGCTTTTGGAGCCATTTGGAAGCGATTTGGAGCAAATCGGCGCTGGAACTGGATTCTCGCGGGGCCGCAGGAGCGGCGCAGAGCAGTTTTTTGCTTTGGCGCCCTAGGCTATATAAACAAGATTCTTTAGACGTTTTTGGCATCTCTATTCTTCCCTTTTCTTCTCCCTGACCAGAGCTGCCACCAAGGAGAGAAGACGTGTTGGCCTTGATTCTTCATCGTTTTCGAGGAGATTTCGCGTGGATCCCTTGGAGAAGTTGAAGATTGAAGCCATTCTAGTTCTTCCTTGTTCCTTGCATATCATGAACTCTTTTACTTCTTTGTTTTGTTTGTTTTCTCTCGCCATGATGATGATGTTTGTGCTTTTGGGTTGATTATACTATGTTTTGATTCACGTTATTTTCATAGTTACTTGCGCTTTAATTATTATGTGTTCTTAACTTTACTTGTTTGTCTGGTAAACCCGCGGATTAGGCCAAATCCGGTGTGGTTAATTGAATATCTCACGACCAAGAATTGTTATTTGTACTATTTGGGTTGATTGCTTGCTTTCCAAAAAATACCGAAAGGTTGAATTACGGTTTCGACGAGAGTCGAACCGAACCCTCGAACAAAAGTAACTTGAACGTAGGTTTAGAAATAAATTTATGAATTTCTATTGAACTAGAATTGTTAGAAGGACCAAAAAACGACAATTGAGGAACTTGTACTAAATCTGATTTGAATAGGAATTGATAACGTGAGTCGAAACACGAACCAGATCTGAATCTGCTTTCTGTCAATGCCTACGGACCGCAAGAGACATCCTGCGGCCCGCAAGCAGTTGCAGAAAGTGCAAGAAAGAGTTTTCGACACTGGTTGCGAACACGGGAGACATTCTGCTGTCAGTAAGCAGTGTCGGTATCTCTACCTACCTCCTGCGACTCAGCGAGAGACATCTTGCGGAGCCTCAGACAGTCAATCCAGAAGCCAAACTGAGTCTGAAAGCCCTAGGAACGCCCGTTTATAATCTGTTTTAGAGTTTTTACTTGTCTTCGCTACTGTTTACTTGTTTACTGTTGTGAGATTGATTTGACAAACCCCCCCCCCCCCCCCCCCACTCTTATTACAAAAAGACCAAAAACATTTATTTAGGATTTGAATTGCAATTAAAGTCTAGTTTAGAATTAAGTCCGTCCTTGTGGTTCGACCCCGACTGTACTACACGAGATCGTACGCTTGCGATCAAGTGTTTGCATAGGGTAAATTAAAAGCCTATACTCTTTTGAGCCATCATGCGCTATTAACTGCAGCCTATGTGTTGAACTGTGTGCCCACTAAGTCTGTGAAATCGACACCATATGAGTTATGGACTGGCAGAAAACCAAGCTTAGAATTTTTGCGGCCATGGGGCTCTATGGCATATGGTTTAGACTCGTCTCACAAATATGGAAAGCTTGGCCCTCGGGGAAAGAAGTGTATCTTTATAAGATATTCTGATGTTTCCAAGGGATATGTATTTGTTGGAGAGAATCTAAGTGGGTCGATTATAGAGTTTGAGGCGCGAGATGTCACGTTCTTAGAGAACGAGTTTCCTAGCAGAAGCGAGGTAACCAACAACAATGTTGAGTTATTTGACGCTGAACCTCCATCTGAAAGTGTACATGGCCCTAGCGTTGAGGAAGAAGGGGGAATTAATTTCAATCCTCCGCCACAACGAGCAAGTGACATTGTGCAGGATGAGCCTGAACCTCGTCGGAGTAGGCGAGAACCGATACCCCGCCGACGATTTGACATCGAAGGTGGGACGAGTTCTATTTTTCTCGCTGCTCAGAATGGTTTAGTAGAACTGAGGACTGTGAAAGAAGCACTTTCTGGTCCTAATGCTAAGGAATGGATAAGTGCCATGCAGGAGGAAATGGATTCTATGAGAAAGAATCATGTTTGGGAGTTGGTTGACCTGTCGAATGGAGTAAATCTGTTGGGAACAAATGGGTTCTTAAGATTAAGCGCAAGGCATATGGTTCAATCAATCGATACAAAGCTCGTTTGGTAGCTAAGGGATTCACCCAGATAGAGGGAGTGGATTATGAGGAAACATTCTCACATGTTGTAAGATTTGCCTCGATCCGACTCATTCTAGCGCTTGTCTCATCTATGGACTTGGAACTTTATCAAATGGATGTTAAGACTGCATTTCTTAATGGAGAACTTGATGAAGAGATATATATGGCACAACCCACTGGTTTTGAGGTTGACGGGGAGGAGCACAAAGTGTGCAAACTCCGCCGGTCTATATATATGGTCTCAAGCAGGCATCTAGACAGTGGAATCTCAAGTTTAATCAAGCCATTTTATCAAATGGGTTTGAGGTAATTGAGGAAGACCATTGTGTTTATGTGAAACGATCCAAGAAAAGTTTCTTGATTTTGTCCTTGTATGTGGATGATATCTTGTTGGTTGGAAATGATAAGTTGATGATTGAGACTAAAAAGGAATGACTCTCATCAACGTTCGATATTAAAGATATGGGTGAAGCTAGCTATGTGTTGGGTGTCAAGATAACTAGGGATCGCTCTCGCAGATTCCTTAGTTTGTCCCAAGAGACCTATTTGAAAACGGTGCTCGAGAGGTTCGGTATGCAAGAGTGTAAACCGATTGATACTCCAGTTGATAAAAGTTCAAACTTGAGCTCTAGTATGGGTCCGAAAACTGAAGAAGGAAAACAGCAGATGGCTCGTGTTCCTTATGCAAGTGCGATAGGGAGCTTGATGTATGCAATGATGTGTACTCGGCCGGACATTTGCTATGCGGTTGGATTAGTTAGCCGGTTCCAATCAAATCCTGGACAAGCTCATTGGAGAGCGGTTAAGAGGATTTTAAGATATCTCAAAGGCACATTAGATTATGTGCTATGCTACCAAGGTAAAAACTTGCAACTGATCGGCTATAGTGATGCCGATTGTGGAGGTGATCAAGATGAGCACAAGTCTACCTCAGGGTATGCATTCTTGTTGGGTAGCGGGGCTATCACTTGGAGCAGCAAGAAGCAATCATGCATTGCTTTATCAACTATGGAAGCTGAATACATTGCTTGTTCAGCAGTTGTCCAAGAGGGAGTTTGGTTGAGACGCTTTCTAGAACGTTTAGGTGTCCTTCCGGTTCCGAGGGATCCGGTGACTATTTATTGTGATAGTATGGCTGCTATAGCATACTCTAAGGACCCTAAATATCATGGACCCTAAACACATTCAGATGAGATATCATTTTAACAAAAGGAAGTGGTCATTGTGCATATTCCAACTGAGAAAATGTTTGCAGATCCTTTGACAAAACCGATTGCAAGGGATGGATTTCTAGCTCATATTAGGATGCTAGGGCTTATTAAAGTGTAAAAAGTTTGACCATTTTACATGCTTTATTTATGGAGGAGGGATCCATTGACAATGGATTTTTTGACAATATTGACAATCATATATTTCAAAATTTTATAAAAATTCATAAAAAATCTTAAAAATAGAAAAAAGCCTACGGAAGTATTATTTAACTTATAGATTGATTATGTTTCCGATCATATTTAATTTGAGCGATATTTGATAGCTCTTTAATGATCCCTTAAATTACAACCGTGAAAAAATACACAAAATTTTGATAAGGCATCAAACGATGTTCAAATTGATTGAAATTTGAAACACTATCAATCTATAAGTTAAATAATACATCCATAAACCATTTTTCATTTTTAAGAGTTTTTGTGAATTTTTACAAATTTTTGAAAATTTTCATTGTCAAGATTGTCAAATTAAGCATTGTCAAATGGATCCCTCCTCTTATTTATATATTGTTTGCATATGTGTATGTATTTGAACATGGATATAAAGTTATATATTTGCTTGTTGACTTGCAAAATATAATTGAGTTGATTGATTTATATTTGTTTAATTAAATGTTAGCATTAAATGGTAGTATGTCGAATAGGCAAAGATTGGCTCGCTCACATGAGCAATCACCTCTGACATTTTTGATAGTGTGCAGAGATGAGATATAATTAAATTAGTGATGCTTTGGAAAGCGAACTGAATTTAATGTCGCCTCAAACTAGATGAGATGAGACTACTTATAAGTAGTTGGCATGAATTGATTCCCACAATTCAAGAAGCTTATAGTTAGTCGAGGTGAGAGTTATCAATGTTGCTTTGGTTAAGCGAGCATGTGAAATACACTCGGGTTAATTGCAATGCATATGGCCTGCACCACGGGCATATAGTTTGCGACTAGACCAAGACTCGTATGGTGTATATTTGATTAGACATACATATGCTAGAATAGCAGAAAATACACTGTAACATGCATTTCATACTGCATGTGCTTGAGCGACTTTAGGAAATGAGTTGAATGACCTGAAGGTCAGAGATCCCAGTCTCTTCATTGTGTGAGTCCTTAACAACGTACCCTTCTGACTTTTGACTATGTCATAAGAAAAGAAACTGATGTTGCTACTTTGGTGTGCTACCTATGGCTATGAAATGATATGGTCTAACGGGGCATTGCTGGGAAAGCAGTTAGTTTTGATTTGAATGACATGAGGGTAGAAGGAAGGTGATTTTAATTGCACTCTGCACTTATATGTATTCACGGTACTGCCAATTGTGTTGTAGAACATAGATTGGGAATACATGTTAGTTTGAGAGGGAGGAAGCGTGTTTCACAAGGGATCGAAAATGTTTTATCTGGTGCATATTCATAAACCTAGGGTATGAGATACACACTATATTATCTTGTTTGTAAAAGGGTAGATGTCTCTAAGCTGGCCTTAACTGGTTTGGTTTACGAGCTCCCGCATTGCAGGTGTATCGCTGGTCGCACGACCTATTTGCTTGTATGAAGACTTATGATTCTCATCAATAGTCTCCAAGAGGGAGATTGTTGAAATAATAGTTGATAGACAAAATTTCGGACCGAAATATTTTGATTCGGACCGAAATCTTTGTGTTCAACTTACTGTTACAAAACAGTGCAATAATTTCGGACCGAAATGTTTTAGTTCGGACCGAAATTTGTGTACGAAACCTTCTGTTACAAAACAGTGCCAAATTTCGAACTGAAATATTTGATTTTGGACTGAAATATAGGCAGACTGTTTTGCAGTAACTTAGACGAAAGGACGCACTGTTTGGTGATCAGTTCGTGTCTCTCTTTAAATAGATGGTGTGCCTTCTTCAGAGTGAGTTAGACATATTGGAGACTGTCTATAGCCATTAGAGAGAGAGAGAAACACCGAGAAAGTGAGAATCACGAGTAAAGCACTTAGATTGTGGAATAGTGTTGCATGCTCGGTTTTGATATTGTAGTGTGCTTCCGCCAAGCGATTTGCTTCAGGATTCGACGGCACAAACTGAGGAGAAGACTTAGGAATCTAACGTGAAAGGAACCGTTTCGATCGATTTGCTTCCGCTGTGGTATATCTATACTTGATCTGAATTTGTCGGTTCTTGTGTTAATTAGAAAAGTAAAATTTCTAACAGATAGAAATTGAAATTTTAATATATATATCAACGCTAATCAATGATGTAGCTAGCTAGCTAGTAATTATATATAATTGTCTTAATTAAATAGTAGCCTAAATAAATGACATCCAGAAGACTAGAAGCTTTAAAACTTTAATTACTATCATCTCCAATATATGATTGGCGAATTCTTCCCCCATATGCACCAAAAATTCAAAAAAAAAAAAGAAAAAAATTTCTTGGAGTGACGTCTGAGTTACTGTATACACTCTCCAGGCTAGAATTCAGCGGATCTTGATTGAAAGAGGAACGAGGGAGGTTTGATTCCTAGCTATCGGATATTTGATGCCATATGAATATGAATTAACCTTTTCCAATCTGATCATACTTCATAAGTTCATATATAAAATATTCAAAGCTTTCATGAAAGTTTAATAACATAATTAATTTTAATTGCATATCACTCTATGTATGGCCTTCTTCTGAACAAAAAGAGAACTTGGAAGAAATTTTTTTTTTCAATCAATTAAAGGTATAGTTGACTGGAGTATTGATCAGCAAACATATTTAAAAATTAATTGCAGTCGTTCGGTCAGCGGAAAAAATCTTATAAAAATACTAGTTGATAAATAGCTATATATTAAAAATATAATATATAATTATATGTTGATTAATGAATTAACTGAAATAACAGATTTGCTAGAGAAGGTATACAGCTAGAAGATGAGGTCTTTGGTCAACGCACCTCCTTGTGACGGAAGAACACCCTTTCTGTACAGAGCAGGCAGTGCGATGAAGCCGTTGAGGCTCGCCGCGCTGCCGGTCCTCAGCACGAGCGTTGGCACGCCGAGCCGCTTCGCAACGGGATTGATCATGTACCAATGCATGTCCAGAACTAGACACAGCACGGTGTCTCTGTCTGTACCATCTGACAGTATCTTCGCCAACTGATCGTAAAACGGAGCCACACAGTTCTCGTTCAGCGAGTGGATTAGAGAGAGGACATGATCCTGCGAGGAAGATCGCCGCTTGCAGACTCGGTCGGGGATCTGGATGAAATGGTAAGAAGGGTGCTTGGTGGATTCAACAGCATCGAAATTGTATTCGGTGTGGAAGATGGTGATGGCGAAGCTGCGGGAGTGGAGCACCGCTGCGAGCTCGAGCATGGGGTTGATGTGGCCTTGAAACGGGAACGGGAACAGCAGCACCCGCCGGCGCCGGCTTCTCACGGTTTCTTCTGCCATCGATCCGAATCTCGGAGTTAGTTACTACATCTCAACCATATATATTCACATTCCATTTAATTAATTAATTAGAAGGAATTCATTAAGATCTGAAGTAATATAAAATGTATATATGTGCCTCGTCTTGTCAGCTGCCATTATTTTTCTTTGTGAGTCAAGTCAATGCTATGACATTTATACATATATAAATTAAAACACACTAGCAGTTTTAATGATAATAATATATTGGCAATGGCATATTGGCATGGCATGGCATGCACCTCAATGATCGATGAAGAGGGGCTGATTTTTTTTGGTTTGTTCAGAATGATTGCTTCTTTTTGTAATGGCAATGTGTTCATCGTAGTTATTATATTATATATGTAATCGGGGTAATGACAAATGAGAAGCCGGCCGCATGAATCATGAATGAATGAATGCAGCACTGGCGTAGACTCTTAAAGAGATGGATGATTATCAGATCCTCTGCAGCAGTACTGTGTAATATACAGTGAAGCACGTGGAGTGTTGGATCGTCTTGAGATCCAAGCTCTGCACGATTCAATCTTTAGACGATCCAACGGTCCACGTGCTTCACTGCATATATATCAGGGATCCGAACCTGCTGCTTTTCTTCTCAGAAAAGTAGGGTCTGCTTTTCTGATCGGATGGTCGGGTTTGGTTACTGCACCAAATCTCAAAGTACTTTAGTTTTTACTGCACAGATCTCGAAGTACCTCGGTGTTTCTTCAACCGTCGGATCAAGAAAAGCAGACCGGATAAGCAGAGGATAAGCAGAAATCCACTGGAGATGGATCAATTAGCCACATCAGGCCGGCTCTAGGTAGCAAACGGCCACATAGATAGATTAATTAACTGATTAATTAAGATTAATTTATATGCTTGTCAAAATCAAGACTTTCAGATGCAAGTCAACAGTCAATACGCGCTGTTATGGCTGGGGAGTCGGGCGCGCGATAACTACGGATCCCAATCTTAATCTATCTATCTCGCTTTTTATAATCGCCATGATTCAGTTTAGATTATTATTTGTTTATTGTTTATTTTGTTACTCAATTCATTATTTATCCCTTTGCACAATTAGAGAGAGCTAGAGGAGGAGGCTCCATAATTTCGGAAGTTCGTAGAGAAGCTAGGATGACATTTTTTTTTTTTTTTTTTTTTTGAGTGAAAACTGGGATGACATGCGACCTATTTTTTAAAATAAAAACAAAAAAAATCTTATTTTTGAAAGTAAAAAAGAAAAAAAATTTATTTTCAAAACTATTAAATCCGGGTCATGGAAACCCGACCCACGGGCCCAGGCTGGCTCCTGAGAACCCGGCCTAGTGTGGACATGCATGTGGGTGTGTGTTTTAAGTAAGAATTTTGTTGATTGAATTATTGAATACTTCTAATGATTTATTTTCAGCGTTAGAGCTCAATGATTCATTCAAATTCTCTTAGATGGAAGGATGACTTCGCTATTGCAATCTTTGACAGTTTTGATAATAAATTAATAAAAATTAAAATAATTGTTAAAATTGAAAAATATTTATAAAAGAGGAATCTCTGACTATCGTTATGTTGACAAACTTGACAATACGTGCTTTAAAATTTTTTTTTGCAAAAGTCACTAAAATATGGTGATTGAATTCTTCTGTTAAAATGTTATGAAGCTTATGAATTAAATTTCTTTTAAATTTGAGGCAATTTGTGTATGTTTAGTCTATCAAACACGTACCAACAAAATTTAAACCGCTAAAAGTTGTACAAACTTTGGATGAGCTATCAAATAATATTTAAATCGCTTCAAACTTATAATATTCTCAATCTATTAAGTTCAAGAATACATTGATCTATGTATTTTTTTTAATTTATTTGAACTTCAATTGTCTGTCAAAAATAAAAATTATAAAGCATCCCTTCCTCTTTATAAAAAATATTGAAACTTATATGTTGTTCACATTTCAAATTTTAATCAAGATGTAAATAATATTTACTAATGCAGATATTCCGACCCGTCAAATAATGTTAAAATCAGAATCATTGGAAATTAAATAAAATTCTAATTATGAGTCACTAAATAATATTGAATGGAATTTGGAACATTATATCTATAATTTCAATAATGCAATCATAACTTATTTCTAATTTCGAAACATTTTCAAATTTCTTTGAATTACAACTGACAAGCAAAGCAATCATTGTCCTTAACCTTAGAACTTTCAAATTGTTGTAGAAAAATCCAATGATCAACTGCTGCCGTCTAAACCAAATTTAAATCAAAACTTCAAATTTTAATAAATAAATTAGATGCAGCGAATGTGATATTTGAAGACTTTGACTAGACAGAGATAAAAAAAAAAAAAAAAAAAAAAAAAAAAAACAGTCCACATATTCGGATACCACTAGAGATACCGTCGGGATACCATATTCTTTGACCAATTCAACTAAACCTAAATATTCAAATTAACACATTTTGCTTAACAACCAATAAAAACTCTACATAATAAAAACCTAATTGCAGCATTACACTTAACACATTTTGCTTTACAGCCAATAAAAACTACTCTTAATTTAACTTGCAGCATTACACTTCCTAACTATACAACTTATCCTCCTAAATATTCACCTTAACCTCCTAAATATTCAACTTATCACATTTTTTATTGGCAGTCAATGTTTAATGGTATCCCGACGATATCTTTTACGGTATCCCATAGCATTTTCCAAAAAAAAAAAAAAGATATATAGGAATACCGAGGCATTGACCTAGGGAGGAGTCAATCTAAATTAATGACTCGAAAGACCCTAAACATATATATTTTGATTGCGAGACGAGAACAATTCCTTTTTACATCGTGCACGTCACGTTGCCGCTCATAAATCCAACACGTTAAACATTTTAATATTCGGACAACTTAATTTTAGCCCAAATTCTTCAAATGAGTACATTTTTTTTTTGGATTTTCTTGGATATTTTTTGGATATTTTTTGGAGATATATACAATTATACAAATGAGAGTTAAGTTACTTTGGACCGAAATTTTTATTAATAAGCCCATATGGAATCCAAGTTTGAAGAATAAGCCCCATATCATGTGTTTTTGAAAAATAAGCTGGACGCTGGGGTACCATAGCGTCCCAGTTTTTCTGGACTCTGCACTACTTCAGAGTCCCACTGTTTGAAAAAAACCCTGTGTTAGACTATACATAACAAGGACGTTATGGTAGTGTAGCGTCCGTACTAAATGACTGGGACGCTGGAGTAGTGCAGAGTCCAGCTTATTATTCACAAAAAATGGAATATGGAGCTTATTTTTTAAACTTTTGTCCCACAGGGACTTATGTATAAAAAAACCGGTACTTTGGAATATCGATCTATAATATAAAAGTCTCTTCATTTGAATTTCGAACCACATGACCTCCCATATAGAGAGGATTGCCCTAGCTGTTAGACTAAAGACCAGTTCTTTCTCCAAATGAGTATTACTAAGAGGACATCATCTAAACATAATTTACGTACGCATCAACACATATGCATTAATGTTAACATAACGAGTAAATAGTGATGCTACGGTACTATTATAACAATACAAATTAGTCGGTATTACAGCTTTTATATTATAGTTTCAAAGTTCAAATGATCAATCCAAATCACTCAACGTGATTGATCTTCATGTATAAATGTTATTGTACACCAAATTTTATATTTTTTTAATTCATTTTTACTGTTTCTTTAGGTAATTATTAGAATAAGACTTGATCTAAAGTTTATGAACCATTCAAAAAATGTGGTTATCTATCTTAAAAAAAATAATTTAAAAACTTTTAGAAAATATAAAATTTGGTCTATAAAAAATGACAATATTAACAATGAAGTTGATTAATCTATCGTCTAGATTGACAATTATGTATGTATAATTGTAGAGTGGTTCTTCTGTGGATCGGCTAAGCAACCTTTCATTTTTTAATCGAGCAGTTTTTATCAAACATGTCTCTTTAATTGTATCTAAAAAGACATATCATCACGACCATCCGATTATGAAAAATGAACGGTCCATATTTCATCCGATCCAGAGCAGAATTAGCTACAATTGTATATTGAAAGCATATAAATGTTCTTGAAGCAAACATTGGAGGGAATTGAAGGTGGTATCCAGAAAAGTGTGGCCAGGCCATGTCAACTCTAGATTTATCGATTATTATGTACATGTAGATTGGCACTATACAAATGGCCCGGCAAAACAGTAATCACCAACTGATATAAACTTGTGTGTGGCACCCAATATATTTTTATCTGGCCCAGCCCAATTATTTGGACATGAAAAAAAAAAAAAAAAATTGATAGTTCCATTTTGGTCATCAATTCATCATTCTTGATACTGCATCTCACCACCACGTTGGTAGCTGCTACCAACTTTTCGAAAAAAAAAAAATACCGCATCTCACCAGTAGGCGACACGTAAACGAAGCTCAATTTAAAAAAGAAAAAGATATATATTTTCATCTTTATTATTTAAAAAAAAATAGGAAAGTTTTATGGTAATACGACAGAATATACTAAATACTATATGTAATATATACCACTAAATTGTTATGTTTATTATTCATCTTATGGTTTTTATTGTTAAACATATATATTGATGGTATTATTCATCCGATTTATTTTTAAGTTGAGTAATAATGGTATATTATATGTGTCTTTCTAAATCTTTTGTACTAATACATTATACATGCATGATCAATAAAACAGTGCTATTGTTTATTGAAACACCAAATAATAAAAAAAATTCTATGTACTTAACATATGCAAATATAGTTATTAAACTTAATTTATTGTGGTTATTGGTAAATTTGTTGGTATTATTATTCAACTTGTCGCAATTATTGACGTATGAACTTGACATCTATAAATATTGTTATTTTTTATTGGTAAAATCAAATCCAAATATGTTTGTTTTGTTTGAATAATAACATTAACAAATTAAATAATAGTAATAATAGTAGCAATATATAATAAGATAAATAATAAGTTGAATGGTTTTATGGTATCATATTTTTTGTGGTATGTATCTATATATCTGTTCCAAAAAAATATATAATATACTGAGAGAATTCGAGTCGTATGTAGAAGATTACGTACATTATATATTAGATTATATTAGATTAGATGGTAGCTTATGAGTGGCTAACAAAAGAATCAATATTCTTCCACTTTACGAACCCACTTCGTTTTGCTTCCCACAAAATCTAAAAATTCCCAATACCTTTTATATAATAATTATTAACGCTTTATTTTATACCACCAATTAAGGCCACAAACCACACTAACCTTAATTAAGTTCACAATTAATTTTTCATGACCAATATATTATGCATATATAGCATAAATAAAACATGTATAGAACGTTATTAATATATGACGTTGTTAATATATATTTTGTGGGTTTAATCAAGGTTCTAAATCGCGATTATAGCGTCATCGCGGCGGGTCTTCGGAAAAGCTATCGCCGCTATAGCGTGCTATAGCGGAAGCTATCGTACGTAGCGTGTCCATTAATTTTATGAATTATATTATATTTTTGTATTAAATTTCAACATTACTAAGAATTCTTATAGAATTCTGTAGAGCAAATAATCAAAACAAAATAATTAACAAACTAATGTTTTTGCATTAAACTAGTACAAAGTCCGAGTTGCTATTCAAAATATCTGATATAGGATTGTTTTCTATACAAAATGATCTAAACTGTCACAAGCTGTGTCATTTTCTGCACAAATAATGCCATTTCCTAGATTCCTGCGCAAAAGAGTCATTAATCCTAAGTCATTTTCTGCACAAAAGGTCCCTAATCATATTATCAACCCTATACAAAATATCATATATATCAGGTTTACTCTAATTTCAAGTCAAACTATATATTATTCTATAGATTCTTCAGACACTTCATTATCTGTTGGCTCAGTATCAGACTTAACTGGCGGCTCATTATCCTCATCTTCTGAAAAAATATGTTTTGTAGCATAGCGCGCTATTTTGGCGCTATCACGCTATGCGCTATAGCGCACGCTATTTACGCTATAACGGAAATAGCGCAACTTGCGCAGTGTTGGCCAATAGCATCGCGTTTTGGGTCCAAAAAACACTATAGCGCGCTATAGCGACGCTATAGCGCGCTATTTAGAACATTGGGTTTAATTAATTAATTAATTTGTGATTGATATCAACTACCCGCACTAATTGCTACCACCAATTAAAAAGAAATTATTGCCGACTAAATTAATAACCCCGCGTGTTTATAATGTGCTAATAATACAAAGCTAAAATTAGTGTCCAAGTCAAATATATCTTTTTCGATCGATCCATTGTCGATCTATGATTTTACCATTGACATTAATTTCTAAAGTAATCCTGCCGTCAGTCAGATAGAAAAATATATATATTCGAAGTTTCCCTTTCTTTGTTTTTAAATCTCATCCCCATTTATTTTATTAATTGTTTTGTTCCTATATTTTTAAATGTATTGCCATTATTTTCCCCTTTGTTATATATTAAGACATACATCATCACGCTCTACACTGTATATTTGTTCAATCATATATTTATAAGTGTATTTTTTTTTTCCTGTGATTTAGTAATTTGATTGTTGAAATCATTTTTTGTAGGTGATATTCATGTTGAATAGTGAATACAATAGGTACATGATTGAATTGATTTTGTTCATGAGGAACATATATTGTTAACTACTTGCTGATGTCATCATATATTGTTCATCATACGTAATTATGGTATATAATCTTCTAATAGATTTTCTTATATTCTATCACATACAATACTCGTATCTCTCAAGCGCCATCCCCAAAAATGATTATACTAAATACTATTTGTGATTAAATCAAATACAAAAGTATACTTGTACAAAATTTCTCACCAACACTGAGAAATTACCTACAGTATTATCTATATATATATATATATATATTGCACGACGTTGAAATTACCTACGATCCAAATCAGATTGGAGAACCCTCCAATCTGAATTGGACAGTTGAAATTATGCCAAGTCCCACCCTAAAAATCCTCAGTCGTCCAATCGTGATTTGTGATTGAGGTCCTCCGATCCTATTTGGATCCCAGTAAAAACGGACTGGTATTGCATGTATTGGAGTGCTTATCCTCTGATACTGCGCAGCGAATCAACGACGTTGATTATAGGAGATTATTTAAGATTGAGTTGCACGAATCTCAAAACAGATCCAATGGTTAGAGTATTGCGCAGTAGAGGATATGAATACATGTATCGTGTGACGTCGCCATCAACCTTAATGCATGCTTCACTAACATAAATCTCACTTTCTATAGCAACAAAGATTAATTAGTTATCGTATTGAGTAAATTAAATTAAATTTGATTATTTAGCTAAAAAGGTCATTACTCATCAAATTAATTTTAGCGAGAAAGGGTGAAAAATGAAATCATATATCTCTGACAAATATATTCTAAAATTTCTAATCCTACATCCGCAGACTTTAAGGTTTTTATTTATTTATTTATTTTGAGTGAGCAGGCAAACAACCTACTGCGATTTTCTTTTTTTTTTGAGATAAAGATGAGGGTCAAGCCACTCAAATTTAAATGTCTATATTTCGAACCCGCGACCTCCCACACAAAGAGCGCTGCCCTGAGCCACTAGATCAAAGGCTGGTTCTTAATTAGTCTACTGCGATTTTCATTAAATAAGTTAAATTAATTTACAAGAGTTGAGAACACATCTTTCTAGAACCTTCATTTAAACTTTCATGCTCTTAAAGTTAACAAAATGAAAATGGATATCCACAGTGTGATATCCTGAAAATGACAGGACTTAAATGTCCACTAGGAAGGTTGCGCGCTCCGCGCGACCGAGATATTATGGTAAAGAAAAATACCTGTACAATACGATCGACAACCTAACGCTATACAGCACACGACACGTAACCTTAAAAAAAAAAAAAAAAAAAAAAATCGCACTGTTCTTTTCTACTGTAGCAAGCTACAGTGCGGCAAATGTTCTGCCTTTAACAGTTAGAATATCTTATATAACTTTGGTCACATACATGTCAACACAAATATGCTTATTGCTTACAGATGAGATATATGAGGTACTTATCTCCTTGTTTTTTATTCCTAGATTAATTGCATCCAGCTCGTGGCTAGAACTAGAAGGACGAAAGAAAGAATGAAAGAAAGAAAGAAAAAGAATGGAAAGTTGGAAACATGTTGTTATTGGATGATTTTTTTTTTCTTTTGTTTTTTTTTTGGGTTAAAACAATTAATAACGAGAAACTTAATTTTGAAAGTAATTAATTAGAAGGGAATGAATTAATTAAGGAAAGAAGAAAAAAATGGAGACTGAATTATATAAGGATAAATTTGGGCCACAAATCTAATTCGCGATTTGATTCAAGTGTTGTTCTTTTTTTCTTGTTCACTGTTGATAGCTTAATCATGCGTATGCAATATATGCATGTTTATCAGTTTATGGATATTCACATTCACATTCACATTCACATCCTCGTTGAATTTATCAGTAGCCAGACAACTACGTCCACTACTTAAGCTCATCATAGTGTCATATATACTACTCGTAATTATATATATATATATATACCACACCACGCTTTTATATAAGTTTCAAATTCATTTACTAATTTAATTATTAATTGAACAACTAATTGTCATTGACACTCGTTAATTAATTAACCAACATTAATTGCTAGCTTCTATATATAATATACATTGCCAACAGGATTATATATATATATATATAATTGCAATGAAATTTATTTTTTTGTGCGTATATATATGCATATTAATTGCATGTATATATGATTTACACCTGCTGATTGATTAATAATTACTTAGCTTAACCACTTAATTAGTGAGTGCCAATTATGGTCTACTACTCAGTACTCACTGCCTGAGCTACATCAGTACTGACTGAGCTAGATTCACCTCAAATTAAATAAAGAGGGACAAATTCAACATCTGTACCTGCTAACTGCTAAATATTAATTGTAAACATATCATTATTTTTTTTTTAAAGGGGCCGGCATAACATAAAATGAATCTCCATCTTTACTGCAAACCACCTTAATCTCTTCGTATATTTAAAATTTGATTAAATGGGGCCAACAACAGTCCAACACATATATAGAAGCTAGCGTTGAAATCACATCGTAGGGTCCTCCGATCCTAATTTGGACCGTCTGATTAAATCAAACGGATGTAAGTATCTTAAAACCTGCCCCCTCGAAACCACAGCGGACCAATCGGATCCGTTGATTCCTGATCGTACGGCTGAGAGTGGGATACTAATATATAGCTCTACTCCTGACTGACATCATCATTATTTTGCAAACTATTTTGCGAATTAAGTATACCTATAAAAATATTTAATTTGTGAAAGGCAAATGATAAAAAAAACTATATTAATTGATATTTTAAAACGATTGTAAAATTACACTATGTTGTATTATTTTCTTTCTTCTTTATTTTATTATTATTATTTTATTTTATTTTTTTCCCATGGAAGTAGACATGATGTCATAAGAACATATATATCTGCTTGTTCTGTGATGCAGTATATTAACTGTGTTTTTGCAGGAAACGCACCGTATATGTTATGTAAAATTAATTATGATCAGTAGGCAGGCTGCAGGCACTAAAAATAAAAAGGTGTATATATATAGCAATTAAGTGATTGCAATGATGACATTTCATGAAATAATGACGTTTTGACTTAATTAACACTCACATATATGATATATAAATACGGCTAGCTGCCGAGACTCCTATATATAATCTATCTATGCTCTCATATATCCTTCAACACTAAACCATATTAGAATTTTAATAATTTAAAGAACCTGATTCTGCTAATTAATGATCTGCTCCACCACTTTCTCAACTGATTCTTGGTTTTTCACAACATAATTTGTCATTTAGCTTGCCATATATAAATTAGCACTATAAAAAGAGCCCTCAGTCTCCTCTGCTTGGTCTTCTTCTTCTTCAATTGATAACTGAGCACAGTCATGGAGTTCGACGGCCCGAAGAAGGACATCACGAGGCGAAAGGCTTCGCCGAGGGATCAACCGGAGGACGAGAACTGGGTGTTCGATTCGTCGGTGGATTACAAGGGAGACATTCCTCTCAGATCCTCCACTGGAACCTGGAAAGCTTCAGTCTTCATCATAGGTAGATATATATTTATATCACTAAGTAATATCTAATGTACTTGTTTAAGTACTATCTTTGATATATCTATATAGCATTTCATACTTAAACTATTCTTTGTAGCTCTCTTTATATATATAGAGTAACTGATAATCTAGCTAGCTAATTAAGTGTACTTTTTGTATATATATATATATATACCAAATGTACTAACACATAATCAATTATATCACATCAGCATGAGGGCAGATTTGTGTACAGCAAAATATGTACAAAATTGGTATATTCATATATCGATCGACATGCAATTAGCTAGCGAACATAAACATAAACTAAAATGATGAACTGATGGATGGATATTGCAGCGATGGAGCTGAGCGAGAGGCTGAGCTACTTCGGACTGGCGACGAACCTGATCATATACCTGACACGGGTGCTGCATCAGGATCTGAAGACCGCTGCGAGGAATGTCAACTACTGGCAGGGCGTCACAACTCTCATGCCTCTTCTTGGCGGCTTCCTTGCAGATGCTTACCTGGGCCGCTTCTCTGCTGTCGTCGCCTCCACCTTCGTCTATCTTGCGGTATGCATCTATTCATCTGTTTATTCAAAACATCGGTACTTACTGGTACGGTGCCAGCACAATGAAGTACCAGTGCTACTGCTACACAAGTATAGCTTTGTACCAGATTTGTTATTTTAACATCAGTGTGAAGTACAAAATAACATAACTGTAAGTCTGTAACATACATCAATCTGATTTTATGAGATATCCACTTGATATATCTAAAAATTTTACACTGTAGAAATGGATGCTTCTGATTATTCAGAAATGACATTTCTCAAATTAAGTTATAATATTAATATTTAATTTTTAACTAAAGATAGTCAATCATCATAAAGTTATGGCTTATATACAAGTACAGTTTCTGTCTTTCTGAAGTGCTAATTAGTTAAACTTGTTCATATATAAGAAAACTATACTATATACTAGTGTGGAAATAGTACTATATAAAATGGGCCAATTTATATGTGATTTTTAAATTAAAGTGAAATTGGATTTATTGGTAGCCACAACTCACAAGTGGGTGTGGGTCCAGAAACCAGAATTCATTCGGAATCATCTGTTTTTGATTTATTAATGAAGCTTCAACTTTAAAATAAGTTGGCTTTCTCAATCCATGGGATTAATTCCTTTTTCCCTAGAATGGAATAGGATACTATTTGTCCAAGTCTTCACAAGGAAACAACTATCTATATTTATTATCATCAATTGAGCACAACAATTTATAATATATATGATTCAGCCCACTTATATATATATTTAGTCTTTTCAAGCCACTGTCTATATATATATACTATGCTAATTAAACATCCACATCCTAAGATAAAACAGGAGCACTAAACTAGGATAAACATATGAAAATAATTCAACACATTGGGCCCTGCACAGCATATCAGCTGTAAACTAACAGTATAAACAGATCACCTCTTTGCAAAAAGCTAGCTACCACATATCTTACTTTTTAAGTTTTTTAATTTCATGCATTTGACTGGAATAAGAAATTGACACGAACGAATTTGTGTGGATATTGATCTGTCAAATTTTATTTAATTATGTTGTGCTGTTAATTAATACATATAATACTGGAGCAAAGATAGTGTGAGCTTAACCATTCCGTGATCGTCCCTCCAAAAACATATTAAATTACCTCTAAATTTCGATTTATATGACCTAAATAAATAAATAATTATTTTTATCAAGATCGTATGGGATATAAAATTTTTTCATTTTTGATAATTTTTAAGTATTTGTTTGAGATTTTTTAAAAGTGACTGTACAGTATTAATAAAATAATTAAACATTTTAAATTAAAATTGAAATTGAATGGAAGAAAGAAATGGGAGTTGATTATAATTTTCATGCATATATGCAGGGTCTGATCCTGCTGGCACTGTCCCAGCTGGTACCGAGCCTGCGACCCTGTGACGAGGCGCCATGCGAGCAAGCGAAGAAGGTGCACGAGATCATGTTCTTCGTGAGCATGTACCTGGTGTCAGTCGGCACGGGAGGCCACAAGCCGTCCCTGGAGAGCTTCGGGGCCGACCAGTTTGACGAGGGCCACGCAGCCGAGCGAAGGGAAAAGATGTCGTACTTCAACTGGTGGAACTGTGCGCTCTGCGCGGGCGTGCTGCTCGGAGTCACTGTGATCGCAACCATCGAGGACAGGGTGAGCTGGGGTGCAGCCGACATTGTTCTGGTGTGTGTCATGGGCTTCACCCTTTTGATCTTCCTGGCCGGAAGACGGGTGTACCGGTACCGTGTCCCGGAGGGCAGTCCGCTCACGCCAATGCTTCAGGTGGCAGTTGCTGCCGTGGCGAAGAGGCGTCTTCCGCACCCTTCGACTGCTGCTGAATTGTACGAGGTCACGGCTTCATCTGGCAATGCCACGAAGAGGCTTCTCTGGCCGACAAATAAGCTCAAGTTTCTCGACAAAGCAGCCATAATAGAGCACAGAAACAATGACGGCGTCACCGCCTCGGAGAAGGTCGATCCGTGGCGACTGGCGACAGTGACGCAAGTAGAGGAAACAAAGCTGGTTTTGGCGATGATCCCTATCTGGCTCGCATGCCTCCCTTTCGGCGTCTGCGTGGCTCAAGTGTCGACCCTCTTCATCAAGCAAGCCAGCATCATGAACCGCAAGCTCTCTCCGCATTTCGAGCTCCCCCCGGCATTCATCTTCTCCCTTTCCGCTGTCGGCATGATCATCGCAGTCACCCTGTACGAGAAGGTGCTCCTTCCGTTCCTCAGGAAAGCCACGGGCAGCGAACGGGGCATAAGCATACTGAAGAGGATCGGCATCGGGATGGCCCTGACGACAGTGGCAATGGCCGTGGCAGCAGCGGTAGAGCGGAAAAGACTGAACAGCCTTCCTTCCACTCTGAGCGTCTTCTGGTTGGTGCCGCAGTTCGTGATCATCGGCTTCGGCGACGGGTTTGCGTTGGTCGGCCTTCAGGAGTATTTCTACGACCAAGTCCCCGACAGCATGAGGAGCCTGGGGATCGCCCTGTACCTCAGTGTGCTCGGAGCAGCCAGCTTTCTCAGCAGCTTGCTGATCACAGTCGTAGACCGCCTGACCCGGGACGCGGGGAAGGCGAGCTGGTTCGCCAAGGACTTGAACACGAGCCGGTTGGACCTGTTTTACGCATTGCTCGCAGGGATCAGTGGCTTGAATCTGTGCTGGTATGTGTACCTGGCTTGCAGGTACTCGTACAAGAGCGTTCAGGGGCGGGTCGGTACCGCCCACTCTGACGAAGAAGATGACGTGGAATGCCCCGGCACGTTGACCTAGATAGCTTACTAATTAATGAATCAATTAAGTAAATCTCTGATACCAATGTATTATGTTATTATTCAAAAATAATACATACATATATATATGAGTAAAACTAGTGTGCTCTTAGGAGCATGGAGGCCTCCCGTGCTCCTAACTCAAAAATCATACTAAACCATCATGAAATTTTGATTTATCATTCTCATTAAATTCTTTATATCAAAATCTCTTAGGATACAAAAATTTTCCATTTTTTGAGTTTCTTAAGTATGTGTTTTGTAATTTTTTAGAATGACATCAAAATAATAATAAAATAATGTATAAAACTATGTCATTTTTAAAAAATACAAAACAAATACTTACAAATCTCAAAAAATGGAAAAATTTTGTATCCTATGATATTTTGATATAAAGAATTTAATGAGACCCATAAATCGAAATTTCGAGATGGTTTAGTATGATTTTTGAGTTAGGAGCACGGGAGTCCTCCGTGCTCTTAGGAGCACCATAGTTTTACTCTATATATATATATATACAGTAATGTATGTATCAATAATGTATGTGCTTCGTATATATATATATATATAAATGCATGTCTACTGATCATGTTAATAAGTTAATTATTTTTCAGGAAGAAAATTAAGGAGTGAGGGAATTAATGTACCAAAAACTAAATATATAGCAGTCAGTAACAATTGACATAAGTTATATATGGTGATAATGACTGACATATATGATAGTGAATTAGTGATACTGAAATTAATAAATACTAATAAGCAAGAATCAGGTGCGCTTAATTGTGCTTATCAGCGACAATAATATGGAAAAAGACTTGTGAGTTGTTGTTTGAGTAATATGAAAAGGTGAAGTTGGATGGATACCTTTACCGTACCAGCAAAATTAATCTAAAAAACAAGAGATTGATTGATGGTTTCGAGTACGACATCTCTTTCACAGAAATGCATGTCTGAATTAGTAAATATTGACTTAATATATATCTCTTCTGGTTACTGTAAACCACAGCAATCACATACGAACGGTAGTCGCCTCATGGATTCCAATTTACGTTTTACTTGCTCCTTCTACTTATGGCACGTCATAAATAAACTTATAATACAGCTGATTGTCTAACTAAAATGAACAATTTTAACCCCCAAATACAAACAAAAAAAAAATGATGATAATCATAATAAACAGAGCAATGTGGATGTATTTTGCATCTCCAGTATTATAACGTACGTACGTATCACCGTGAACTTGAAATAAGGCCCATTTCACTCAAAAAAATAAATAAGGCCCATTGATTCTGGCCCGCAATCGTACATAAATTGAAAAGTTTCATATTTGTTTGGTTGGGCCGTTGGGCCGAAATGGTGCCATCGTCATTTCGTCTCCACTCCACTCACTAGATTTCTAAAATCGTGTCGTTCCGTGTCATACTATGTCCAGACATGCTGTGCCTTTGTGCCATGTCTTTTTGTTATTAATATTTTTTTTGTGTCGTGTCGTGCCGTGTCAAAAATTGGAAGGAGGCACGGCACGGGTAAGAATACACCGTGTCTATCATGCTGTGTCCAATCAGATACGTGACCTACCATGTCGTATCCACGTGTCTTAACCGTGCTAAATATGTCCACTCGTTCTTAACATAAAATTTTAAAAAAAATTTCCAAAAAACATAAAAAGTTTAAATAAATTAAAATTTAACACAAAAAATCATTAAATTATTTTTTGTCAAAAATCAGAATGAAAAATTTAGAAAACATAAAAAATATTAAAAAGTATATAAACATTGTGTTAGTTCATAATTACATAATATTTTATAAACCACCCCCCCTTTTTCCGGGTTTTGAGACTAGCTATATTTGAAACATAGGCGGAGTTATTACCTATGTTCTATTCACAACCTATCCGTGCCTACTCGTGTCATATCCGTGTCTACTCGTGTCATATATGTTCTCATGCATGCCACCTATATTATTTTTGCCGTATCTGTCGTGTCCCGTGCCGTGACCGTGCCGCGTCTGACAACCGTTCCGTGTCGTGCCGTTTTATCGTATCGTTCCGTGCCGTTTCCGGAACACTACGCGTGTCGTTCCATGCCGTTCCAAAATCTTCTAAACTCAGACACGACACGGTTAATAATCCGTGCCGTATCCATGCTCATGCCTTACCCGTGCCGGAATTGGCCACGGCGTACCATTTTTTAAACTACTACTCTGCTCGCAAACAGTAAATGGGCCTCAAGGCCCAAATACGAACGGCATCTAATAGCGGCCCAAGATAGCAAAATATGGATATTCGGATTACTACTAAAGCAGTCGAGCACTGAGATCTTATCCACATCGCTATCGCCGGTCTATTCTAAATACAATAATCTTAGCAGTAGCAACCAAGGAGCGTACCTACTGATAATATCCCTTGGCATCTCGCATCTCCGCGTCGCCGCGGTCCCCATCCCTCCCTCCCTCCTTGTCCCTTCTATGATCTTATCACACACACACACGTTTCACATTTTGGATTTTGGTCCACAGAAACAAGTTAGAAAAAAGAAGGGGAGAGAGAGTTGATGGTGCTGGGGTGGGGTGGGGTCACTCTCTGCGCTGGTGCTGCGTCAGACTCTGATTTTATGCGTTTATTTTATGATCAACCAATCTTATCTCTTCCACTTGCACTAATGATACCCAGCGTCATTCGTCTATAACGTCCATAAGTTACATTACGGAATACATTTGTTACATTCCGGTGTATATCTGTTGCATTTCGTATATGTTTATAGATGTATGGACAGTTTTTCAATGGACGCAAGATGTTTCTCTATTAGTTATTACTCTTGCACAGTTTGCACTCCCACGTGATGATCAAAATTCAAAAATAACATATATGATATACATCAATATCATGTTGCCAAGATATGAAGATATATACAGACACACTTGTGAGTTTGTTGAGTTTGTGACCCACCAATGGATTAATTATTTATGGGTTGCAATCAATCAATATGACTGATATTTATCCTTTTATTTTTTATCTATTTTGCCATGTGAACGTAATTGTGGCTCCGTACATTTTGTTAATTCCTTCCTCTATTCGCTGCATCTTCTTCTTCTCCTTACCAGTTACCCATCTCTGTCTATATATACCCTCCCCTTCCTTTCTCTTCCTTTTCATTGCCCAGTGAAACAACAAGCAATTCTAATATACTCACTCACTTCAAGATTTTATACATCTGTATTGGTTATTTCCAAAAACCCAACATGGGGAGACGGTTGATCGTCGCGCTTGTCGCCTTCTTCTTCATCATCTCCATGGCTAACTGCCACCTCCATTCTGCTTTCCCTCTTTCTGGTAATTTTTTACTTGAGTTCTTCCTCCATCCCAATTTTTCAATTTATTCACTTTAATTGCAATATTAATTAATCCTCCTCTGAATTTACCAATTTAATTACTACTTTTACTTACATAATTATAAATAATGATTGAGCAGGCAAACCTCAAGCAGCCAAGAAATTGAGGCCATCGCTGTGCTGTGACAACTGCGGCGCCTGCACCAGATCCATTCCCCCACAGTGCCAGTGCCTTGACCTTGTGCCATCATGCCACCCCAGCTGCCAAAACTGTGTCAAGTCGGCTCTCAGTGCCGACCCCCCTCTGTACCAGTGCATGGATTTCATCACCAACTATTGCAAATACAAGTGCAGCGCCTCGGTAGTCAGCCACTAGACAGACATACTCACACTAATTCACCCTTTACTAATTTCTACAATTAGATCTTAAGCTACTGGTACTGGTACTGATACCCAAATTGAAATGATGATCTTAGCCTGTACTGCCGGCCTGCGAACTACTAGAGGGGAGATCGTACATACCTCGAAGCTAACCTACGCAAAGCAAATTCACTGACTGATCCATATATAATTGCCGGTATCTAACTGTTTTCATGTAGCAGCGGTTATCTTGGGTACCATGGGCAAATCTGTTTCCTTTGGCACGCTATAATCTTCAAGAAGAATTGTGATAACTTTATGGGCATGAGCTCGATTTTGTATTTGACATCAGTTTCATGTATGTAACTAGTTTTCGGCTTGTTTTATAGAGACAATAAAGCTGGCATTGAGGACCCTTTTCATTTATCAATTTTGAAACTGCATCTTTTTGCTTACCAGTAATATTTTTTATCTTGTCATTTGAATTGGTTTCTATTGTTGTATGCTTCGAGTTCTCGTTTTCTAATTAAGCACACCCTGTGTTGTTTTTAACAGAAAGTTGCTTGTTTCATTGGTGCTATAACTTGTAGATTAATAAAAAGAAGGAATGATTCTTGAATCCAAGGAAAATTTATTAAGGGAAAATATTAGGAAATGAGGGTTAACAATTACAATATTTCCAGAGCTCCACACTCCTGAAAGCACCCAATCTCTATGTTTTATCTTCCCATTTCATTAAAACAAAGAACAAGGAGAAAAACAAATCTTATTTCTAACTCCCACTAGTATGATAACCTATCATTCTTTAGAATTAAATTCGACGAATTTTGATATTCTGCCAAATACAGAAAAGGGAGACTATCCAGCCAATGCTACGGTCAATTTAATCAACGAGAAAACGCCTTGGCAGAAGAGGAACCTGCAACAATAGTTGACAAAGAAGCGAATGAACGTAAACAAATGATGCAATTATTTTCAGTAAGTATCATCAGTCAATAAACCCTTTTATGCACCTACTGCCACAAACTATATATCCAGCCTTAAAATAAAAATTAATACAGCAGTTAATTTTGGGGTCCTATTTTATGCAGTAATTGCCTACGTTAGGCAAAGCATTATTTTGAATGAACTATCAATTATAGATTTAGACCTCCCTTCACAACCTCTGCCTCAAATAAACAATAATACTGAAGAAAACCCTCAAGTGTGACTTCATAAAAATATAACAGAGAATGGCCTTACTGTGAAACTATGCATAAAGCAACTTAATGAATAAAATGGCAAATGAGAGTTGAGCATATTCCAACAAAAAGAAGGCATTCAAGGACAGCACAAGGTAGAAGGATGAAAGTATACCATCACTGACAGCCAGTCATTCTAGCCCAATCCACGAATTGCATCCCTCCATAGATATTATTGGCAAAACGAACACCAACCGTGAAAGCCATTGCAACGGGCGGAACCCGCTTTGCAACGGGGGAAGCCTCCACTAACCGTTCTAACCCATTAATAATCTGGTAACGTGTGTTTGAAGACACTGCAAGGAACACTCCTGCAGATGTTCATACATTTCTTTTAGAAAGAGAGCTAAAATACAGCTTCGAGGACCAAAGCTTTGCAAATGCTAGGATATTATCAACTTATTAAGGGTTAACACATCCATATTCAAGGTATAGCCATCAGACAAAGTGCTAGGTCTGACAGTGCAGGGAATCATTACCATACAAAAAGTGTGTGACATCCAGGTCTGACCGTCATTTAACCAAAATGAGTGTCAAAATGCCTACAGCTTCAATGGAACACTTTTCACAAACTCTACCCATAATTTGCACTTGAAACATTCCTTATCACTAGCATGTCAGTAAGTATCAGTATTAAACTGCTAAATAGAAGTTGATTTCATGACCTTCTAGGACATTAGGAAATAACATTTATATTTTTTCCCTTTATTTGTTAATTTTAAGCTCTTAGTTGTTCTGCTTATGCATCCAACTCCAGTCTACATCAACAAGAGCTTAAGGTTCCACGAATGCATGGGAGCTTAAGAGATTGTGGGGCATATTTCCAATTGAATCTAAAATTATACCAGAATAGAGTGTTATGAATAGACACATACCCCAAAGCGCAGCACTTTTAAAAAGGGGTGGAACTGGAACATCTTCATCGGACTTCTTAACACTCCTATAGGACAAAAACACAGTTAACCAATTAATTAATAGGTTCAGAAACAGCAGTTCTTTTTATGCACAAAAACAAAGTAAATTTTAACCACACCAAATGGCGAAAGCACTCAGGACTAAAGAACTTAATTTAGTGTAATTATTGAACAAATATTTAAAACAAGCAGCTGCAGATTAGGTCAAAGGGCAGAATGCAGATTCTATACCAGTCAAAAATGCTAAGAATTTACGATAATTAGATAATACCTCCTAGAGCCTTTTGCCAGACTCTATACCAATACAAAGAGTCAATGAAAAATACTTTGATTGTGGTAACTAGATTTTAAAATTCTATCTTATAGTATAAGTATGCATCCATAATTCCATAAGTGTGTGTTTGGTACGAGGATAAATGAGAGATAAATTGAGAGATGGCTTACCCCTTGTGAGAGCGGTGATAAACTATCTCTCATTTATTCCCATACCAAACACACCCTAAGTGATTTGCATTTAAACTAAACTACTCCACGTTAAAATTAACCAAGTATTACCTACCTTTTGGCTGTCATGATCAAATTGGCGATACCTTGTCCAACCAGTCCACAAGCAAAACCAACAGCACCATACAAAACACCCTGCACCCATAATAATCGGCTCTCTTTAAAATGTCATTACTATTTGGAATGAATATATTCATTTGTAAATATCAAACTTCACCTTGTAGAAGTATGTCCCTATTCTTTGTTTAACAGTAAACCTACATCCTGGTCTTTCTGCTTCAAAGACACTGTTCCAAATTTCATCATAGAATGCATGAGAGAGAGATTAAAAGTGCGTGTATGCGTGTGTGTATTTATAGTATAATACAAAATAGACTGACACATGTTATATGAAAAGGTATCAACTACAAAGCAATAGACCGAACTAAGTAGTGTAGACACTGTCATGTTCATGTACAGATAACAGCAATCTTGATATAACTGTTATTCTGATTTCTCTTCATGGGAAAAAAAACCCTAAAATGCCATGCCAATTTCCCTAACAGATACAAGAAAAAAAATCTAAGCAATTGTGAAGCGAACCTGCTGGGCAAAGCATCATAACCATGTTGAAGGCGTGCTAGAAGGCCTGCCTGTTGTGGGGCAGATGCACGGCCAAATCGAGCATACGGTGCCAGCATTCCCACCAGAGCCACATTGACAACCACCCCTACCAAAAGATCGGCCGCATACAGCTCGAACTCAGACCAAAAATCTTTCCCCCTCTTCTGCACCTCTGCTACTGTTGCGCAGCATGAGTCGATAATTATCTGACAATGTTTTTCACAATCATATCAAACAAAGAAAAAATATTCTTTTGTAGCAGAGGTGATATAGAGTCTGCAGCTATTGCAATTTATACACTCGTGCTGCAATATACTAAATGATTTCATCTGCACAAATAATAACCTCACCAAAACGCTCTATATCTGTGCCTTTCAGTTTCAAGTTCCAAAAAAACTTTCTGCAATGCCCTCAATTTGGAGTTGACCTAAAATCCTAAACTTTCTGCTGCACGTTATTTGTGAATTATGTGAACAGAAATCTGAAACAAAAGCAACAGAACAGTTCAAAAGCATACTAGTGCATACCTCGGTTCCAACTTTAAATAGAAAGGAAGGATCTGCAAGCATCCTGTTGCGCAGGAGTGGGATTGATCGTACTGCCTCCCCCAGAGGCCAAGCTGATGCCTTTAAAAATAGACAATTATAGATTGATAATTAATAACATAAGTGAGACTCCTAGGTAAAAAGTTTTACATGAATTAACAACATTTTGATACTCAATTGGAAACATGGTCTCACTCATGCAAGTAAGTTTAATAATTAAGCAAGTTATGACCTCACGTCAGATTAACTAAGTGATGTATGAACTCGTAATACTGAGACAATTTTTACTCATTCACAGCTCAACACAATCAGGAATGACAACAATGATAAGCACGTGGCAGTTCTGTATAACGTTGAAGGTTCTGCATATTAAATTAAAAAGGTACAAGGATGAAAACAGATAAACCTGCATTTCAAAGTAGCGAAGCAAAAGCAACTCTTGAATTCCTCCATTTTTGGCGGCCTCGAGCATGTCAGCAGGGAGTGTGACTCCACGAGCCTCAGTCTCCCGCATGACCTCCTGAAAGCTCAGCAAGGGGCCGAATTCATCATCTCCGTCCTCAGCCTTCCCATCATCTCCATCCCCTTTACCGCCACTGCCCCCATCATCACCACCGGCACCCCCATTTCCATTATCATCAGCGCCAGTAAGGTCATCTGCACCTCCCACATTTCCATACCCTATTCCGATTGCAACATCATTGTGTAGCTCGGGACGGAGGTCGGGCTCAGGGAGAGTTGAATCGATCTGGTGATCTAACGGATGGGAACTTTGAGAGTGAGTTTGGGGATACGGTTTTGATTCGGCGGATGCTCTGACAGTGAGAGCAAAGCGAACAGTCACGGTCCTTTCAGTATTAGGAAGGAGGAGAGGGAGGGAATGGGGAAGAAACAAGGTGGGTCTATTAATGGAGGCACAAGTGATTGGGGGGTGGAATACAGAAAATGACATTTTCACTATTATTATTATTATTTTGTTATCAGGTAATGGAGAGTAATGAATGTGATGTTATGTAATGTAGAAAGGAAGTAAAGGAAAACCCTAGCTAGGAAGGAGGACTATGTAAGGGGGAGGAACAAGGCAATTAACTAACGCAAGGCTAGGACTGGTACAATGGTAGTTGACAAGGAAAGCGATAGCCAGTGACCAGTGACCAGTAACCAGCTTACCGGTAGAAGATTAAGGAAGGAGGAAGAGGGAAGGAGGAGAGAGGAGGCGCCGACGGAGGAGAAGCAGCCGACTTGACACTTCAGTCCTCAGTCCTCACTCTACGGCGACTTCTCCCAAGTGCAGACGGCGCCTTCTAGATGTACTTCCATTATTACGCATACATTTCAAGTACAAAACTCGATACGCTCTCCTTTTCGGTTCGTTACAAGTTTGGGCGGCCCGACCCGGTCCGGCCCGGTCCACTTATCTAATTTTTTAAGCTTGCTTTTCGGAATCAGATGGTCAGAATCGGTTGTGTCGCAATCTTGATGCACTTCCATGAATCTGACTGTCAAGATCGATCCTGCTTGTCTTTCATCTCATTCCCCTCCCTTTGTGACACATGGATAGTGGGATGCCCATTTATGTGGAAAAGAGAATATAGCATAGCATTACGCATCATGCTCATGCATTCTAAAAGTTCTTTATATCATAAAACCAGCAAGTATTTGACTGCATCGCTAAAAAATGCTATACATTTATTATCTTATTGATTACCCTGTTAGTACAACCTATACATAAAAAGAACAAAGCAACTTCTCATATTACAACAATTTTATAAGGCATTATCGTCTCCAGATTTCAGGATCTTCGATTCAATCTCCTCTAGAGTTAACCCTTTTGTCTCTGGCACGGTTAAGACTACAAAAATCAGTGAAAGCAGCGCAATTGCCCCAAACAGTACAAAAATGTTCTCTGGTCCTAATATTTCCTGCAATAAAATTTCCCAAAAAAAATACATATTAATTGAAAAAATATATATATATATAATTTGAATATTCCGTAATAGATAACATCAAGTGATTAAGTGCAATATGATATGAAATGCAACAGAAAAGAGCTAACAAGAACTGCTACAAACTATACCAAGATCAAACAATGCAATAACCTTAGTTCAACACAGATAGAATATTCAATATTGCTATTTCTAGGTTTTTCCACAAGATAAATTTCTTAAAATTTTGCTTTCTGAAAATTTTGTACATTATTACCGTTAATGGTGAAAATGCAAAGGTAACTAATGCATTTGAGCCGAAATTCATGAGCACTGCCAAACTGATCCCCCGCCCTCTTGTGCGTGAAGGGAATATCTCTGAAACCATTAGCCAACTTATTGGGCCAAAAGATACCTACAAAATAAAATGAATCCATTTATATGATTATTCAATAGTATGCCAGTCAATGCGCAACTCTTTCCAGCAATAAGCAAGCCAATATCAAAGTTTTAGATCTAAAATAGTCATTAGGATGTTGTTAGAAAGATTTTTTTTTTTTTTTTTTTAAATGAACATCAATTGAATTTCCAAAAATTATTTACTACATAACATCATGCAATGCGCTCATGTATGCATGTTATGGGTGTGTGAGAGAGAGAAAGAGAACCTGGTAGGAACCAACATATAGCAATAAAGCACCTACAGCCACCAGAGGGAAGCCAGATAGAATCTTATAATAAGCAGCCAAAAGGAACAAAGAGAGAACCTAAATTACATAAGAGGACAAAAAATACCATCCGCTGTAAGATTGTATATAATCTACTTAGTAATGTTACGAGAAATTCACAAATTTATTAATACAGAGAGGAAGAATTCACATACAATTCCACTGACACCTCCTATCAACAAAGGGCGCCTTCCAAGACTATCTACCTTGAAAACAGCTATGCCTGTCATTATCAACTTTGGGAGGGGATACATAGTTATGACTTTGTAAAAGGAAGATCAAGGATAACAATTAGAGCGTATTACTTTCTATTATTAACATATGAGATTAGTACCTTAAAAATTCCAATAACTACTGAAACCCTGGCAGCATCAGATGCAGCTGAATATCCAGCACTCTGCAACACACAAGACCAAGAAAAGAATAACAAAACTGACCATATCAGACGAACAATGTAACCAAACAGACAATAATTTGACAACATTCCTTCAGTTCCATAGAGATCGGCTCTATTAATATACCTGTAGAATAGAAGCTGCATAGTACAAAACACTTGGCTGGCCTGTTATCTGCCAAATGACAAACAAAGTTGATAAGAACACGGCAGAATCCACCTTATTAGCTTAACAAAAGGCATGAAAACTCTTGAAAGAGCTGGCCAAGGAAGCACAACCTGTTGGAAAAGAACTAACCCTCCACCAATAATGAAAGCCTTCAAGCTGGGTCCCTCGAAAACCTCCCAGATGTTACCCTCAGGGTCTTGATCAGAATAAGTGGTCTTGAGAGAGACCAAAGTGTCTTCGATCTCTTTCTCAGTAGCCAAATCACCAGCTGGCCGGCCCCTCAGCTTCCGCAAGGCATTAATTGCCATCTGCTTGGACTCTTCCATGGGGCCTTTGCCTTGGATGGCTCTCAGAAGAATCCACCGGGGAGAGGAAGGCAGGAGAAACATCCCTATCGCCATCACAACTGCCATAGGGGCACTCAACCCATACATGTAGCGCCATCCCCCAACTGAATCTATCTCCAGACTTCCCGCAAGGTAGCCTAGCTGTATATTCAAGAATGATAACAATGGAATATCAGCAAGCATAAGCAGCAGGTATACATAAAGTGTCTTCTATCTCTATCTTATATTGGAAGAACATGCTCTGCAGAATATTTTAATTGGTATGGTTCTGTTCAAAAGAAGATATTGAACATGTGACAGAGAGCAGGTGGTTCAATAAAAGAGAAAAAAAGATAAATAATACACATTCTAAAGGTAAGGGCGATACCAGTATTCCAAGGACAATAAAGAGCTCCTTGAGAGAGATCAATGTTCCACGAATCTGGGATGGTGACGTCTCTGCGATGTATAAAGGAGCACCATGCATTGCCTGAAATATATAACACGACTATTTAGAGACAATTCCTTTAGATTTCAAGTATTGTGCATAGGATGAAAAAAGCATATTATTAACAAGAAAAAAACAAGACTGTCAGCTTTGCGTTGAAGTGTGAATCAGCACATAGTATTACATATTTCTATAAAATAAACTAAGGAAGCATATCTTTTGTCCTCTGACGACCTACGTTCTTTCAGAGGGATGAACTAATTGAGAACTTAGCATTCTATGCGATATTGCAAGTAGGACTCCTTAATCAGAATTTACACTCCAATATGCCATATTGGTGAGTCACAAACAGATGTCAGCTATAATTTGTTCTGCACAAGTTTAATATGTTGTCTCCCTTCGTTTCACCAATTTGTATCACTCAGGCCCACAAATCAATTGATCATTTATACGTGATGATATCTAGCATCAGCACCAGTTATAAACCCATTGAAAACACTCGAACAGTGTATAACATTCTCAAGGAACGAACTGAACAGTTTTTTTCATGTCACCTGGTTAAATTATTTAATACATGGACAAGGGCATTAACCTATGATGAACTTATCGCGGTGATGCTTACCAGACCAATGCCAATACCATATATGAGACGACCGATAATGAGAATAAGAAGATCGGGAGCGAATCCAGTAACAAGAGCACCAGAGAAATAGAGTGAAGCAGCTGCGATGAGTTCAACTCTTCTCCCTGGACCAACGTAACACACACACTGTCCATTAAAACTGAGTACAAATAGAAAGAGGCTTGAAATTAAAAAAGGTTCGAGGTATGTTGTAGATATATACCTATAATGTCTGCGATTGGGTAGGCCAGAAGTGATCCGGCAAGGGCTCCATAGAGGGATCCACTGACCTGAAGCAGAAAAACAATAAAATGACTATTGAGATGTGAAATTGAAGGAGAAAAAAGGAAGTAAAAGCATCCAGAGAGTGGAAATATGAATACCACAAGACCGAGCTGCAGAGCCGAGAGGCTGTACCACGTCGTGCCGCTGAGCTCGGGAGACAGCAAGGACACAGTAGCTCCGGAAGTGGCTCCAATGTCGTAGCCAAACAGAAGCCCGCCCAGCGCAGGAAACAAGAACCTGCATCACCATCACAGATTAATAAAAAGAAGATTTGAAACAAACAAAGGGGAATCTGAGAAATGCGGAGGACGAATTACGGGAGGATGATAGAGGGCCAAGAGAACTCGGCGGAGGAGGGCGGGCCGTCGAGGAGGGCCTCGTCCTCATCAGAAGAGGAGGAATTATAGTCCGCGTAGTCGCCGCCCTCTCCCTGCGCCTGGCCCCGCATGACCCTGAGGCGCGCGACGGCTGGCGCACGCGCACTCGGCAGCAGGGGCGATCGAACCCGCGCCGGTTCGAACTCGGATTCCTTGTCCATTGCGATCGGAGTCTGAGTCTGGTTCCGATTGCGGTTGCGGACTCTGATGACTCTGCTGGACATGCCATCATTATTATTAGCGTTCGATGATGAGGAGGAGGGAGAGCTCAGCAAAGCCGATGGCTTGGTTCCCCTCCACGTGTAGCCCGCCCAATTCCAAAGGCTCGCCGCCATGTTGTTGTTGTGGTAGCTGTTTTGTGACGACTCCGGCTCTCAGAAATGCCAGTCGATGCAATGGAATGCAATGTTGTCACATGAGTGAGTACATCTACTGCTGCTGCATTTGCAACTATTCTGCAATCTGCATCATGTTATGGCAACTGGCAAGTGGCAAGTACATATATCTTTATGATTTAGCTTTGATTGCTCCTGCTTCCTCACCTACCTACCTCCTCTTGTTTTGATTAGTCTTGACCTCCGTTCCGGCTTTCGTCCCCTCTCTCTCATTCGAGCTCCGCACGCACATGCCATTTCCATTACTGTTCTGTTCGTATTATGATATTCATTATCATTACTACTTAATTAAATATTCTTACCAGTGCAGTGCACAGTTGCACTGCACGTCTTCTTTTTCTTTATGAATAAATTATGATCTACGTTACACCCCCACAGTTATTGGGCCGTAAGGAGGCAGAAGCCCAAGTCCGACCCGCTTTACTTCAACAATCAAAGAATTCAAGATCCATCCAATTATGATCCGCCATTAGGGACGCACTTGTGGTTCTCTTCTACTCCTGATAATTAATTCCTCATGTACAAACTAATTCTAGTTATAATCCACCATGAAGCTGTGCCTGTGACGGACGTTGTTTGTTTGTTAATGTCTCTCTCTTATTATTTTTATTTTATTTTGGCGTCCACCTCTCTGCGTTACATTTACATCCCAACAAGTAATGTGCCAATTGCTTTAGGTGCTGATCTCAAACATTTGATCATTTAACTTTGAGTATTGTGATTCTTGTTTATAAAAACACCTTATACAATTCAATTTTAAAGATCAAAAGTATGTTCTAAAATTTTGAAAACACAAAACTTCACGCTTGAGATAGCGACCCACTGTAGACAAAGTCTCATCGTCTCTAGGATTAAAGGAGTCCTGTGACTCCTGTCCTAGGATTAACTTTGAAACTAAGGAGACATCTCATCTCATCTCATCCAACCGGAATGGTTGGTAGGAAGAGCATCATTGTTACATGTTATCTGTATCCACTATCCAACCACCAGCATTCACTCATTTCACACCCCTGCCCTTTCCATTATTTTCCTCTTTAATCTAGTTCTACGCAATGCAATGTATGTATATTATGACAATGAGATTTTACAAAGTTTTTAAAAAAATAAAGAAATAGAAAAAAGTTTATAGTTTTTTATTACATTTAGCTTGTGAGTTCTTTAATGGTCTATCAAAGATTATTACTTTACAACAGTTGAAAAAGTATTCAAATTTTGATAAGCAATCAAATCCTATTATAGTATTATTAAGCTCTGATGGGTTGCTACAGTTTCATCTACAGTAGGAACTACAGTGACTCGATTTTGGGGCGTGATAGCACCGAATTGAGGCCGATGAAGAGAAAAGATCGGAACTATCTTGGTGGAAGAAAGAAGTTGCTAGAAATTACTGGAAGTTGGTTTGTTTAGAAAGAAAGGGAGCAAAGCATCTATACATTGTGCTGGTTGCAATTAAAATGGACCGGTATGAAAGCCATGTGGTTTGGACTTTTTATTTTTGTTCTTTTGCTTTTGGATTTTGAAAACTCATAATAAATTACCTACGGATTCATTGGTTCCAAAAAAGAAAATAATAAATAATTACAGCAACTAAAAGATCTAAACTCTAAAGCAAATAACTTTTTTATATATATATAAAAAAAAAGTTTCATAATTTGGCATGTATGCAGAATCATCTACACACAGATGTTATAAGTGGACTGGACTACCATTTAAGAGAGACACCACTTAGAACTTTTATCTTTAACTGGAGCTGTAACTCGGGCTTCACCCCGAAAAGTAGTATCAAATAAATAATTAAGAATTTATTAAAATTTTAAATATTTATATTAAACAAAACTTGAACAAAATTTTAAAATTTTTAATAAAATTAAATAATAATAATGAATGATGCAATAATTTATAAATAATAATATGTATAAATGTTGGATCATTTTAAGGGTTAAAATTTGTTTTAGACATATCACATTCATCTTATTTAATGAGGAGAGAAAAAACATTAGCCATTGGATCAAAGTAGATTAAGAGTTTTAAACAAAATCAATGGTCAATAAGAGTGATGATGTGGCATAGTTGAAGTGCTTAGAATACCCCTCTTTATGGAGTATAGATTTGAGATGAATTTTTAAGATATCTGTCATATCCTTCATTTATTTTATAAATTCAAAGGTAGTCCATAAAAATGGCCGATACAACCATGTTATGACTAATAGTCTCAAACATTTTCTTTTTGAAATTAATGATCCATAAACATACCACAAATTTCCCAATAATTTTTTCTTTCTACATATAGTAGATAGATACTTCTTAATTAATTACAAAGCTAATTTAAACAAATTGTCTTTTATTTCTATTTGCAAGAAATCCATCCATTGTGCGGCCATTTTAAATCCTGATCTCATGCCGTGTAATACATATAATGTGCTTTCGGTTTTTTATTAATTATTTATCATTTAAATTTCATCTTTACACTAAATCAACTCATTGAATGTTTGAACATAAAACATTAATTCCTCATTAATGTAAATTCTAATTAACACTGATGTCTTCTATACCAAGATTGATATCTTTCCATTTTTGTAAAAAATAAAATGGAAAGGAAGTTGTTTAATTGGAGAACATCAACGCCTTTAAAATCAATGTATTTTGATCTATACCGTTGATTAAGTGGTAGAATGGGTATTAAATTTGAAGAAGAAAGAAAAAAAATGGAGAGTGTAATAGTTATGTGCTTTATGCTTTATAATGTAGTATAGATATAGATATCTGGATTACAAACTAGACAGAAAAAAAAAAAAACCACAGCATAGTATGTTTCTTTCTTCTCCATAAGCAATCTGAAAAGTGAGTCTATTTAAATGTTTCTCAATTGCTGCTTAAAATAGATAATTGACGTCTGTAATTTTAAATTATCACTCTCTTAAATAATTTCAGTCTATAATATTACACTCTTAAATAATTTTCAAAACTTTCGAACTTCTTTCTTTTCTGTATCAGGTTTACAAACACAGCCACAACAAATATGATCTCCACATCTGATCGTAAAGGGATAACTTACAATACAATCCAGTTTATTCCTCTCCCAAAAACTATTAGCTGACGTTACTATGATTAAGTTTACATGTACGATGTCTCTATATATATAGTTATATATGTTACAAGAGAGTATTTTGTATTTTAGTAGAATTTAATTATATTTTACTTCATATATTTACAGGCTCATCCAATTTAATTATCTCGATCAGTACTGCCGAAGCAACGCAAGGCAACCATCTAGTGGTATCTAAATTGATTGAAATTTAAATTATTTTCAATTTATAAGTTAAATAATGCATCTATAAACTTTTTTTCATTTTCAAAATTTTTTATAATTTTTTTTTCAAATTTATTAGTATCTCTATTGACAAGATTGTCAAGATGCAAAGATAAACATTGTCAACCAATCCTCTCCTTAAATAAATAGAAATATATATATGTATCTACTCCTTTATTAAGGAGCCAAGTGTCCTGAATTATCAATGGTCTGGATTTATTGTTCAAATTTCAAAAGGAATATGAACCGTCAAATGATTGTTGGTTTCTCTACTGCAATGTTCCATGTACGTAGAAGTTCTTATTTAGTCTGTTATCCGATCGTTACACATGTACATAGAATCACATAATCAAGTTCCTTAATTACTCACTTCTTCTCACTCAAAAAAGTAAAAAATAAAATAGTGAATGTTTCTATAATAATTTATAATAATGTTTTTATTAAGTTTTCACATAGATTTTGCTCAAATAGAACTAATCCACATTAATATTGCAATCTATAATTCATAGTATTTAGTAGCTAGCTTCTTTTTTGTGAGCGTATTTGTGTTGGTACGGAAGATATCTATAGAATATAACATATACCACTTTAAAAGGGATACTAATACTTCCACAAAGAAATATTTATAATTTTTATTAACATTTCATTTTTTTTTAATTAAAATTTGTCCGGTAGCAAGGCACTCCTAGTGTGTGTATATTTAGCGTGGGTGTTTCCTCAGATCATCAGTGCTTATCCTTTTTTTTTTTTTTTTTTTGAGGATCTGGGGTTGTTCGGCAAGGTGGTTGGCTTAAATATTTAAGCCTCACTAAGTCACACTCGTTCGGTAAAAAAAAAGGGCTTAAGAAAGTTTAAGCCTTAAGCCACGTGTATGGCTTCCTTAGGAATCCGGGCAAGGCTTAAGCCCCGGTCAAAAGGAGGTTTAAGGATAAACTTTTAATCCGTGCTAAGGAGCTTGCATTAGGAAGGATTAAGAGACTAAGGAAGCTAAAAGAAATCTAAGGAGGGGTCGCCAAACGGTCCCAGGATTATATTTATAGGGGGATTTTTTGAGATTTGAGTTGCACGCATCTCAAAGTTACTGTTGTCAATATCACAACCGTGTCTATACGATAAAAAGAACTTTGAAATTAACGTTGTATTAGTAACCAAGTTACTGTTGTCAATATCACAAGTTCACAACCGGAAACAAACGTTGGACTTGTGTCTGTATTCTGTCCTTCTTTATAGCTCGTCTCGTTATTCCCAATTTAATTAGTACTTAATCAACTGTCAAATTTTGTGAAGTATAGATAGCATCTCCCAAGCCAGATACAACACAAATCAGGTCCCCCTTACGTCAAGTTCATGAAAACAACAGAATGAGCATCTTTTGATTTCCTTTTAGTTTTTCATATCTATGGACTGAAGATTGGAAATTCGGTGCAGGCATCACACACATACACGTAACACATTTAACATGTTTGCCTGAGGTGAGGGGAACTCTTTTAAGTCAATTGCCATCCAAATATCCAATTCCCAATCCAACCTTGATGTTTTTCTACGCCTCATGATGCTGAGTGCAGGTACACTGTTTGTGTGGCCTGGTATATATTCCAGTCCCACCAGGGACCTTACCATTTTTTTTATATAATTTTAGGGCAATTTATTTATTAATGGTATGATTCATATATACTGATATACATTTATTTACTCGTATATGTGGTCGTATAGAGTAAACTCCCTTACCAAATAATTTTGCTATTGGCTAGTTATTTAAGTGATTTGGTATTGCTAGCTTCACATACTGCTACATCATCATTTTTTTTTCTGTTTCAATAAATTTTTTTTTTTACTTTTTCAGAAAATATTGAATTAGAAGGTCTTATTCATACTTTAACTTTAGAATAATCTCTGTGACTGAAGGATATCTAAAATAATTTTCTATCCACAATTTGTGGCCAATTTAGTTAGACTTTAATGCTTTCGAGGAAATCACATAATTATTTTTGTACGAGGTGATTTATTATACAGCGAAGCACAAAGGACAACCGAGTTCCATATGCTCGTGAAAATAGATTAAATTCAGTGATCAGTGATTTATTTTTCGTCAAAACGTATTCAAAGTTAAACTCAAAAAATAGTAGTCGTCTTTGTCAAATTTCATTAATTATATGTCCATCCTTAATTAACTGGGCCTCCTAAACATCTCTAATCTGCTTAGTTATGAATTGTGATAATATATATCATTATCCCAGCTGAAGATTATTCAAAGAGAGAGAAAAACATACCTGTCCATATGCATGTCATAAATATATGTTACTAGTACACTAGGAGTGTATCCAAACGCTGTTGCGGGCAATGTTAATTTTTTCATTAAAGCTAAATGAGGTGAAAGAATTGAAGAGGAGATGGGTCTATAACTTTAGCGGAGTGAAAAAGTCAGTCAAACACTTCACCACTTTGGTTTTGTGCTGAGACATAAATGGAGAGGAGTAAAATAAGAAATAGATGCGATCTCATTCTTTGATTATTGGATGGACGGTGATTAAAATAGAAGTAAGAATATGACCATCAATAGAGGGTCCAGTCCTTACAATCTTTTTAAAGGAGTATAGAAATAGATATAGATATTGCTGACAGCCTTAACAATACATTCAAAAAAGAAAATTGAATAGTCTGCATATAAGGGAAAAAAGAATACTAGCCGCAACATAGCGAATGCAACAGAGGAACAATCAGTTTATAGATAGAATTCAACAATTGATTGGCCGGGATCGTCCATCCATCCATCCATCCATCCATCCCCCTTCCCCAGCCAAACTCGGCATCAAGTCTCTAAAGCAAACTGATAAGTGATAACTCCATTTACCTCAGCAACAAGGCAGTTCACCATTCCTATAGCCAGTTACAAGATACCATATACTCTTTTCCATATGATATATAGATATTGCACGGCACATTTTAATTCGCTTGAGAAAGTCGAAACTAAGTCGACGTCGGTGGTCATGTCATGTCCCTGTCACCAGAACAACATGGGACCTCCCTCCCTTGACCCTTCCCTCTCCAATTGTCATCCCCTATATACACACATAGTACACACACTGTGCATGTGCACAACTACTCATATTTATTATTGTTCATAATTAATTACTTCTAATATCCTACTATCTCACATCACAGATTCACAGTACAGTACACACAGGCAGCTAGCTAACTTGGTCCCAGTATTTGGATCCTTATAATTCTATGTAATTATGTATCGCCTACTTCTCACCACTCATCAGTATATGTGCCAGCCGCCAGGCCCCACTCTACCAATATATGATTTAAGTTTAGATATTAATCGTCTTTTGTAGTAATCAAATCTAGCTAGTTTCAGAAAGCAACCAAACCAAACCATCCAGTATAGTATGTTTGTTTGATTATACCTTCCAAGCTAGTCATGCTCTTGCTTCTCTTTTTGCTTCTCATCTTCTTATCTCCCCTGAATGCATCAGCTGCCACCACCACCGAATTTGTCTTCAACGGATTCACCGCCTCGAACCTGAGCCTCAATGGGTTTGCTAAAGTAACTTCTCATGGCCTGTTGGTGCTGACGAACAACACCAAGGAGGCGCTGGGTCACGCTTTCTATCCTTCTCCCATAGACTTCAAAAGGTCCTCATCAGGATCAGTAACAGGAGTATTGTCCTTCTCCACAACCTTTGTTTTTGCGATCGTGCCTCAATACCCCGACGTCGGCGGCCATGGACTGGCCTTTGCCATCTCCCCGCACAACGATCTGCCCGACTCCATGCCCAGCCAGCACTTAGGCCTCGTCAATGACTCCGATAACGGCAACTCTAGCAACCACCTCATAGCCGTCGAGCTTGACACCGTCAAAACTGTAGAATACAAGGATATAGACAACAACCATGTTGGAATAGATATCAACGGCTTGACTTCCGTGAACTCGTCCACTGCTGGTTATTATGAAAGCACAACTGGCACTTTCACCAAGCTCAATTTAATGAGTCAAGATGCTATGCAAGTCTGGATCAACTACGATGCTGGAAACGCAAGGCTGGATGTCACAATTGCTCCTTTGAAGATGCCAAAACCTGCAGCTCCCCTCGTGTCGTCTACAGTCAATCTCTCAAATGTTGCTCTCAACAAAATGTTTGTAGGTTTCTCTGCTTCGACCGGTGCAGGTTCTTCAGATCATTATGTTTTGGGCTGGAGCTTTAGCACTGGTGGAGAGGCTCAAGATCTAGATCTCTCAAGGCTTCCATCACTTCCTAAAAAGGGTAATCCCGATAATGGCAATTCAGCTGGCGTACTTATTGCCTTGGCTCTGGCAGGGTTCTCCCTGCTGCTCATCTTGGTGCTCGGTGTTTTGTTCTTCTGCCATAAAAGGAGGAAGAAATTTCAAGAGGTGAAACAAGCTTGGGAGCTGGAGTATGGTCCCCACAGGATCCGCTACGTAGATATTTACAAAGCAACCAAGGGCTTTGATGAAGCAAATCTGGTTGGGTGCGGTGGCTTTGGCAGGGTTTACAAGGGTGTTTTGCCAAAGTCCAGAGTCGAGGTAGCCGTCAAGAGGGTCTCCCATGAATCCAGACAGGGGATTAGAGAGTTTGTGTCAGAGATAGCGAGTATGAGCCGGTTGAGGCACCGCAACCTGGTACAGCTCCTCGGCTACTGTCGGCGGCAAGGTGAGCTCCTTTTGGTTTATGAATTCATGGCCAATGGAAGCCTCGACAGTTTTCTCTTCGAAGGGAAGGAACCATCGCTGAACTGGGCCCAAAGGTTCCAAATCATTAAAGATGTGGCAGCCGGTCTCTTGTACCTTCATGAGGGTTGGGAGCAACTTGTTATTCACCGGGACATCAAAGCGAGCAACGTTCTTCTAGACAACAGTCTCAATGGGAAGCTAAGCGACTTTGGTCTAGCTCGATTGTATGACCATGGAAGCAATCCGAAAACCACACATATTGTTGGAACATTAGGCTACCTGGCACCTGAGTTTAGTAAAACAGGCAAGGCCACGACATCTACTGATGTGTATGCCTTTGGGGCATTCCTACTTGAGGTTGTTTGTGGGAGGAGGCCAATGGCGTTCTCTGCTGGTGGCGATGATGTGCCAGGGCTTGTCGAGTTGGTGGCAGAACAGTGGAGGAAAGGGAGCATTATTGAAGTGATTGATCCAAACATGAAGGGCTTATTTGATGATGAGGAGGCCAAGTTAGTATTAAAATTGGGGTTGTTATGCTCGCTACCAGAGCCTATGGCAAGGCCGAGCATGCGACAGGTGGTGCAGTTCCTTGAGGGGAGTGCACAGGTTCCCGACTTCCCAGTGGAAAATCTCAGGGATAGCATGAGGTTTGCGAGCTGCAATGTGTCATTCACTGATTTTGCTTCATATCCATCAACGGCCGAGGGCATTTCTGATCATCAGTCATCTGCATTTACAGATAGTTGTTAGTCCGGTACATCAATTCAATGTAATTCCTTTTGTAGATGAGCTAATAGAGGAGCAACTAACAGTACGAACAATTACATTTCAATTTTCAAATATCTTTCCATCAATTGCAAGTGGCATTGATGATTTTAGCCATAGAAACTGTTGGTCCTTTTTTACAGGACTGACAGAAACTACATAAAATGGAAGCAACCCTTGAAACTCATGGAAAACCAACTGATACGCTTTGGTAAGAAAAAAGAAACAATGGCTATATTCACTACATAGAAATGACATTTTTTATTTGAAACTCAATATTCAAATTATGGACAGAATTTACACAGTTGCCTTTCAAACTACACAGAATGTCATTTTTTATTCAAAAATCAATATTCTTCCATAATAATTACAAGTTTATCCTATAATCCTAGTTCCTTCTTTAACTGAGCAAGAGCAGCTTCGACTTCATCAATGGACTTCTCAACGCTTGGCTGCATGCGCGCATCATCCTCTTGTTGCTTCTCCTTTTGCGAACCCGTTGAATCATCCTCAGAATTCATGTCTTTCACATTCAGCTCTTTCTCTAAAAATTCCACAAACTCCTCTCCTATCTCCTGAAAATTAGCCATGTCTGTAAGAAATTTTAATAATGCTCAAAGTAAATAGATAAAACTTTGAGGTATAGCTAAAGTGGAAATATAGGCAGTGACAAGAACCTCGAACTACAAATATAATTATATAAAAGAAACTCATGTTTCCTTAACATGGTATCAGATAACCCAAAAGTATTCCTCATTCAAGTAACTAATACTTGCTCTTACTCCCAAATTTGTACCACATCAGAATAAAATTAATGCTACCACCCAAGTAATCTGCACTGAAGCATATGATGTTTTCTTTGAAAAATGGAGGAACTTAGTTGTAAGTCATTTGCTTTATCAATAAATATGAACATTAATGACCATGATGGTAAAAACGGAAAGAACAATTGTACAAAGAAAAATCAAGCACAACAATCAAGTGCCATGCCAAACATAGATAGACCAAGCTCAGAAATAAGGTACAAGCAGGTCTAAAAACACATCTCATTTTTTTAAAACCAATACTACACATATTCATTCATTAGCAGTAAGAACGATCCATAGGAACACCTTATAGATAAGATATAGGGTATAAATGGATCTCGATTTGAGAAGCTGGCACAGAGCACCCCCTCCTACAAGGACTTCCATCATGCCATTTGCATGGCATTGCCAAATGCTTGAAACAAGGTGGTGCATGGTGCACCTCTCCATAGTCGAGCCAAGAAAAAAATTGTCTTCCCTTTTGTAATGGAAGTACAGAGTCAGCGATTGGCTTATCAACTAATAAAAGTAGCTGAGACCATTATCCACATATTCCTGGGGTCTGGCACAGCCACAAGGAGGAAATTTAACAGAAGAAAATATGTTCTGTGGCTTTAATTTGCCAAATTTGGAAGAACAGAAAGACAATTGTGTTTGGCAGTGCATGACTGACAATTAAGGAGGTGGTGCAACACAATTTTCATGAAGCTTAGGAGTAGTTTGGTTAACGTTTAGTTTGTATATGTATGGGCTATCGATCTACTAAGATGCAGAATTTGGTATGTACAGTGATACTAATGTCAGATGGAAAGAAAAAAAAGAGTAAGCACACTCATAGCGGCAATAGCCATGTTTGTTAGAAACTTTTGTTTCATTGAAGTGTGCATTTGTCGGGATCTAATGGAGAGAGACCCACGCAATGTATAAAGTGTGCAGTTGTCGGGATCTAACGGAGAGAGATGAAGACACGCGTCCTAATGGAGAGAGACCCACGCAAAGCAGAAAACGTTATTTTTTCCAGAAGTACTTTCCATCTCGCTCTCAAGTAATTTTCTACGAGATGAAGACACGCGTCCGAAAGTATACAAATTTGTATGTGACCGTAAAGCTGGAAACAGCATCCTAATCAGTACCAGACACGTGTACTCGACCGTTAAACTTATAAAGTAAATTCGACCGTTGCATGTCGGTTCATCAGATACAAGACAGACGATCATCACCAATCAATTGTCTGCGGAGTAAAGAGCACAATGAATGAAGTACTAAAGAACTTACAGCTAGCTCTTCCCACAAGCTTTTCGGCTTGTCTTGCATATTCAAATCAGCTTCCCAGTTGCGAAACTCCTCTTGCAGATCTCTTATGAAATCAGCTGCAATAGATTTTAAGTTTGGGTTAGATTACAAATACAAATGCAGATGAAATTAGTTATCTATTTGTTACAATTAATCAGAGAGATAAGGAAAGGAAAGGAGCAGAAGGTACCGAATCCATAGAATTTATCTTCCTTTTCAGGAGCAGCAGCAGATCTGCCGTAACGAGAACCGGAACGGGAGCCTGCGCCGGAGGAGGAGGAATCGGAATTCATCATCATGATGGTGTTGTACGCGTGCTTGATGCGCATGAACTTCTCCTGAGCGTTAGGGTCCTTGTTGACGTCGGGATGGAACTTGAGGGCGAGCTTCCGGTAGGCGCGCTTGATCTCCTTGGGGGAGGCGGAGGGAGGCACGCCTAACACCTCGTAGGGCGACTCCCTTCTTCTCCCCCGCGCCGACGCCCTCACTGTCAGGAGGGACCTCGGCGCCCTCCTGGAGGATGAAGAGGCGGGGGCGGCCGGAGATCTGGGAGGAAAGGTGAGGAGGGCCCGCGGAATGCAGCACCTGCACGAGTACGAATACGAGTACGGGGTGTAAGCATTCGCGTGGGCGGCACCGGCACCGGCACCGGCGCTGCAGGCGAAAAAGCCGGCAACGCAAGTCATCTTCTCATCGGAGTCAATTGGGATGAGTTTTATTCAAGGGTTAAGGGGAGGATGGATGGATGGCGCTGCAATGCAAAGAGTGCCTACTGAGTACTGAGTACTGACTGACTGACTCCTTTTCATGCATTTATTTGAGTTTCCTTCTCAATTCTCAGCCTTCCCAGTTTCTTTTCTTCTTGGTTATGACTTGCAAGTTGCAACAACCTTCTCTCTGAGCGTTACATAATAATCGATTCATCCGTTGCTCTAATGCTATGTGCTTATCAAACTAGGGCTGTTTTACAGGGTTGCCGGAAAAATTAACAATACATGTTTGTGAAGGCGATGTTTGTGAATATGTGATGCATTGATATTTATGTAACTCACTTTAGTTAATGAGAAATTATGTAGAATTAAATAGCTATTAGGGATCGTCTTCGATACTTTCTTTTATAATTTTTTTAATTGTTTACAAAGACGGTGCCCATCAGAATATATGCTATGATAGACATGCAGTTTTTTAAATTACTTTGTTACCTGATTGATAGCAAGATTAGCTCTTATGAGGCAGTGCAACATGTTACTTATCTTAACATATCCTTGTTCATCTGAACTTCTCTTCAGTTACAAGCTGAAGCTATGCCATATAAACGACTAAAACAAGTAGGTGACCAAAGTTGATTAATATCGAAGGATACCCAGTAGCTGGCAGATGGTCAGATTAAGGTAAACAATTAATTCACATTGCATGAGCCCATATATAAAATTATAACACTAGCATCAAAGACAAATCAAAGATTAACATCACACAAAAGGAAAATATGAGAAACATAAAAGGACTCATGACCCCTTGCCCTACGAAGAGGATGGGCCAGGCCCCAACAACAAAGGAGGCTGAGCATCCTTTTTCTCGTCAGTAGAGGCGTTGGCATTGCTACTATCCTGCTTTGGCCCCGACCATGCACGAAGTGCCGGCTCAAAGATTTTGCCAGCAACGTCAGGAGGTTGCTTAAATGTGTCCTCTCCTGGCAGCACTACCAAGCCCTTCTCTCTCAGACTTGATGGCTCGTTGTAACACTCATTCCACAGAGAGTCAACCAACTGCCTCTCCTCACGGGCCGCTTCAAGTTGATCCCGTGACATCCCACTGATACCATCAATACGGCTCTGCAGGATGGTCTTTAGTTTCTCCTCATCTGCTAAGGTGGAGCCTGACGTCTTATTTTTGGCTAGCTCAAGTAAACTGCCCAAAGCAGCCTCACGCACATCAGAATCAGTGCTTGAGGCAAGGTGCACCATTTGCCGAGGGATCCCCAACTCGGTCACCACATTGCAGTCAGCAGAGTTCTCATGTAGAAGATAATTGATTAAATTTAGAGCTTTCCTGTCAAACAGAAAAGGAATATAAACATTAGGACGAGTTCTTAATGCAATTAACTGACCCAATACTTTCTGAAATTTTCATGATCACCACCAAAATGCCAAGGTGGTATTATGGTAATGATGCACTATTAAGAAATTCTCAACATTTAATGTTAATTTGTTCCCTTTCTTGCTTTCAAACCATACAATATTGGCAGTTGTGCATAATATTAGAAGGCAAACTACAAAGCTAAGAAGGAAGAAATAATATTCACGGTGGATGAACCCATGTGTAAATAACTAAAAAAAATGTTTGCTTTCTGTTTGCAAGGTAAATTCATTAATTCCCATTTCAAATTTCCAATTGCATGATGTTGTCACGTGTCCTCAAATTTCTACACGAAAACAAGCAGTCATATTGGTTACCTTTGAAACCTGACATCATCTGAGCTGAGTGCATCTTTCAATGCAGCATAGCCATTTGCGAGGCGAAAAGCAGCTATCCCCGGTTTGTTATGTCGTATCAGAGCTAAAGAAAGAAAAATTGAATAGAGTCATTGTCATATAGAGCAATGAATGCCCTAGAATACATAACCTTTGAGCAATTGAGCATATGTATGATGGACTATCATGACCAACTCTTCTTAAAGGTTCAAATTGACAGAAAACATTACACTGCTCGAAAGTACACAGCCATGAAGTGTTGGGCAGAATTAATAAATTAAAATAAAATGATGACTTAAAGCCACAAGAAAATGAATGGCGCAATATGATCCTAAGAGGAAGTTGGTTATAACAATAATAGTAAGTTGATAACAAAATGGTTGTTTATGAGACTTATTAATGTACTAGAGTTTAGCCCTACAATGCCATTCAATTACATAATCTAATATGGTACGACCCAGAAATGAAACAAATGGCTGCAGAGTTAAGACAGGTAGAAGACTACTCACAAGATATTGCACCAAGTGCTTTAGTCCGTGCCGCGATACTAGAGTCTGACGTGAAATTTGCAAGGAGAGGTTCAAGTCCATTGGTCTCCATTACGAGCTGCTGGCTCTTGGGGTTGTTCTGCACAATGGTGGTGACGACGTCAGCAGCCTTAGCTCGGATGTTGGCATGGGGGTTTTTCAAGTAATTAAGAAGCGGGACTAACCCACCGATGGAGTGTAAATCTGTAAATTACAAAGGTCAATCAGCCATGAATGCCAGCAAGTAGTAACGGTATGCTGGTATGTATACCACTGGCAGAGCTGAAAGGGTAATGCTCTAACGGTATGCTGGTATTCATTCAAATACTCAATCGTACCGGTATAACCTAACTGAATAGAATGGAAAATGTACGTAGCATAACGTACCGTTAGCCATGTCGATGGACTCGACATGCTCCTGGAGCTCATCGAGCATATCTTCGATGTTCTCGGGAGTGACACCTTGCGCCTGGAGGACATCCTCGGGGGTGGTCATGACAAGCGTGATCTCCTTCATGCGCTTGACGACATCCACCGTCTGCGCCTGCATGGCCTCCATGAACCATTTGCGGTCCTCCTCACTGCATAATCAATCATTCATTGATGTTAAACCATGGTTTGTTTCAATTAGGTTATGGATGAGATGAAATGAAATGAAATGAAAAGAAAAGGAGAAGAAGGGCAGGGGGTACCTGAGCTGGCGAGAGGGCGTGGTGCCGTCGGAGTTGGCGAGGCTCCATTTGAGCAAGCCGTCCCAATCCAAGCCCCCTTCTTTCTTCGCCATGGTTTCTTTCTTTCTTTTGCTTCTGCTTTGGGTTCAAGAAACGAAGTCAACAACAATTGTTCTCTTCTCGTCTCGTCCCCTGCCCTCACTGCCCAGATAGATATTTGTACAGACGAGGAGTCGGCGGGCGTTGGCGTTGGGGGGCTTTTGGAAGGCGCTAGAAGGTGCCCGGGGCTTCTTCTACGGAGACTTGAAACGGCGACCCGACTTCAGACCCGACTCGTAGATTCGTAATGTAGGACGATTTGCTTTTGCTTTTGGGACGAAGACTGGAAGGTGCGGCTCTGATGGACTCTGATATTATTTGGGCCTATGATTTGTTTTCCTTTAGAGATTTTGGGCCCAGATGTTCTAATGGTAGTATTCGGCCCAACACTTGTTCTTTTGGTTTCTAGAACATTTCGTTTCTTTCTTTTTTTTTCTCCCTTCTTCTCCAGACTGCTCAATTGAACTTGAGTATCAGAGAGGCTCCGCTCGCTGAATTGAAGGTTGCAATGGCAGATGCTCCTCGCTTGACTGTTCTCGTCACTGGCGCCTCTGGTCGCACAGGTTGCTACTTTTCCCCTTTCTTTTTCTTTTTTTTTACCTTATTATAACAAATGTCTTTTCACTTCTAATTATTGGAATTAAGGATCATCCTCATTTGCAAACCAATTATATATTTGTTTTGCAATAGTAAATTGCTCAATTTAAGGAATAAAATTGGCTAAATCTTATTGCAGGACATATTGCTTATAAGAAGCTCGCAGAGCGCGGCGATCGGTTCATTCCCAGAGCCTTGGTGCGCTCCGAAGAGAGCAAACAGAAAATTCAAGCACCTGATGGTCACTCTGACAACATCTTCATAGCTGACATAAGAGACGCCGACAAGATTGCACCTGCATTTCAAGGGGCAGATGCTGTCGTCATCCTCACCAGTGCCGTTCCCAAAATGAAGCCCGGGTTCGACCCCACCAAGGGCGGCAGGCCCGAGTTCTATTACGAGGATGGTCAATTCCCAGAACAGGTACAATATTACTTTCAGTTTCAATTTCTGTTTCAATTTGACCCGTCTCCGACTAAACAATTTGTTCAACTTTTTTTTTTTTTCTTCCTTGCTAAGTTGATCAAGTTGTGTACTTACTTTCTTATCGCTAGGTTGATTGGATTGGCCAGAAGAATCAAATTGACGCTGGTATTGTGCATTTTCTCTTTATTTTTCTTTATAAAGTTCATTTATTAATTACTTAAAAGAGGTAAGAGGTACAACAGTCATGCTATCGATTTTATTATCATCATGGTACCAAGCATAACTATCAGTTACCTTGCTGGTTGTGTTTTTCTCCTTTTTCTTTTGTTCTATGTTTGACATTGACATTAAGCGGGATAATATCATCTATAACTGGTATCATTACTGGTACGGAAATGCTGCATTCAATTATGGGAGTTGGATTTTGTTATTAAGTTGGAGACTCTTTCAAATTCAATTTCAGCAAAGGCAGCTGGAGTGAAGCATGTTGTGTTGGTTAGTTCCATGGGAGGCACCAATCCTAATCATCCATTGAATAGCTTAGGAAATGGCAACATTTTGGTAATTCTTTGTCTTTGAACTCTTCTCTTTTTCTGAATTTTGTTATCCAATCTTGTCATGCATCTTGAATGACCAGAAGTGGTGGGAAGCTGTTACGGTATGTTAGGGATATAATACTATTTCATGGCTTGAGGAAAATCTAAAACGTTTCTTTTTTACTTTGCAGATATGGAAGAGAAAGGCTGAACAGTATTTGGCTGAGTCGGGTTTACCATACACCATATTAAGGTATAAGTTTCTGTATCTTATCTTTCAAATGTTAAATGTTTTGTACTGATGATTTTCTTAAAACTCCATCATTTGTGGTCGATTCCACTTATCTGTCAATAACTCAATCAGTTATACCCAATGACGAGTTTGAAACTTCACTAGCAATCAGAAATCCTGTAGGTTTGATTGTCTTTTGAGTTTTGTGTAATTTGGTATTCGGCCTTTTAAGTTATTGTTTTGTTTGGATTAGGCCAGGAGGGCTACTGGATAAAGAAGGGGGCATGCGGGAGTTAATTGTAGGGAAGGATGATGAGCTTCTCCAGACTGATACGAAATCTATACCAAGGGCTGATGTGGCAGAAGTTTGTGTTCAGGTTAATGTCCCCTCTCACTTTTGTTATCCAAAGAAACTTTCATTTGATGGAATGGTCTGTGCGTACCGGCAATATGATAAGTGTCATACAAGCATGCTCTGGAGTCTGGAGTATTAGAATTTGAACGTCCTTTCTTAGTTTCTTCCAAAAATATCGGACTTATTACTCCTTGCCAATAAGAATGTTAACTCACAATCTTAAGACATTCCATGCACCATCAGTAATGTACCTTGTTTGCAACCTCCTTTCTGAATAGCTGACAAAACATGTACATTGTTTCTACAGGCTCTGCAGTTTGAGGAAGCAAAGTTCAAGGCATTGGATTTGGCATCAAAGCCCGAAGGAGTGGGTACACCGACCAAGGATTTTAAGGCACTCTTTGCACAAGTTGACTCACGGTTTTAACGAGTCTTTGTTTTAACTAAAATGGGAGGCCATGTTATTTGTTGTTTTGCCATGTTCTTATACCCATTTACGATAATTATGTATTTATTATGCTAATTAGCCTGCTACATCAGAAAGAAAAAACAAAATAGTTATGTCTTATTTTAACACCATTATACCGTATGAATGAGTTATGAGTACCTGTGGCAATTCCATTCTGTTTCTTGTAGCTTCGATACACATACCTATTGCGCTGAATCTGGATCATTAACAAAATGCCTTCAGTGAACATCACCTCAATTATTCACTTTTTTCCCCCTTCTTTTTGCTTTATTTTTCTCATTTGAAGGCAAGTAGGAAATGACTTCGCCCTACTGAATGTTTTCCATGGAATTGGGCAAATTCATTTTGCAAAAATGATATATGATCGTACAATAGCGGATTCATAGTTTTTAACTGTTGTAATCTAAGAGGTCTTTAAAAAACAATCAAACATCATTTGGAATTGAATATAATCGGAAACATAATCAATTTTGAGATTTCTTAATAATTTTTTCTAAAATTTTAAAAAATCCTATTATCAAGATTGTCAAAATAAGTATTGTCATGAATTCCTTCACATAACTTAATATAAATAACGTGAAGGTATCGACTAAAAATGCTTATTTTGACGATTTTGACAATGGTATTTTTTTAAAAATATTATAATAAATCATTAAAAATTCTTAAAAATAGAAATTTTTTTTATAGAAGTATTGTTTAACTAATATATTGATTGTGTTTTCAATTATATTCAATTTAAGTGATGTTTAATAGCTTTTTAAATACTTGTTAAAACCGTTAAAAAGTATAAAAATTTTTAAAAGTCATCAAACGATGTTCATTATAAATTGAAATTTGAAACACTCAATTTATAAACTAAAGATTGTATCCATAAATATATATTCATTTTTAAGATCTTCCATGATTTTTTTATGTGAATACAAAAATTATATCATTTTGATTTTATATACACGTAGATGAAACATTAACAAACATCAATGGTTCAAATTGTGATTTTTTTTCTCCTCTCTTAATTGACTAATGAAACGATATTAAATTTCTAGTATTTTTTATGTATAAGTTACTGAAATGATATAGAATACATGTAACGGTTTATATTTGTCAAATTATATAAAAATAATAAAATGATTACTATTTGTCAAATTATATAAAAATAATAAAATGATTACTGCGAAACCATAGACATAGACATGTCTATGGATCCTTCTCTTATAATTGAATATAGATATAGTATGTAATATATTATGGTGACCCCATGCATCATATCATTTGCATGACTGCATGAGCGTACGAAATGGAGAAAAGGAAGAGGAAAGTGGGGAAGAGGAGGTGGAGGAGCGCTGATTGCTCAATCTAATCCAAACAAACAATCAAACAAACAAGGGTCAACATCCGTCGGGGGAGACTTGACCGCACCGGGATTGGATTAGTAGAAATTCAGAATCAAACAGCTAGCAGTTAGAAGCAGAAACAAAAAGAAAAGAAAAGAAAAACCACCTAACTGCCCAAGCATTGAATTTCCAAATTGGAGCTTGGACGCAAGCGAACCAGACTCAGCGAGACTCGGAGAGAGAGACAGAGAGATAGCGGCCGATACATGGGGAACTGCTACAGCATCCGATGGATCAAGGCCGACACCCTCTCCCGCTCCCTCTCCACCGGCGCCTCTGGTCAGCTCCCCCTTTCCCATCCATCCTCTTTGCTCAATTTTGAGAGCAGCCTGCAATCTTTATGATTCATTTCCATATATTATCATTCCAAGTACTCGGTCTCAGGGTAATACCAGTACCAGTACCTGTACTAGTATAGGTTGATTGGGTTTATGGAAAGAGTAATGCCTAGCGTCCATAGAAAAGTTGTCCATAGCATCCATAGGCTACATTTCGGGACGTATCTGTTACATTCAGTACACGTCTGTGGTGTATGTTTTTCAATGGACGCAAGATGTTTCTCTTAGTTGAGCATAAAGGTTAATTGCAAATGCAATGCAGATATTATTGCTAGGATTGGGGGCAGGGACAGGGAGGACAGGGATGGATTGCGGCTCAGCAGCAGCAGCAGCCGCGCGTCTTCCTCGTCGTTCCACCTCGTCCTGCGCAATCAGGATGACATCCTGCAGTCTTCCAACCTCCACAGCTTTCCCTTCACTGACTTAAAGGCTGCCACCAGGAACTTCCGGCCTGACAGCGTGCTCGGCGAAGGCGGCTTCGGCTCCGTCTTCAAGGGATGGATTGATGACACCACCATGGCCGCTTCCAGGCCCGGCACCGGCAAGTCTATCGCCGTCAAGCGACTCAACCAGGACGGCTTGCAGGGTCATAGGGAGTGGCTGGTCTGCGCTGCAATTTGTACTTAATTTTGATTGCTCTTTTTGACTTCTAATATGTATCTTTACAACTTTCCTTTTCTGTTCATCTTGCATGGCAGGCTGAGGTTAATTACTTGGGTCAGTTGCACCACCCGAATCTTGTACGGCTGGTCGGGTACTGCTTCGAGGATGAACACCGGCTGCTGGTTTACGAGTTCATGCCCCGTGGAAGCTTGGAGAACCATCTGTTTAGGAGTAAGTTCATATCTCAAGATTGATAACGTAATACAAAGGAATGGATGGTATTTGTGTAATCAAATACTACGGGGAATCAGGCATAATAATAATATAAAGAAGCATAAAGCTCCTAGCAATCAAACATTTGCTTCCCTGTGGTACTGGAAAAGGACTCTAAATTTATTGTTTGCATTAAATGTCGATGCAGGGGGTTCTTATTTTCAGCCTCTCTCTTGGAAATTAAGAATGAAGGTTGCCCTCGGTGCTGCCAAAGGTCTCGCTTATCTGCACAGTGCCGAGGCCAAAGTGATTTACCGTGATTTTAAAACCTCAAATGTCCTTCTTGATTCGGTCTGTTATAATATCTAAAATACATGTGTATATTCTTCAGCCTTCCGTTACATCATTTCTTTATCTTGGCTTTCCCATAGAATGTGCATTTGGAGAAAAAAAGAAAATAGAAAAAGAAAAAATGATGCAGCTCCACAAAATTATGAACCTCCTTATATGATCATAAATTCAATTAATTCTGGGTTGCAAATCCAAGCACTAATGAATGCAGCTCCACAAAATGATGACAGATTCGATAAATCTCTCTGGTATCCATATGCAGGATTACAATGCAAAGTTATCAGATTTTGGATTAGCCAAGGATGGCCCCACTGGAGAAAAGACACACGTTTCCACAAGGGTGATGGGGACCCAGGGATATGCAGCTCCTGAGTATCTTGCCACAGGTGCTCTTTTAATCAACTATTTTTCCAATAAAGATAATACTTAGACCATTAGACGTTGTGAAATCAGAATCATATCACGGACCATCACGTCAGTCATGGTTGTCCTTGCTAAGTACTGCTGTTTCACTTTGCCTTGATGGAATTTTCTAGCTAACACCCAAATTAATCTACATTGCTTGAATTCTCAAATAGATGATGGTACTATGCTGGTTTACTCTACTGTACTGGTCACCTTAAATTATGTACCAGTACTGACTTCCTTTTATGTTTTTCTTTATATCACTATAGGCCATTTATCGACAAAAAGTGATGTGTACAGCTTTGGTGTGGTTCTACTGGAGATGGTATCTGGCCGGCGTGCCATAGACAAGAACAGACCACAAGGGGAACACAATCTAGTTGAATGGGCTCGGCCTTACCTGAGACACAAACGCAAGATATTCCGGATTATGGATAGAAGGCTAGAGGGGCAGTATTCTCTGGATGGAGCCCACAAAGTCACTTCCTTAGCATCACAATGCCTACTGACGGACTCAAAAGTGAGGCCACGCATGAAAGAGATTGTCTCAGTTCTAGAGCAGCTCCAGGATCAGGATACAGAAGAAAACGAGCAAAAGCTGGAATCGGTTGAAAATAAGGAAGTGCCAAAGCATAAGGTTGAGGGTGAAAAGTTAATGTCGAGAGGGGGAAGCTTAAAAGAGGCCTCTGATGTAAAGGTGCCTGTTTGTTCATAGCAAAGCTTATTGGTTACCAAGCATGTAGCTTCCAGTTTTGACTTTTTTATAGGAAAACCTCATTTTGAACCCCTGAGGAAGGCGTTGCTTCTTCCTAGTTAATGCATGTGTGGTACTAGAGTTGAAGGCCGCACCATAACACGGTTCTTAAAGTTGGCCAATGCGACCTACCATGAAGGAGGCTATGCCAGTTTTGAAGAAATGCTGCTGATGATGGGTTTTGCATGGTTTTCTGGGGTTTGGAACAATGATGGTATTTTGTAGGTTTTGAAAGTGAATGCATTTTTTCCCCCTTTTTTGTGAGACTTTGCAGGGGCAATGAGAAATTGCCCCTCTTTATGTAAATAAGTTATAGGTACAGATCTAATAGTAACTTTTGCTTCCTAATTTCTTTTTATTGTAACTTTGAATTTAGTTGTTCAGAGTATAAATGGGAGATTTAGAACATGATTTGGAGCTACCTGTATGGTTATCATTTATCAATTTCATAACCAGGCACAAGCAGTCAGATAGGACTTAGGACGCAGTCAACTGCATAATGGCACTGGACATCTCCAGGTATTACTGAAGATTGGACAAGGTCCTGATACTGGATGGATCCATTATAATGGTGGAGGCAATGTAATTCAAATAAAAAAAACGGTCAACTCAGCGTAGTCATTAGTCATTACCATTGATTGCTATAGTTACTTTCTTCTCTTCTCTATTATTTGTATAGCCATATTGTATATTTCTATTAGAGTGGAGATGTAGAGAGAGAGAGGAACAGTTCAAAGAAAAAACACAAGAAAGAACCCAAAGAAGAACTAGATCTAGTCAACCAATCATCCTCCATTTAGACCAATAATTAATATTGCCAGTATTCATCATCTGGCATAGCAATTAACAATTGGCTAGGCAAGCATAATGGCAGGGCCTCCGGTAGGGATGGCGGCGCCCCTGCCGATGGTGGCTGTAGTGGGCCAACAGTTCTGCGCTCCCTACGTGGTGGCTCTCACCGTCACCAAGAAGGCCCTCAGCATGTCTGATGGCGACTTCGTCGTCTCTGATGCCAATGGTGCTCTCTTGATGAAGGTACTAATTAAACTTTTCCCAAATTAATTTTGATTTGATTTCTTCCTTGTATTCTCATTTTCTGCTATCTTAGATGAAGTACTTGAATCAATTTTGGTGTTTTGATTTCTTCCTTCTCATTCTCATTCTCATCTGCTTCCTTTGATTTCATTATCAATCAATTTTTATTTGTACAAATCTTAATTCAATTAATCAATAAGAGGCTCTTCTTAATTGATTTGCTTACTCACCTTTGGGATTTCTACATATATATGATGAATTAACAAACAATTCAATAAGCAGGTGCAAGGCCGTGTTCTCAGCCTCCACTCCCGTCGAGTGCTCTGCGATGCAGCCGGCACTCCCATCATCACCATGAAAGAGAAGGTACCGACTGTTCTGATAAAGTGATAATATCGCTTCTTTTTGTTATTTTGCATGCCATCTTGACTTCTGAGTTGAAGCAGATGATGAGCATGCACCACAGGTGGAATGTGTACCACGGAGACAGCAACAATCAGAGTGACCTACTCTTTTCAGTGAAGAAATCGCACATGCTGCAGCTGAAGACCGAGCTTGATGTGTACTTGGCTGGCAACATGGACGAGAAGTGTTGCGATTTCAAGGTGAAAGGTAGCTGGTTCGACCGGTCCTGCACCTTCTACCTCGGCGAGACCAACACCATCATTGCCCTTGTACGTATACCAATCCCTCCCTGCTTAATTTTACATATATTCCCCTACTTAATGTGCATAATGTATATAGTGTATGTTAAGATGTGTTGCTGATATGCTGATATGTGCAGATGAGCCGTCAGTACGAGCTGAGGAATGTACTGCTTGGCAAGGACACCTTCGGGATCACAGTTTATCCCAATGTGGATCATGCCTTCATCGTCGCCATCATCGTCATTCTCGATGAAATCCATAGGGATCGGGACCGCGCATCAGTGTCAGATATAGTTACCAGCTAGTTACGGAAATATCGCGAGTTGTTAATTTGACTATTGTTAATTGTAAGATTACTTAGTAGGTAAAACTGATTTATGTTGTACCTATTGATGAAGGCTGTATGGACTCTGAAGTGCAAATTTGTGAAATTGTATTGCCTGCCTATGTATGAAATCTCAAGTAAAACACATTGTTTTCGAATAGCAAAATGATAAAATTCTCAGGTTAGAGCACTAGTAAATCCTCCTATCTTGAGTAAACATAAATTGGACTGAATTAATATAAATTATTAGACCTTACTATAGCTAATTTATACTGAGAAAACAAGTCGTTTAATGTGTTTATCTTTATTATCTTTATTATTATTACTAGAGCTGTGAATCTTGCTTCGCCCCGAAAAAATAATATTACATAAATTAACAAATATTAAAAATAAATATATATTTTTCATAAATATATTTTATTAGATAAATATTGGACTTAATATATTTTTAGCTACATCTCAATTTATATAAAAGAATACAAAGAGCTGCAAATATTTTGAGTCTTAATTGTTCTTTAGGTACATGATAATAATTTTTAATAAAAAAAATAAATTGAGTCATTTGATTAAGATAAATGAAGAGAGAGAGAAACAAAATCAATGGTTGAGATAAATGATGATGTGACATAGCTAAAAAACTTGGAAGCTTACCCTTCTTTCTAGAGTATGAATTATTATTATTATTATTATTATTATTATTTGAAAAAGAGATTATATTATTTTATAACGAGTCCACAATAAAAGACATCATTATTCACAAATCACAATTACTTGTAATAAAGTGTCAATTACCGAGTTTGCGTGGGTAAAAGGTAAACAAAATATAAAAAAAAAGGAATATCTAATACAATTTCGATTATTGAATTTAAACGTTGCATGATCTTCTGATGGGAACCTCAATTTTTTTAGATAAGCCCTGAAAAATATAAATTCACGACTTTAAGCCCCGTAACATACATTTCTCACATTTGATCTGGACGCTACGGTACATAAGCGGCCCGGCTGGCCGCTGTAGTACCGCAGCGGCCCCTATTCCTTTTCTTTCTTCCCTTCCTGGCCAGTGCGAGCCCTCTCTTAAATAGGGGCCAGGAAGGAAAGAAAGAAAAGGAATAGGGGCTGTTGCGGTACTACAGTGGCCAGCCAGGCCGCTTAGGTACTTGAACGTTCAGGGGGGCCACTTAGGTACCGTAGCGTCCGGCTCAAATGTGAAAAATGTGTGTTACATTATTTGAAGTCATGAATTTGTATTTTACAAGACTTATTTAAAAAAATTGAGGTAACAGGAATGGTTCGAGAATCGAGAGTGATGTAAAGAATAATTTCTAGGGAATTCAAAAAAAAAAGAATAACTTCTAGGTTTCCTCAAAAAAAAAAAAAAGAATAACTTCTAGGCTTCTTCTTAGCCAGAAATTAATAAAGAAAAAAAGAGAAAAGAAAAGAACAAAACAAAACAACATACCAACGGCCCCAAAACACATGGACGAAATTCCGGACTCTTCTTTCAATTAATTAACGAAACGGACCATCTTTTTCTTCTTCTTCTTTCACCGAAGAACCGAATTCTTGGATTCCGAATTCAATTCCCGATCTTTGACCTTCTTCTCCTCTCCATCAAGATCTGAACGAGATTCCCCGTCACTCGCCCGGACGAAAGCTGAGCCGCAGGGATCCGCCGCTGCCGGCTTCGACACCGCCTTCTCTGCCCCCTCCGACATCCAGCAACCAATTTTAGGTTAGGTTAGTGTACTGACCTATGTATAATTCTATATGGTCTTGTGGCTTGGGAAATCGATCAATCGGTCGACAATGGCATGCAAATATGGGATCATTGGTACTGATGTAACAATTGTCAATTGCTGGTTCTAATTTTAGATACTTACCATTCATGTTTACATTTGCATTGATTGAATAGGTGAGAAATGTTTTGTTGTTGTTTCAGTGTGATTGAGGAGGTACCGGGATCGGATATATTGAATTGAGTCTAGGAAGATGGCCAGCCGTAGACGGCATTTTGCGATATTCACCACCGCTAGCCTCCCCTGGATGACGGGCACCGCAATCAATCCGCTGTTTCGGGCCGCTTATCTTGCTAAAGACGGGGACAGAGATGTCACGTTGATTATACCTTGGTTGTCTTTCGAGGACCAGGATTTGGTTTACCCTAACAAAATCAAATTTAGTGTGCCATCCGAGCAAGAGCAGTATGTTCGGAAGTGGCTGGAAGAACGGACTGCAATGGAATCAAAATTCACCATTACCTTCTACCCGGGAAAGGTATGACTTCTATGCCACACATCCTTCTCACATTCACAAAAATGAGCCATATGATGCATTTTTTCTTATTGTCAAAATGATCAGCCTAACTGGAAGCTGGATCTGATATAGTTTGTTTTATTTTTTTCGAAATATTGGTAGCAGCTACCAAATATAGTTTGTTTTATGTTAAAAAAATTTAATACAAAAAAAAAAAAAACATTCTTTTACATAAGCAGACATTGTTAGGAAAGCCTTGTGTGAATATTTTATGGTTGTGTCCTGTGGTAATTACAATTATATTTCTGATTTTTTGGCAATTGAGTAGACAAGCCGAGTAATGCAATATTTTGCCTCGAACTACTAAACGAAAATGTCATAGCTGTGTGGTATAATGTTCAGGCACACTTTTTGACCACAATCATTAATTGTTGAATTAATTGTCATCTATTTTGTAAGCTTCTTATATTCTCATCTCTTCTGGTGTTCATTTCCTGGGGGGATTGCTTATTTTGTACTGTCCTAGGTGAAACCAAAAAGGCAACTTTGTGGGGTTCGGAACTTAAAGAAGCTTTGATTAGATAGACTGATATGAACTTATTAGTGGGTCTGGACCTGCTAAACTGAACCTACTGAATGGATACAAATTTTATAGTTCAAAACACGAATTGAAAGATCCTTTTTAGATTCTGAATTCCTTGTCTATTCAATGGTTTCATACAACTGCTAAAACCCAGAAAAAATAACTCATTTATATCAAATGAATCCTTTAGTTTTCCACGGAGAAAAGGAGCATCTTACCAGTGGGAGACTTAACTGAAATAATACCAGATGAGGTTGCTGACATTGCGGTGTTAGAAGAGCCTGAACATCTCACTTGGTACCACCATGGTCGTAGATGGAAAACAAAATTCCGCAAAGTGATAGGAATCGTTCACACGAACTACCTGGCTTATGTGAAGAGAGAGAAGAATGGCTTCATGCAAGCTTTCCTCTTGAAGCACATCAACTCTTGGGTCATTGATATCTATTGCCATAAGGTTTTCTTCTCTAATAATCATGATGCCGACATTCACTTTTCCATGAGAGAGTTTCTTGACATGTTCTGGTATGTTTCTTAATAATTTTTGGATTAAGGTGATACGGCTATCGGCTGCAACACAAGAACTGGAGAGATCTGTGGTCTGCAATGTGCATGGAGTTAACCCTAGGTTCCTTGAGATTGGCAAGCAGAAGCAGAAAGAGAGAGAAATCGGAGGGAAGAACTCAGCATATCCAAAAGGGGCCTACTATATAGGGAAAATGGTGTGGGGAAAAGGCTACACTGAGCTCCTTCAGCTGTTGGGCGAGCACCAAATAGAGCTCACCGGGCTGAAGATGGAGTTGTATGGCAATGGAGAGGACTCCAATGAGGTAAAAGAGGCTGCTGCTAAATTGAAGCTTGATGTCACCGTGTTACCTGGTCGTGATCATGCTGATCCTATTTTTCATGAGTAAGTAGAACTTGCCGTTACTCTTCTATTTTATATTATGTTCCAGTTTCTGACTTGGTTGCGAAGGCCAATTTTTGATAGGGTTGACATTTGAACACTGCTGGTAATATTGTAAGAACTTATGTACTTGTAACAACTAGAAGAAGCCAGCAATCTCTAACTGGATGTGAAACTTTTACCTTGACAATGCCCTCAAAAAGGCCTAGTAAGCAATAATAGCTGAATGAGAATTTCTTGCACTAATTAATCCTCTCTTAAAGTTACAAGGTGTTCATAAACCCTAGCACAACAGATGTGGTGTGCACCACAACTGCAGAGGCTCTGGCAATGGGAAAGATGGTCATATGTGCCGACCACCCGTCCAATGAATTCTTCAAGCAATTTCCCAATTGCCACACATATAACACCGGCCAAGAATTTGTAGAGCTGACCCTGAAAGCACTGTCATCAGAGCCAGTGCCTCTGACTGAGGAGATGAAGTACCAGCTCTCCTGGGAGGCTGCTACTCAGCGATTTATGCACGCTTCGGATCTGGACAATGAAAAGCCCCTCATCAGTTCATCCACGACATGGCGCTTCATGTACATAGCCGAGGAGTGGAGAAAGAGCTTGGAGGAGGCATCTGCCACATTCCATAACACTGTGTCAGGAATAGAGGCAGCACGCTTGGCTTTTGGTGCCATCCCTAACACGATTCAGCCTGACGAGCAGCAGAGGAAGGAGCTCGGCTTGAAGTTGCAAAGACTGTAGAGTCTATGCTATAGTCTACATTGATCTTCTAATTCTATACTTCGCTTCCTTAATTGTTCATCCTTTTAGTAGGGTGTTGTGTGCAATTTACCAATCAAATAACAAGCAAATCGGAGGTTTGTCTTCCACTTGTTTTGCTTTTTTTCTTGCTTCCAAATTTGGAGGCAAATTGAGGCAGATGGTTTTGTAAGAGAATGTAGCAGCACTGGTAGCATGACCATTATTGTGTTGCTTAGTGGTGCTGGTGCACCTCTTTTTTCATCCTCTTTTTTTGTTTCTTTCTTTCTTTGTACTATTGAATGATTTTGTGTTGTGTAGATATATGTATAGTGTAGATCCAAAGCAACGCGTTTTATATTTGCTAGGGCCTAAGGCTGAGCAGTGTACCAGTACTGTACCTGACGGATGTCAATTTTTGACCCGTACATTTTTCATACCTGACTTTTGTATTGATTGTTTTTTAAATAATATGTTAGAGATTAATGCCATATGAACAGAACTGAAGGTGAATGTCTCATTTATTTTTGCCAGATCGGCACTCTGATCTGACCTAAACATGAAGCTTTTTCCATTATTAATACGAATAATTACAATATTCTGGTTCTTTGTTTCCTAATAAAAAAAAGAAACATCGATATAATTAAATTCAGACCCTGAAGTTTTTGCCCTCAAAGGTCTGCCCGAACTGCCAGTTCTCAGGAACAATGTCCCTTGAGGTGCAGGTGCGCCGGTCACTGGTTTTCACCCGGAATGAGAGCGGCTGCCCGACTAACACTGTGTTGCACTGCCAGTTCTGGCCCCAGTTATGTGTCATCAGCATCCAGCCTGTGTTCGATCCCTTCACTTTGGCACGCACTATGTCCCCTGCACCAGCCACGTTGGTCACCAGAACCAGGTTGAAGTACTTGAACCCATTGATTGTGAATCTCGCTCCCCCCGACTTTTTACACGGTACCCTGCTTGTGCATGTACCAAACCATTCATTTGGAATTGATACACATGTGAAACCAATATCTCAGAAAAACAACAAATCTATTTGTCATATATCTGGTCATATGAAATCTCTGGTTTCAGCAAAGCAATAGACAACTTGTTAAAACAATTCTTCTATAAACGCATGGATAAAATATTATGTGGATGAAGTTAAAATTTTGTTAAGAGAAGTCTGATTATACTGTTGAGATCTATAAATTATATCATTGATTGCTAGACCAAACACAACACACATACAAACAACAATTATAAATGTACCAATTTAAGAAGAAGAAAAAAGTTTTCGAACCTGCGATAGGAGACGGGCACAATGCCAGCCTTGTACTGTGCAATCTTCACAAACACCGGCGTGGAGAGATCGAAGTGCGACCTAGGAGGATTGCACCAACCGCCATTGTCGGAGGGAAGTGCCCAATTCGGCGGACAGAAGTTGGTTGCTGTTACAAATATGGAGGGGTGGCCTGCCACGCAGTAGTGCCAGTTTGGCTGGTCCATGCACTTCAGCTCGAAACAGGCGCCGCAACTCAATCCGTTGTTGAACAGAGCTGTGCTCAGAGCTGCTGTCTCTAAGCCGTATCCCTGCTGGTACAGATTTCCATACCCGCACGCCCCTCCTGTACATAAATTCAAGGAAATTATCTAGCAAATCAATGAACATATTTAAATTTATTTGATTTTATTTTGTTGTTTATTTGTTTGTTTATTTTTAGTTAGATCATCATCAGAAGATCTTATCTATTGATAATCCTAAGAACAGTAAAACAACACATTCTTAAAATTAAAAAAAAAAGATGCATATATGCTTCACATATGTTTACAGTGACACTGAAACGTAAAAATTCTAACAGCAAAAGAGTTACAATGTTCAACATGTAAGCTCAAATCAATCCACAATCGACCAATCTAGAAGAAAAAAAAACTCAACTTTTTTTGTGTTTGAAAGATTTTAATATATCTTTAAGAAAAAAATCAATATAAAAATTGTCAATTTCATAATCAATTGATTGTTAGGATAATCACGTCCATAAAAAGGAAAAAAAAAAAAAAGAGGAAGAAAAGGCTAGGTGCGTTTGGATTGTTAAATAATAGCACTTTAATCGGAGTAGTAAGATATTCTTTGCTTTTGCATGATCCAAACAAACAGCCACTAATCCGAATTAGTAAGAATAGCTATTAATCCGTTATTCTATGTAAAACATGGATTGGCGACTATTCTTTTTAACTATCCATCACTATTCTAAACATACAATCCAAACAACATTTTTACTATTCCGAATAGTATTAAATTTCTGCTATTCTTTAGCTAATCCGAAAATCACCATTTTTCACTAATCTCATCTACTATTCTCTATTCCTCTATTCTTACACTAATCCTTGCATGATCCAAACGCAGAAGAGAGTAGTGAGCATATACAGGACTGAAACACAAGCAAAGCAAGCATGCATGAATGAATGACATACCCATAGTGCCAGAACCATTGGGGCTTCCATAGAAAGTGGCGTGCGCGCTCTGCCAGGGACCACCCTTGTAACGTCCGGTTATGCGCGCCTCAGCCTGATCAAACATGGCATGACATATCAGAAGCAAGGGCACCCATTTCATCATGATCACAATTCTCATTGCTTCTTTTGATTTTGTTTGGGACATGTTAAAGAATCTATAAGGACAATGAAGGTGAAATGAGATCAAATGAGAGAGAATGCCTAGCTAGTGTGTGTATTCATTTACTAGCTCCACTCCATTTAGGCATTTAATCTTTGTATCTGAGGTAATTCCATTAAGAAGACACTGCTGTAGGCCTCCAGTGCATTTTCTATTTAAATTGGAGTTCTTTGTTCTCTCCTCCTGTCATTTTCTATTTTTCTTCCTACTGGAGATGTTTTGTATCTTCCAAAAATGAGACTAGAGAGTACACAGTAATTATTCTTCTTTTTTGTTTTTATCCCTTTGGAATTAATGAGAACAATATATCTATTTCTATTGGCAGTGGAAGTCATTAATGCCTTCCTTTTGAAAAAAGTTAAAGACCTCTCATCTTCAACTTCGACATATGTCATCTCTCCTTCAATATTTTTTTGTCAAAACTTTTATTAGTAGGTCATTTTGTAATTACATATTTTGAGAATGCTGATATTTTTTTGTTGTTTATTTGTTTGTTTATTTTTAGTTAGATCATCATCAGAAGATCTTATCTATTGATAATCCTAAGAACAGTAAAACAACATATTCTTAAAATTAAAAAAAAAAAAGATGCATATATGCTTCACATATGTTTACAGTGACATCGAAACGTAAAAATTCTGACAGCAAAAGAGTTACAATGTTCAACATGTAAGCTCAAATCAATCCACAATCGACCAATCTAGAAGAAAAAAAAAACTCAACTTTTTTTTGTGTTTGAAAGATTTTAATATACCTTTAAGAAAAAAATCAATATAAAAATTGTCAATTTCATAATCAATTGATTGTTAGGATAATCACGTCCATAAAAAGGAAAAAAAAAAGAGGAAGAAAAGGCTAGGTGCGTTTGGATTGTCAAATAATAGCACTTTAATCGGATTAGTAAGCTATTCTTTGCTTTTTCATGATGCAAACAAACAGCCACTAATCCGGATTAGTAAGAATAGCTATTATTCTGCCATTCTATGTAAAACATGGATTAGCGACTATTCTTTTTAACTATCCATCATTATTCTAAACATACAATCCAAACAATATTTTTACTATTCCGAATAGTATTAAATTTCTGCTGTTCTTTAGCTAATCCGAAAATCACCATTTTTTCACTAATCTCATCTACTATTCTCTATTCCTCTATTCTTACACTAATCCTTGCATGATCCAAACGCAGAAGAGAATAGTGAGCATATACAGGACTGAAACACAAGCAAAGCAAGCATGCATGAATGAATGACATACCCATAGTGCCGGAACCATCGCCGCCTCCATAGAAAGTGGCGTGCGCGCTCTGCCAAGGACCACCCTTGTAACGTCCGGTTATGCGTGCCTCAGCCTGATCAAACATGGCATGACATATCAGAAGCAAGGGCACCCATTTCATCATGATCACAATTCTCATTGCTTCTTTTGATTTTGTTTGGGACATGTTAAAGAATCTATAAGGACAATGAAAGTGAAATGAGATCAAATGAGAGAGAATGCCTAGCTAGTGTGTGTATTCATTTACTAGCTCCACTCCATTTAGGCATTTAATCTTTGTATCTGAGGTAATTCCATTAAGAAGACACTGCTATAGGCCTCCAGTGCATTTTCTATTTAAATTGGAGTTCTTTGTTCTCTCCTCCTGTCATTTTCTATTTTTCTTCCTACTGGAGATGTTTTGTATCTTCCAAAAATGAGACTAGAGAGTACACAGTAATTATTCTTCTTTTTTGTTTTTATCCCTTTGGAATTAATGAGAACAATATATCTATTTCTATTGGCAGTGGAAGTCATTAATGCCTTCCTTTTGAAAAAAGTGAAAGACCTCTCATCTTCAACTTCGACATATGTCATCTCTCCTTCAATATTTTTTTGTCAAAACTATTATTAGTAGGTCATTTTGTAATTACATATTTTGAGAATGTTGATATTGTTAAAAAAAATAATTTCATTTGAAAAGTAATATTATAGGCATAAGCTACGTTATCCACATAATATTATGAAATTTTGTATGTTATCAAAATAACTTGGAAGTTGAAACTTAATTAAATGATAACAAAGTAACAGCTGTATCTAACAACACATGAATTTGATCAAATTTCAACTGATAAAACAAAAATATATATCCAACAACATACCAAGTGTGCACATTGAACATCTGAAAGTCTAAATTATATATCAATTAATTATCAGCAAACATTTAAAAAGCTCGATCAATGTGAAAAAAAGAATCAAACAAGAGAGCATAGTTACTTGAAATTGGAGCATTGACAAAAGAAAAGTTTTTGATAGACCATCATGGTGCCTCTTTGCCACCAGCCCACCACTCCTTTATGCCTTCTAAATCAAGTTTAAATCAATGGCTGCTAGTTGAAGAGTCGAGCAATGCTAGCTAGCTAGCTAGAATTCTCATGTACCCAGTTGGTAACAAAAATTGCAGCCAACGTTTTTTTTTTTTATATTTTATTTTTTTTCTCAGCAGCAACAGTTGTTTACTGTGACCTGTTGCATGAAAATTGTGCAATCAAAACATTTTATTGTTTTTATAATTACTATGAATATATGGCAATATGAAATATATTGCCGATATCATCAAACGTCACAACTGTTAGACTAAAAACCAACAAAACATATCTCCACATTGGAAAAGCTAAATATGTTATAATTTTTTTAAAGCATTTCATTAAAACAAATTAAAAAGCCTACAAAGACACCCAAAAAAAAAAAAAAAATCTTTCAAGTAGGAAAAAGAATAATCATTTACCAGAAAAGAAAAAAAAGAAATGCTTCAGGTACAAAACAGGTTCTTTCTTTCTGCTTGTTCTTTCTCTAATGAGAATCGCCAAGCATGAGAAACATCTACACTACTTACATCCATTGGTTAAAAGATCATGAATATAGGAGTAATAAAACAATCATCTTTCCCAAGTTACAGCCCAATCTAACTTTTAACCTCTTCAATGCTTTGCCATCTATATCAGTGTTACATCAGTTATGCCCTTCGCAAGAAAGGTCATAAAATAATTACCATCGGTGCAAAATTCCTCTTTGTATAAAACCTCTGCAAACTATCTCCTAGTTCCTAATTGGAAAATCTAAAAGTACAACACATCGCATAGAATTCTAAAAAGCTGTCATGAAGTAGGAAGTAGCACTGTTGTTTATGAGTGAACCTTCCAAATTCCAAGTCCATATCCTACACGAATCAACATGAGCTCAAAAAGCATGTGGACAATACTCACAAGCCTTACTTTTGATCCAGGTATTTCGGTCCAGTTAACTGCCACTTCAACCATCGGGATGCCAAGACGTTTGCATAAATACACCAGCTCAACATCAAAACACCACCTAGTTTCGTATCAAAAATAACAATTTGGTTGTCAAAAAAATGAAGTTCAATTATAATACATATTTCTCTCCGATTATGTATTATTATTCATTTTCAATTGAGGTACTGCTTGCCAATAACGGCAAGAAAAGAATATATATGCATTTCATATATGGCTTCAAATCGATATATAGTCAAAGGTCTGTGATATCCAACGTTTAACACAATATGCATTTCATACCACACTTCAAACTGACTAGATGATAAATATCAAGTTATGCTTCTTGAAGGTAGCAGTTTCTGTTAACAGATGGATACTAATACATTTAAAAAGAACAAAGAAAAACAGTACTTAAAGCTCGGAATAGAGTCTTGGCATGTAATCAACTAAATTGAGCCAGCAGATGTCAGGAACAACACAGTACCATGAATAACTGGACATATTTTTTAAACAACAATGCAATATACATTTGTAAATTATAAAACCAGATGACATTGTAAACTAAAATTTACCTTTTCAATCTCATATTAGTGAACAACTTGCGTGCAGCTGACCTTGTAAACATCTTAAAGCCACACTATACAAATAAAGGCAGATAATAATGAAAGAAGGTCAATATAAAGCATGGCAACAAAAGGTGTCTCTGTAGAAAGATATATTTTATTTCGTATGAGGTTTACACCCATCAAATTCTAAATAATTTATTTGTAACATATAACAGTGGAAGCTTAATACTAAGAGCAAGTCGAATAAAATATTTGAGTAATCATAAATTTCTTTTTATTATCACTTCTTACTAGCCCCAGTAACTTAATTATTCAGATATATAAAATAAATTAACTTGCAAGTAATAACTGCAACCAGCCTTACCTGATGACAATTGAAAAAAAAAAGGAAAAAGAAAGAAAAATAAAAGGCCTCTATTTCCCTTGATTCAGTTAATATTGAACTTGGCTCATTGGAATTTAGCAAAAACAGTCAAAATATCATACAGGAAATGCCTTTCAGTTTCATTTATCTATATTTAATTATTTATGATTTAGTGGGTTTGCAGTATGAGGAAAAAAAAATTTTGGTTGTGGTAGTTGTACATTAGAAATTTAGGAGCATTTACAAACACATTAACAGTTAAGCCACTTTCAAATGAAATCTAAGAATTTGACCTGAGAAGCATACCTGTGTATCACGTATTCCAGGTCCTGCTGCTAGTAAGACCACTAGATGAAAGCCTTTCATCAGAAGATTTCTGTACCACTTTCTCTGAAATAACAAAGTGTCTATTCAGAAACCACTTTGAGGGTCCAATGTTTCTATTCCATTAAACATGCACACAGAATTTTCACTGCTTTCTTTTCCACCAAAAGATTGGTCACGATGTATTTTGCAATGACATTTCCTATTGCCAATCTCCATGTTGATCTCAGGTTATTCAAATGAAATAAACTGAATAAGAACACATGCTCAATGAACAAAGTTTGAAAATTCCTGATGACAACAAAACCGAAGTATTGGGGAATCATTTCCAAGAAACAACTACTCCAAAAGAGAAAAAGAATAACAAACCGTTGCAAGAGCCTGCTTCTCCAAATGAGCACGGGATCCAAACACAGCAATCTCGATGTCCGACAATCTAAGACTAGAATCAGTTGCCGATTCACCTCGTCTCACATTCTCGGCAAACGTTTGTATCTGATAGTTATTAACAAGCAATACCAGAAATGAACTTTCAAATGCAGAATCATACAAGTAAAAGCTTAATATGAGTATCAGATGAGTCATGTGAGACCTGGGACTCTAGCTTTTCCAGGTCGGTGAGTTTGGTTGCGCCGTCGGCATCAAGCATTAGGAGCAGCTCACCTCTTGAATGGAGCATTCCTTTCCTGATGGCTTCTCCTTTGCCATGGTTCCTGCCAAGCAGCAGGACCCTCACATTGTCGATCTTGTACTTCCTGACATAGTCGAATGCTACCCTGGATGTCTGGTCCCGACTGCCATCATCGACTATCAACACCTGCACTGAATAAACAAAATCAAAACACAATAATTTTAAGAAGAACATTGAAATATGTACAATAAAACTACATACCTCATAAGAAAATGAGGGTTCTGCGGCGGAGCGCTGTTGCAGATAGCTGCAAAGAGATAAAATAACAATTATAGCATCTTAACAGCAAGTAAGCAAGAGTAGAGGAAAAGCAGCGGTAACTAACTAACTTGAGGGTTTCATCGAGAGTGGAGGGGAGGCGGTGCTGCTCATTGTAGGCGGGGATGACGAGGGAGATGTACTTGTCGGGGGGATCGAAGACGGAAGGGCAGGGGACCTTGGCTAAGGAAGAGGGGTCCTCGAAGAAGGAATCGGAGGCGGCGGTCCGGTCGATGCTGTGGGAGCAGCCGATCCGCCGGATGTAGTCCAGGAAGCACGCCGCCAGTGTCAGCGCCGCGATCAGCACCTGCAGTACATACATCCAAGTCAAACAAACAAACGAACTCTGCAAGTCAAACCAAATCGAATGAAAGAGGAGAGGGAGGGAGGGAACGGACGAGAGAGGAGAGGAGGAGGGAGAAGCTGAGCGCGGAGGAAACCAGCTGCGGGGACTTCGGATCCGCCGCCGCTGCCGCCGACGAGACCAGTGCTATCAACATCATCGTCGTTCTCAATCTCAACTGAGAACAGAGAGAGAGCGGATCGGATCAGCTGAGGTCCGTCCGTCGATCGGGTCAGATCAGAGTAGACCGGATCGACTCGACTCTCCCCGACTACGTCCTAGTCGACGACCACGTTGTTACTTGTTAAGAGTGCGTTTGGATTGTGCAAAGAATGGTGCAAGAATAGTAGGATAGGGAATAGGAGGTGAGATTTTAGTTGGTTTTTGGATTAGATTGAGAATAGTATATATGTGGTGCTATTTGAAATAATAAAAATGTTGTTTGGATTGTATATTTGAAATAGTAATAGAGGGAATGGATAAAGTGATTATTTTTTATTTTGTCTTCTAACCAACTTTGACTGGTTCAATACATACTTCGTGAAATTATATTTCAATTATGCGATAGCTGGTGCTTTATTATAATAAGTGCTTTTGCTTAATAATTTATAAAATAATTAAAAACAGTTAAAAATTCGCACATGACAGTCATGCATGCAGCTTAACACACTTTTGCAAAAATTAATTGATACTCACATAATTTGTGCATATAAAATAATTAATCTTTGCTTCTTTGATACTCACTAATTTGTTTGTTACCAATGAATAGATATCCCAAATGTGAGAAATAGAAATATTTTGGAACAGAAACTGACCTTTTGAGGTTATAAATTCACACTTTGAGCAATGTCTACATTTTTTATGGATAAGATGAGACGATAAGGGGTGTCAAACAAGGGATTCGAATGGCTGCCTCTCCCCAAATTGGCGGACGACAACCTAGACGTAAAAGTGGACCTGAGAAAGAGCGATGATAGGAGGGAGTGGCCGGCACTAAGAGAGAACCAAGAAGCGGCTAGCAGCTAGGAGAGGAGGAACAAGTCGCTAGGTATGTTGGATCTCTAAACCATACTTTTGTCTTGAAGAGCTTGAAAATTGAGTTGTTTTCAATAAAGGAGAAGTTAATTAATGGAGATCTGAGGAGGAAGAAGAGTTGCTTCTCTTCTCATTGCCTCTATTGGAGAGAGGGTGGTTAGGAAATAAAATTTCTCTTTCTTTGTCGGAGAAGACAACAGTCTATTTCTAATAAAATAATATTATGTGTGAAAGTATTTTTTTTTAACATCACAAAGAATCACGGGAGTTATTCCATATCTCATAGGGATTAGCGGATGAACATTTTTCTAACCCTATTCTGAATAGTACTATGTGTATTTGGATGTCTCAAGTCTAGAATAGTATTGCCATTCGAAGAAAATTGCTAATCCTTACAAACCAAACGCACGAGAAGTGCAAGTATTCAGTGCAATTGCGGGACCTTGGAGTTGCCAATTTGCCATGACCAATATTATGATCATAAAATAACAAGCTCCAAGACTTCATATCTACGCAACAATTAAAGAGTTGTCTAATATATTTTTGTGTAGCACGCAGTTGTTAATACAATTTTTTACGTGTATAATATATTTTGTTTTTACTTTGTTAACCGTTAGACTGGGATCTTTTGGGCTCTTTTTGAGAGGATAGATATACCCTTCGCAGTATTTGTTTATGAAATACCGTAACGACTCGACGCGGTATATTACGATCAAACATGCAGCTATACTCGTTGGATTGTAGGTATAGTCACCAAATTTGCAGTACCTAGCTGCACTAACAGGCCACAAATCAAAATATCAAACAATAATAAGAACACACTACTACCATAACGGTCTGTCATCATCTAATGAACCAAATCTCCAAAAGCAAAATTTATTAGCTTTAGCTTCCCTACAAGATCAAGGTTAATAAGAATTTGTATTTTCTTATGAAAAAGAGGGAACAAAAATCCTCGTTTACAATTAACAATGAACTCTCATATCAATATCAATCCACAATAGTCAAAATGATCAGTCAGTTAAGGATGGCGCTTGTGTCGCTCCTTATCACGTGATGTGTTAGAGCGGTGGTAGTCACCTCGATCTGAAACCAAAGGGCAAACATCCATAAATAATAGGAATTTTGACAATTGTTATTTGAGATTAGAAGGAAAGAACTTACGAGACTACAACTGACGATAACCCACCTCTTGACGAGTGGCGCCTAGACCCATCAGAGTGTCCTGTGTCAGAAAAAAAATATAGAAGAATAAGCATTTCCAGAGATGGTGCATATGTTGTCCCAAGTCCAAACATTACGATAACTTCCATCTAATTGATAAGGACATGATAATGTTCTTCAGATGTGGTATCCATTCAGCAACCCATTTTTGAAAACTCAAAATTTATTTTATTTTTGTAAGCACTCGCGTACTTCAAAAATTTTCGTAGTTACCCTAAGAACTCCAAATATGGTATCAGGAAAGGTTATCACAACTCCCAGTTCTCTGTACTATGGGTTCAATAATTTCAATTTTATAATGGGATTAACCAGTTACCAAAGTTCAACTATTAAATATATTTTAGTACATTAGTATAAGATACTGAGCTTTTACCTCTGGAGCGCTGATGGCCATGGTGATGATGCCTCCTTTCTCTATCTCTTTCCCTATCCCTATCTGACTCTCTGCCCCTACTCTCTCTATCTGAGTCCCTGCCTCTGCTGTCTCTCTCTCTATCTGAGTCCCTGCCTCTGCTATCTCTCTCTCTATCTCTGTCCCTATCTCTACCCCTGGATCTCTCTTTTTCTCTATCATATATTCTGTCACTAACAGAATCCGTATTTTCACTTTTTGGTTTTTCGACTGGATCTTCTTTTAAATCATTCACAGGAGGTGTGGATTTGCTACCCTCATCATCACTTTTCTTTGATTCTCTTGAGCTCTCTGTTCCTGCTTTCCCAAGCACTTTACCTGATGAACCAGCTTCCTGAGATGAGACTGACATCGGGTTTGGGGTATTAGGATCATCAGTACCAACCTTAGCTGGGCTTTCCTACATTAGGAAGTAAAATAAGATTTATAAGTGGGGATGCAAACAAATCAACAAATCCATCTAGACATATTGTATGCTTTCCTTGCAAATTTTTGGCTTCAACTTGTGACACCCAAGGGGCAACCCTTACAGTAGGTGTAAAATGGGCCGCAAGACCTGTTCTTTTGAGTTTCTTTAGTCCCTTTGAGGCCCTTCTTGGCCAAAACTAGATTTATACCCCTCATAAGACAAAAAATAACAATTAGTGGACCTCAATACTGACTACCTGTGTCATACAAATTTAAATTTGCTTCAGTTTAACTCATAAAAAATGACAAGAAAATAAGCTTTCACAAATTATTCAGTTTTTTCTTTCAATATGATCCCTCAAGCTAGATAGCCATGCTTTTGGTGCTGCTATAAGAATCGATCAAAATTTCGACAACAACCAAACAACAGCTATTTGTTTTTAACATAATACTTGAGCAATATAAGAAAAAAAATGCAGAAGTTCTATATTTCTATAATCTTTAAGTCAGTGTGGCCACAATAGCACAATTTATGTCAAAGTAATATAAACTCCGAGATAGAAAAAGAAAATCAGCACTGCCAATTGCAGATCAAAATGACAACTTTCAGCTTGAAGCAAAAGAGTAACAGATATTTCTTGATGTCTAATGCACCGAATACAAAGTTGGATGCCATTTGAGTAATTGTTTCAGACCTTAATTTGGGACTCAGTCTTGTTTTTGGTAACAGAGGTGAAAGAGTCGTTATCCTTAAAAACAGGTATGTACTGAGCCTTGGGAAGACTGTAGAGGTGGGCAAGTACTCTACAAACTTCCTTTATACTGGCTTCATCGGCATCAAACACTGTCCACCACGGGGGCTCTTCTGGAAGTGGCACTCCAAATCTGCGTGCAGCTGCATAGATAACCCCACATGCTACCACCTCACTCTTGAACCGTACACACAGGGTTGTGCGCAGACTACAATGAATGGAAGGGAAAAGCAAATTAAATAAGCATGATATAATAGGTAATTACTAAACAGCTAGCATCAAGTAGTATTACATAATATGAATTAGTGAGAAGGTACAAGGCTATGTTATAAGTTAGGCTGTGTTATGGCAGTAATTTCAACCTCCTATAGAACATTAGCTGTCTAAATAGTTTCACTTGAAACCTCAAACATACACAAATGAAAAAAATATCAAAACATTGATTGCCATTGGCAAGTATTATCTCTGCAGTAACAATGTCGGTCCATCAGAATAGAAAACAATATCACCCAGCATTAGAAATAAGAAAATACAAAAAGATAATAGAGATGCAATACATCTTCCAAACTTTCTATTATGCCAGTAGCTCAAAATCTATTATGTCAGAGATATTACGATACTAGAGAAGATGTGTACTTAGAGGATCTTACAACTAGACTAGCACTAGAATTTTTGTTGTTTCATTGTTCTTCCAGTATCTAATTTGAGGGTGAGGTATTCAGCAAATGATCAATTACCAAATCTCAACAACGGTAAATGAGAAAAGCTGCGTCAGGGAAAAAAAAATTATACCTATCATTGGCCAGATTCCAAGCTTCTTGCCTCAACTCCTGTGGAGCTTCAAGTGTGGCTAGGTAATTAGATATGAACTTGTGAGGATGTTCAACATGGCAAACAAAACCCATCTCTTTCAACAAATGACGCTCTGTCCTGAAGAGATCCTTCTTCAGGTCATCATATATCTGCATCAAAATATGGAAACAACCACAATACATTAGAGGGCTAATGTAAGACTGACATATCTCATCTCATGTTCTAAAGACTTATATAGTCAACAAAATTACACTGCTTTAAATACACAAAAAAAAAAAAAAATCCCTCAGAAAAACCAGAGAAAGAGGTAGAAAGGTTGATAGACAAACCTTGGTGCCAAGATCTAAATGCTGAATAGGCAGGTTCTCCCTCCTACATTCCATTCTATGAAAAACAAGTACTACATGCCTTGGTTTTCTTGGGTTCTCTTCCAACTTTGACGCAAGCCAAACACAGCTCGCTGCAAGCCTCTACAGTTTAAAATAGATTGCATAGAGGGTCAATAAGAGAAATGATAAAATGAAGGTATTGGTCTGGTTCAAGGATTACAACCTGAGAATCAGGTTAAAATGCACGGATGCTAGATAGAAAATCAATTATTGAATGACAGACTTGTTACTATGGTTCAAGTAAAGAAGACAGGCCAGTATTGTGTTGCCTAAAAATGCTAAAACAAGTTCAATCAAGAATTGACTACATTTTTTTTTAACAACCCCCAAGAAGATTGAATTCTATCACTGATATGACCTTGTCAAAATTTTTAGATCTTTTGTACAATAGTTACTGAAATTTCAGCGCCCCAATCAGCACTGGGGATGCCATGTGTCAAAATTTGAGAAGGGACAAAAGTAAGACTATCTCCGCTAGTTGCATCTACCAATTCAATTTTATAAATTAGAAGGAAGAGATTATTCCCTGTGATGCATCTCTTTACATATAGAAGCAAGAAAACAATACCAGGTAAGATAGCCTCCATTCCAACAGTAACAGATTTACCAGTATATACGTCATGATCAGATACACAGCGGTTTACCCACAGTACAAGACTGTGAGGCCCTGTAACATACATTCAACAAGTCATTCAAAATAAACAGAGATAATAGTAAGAGCAAATCACCTTGGCACTGAATCTGGCAAAGGACTTCTTGCAAAAGAAACGATGGAACAAAACCTGTCCAGTCGCCATGACAACTTGGGGGCTGGTCAGTAAGTGTCTTGTCAAGGAAGAAACAGCAATACATAACATACAATTACATCACTATTAAAACAGGAGAGATTGAGAGGATGGATTATCACTGAGGGAAAAAAATTCAATTCAAGGATACAGCCTTAGGAGAATGCCGCTCTCTTGGATGAGATCGCAGCCATATATCCTGAGAGTTCTCTCAGTCTCCTCATCGATGCCGTCCTTTCTTGAGGGAGAATCCTTCAGCTGCTCGTCGCTGAGGTAGAAGGTGTCGATCGCCGTGTATATCATCCCTACCTGCCTGCATACATACAGTACAATTCGATTAAAGAAAGAAAAGCAGTGCTGTAGGAATCGTAAACAATACAGTTCAATACGAATCGGGAATCCTTTGAATCGACGGAACCGTTGCGAATAGACAGTGAAATGTACGATAGAAGACGATTTGCGGCCGAAAACCTGCTAAGAAGAAGCCGGCCGTCCGTCCGTCCGTCCGTCGGGCGAGAAAACCCTAGCGAGCAGCACCGGCGAAATTCTGCTAGCTCTTCGCGATTGGGGACACAGTCACAGTCACACAAACAGACGCTTGCTTGCTGGTTCTGTCGATTGGAGTGAGAATAGAATAGAATAGACGCAATTTGGGTCAGGACTCGATCATATCAGTTAATAAGAGTTGATGGAAGTTCGGGCCCATAATCGGCCCATTTCATTTCTTCAGGATCACACTCGGATCGGCCCTATATTTATATTTCATTTCATTTCATTGCTTGTGCTGTGTACCATTTTTTTAGATAACACCTAGCTAGCGTCCGTAGAATATACGTCCGTAGTGTATATGTTCATAGCGTCGATAAATTAAGATATATGTTACAAAATCAGATGTATCCGTTACATTTTTTATATATCTATAGATGTATAGACAACCTTTAAATGGACGCTATAAATGTCTATATATATATTATGTCTATAAAGTTGATTGAAGCCTAAGATTCGTCCATACAGTTCAATTTGTTTCTTATCCTTTTTTTGTTGGATTTTAGGTTGTTTCAAATATGTATTTCGTTTCAATGTGAGTTAAGGATATGATCAGCAAACTGATTGTGATTATAACAAAATTGTTAACAACCAGAACAACCTAATTTGTTAAATATTTTTCTATTAAAAGAAGCAAAATACTTGCCATTTATCCCCTGTATAGTGTCCATGCATGTTAATCACCAAGTTTTTTTACTTCAAGTCTTCAGCATATATAGCCATGGTTGCTGGCAAATAAATTGATCTGACTAAATATAGCAAATATAGTAATCATGAATCATGACCTAGTGGCAAGTGGTTAAATTCTGAAACACACCTAATGCACCCTTCTTCCTCATTCCATTAACTTAAAAAATTTCCACCAATATCCATCAACAGACGTCGGGATGGCGCCTCCGGCCCCGCTGCAGAACACGGGCCTTCGGGTTCTTCTTCTTCTCTCGTCAGCGGTGGCTGCTCTGTCCATAGGTGTCAACTACGGCACTCTCGGCGATAACCTACCGCCTCCTGCTCAGGCATGCATGCATAGCCATTAATTTGAATTTTTACATGCATATATATATATATATATATGATATGAATATCCTCTATATATATTGAATTTATTATCTACTTGCTAGCTAGCTAGCGTCCATTAATCGATATGGTAAAATGAATTGCACTAATAGTATATGTTCATTATTCGATCATCCCTTTTTGACAAAAGGTAATGCATGTTATACATGTACAACAGTCAATATAATCTTCTCTTAGAAAGAATTCTGTTACCAGAATGAAGTAAATCGGTTACAATGTAGTATACGTATATTACGTAAACATAATACATTGAGAAATGATGTTCATGAACCATGAATCACAGATTACGGTAGGCATAAAACAACATATATATATAGGCACGAATGTACTTTAGGTAAGCCCATACTAAATTACAAGGCCTAATTGCATATTCCTCTCAACATGAATCAAGCAATTATATTTGAATTTGAAATACAATGGGAAAGCAGGTAGAGTACACTTATAATGTAAGTCACCCATCCACCTATCTTCTACAATCTGACACACTTACGTGTACTCATGTACTTGTTGCAGTTGCATAAATGTTTATTGAAAATCGTGTATCTGTTTACTATAAAATGATATATGTTGATCTGAAAGATATAAATGTTTACTGAAAAATGATATTTGATGGATCACATATTCACATATACATTGCATTGCTTTGCATGATCGATGCAGGTAGCATCGTTCCTTCAGACAAGGACCAACATCGACCGCGTCAAGATCTTCGACTCCAACCCCGACATCATCCGCGCCTTTGCCGGTACCGCCATCTCCCTCACCATCTCCACCACCAATGGCGACATCCCCACTCTTGTCACCCGCCAAGGCGCCGCTGCGTGGGTCGCCAACCATGTCGCGCCTTTCTACCCTGCCACTAAGATCGGCCTCGTCCTCGTGGGCAACGAGATCCTCATGTCCGGCGACAACAACCTCATCTTCAAGCTCGTTCCCGCCATGCGCTCTCTTCACAATGCGCTTATTGCTGCCGGGTTCCGGCAGATCCGAGTCTCCACACCGCACTTTCTGGGGATCCTAGCTGCTTCAGAGCCACCGTCTGCTGCACAGTTCCGCTACGGCTGGCAGAAATCGGTACTTGTTCCGATGCTCGGCTTCCTCCGGGCAACTAAGTCTCCCTTTGTCGTCAATCCGTACCCATACTTCAAGTAATTAATTATCCATATTATATAACTGATTAATCAACTAATTAACTACCAACTAATCATGAATTACATAGTAATAAATCTCCCTCTGATTAGTGAATTGTTGACATGTGCTTGCAGCTACAACCCCCAAACCCTAAATTATGCGAACTTCAGGAGGAACGGCGGGATCTTCGACAAGTTCACCAAGATCAGGTACACCAACATGCTCGACGCGCAGTTGGATGCCATCTACTCCGCGATGAAACGTGTCGGCTACGGCGACGTGCAGATTATGATCGGGGAGACGGGATGGCCGACACAGGCAGAGCCCGGACAAGCCGGGGTGAGCCCTGACTACGCGGCCTCCTACGTGAGCGGTTTGATCAGGAAGGTGAGCTCGGGGAGGGGCACTCCGTTGATGCCGGGCCGCAGATTTGAGACGTACATCTTTGCCCTGTTCAATGAGGACCTGAAGCCAGGCCCCATTGCCGAGCGGAATTGGGGGCTGTTCCGGCCGGACTTCACCCCCATGTACAATGCCGGCATCATGAAAGGCCAGGTACCTACAACTAAACATTAAGTTAATCAATTCATAATTTCATATTAATAAATTACATAATTAAAGATCCTATTACTACAAATGAACTAAGAATTTTATGTGTTTGTAGATTGTCGGGCGCCCCGGTGGAGTGAAAAGTGCTGCGGGAAGGCAGCCGGTAGGAAGCGGGTCGTGGTGTGTGCCGAGACCTGGGGTGAGCGCTGCGGCTCTGCAGAACAATATCAACTATGCGTGCAGCAACGGAGCTAACTGCCGGGCAATTCAGGGAGGCGGGGCCTGTGCTTCTCCGAACAACATCGAGGCCCATGCCGCCTACGCCATGAACTCCTACTATCAGGCCCACGGCCGCCAGCCTTTCACCTGTAACTTTGCCGGCACCGGTGTTGTCACGTCCCGGAATCCGAGTAATTAATTTCACTGCTTCCATATATAACTTCTTTTCTTTCTTTTTTTTTTGAAAAAAAAAAATACTACTAGCTTACTATATAAACAATTACAAATTGAGAATTTAAGATACAAAAGTATGATCTCAACATGATCTGATCAACCTTTGATATATGTTTGTTTTTCTCATGAACAACAGGTCATGGGGCCTGCAGGTTCTAAGCTCGAAGCTGAAGGTTCATCAGAGCATGTCACTTGATAAAAATGCGGTCTGCAAGTACTTTTGTAATTCGTTTTTCAATGAATCATGAGATGGTATTGTATATCAAAGGAGCGGGACACTTCCAGTTATATGTATTAATGGTAATCGATCGGATGCAATCATGCAATTATGCACAAAAAAAAAAAAAAAAAAAAAAAAAAAGAAGAAGTTTCGGGTTTGTTATGTAGTCGGTTGTTTATAACTTTATATATTATGAGGAGAGTTATTTACATCAAAATATTTGCTCTACACGTACGTCAAGTATAATTTTTCTTTAATCATTATATTTCTTTCAATTAAATAGAAGTGTTGGAATAATTTTGAAATATCATTATATTTTTTAATAGCATAAATTGATGCAATTAGATCAACTAATCCGAAAGAAGCTAAGCCTAGCTACTTCAATCAAAAAAAGCAATATAAGAGAAACAATATCTATATCAAAATTTTTACTACACAAAACACACAATTTTAACACATATTTTAATAGAATTCTATCAATAATAAATTTTTACTCCGAACACCTAAAAAATATAAATTTTTTTAAATCATTATTCTCTCTCTCTCTCTTTTTTTTTTTTTTTTTTTTTTTTTTATAAACTTGATAGCGGCTGTCAAGTGTGAAGGATTTTTAAATCATTACTCTTTCTTAATAAGTTGATTTATTTACATCAAAATATAAATTATACCATTATGAAGGAGTAATTAGTCAGACTGAAATCGTGGTCTCTCTTAAATCGATAACTCACAACTAATAATCCTTATTCTAATAAAAGGAAATTAAATTTTTTTGACATGAAAGTTCTATCTTACTCAAAGAAAGAATCTCAGTCGTTGATTGTTTACTTAGATTGATCACCGTCATTGACGTACTTTAATGTCTCGGCCCATTAAAATATAAGCCTTACTCCAGTTTTCTCAGAAGAAATGAGCTCTCGATCTTTTATTATAAAAAATAATAATTTTAGTCAAAGCAAGGCTCTTTACTGTTATTTTAATAAATGTGAAGGAGTAATTAAAGAATTGAATGCGAGCGGCGTGTTGAGAAGACAAAAGTACAAGTCAAAAAAGCCTCCACTGACCAAGGGCAAGGCAGCTTCGCTTTAAATGTTTGCACCAATCCACCACCACCGGCACCCAGTAAATTCTCTTATCACAGTTAAATAATATGTTGTTAGGTGGCAGTGGCAACGGGAGTTGGATCATGTATATATATTATATTGGTACCGGCCGGTATTTCCTGCTCTAAATGATGATGACCTTTTTGGCTTTTTCCTATGTTTCCATTTGTCAAACCCTTTGTCGTAGTTTCAAGCTCATTCAAACATTCACTTTCCCCATCACAAGTAAAGGCTGTAATGTAAAGTCTTCCTGCTCTATATTTCAAGCAAACGATATTGTTTTTCTATGAAAAAAAAAAGAAGAAAGCAGGCATACCGTATACGTACAAGGTTCTCGGCCTAACTTCCAATTTGAAAACATAAAAAAAAAAGAGCGAGCGGCACCTAACGACTTTCTTACAACTTTAAAAAAAAATTTTCTTCATTCCAGTCAAATATGCTTTTCTTTCTGTTGCAGATATCATTTATTTACTAATTTAAACGCCGCGCAGTTTGTTTGACAAACAGCATCAGTCAAGACATTATAACAGATAAACAGACAAGCTATCTTGTCAACCAAAGATTAATATCTACTATCTATACCTAGTCAAAATTCCCCTTATTTTCCCATTGCCTGGCCTCTCTTTCTTCATCCAGATCTTTCAATTGAATCATGAGGCAAGGCCAAGGAGGACCCAACCCAAGTCAAAATGAATTTAATCTCATCTGATGCGCATAAATGGAAAAAATGTGCTCTTTACTTTATATACTTGCTATACAAAGAAACAATGTGATGTGATGCGATGTGATACGTTGTGTTGTACTCTCCCCTCCTCTTCTCTTCCCTTGCTTTGCTTGTAAATGGAATCTCAGCCGTCGATCCTGGTTGATGAACATCATACCAGATGGGAGGGGTCGAGGGGAACCAATTCACCAATCTCTCTCTTTATGCTCTTCTTCCCTATACCTCCATTCTACATAATTTACTCTATATTTACACGAAAGATCTCCAAATCCTTCCTTCCAGAGAGATTACAATTACTGACACATCATCGTAATACCGCCTCCGGTCGCCTTGTGGAATCTCAAGCAACTCGTGCAATTCCAATCCTGAAAACATAATTCATACAATTCAATACACTATTTACTGGTTAAGGAAGAACAATTATTTAATTCACAGTTAAAAAGAAAAGAGTAGTAGCCCATTACATACTACTGACATGGTAAAAATCTCAAATGTAAAGTTAATCAATCCAACTGGAGCCACAATGGCGATAGTAATAGTAACAGTAACAGTTGCAGCAAACTGACCTGCTTTGGCAGCAGCACGGAAGAGGAGCTCCTCGATAAGATGCTGTGCAGGGTCGCCCTCAGGGGAGGTTGAGAGGAACATCTCAACCTGAGTGACAGCCTCCTCGTTTGTCAGGTACTGGTACAACCCATCCGATGACAGGATCAAGAACTTGTCCTTGGGCCCCACCCGGTAGTGGTATAAGGATGGGTGACACGAAATGTATGGTGCTGTCCCCACGTAATCTATTCTGAACATTTCCAGTAGTGCGTTGTTCCATTTAGGCTGCAAGGACATACAACATACCATTAGTTTTGCTATTACTGTTACTATTAGCATCCCCCCTGGATGGTCGATGGATTTCTAAATGTAATGTCTTGTCATTACCTAGCTAGTTGTCTTCTTATTTTAAAATGTTCCATATGAAATCATCACAGTTGATTTGCGTAATTGATAGAACTAATAAAATAATGACCAGAGGTCACTTTAATTTGATTCAGTCTTGCATTACAAGTGATCATAGCCAATATGGATACGGTTTCCTTGTGATTTACTTCAGTACTAAATCTTTATATTGGACTAGTATATTGTCTCATATTTTCTAATAATGACATCAGATTTGGAGATATGTCTATGGGGTAATCATTTAAAAGCATAATAAAATCAAACATTACTTTATATGTAGAGTTGCAGTCAATAAGCAGATTTTCTGAATATAAATATACATACAGGCCAAGTTGTAAATGTCCAGATAGAACTACAACTAATTAAAAAAGATTAACAAGATAATCCACAGACTTTCTAGAAGCAAGAATCTACACTGTCAGGTCAAAATTAGGCATTTTCAAAATTGCCTACTAGCAACGAATTCCTTTTCAAAGTACAGAAAGTCAGCATCTGGATATTGCGTTGTTCTTATTTTCTGAGTTAAGTATAGTAATATTTGACTTTATCTTCGTAGTAGGTTAGTCACCGGCCATATTAAGTGGATTACATCAGATAAACGTTTCATGAAAACTATGTTCCTGGTGTTGATAAAATAAGTTGGATTAAGAGACCATAGGAAAGATATTGTATATTTCCTAATGCAAGGATATCTAAGATTACAAGGACATTGCTACTTTTGTAACTCTGGTCTGATATAAGGACATCTAAATTTACATTTAAAGCGCCTTAACTATATTAAATGAAATAGGGTATTACTAAAAATCAAACAATTGCACAGGTATGAGATATCGGGGCGGAACTTAATCAGAACCATGATATAAATCGAAAGGTACAAGATCAGTATTAACCTGTTTGAGAAAACCGGCACCGAAAGCTCTAGTCACTTTCAACGATCCCTTGACTCGATCGTTGGCAATGGCGGTTGAATCATCAGGATGCTCATTTCTTATCCTAATTACCTCCTGTGCCCAAAATAAATGGTGTCAGAACATACACAGAAGAAAATAAACACATCTTATTTCGACATCAATAAATAAAATTAAGGAGAGAAAGTCAAACAGTGACCTCTGCAGCGCAAGTACTGTGATCGAAAGTGAGCTGAAGGGCCGACAAGCTTGGCAAAAATCCGGAGAAATCGTTCAACAGATCCTCATTGATCCCCTCCAAGTCTCTGCCAGATTTGGTGGCCAGCACAGCGCGACTATCGCCGACATTCATCAAGTAAACATCTTCCCCTTTCATGAGCATGACCAGCACGCAAGAACCCATCAGCGCCAGCTCCGGATTTTCATCAAGCATGTTATCTGCAATGCTCAGATAAGCCTCCTCCGTCTTCCTCAGGGCGCGGGATAGAGCCTTCAAGACCTCCACATGCCTCGTCTTTCCATCTCTGCCTCTTGATTTACTGCTCGGCCGCTTCTTCTTCTCGTCCGACACTTGTTCTTCTTCTTCTTCATTATCTTGCCAGAGAATTCCTTCGAGCTGGTGGTGAACCATGGGATAGAGATGGCTCAGCAGGAAATCCGTTGCATCGGGTCCGTTGAATCCATCATAGATCCCGACAAACACCCAGCCGTGCTCTTCTGATACCACCACATGTACACGATCCTCGCCGGCCCTGCCTTGGGCCCACTCCACACTACTGCTGCCGCTGGTCATGGGGAAGTCATCGGGCCCAGAGCCCAGAGTGTCGTCAGGCAAGGACTTATCTTTGGTGAAGGAAAGAGATGAAGCCAGGGAGCGAATCAGCGCGGAGACATGGTGACCGGGGCAGCTTTTGCGTCTACCGGACAGGACTGAGCGGCTGCGGGAGAGGGTGGAGGGAGGCGAGGAGGTGGAAGCTGGATTCAGAGGACCGGAGAGAAAGGCGGCCCGGTCGAGGGGTCCGGACATGAAGGGACGGTCGGAGGGAAGAGGGCCGGAGAGAGGGGTGGGCTGGAGAGGGATGGAGGCGAAGGAAACAGAGCTCTCAAAGGAGGAGGCGGTGATGGTGCTGGTGGTGGTGGCGGTTGTGGTGGCGGAGTGGGAGGATAGGAAGAGGGAGGTGGAGAGAGGAGTGGAGGCGTTGGCGCTGACGGCGGCGCCGGAGATGGAGGGGAAGGAAGGCGGGCAGTGGGAAGGCGCGGAGGAGCGGACGTAGCAGAAGGAGTGGCCGAGGGAGTCGTCGAAGGGGTCGGAAGGGAGGAGAGCGGCCGGGGAGACGTGATGCCGGCGCCGCCGCCGGCGGAAGGGCGGCGCCAGGCAGTGCGAGAGGCGCGTGAGGCCGTTGCCCATGTCGGAATTCAATCACTCAATCAATCGATCGATGAGATCAAATTGAATTTTGGGAAATTTGAGAGGAGAAGTAGAGAAGTGAATGAGAAGAGAAGAGAAGAGAGAAGGGTTGACTTGGGGAGCAAAACTGAACGGACAGCAAAAGAGAGAGTGGAAGAAGAAAGTGGATGGGAAGAAGAGAAGGAAGGACGATGGCTGTGGAATTGAAAATGAATTAAAGAGAGAGGAGAGTAAGTGCAAGTGGGGCGCTGGAGGGCGTTGACTTCTCAGCTCACTCGCTATCCGACATTCAGACTCTGACACACTCACACACACACACACACACACAGAGACGAGACGCTCATTTTGAATTGTCTCCTCAAATAAATGCTACGCGTACTCCCATTCATCACCACAACTCCGTCCCAGCGCTCATTTTCTCTTGAATTGAAGGAGGGATCACCAATTTTGACTTTGAGAATTGAGATAGAGATTTTCGTAAAATTAATTAATTAAAATAGCTGTAAAAGTAGGAAATATTTATTGGTGTACTTCTAAATTCTAGATTGATAGATATTTTCAATTTAATGTGGTTTCAGAATTATTTGATAGTTATCTATATTTTATTTAATTATAACTATTACAAATTACATATATACAATTTGATTATATTCTATAGGCTATCAATGATATTGAATTACATGACATTTGAAACCCCATCACTCTATAATCTCCCGGCTGTATCTACAACTTATTTTTTCATTTTTTTTTAAGATTTATTCGACAATTTATTGTGAAGATTGTTCAATAACTATTAATTGTCCCTTTCTCCTTTTCTTGCATTTTTTTCTTCTCCTCCAATAATAAAAGAAGCTCACCGAATACTGTAAAACAGTACCAGACTCGGATATTCAAACACGGATACTTCTCATTGAAACCTTACCCTCATTACTTTCGAATTCACATCATCTGCGGTAACGCAATATTTGCGTTTGCCCGCACGGTAGCTTTATAAACTGACCCCCTATTTCTAAACTCTGACCGTCATCCAAAACCTACCCGTACTCTAAATCTTCTGGTTTGTGATTAGTTAAGCAGTTACTGCACCTCGTGCAGTAATGCAGAGGATACGGACCCCATTACTTTCTCGGTTCTAAATTCTGCATCTGTTTCCGTCTCTTTTGATTATTCTTTTCTTTATTTCCTGTTGTTCTATCATGCTATATCATACTCAATTGATTGATTTATCTCCCTTTTTTCCAAAAAAAATATTTTATTAATTATGTTATTGTGTTGTTATTTAAGTAAATGGATTTGTTTTTTAAGTTAATCAACTTATTTATTAATTTGCTTGTTGCTTAGTCTAAATGACCTAAGTATTCAACTAACTGAATTTGCTATTCAAGTGAAGTCAGTATTAACTTATATATTATTTGCTAGTTGCTTAGTCCAAATGACTAACTATTTAATTAAATGAATTTGTTATTTCAATGATGAACATTATATTCAACCCAGTTGATGTTAATTATTATATTTTGGTATTATAAGTGGATGCAACAAACTGTATTTTTTTTTCACATTTTCAATTTTTTTCACAAATATGTCATCAAATTGGTTATTCCATATGTGAATTGATATTAGAGTTTACAGTTTTTAAATCTTAAAGAAAAAAAGAAGGTTATCCTTTGAAATTAAAACAAATCCCGATCTAATTTAGGAGCTTTCTGCATGTCATGGAGATAATTCGGAGATGAACAAAAGATTTCAAAGTTGAAAGTTTACTAGATTGGTTGGAAAAGTGCTACTACATAACATGGGGGGATAGTTTTATATATTCTTCCATAAATATAATTATAAATATGCACTGAGATTTGTTGTGCGTATGAACATTGGTAATTTTAGATATTTCAAATTCGTAAAATAAAATAAAGTAAAAATAACTTGTTAAGTTTAATAATATATAGAGTTAAAATTAATTAATAGAGTTATAATTAAGTTGATATGGATATGGAAGCATTGCTCCAAGTTCTCATGCATATTATATAAAATTATAAAATAGATTAATCAATCATAGATAATTGACTTTCCATCTATTCAATTCAACAAAATGTATTGGTGGCTGCCTGATTTCTAATGTTTGTTCAATATTATTGATTTCAATTGTGAAGAAAGTCGTGCATGCGTATTACTTTTTCTGGTGGCTATATATATATAATCCATATAATCCAGATTCCAGAATTAAATTTTAGTTTTACGATTCTCAAGCGAGCTAGTTAGTTGCAAACAAGTAATTATATGCATGAAACCGTTGACGTTCCAAAAGTCGCATATACGTAGAGATATACGCAACTTCCAAAATTGAATATCAAAAACAAAACAATGAAACTTTGAAATTGAAAGATGTATCAGTATCATGTCATGTATGAGAAGGACGTACAGGATGAGCTTTTTAAAATGTGAAAATGCTGGGACATATATATATATAACTACTGCGTGCCAAGTAGCAAACTGCCATGGAGATAGATCCGTCCCAGCTGCATATGCATTGCGGCTAGCTAATTCATGCCCACTGCTAGCTCTATCGATCTCGCCCACACTAATTCACACTTTAATTCAACTTTGAACTGTTATGTTATCCAATTCAGATCTAGCTACTACCATTACCATGCCATAGTTTTTCTACGCCACATGCTAGCTAGCATCGACTGCTATTATAATAGTGATTATTTATTTATTTATTTATTCGATTTAATTAGAAAAATGATTATGGAAACAAGCGTTCGTAAAATAGCTATCCATTTGTTCATAAACGTACAAATTCTGTAACAGTTACATTAATTTTATAATTTTTATATTAAGTTCGTAATACATGAACTCTATGGATGTCCATTATGTGGACGTTAGGTAGTACCCAATGATTTTTTCCCCTTTGGTCAATATTATCTATATTTTTTAATATTTTTTCTGTACAATTTAGACCGTCTAATTTCAATCTGATGGTTTTCAATTTTTCATTGATTATCTATGAACCGGTCAATTAAAATTGTAGGACACGCATAATATGTTTCTCAAATACTTGATATTCAATTCATTCAATCAAATAATGGTCGAAGCAGCATTGTACTCAATCCAAAATATGTTTTTTTTTTTTTTTTATAAAAAATACTTGATTGTTCAATTTATTGAATAATATTTCCATAAATTTTGGAAGTTTAGGACATCGAAGAATTTAGGACTGTAGGGTAATTAAGAATCAACAATGATTTGTGTTGGTTTTCAGTTGGGAGGTGAGGAGCAGCCGCACCTTGATCAGAGAAAATAAATGCTTCGTATTTAATATAATATATATTAATTATATGTATGTATGTAAAAAAAAATGATATTGCCGAATTTTTAATTAATAACAACAATAAAAAAATTCAGGATGTCGTAAGAGGCAGGGGCCAAAAATTTTCGACAAAGCATAGTAATTTCATAATTATTCAACAGTTAGGTATATTTTGTAAATTTCATCAGAGAAAGTATAACAAATGGGGTATATTTTTGTGAAAACTTCAAGGATAGGGCATATTTTCATAATGTATTTAAACTAAGCATGTTTTTTGTATTTTTTTTTTTCCTATAAAATCATATTACAATTTACAGGGGCATTTTTTGAGAAAAAAAAAATCAAGGGGTCAGCTACCACAGGCTAAATCCGCCCCTCCTAACAGTGGTCAATTAATGACAAATAAGAAGGTCAGATGAGTTATTTACTTCCACTGAACGGATATCACATTTCATTTCTTTGGGGGGATATATAGATAGATAGATAGGTTGTTTCCTTCAAGGAATGGATAGTATTCAAGAAAACAATATTGCATCTGCATGAAGTAGGATGTATATCTATTGCATTGCATTGCATTGATTTGGATAGATTTTGAGTATTAAAAGTTTTTATCTCGAACAAATTAATTTTTCTTATGATGATTTCAAAGTAAGTAAACAAATCAAAATTGAAATATGCACCCTATATATCTAAAAAATTGGAAATGCGTTATATCATTTATTTGAAGTCGGGTAATTAATTTATATATATCAATCGCTAATATTCCTAAGCTAATTAGCAAAAGTCAGAAGATATTATATAGACAGTCTATAGAATAGTAGTAGCCCCAGCCATCTTAGCCTCTCATTTGTTTTTTATGTGATTATCAATTCAACCCTACGATGGAATTAATATATATGCAGCAAAAATTAAATCATCTGCCCACAGTTGCATGATCATGAGAATTGAAAGATCGTTGTCTTTGTGTGACTGTCGGTGTGTCACTGCGATTTCTGCATATGTTACCCCACATGTAAAGAGTTACTTGTGCATTTCATAATTGATAACCGATATTAAAGTTAGTGGAAATTAAAATATGGAGGTCAAATTAAGCCTCCAAATTTTCATCATTAATTGTTCTTGTTAATTAATTTGTGCACTTCCATATAACTATATAAGTTGAAACCAATGCATTGCATATCATAAAGTTTTTGATAAAGAAAACAACTATATATATATATATATATATATATATATATATCTTTTGGTTGATAAAGAACAAAACAACTAGTTGATTATCGAACTATATATATGTAATCATAAACACTTAATTAAAAACATCTATAAAAACATATGAAGATGCGTCAGGTCCGACAGCATATAGCTAGTTTGGGTTAGCAAGCTTCTACATACCTAGCATCATCAGATCAGAGAGTAGATATATATCTCACTTGCAAGAACAGGCACCAATTAAGTAGTTAATTTCATGTATTTCTTTTTTCTTATGCTAAATATAAATATATTGAATGGATGGATGGAGCAGGTTGCTTTCATCAACTTCACGTGCATATGTATACCTAAATCCACTTTTCTCTGCTCCTCTCGATCAAATTTGTCAAAACTTATTTTTTCATGTCTCATTTCTGAATTAATATTAGTCAAACGCCAGCACATGCCCATGGGCATCATACCTGCTCGATCGTTCTTCTTTTGTTCATTTTTCTCAGTCAAATCTTTTTTTTTAATAATATCAATTTTGGCATATTATAATATAAGAGTACAACTATCGTATTATTAAGTTTACGAAGGTCTTATAAATCATATTCAATGATTAATTTATATGTTTTACCAAATTCTTTGTATCAAAATCTTAGTAGCATACACAAAATTTTTATTTTCAGAAATTTTTATGTATCTATTTCGGATTTTACAAATATATATGAGTAATTGATTATTTTATTAATATTTATATATATGATCACTTTCAGAAAATTGCGAAACGAATACGTAAAGATCATCAATAATGAAAAAAAAAAATTGTGTGCTGCATCATTTTTATATAAAAAATTTATTAAACCATATAAATTAAAATTTGAATATAATTTGATATGTTTTTAAGCTGAAGCTCAAAGAAGATCTCCATAATTTTAAGAACAAGATAGTTTTACACCTATATTATTTGTATACTTTTTGTTGCTTTGATAAGTTGACGATTTTTTTTCAAATTAATAAAATATTAAAGATGTTTATCAGTTTATTCAGGGAACAAAAAATCTTGTACGAGATTTAAATTTTAGCATACATGCATGTTGCTATAATATTGATGATATATAATTCAATTGTCATATATATATATATATATATATATATATATATATAGAGTCTAGCTACGGTGAGTCATGACTCACGGGCTGTTTCGTGAGCCACGATCCAAAAACATATCAAATCACTTCCAAATTTCGATTTATATGGCTCAATAAATTCTCCATATCAAAATCTTATAGCACGCAAAAATTTTTCATTTTTGGAGATTTTTAAGTATTTGTTTGAGATTTTTTTAGTGACTATACAATATTAATAAAATAATCAATGTTTTATGTATCATTTTAAAAAATCTAGAATAAATACTTAAAAATCTCAAAAAATGAAAATTTTTTGCGTGCTATAAGATTTTGATATGAAGAATTTATTGAGCCATATAAATCAAAATTTGGAGGTGATTTGATATGTTTTTGGATCCTGACTCACGGAGCAGCCCGTGAGTCATGACTCATTTTAGCAAAATTCTATATATATATATATATATATATATATATATATATATATAGAGCTAGACTATTATACTAACGTTAGCATTTCAGATCGAAATGCTAACGCCTCAAATTATATGTTATTGCATCCGAAATCACGACTTATAGTGCTCAATAAATTCTTTATATAGAAATATTGGGGAATACAAAAATTTTTCATTTTCAGAGTTTTCTAAGTATTTGTTTTGCATTTTTGAAAATAGCATGTACAAACATCAATATTTTATTAATATTTATGAGCTCTTTTCTATAATTCAAAATAAATACTTAGAAAACTCTAAAAATAAAAAATTTTTGTATTTCCCAATATTTTCATATAAAGAATATAATGAGCACCATAAATCGTGAAATCGGACACGATAACATAAAATTTGAGGCGTTAGCATTTCGATTCGAAATGCTAACGTTAGTATAATAGTCTAACTCTCTCTCTCTCTCTCTCTCTCTCTATATATATATATAGAGAGTAAATCTAGCGTGCTCCTAGAAGCACGGTGGCCTCCCGTGCTCCTAACTAAAAAATCATACTAGACCATCATGAAATTTTGATTTATCATTCTCATTAAATTCTTTATATAAAAATATCTTAGGATACAAAAATTTTTCATTTTTTGAGTTTGTTAAGTATATGTTTTGGAATTTTTTAGAATGACCTCAATATAATAATAAAATAATGTATAAAACTATGTCATCCTTAAAAAAAATACAAAACAAATACTTAAAAATCTCAAAAAATGGGAAATTTTTGTATCCTATAATATTTCGATATAAAGAATTTAATGAGATCCATAAATCAAAATTTCGAGATGGTTTAGTATGATTTTTGAGTTAGGAGCACGGGAGGCCTCCGTGCTCCTAGGAGCACCATAGTTTTACTATATATATATAGAGTTATGCTACCGTTAGTCATGACTCATGGGCTGCTCTATGAGTCACGGTCCAAAAACATATCAAATCACCTCCAAATTTCGATTTATAGGGCTCAATAAATTCTTCACATCAAAATCTTATAGCACGCAAAAATTTTTATTTTTGGAGATTTTTAAGTATTTGTTCTAGATTTTTAAAATGATACATAAAAATATTGATTATTTTATTAATATTGCGTAGTAACTTTTAAAAAATCTCAAACAAATACTTAAAAATCTCCAAAAATGAAAATTTTTTGCGTGCTATAAGATTTTGATATAAAGAATTTATTGAGCCATTTAAATCGAAATTTGGAGGTGATTTGATATGTTTTTCGACCATGACTCACGGAGCAGCCCGTGAGTCATGACTAACGGTAGCAAAATTATATATATATATATATATATAATTTTGCTACGGTGAGTTGCAACTCACGGGCTGCTCCGTGAGTCGGGATCCAAAAACATAACAAATCACCTCCAAATTTTGATTTATATGGCTCAATAAATTCTTCATATCAAAATCTTGTAGCACGCAAAAAAATTTCATTTTTGGAGATTTTAAAGTATTTGTTTAAGATTTTTTAAAATGATACATAAAACATTGATTATTTTATTAATATTGTATAGTCATTTTAAAAAATCTCAAAGAAATACTTAAAAATCTCCAAAAATGAAAATTTTTTGCGTGCTATAAGATTTTGATATGAAGAATTTATTGAGCCATATAAATCGAAATTTGGAGGTGATTTGATATGTTTTTGGATCCCGACTCACGGAGCAGCCCGTGAGTTGCAACTCACCGTAGCTAGACTCTCTCTCTCTCTCTCTCTCTATATATATATATATATATACATATATATCGAGATAAAATTAAAATGATCAATGATAATTCATTTACCGAAAGAATATATTATGTTAATGTATGAATGATTCAAATGATACGCGCTTTGTTGAATAAATGATCGGCTTGCTGATGCTATATATATGTATATATATACTTTCATTTGAAGTTATTTTCTTCTTTTTTTCTTTTCTCTTTCTTTTTCTTTCTTTTCACCCTTTCTGTAAATAAATCTCTTATATCAATGAATTAAGTAAGCTGTTGCTTACTTCTTTAAAAGAAGAAGAAGAAGAAGAAGAAGATAACCACGCATCCTGATTACTGACCACAAAGATGCTAATGCATAAATTCAGTATGTGTGTGGAGAGCTGATATAAATCAAAATTCAAAAGGTGATTTGCTATATCTTCAAGTTAATTAAGCTCATTGTTTTTTTTTTTTTCCTCACGTGTATATATTGATAATTAATTAATTATAAATTCTATTTAAAAAATATATATAAAAGTATGAAAATTTAGAAGGAGAATTTAGGGATATTTTGAAGATAATAACATACGTTGAATCTAATAGAATTAATTGTTGATGAGAAAAATATCACTTGTTCAAACCGAAAGCACACATATCAATGTATAAGATAAGATGTTCCAAATTAAAAAAAAAAAAAGTCAATTTCACACCCATGCACAATGGAAATGGTCTAAAAGGTACGAAGTGAATGCTACGAGATGAATGAGAGAATTAATTAATGCGATCTTTAATTCCAAGTTGGTGTTGTCGTTTTTGTATTTGACAAATTAATTCATTCATTCATTGGTAAGTTAATTTGACAATAATAATCTGGATTTAATTTGTACACGCGCCTTCGCCTGTCGCCTGTTGCGCACGTCTCTTGAATGTTTCATGACCTGCTCCAACCTTCTCAGTGTGAGTTCTCACTTGCTACTTCTGTAATGTATGGACCCATGTGAGATCGACGTGGACCTCAACGTAACTTGTGTTACACATGTGACTTTATAAACAGTCTATATATGGACACAAGATGTTTTCTTTCAGTAATAGTCTCTCTTGTAGCCTTGTAGCTAAATCCCAATTTTTTTTTTTAAAAAAAAATTCTTTCCACGTATTTTTTTTTCTTTTTATGTAGGATCCCATGATGGGCAATTATGACAACCCATTTCAAATAAAATCATAAAATTAGAAATCTTAAATATGAATACTTTTTAATTTACAGACATGTTCATGTGCTTATATATTGATTGTGTTTCAAATTTAATTCAATTTGAGCGTTATTTGATACTCTGTCAAGAACCATGATAAAATTTGTATGTAATTACAAACGTCTAAACTTAATGCTTATCGATGAAGTATCAAATGACACTCAAATTGAATAAAGTTTGAAACAAAGAAAAAAAATAATAAACATGTTTTTGCGAATTTTTTTATAAATTTATATGAGATTGGTTGTTATGGTTAAGAAGATGAATAGTTGTCCGATTGAATCCCCACTTTTTATTATAAGAATGAACTATATATTGAATTGCTTGATTGCTTGACAGTTTTATTATGTCCCAAAATCACTCTTTAAGGCATAAATTGATGTTTGGTCCGAAAATAAAACATTGCGGAGAAGAATATATCGATATATGGATCTCTTTATTTTATTTTACAATATTCATTGGGAATTTAATATTCAATGGCTTTCAATTTTTAATTTATTAAAGGATCAAATTCCACGATTATATATTATTATATTATACTGTATAAAGATTTCGTCAAAAATATATAATAACTATTTTACTTATGGAAATACCCACATTAACCCTGAAAGTAATTTAAACAAATGAAGCATGAATATTCATGTTCACAAATAGCAAATGAAGCATGAATATTCGGCTGCGTTTGGATTACTCAGAGTAGCGCTACTCTGAGAGTAGGAGCACTAATCTATATCTCAGTGCGATCCAAACGTAAAATAGGAACTGTGAGTAGCGATGGGTTAGTACTAATCCACCAACTCAAAGGAATGGTGAGTTAGCTACTCAGGCACACGTGAACTCCAAAAAATGAATAAATAACTCAACTTTATTGCTTTATCAATAAATAATAGGTAATAAAATATGATTAGTTGGACAGAAAAAATAAAAAAATTATTATTTTATTCATCATCTCTATCACTACTCTAAAGTTACCATCCAAACAACATTTTACTAACCGAAATATCAAAAAGTTAGTTCCACTCACACATTTTTTGAGTTAGCACCAACCTCACACTACTTTTAATCATTAACCCAAATATCACTACTCTTACGCTAATCCTTGCACCATCCAAACACACCCGAACTTGTTCACAATATCATAACCAAATGCAAATGGTCAATATTTCTCAATGCCTTTCATTATTTTGTGAGTGGCATTTTCTTAATTAAGGAACATTGAATAGTTATAGAATAGAACCGAAACAAAAAAAAAAAAAAAAAATTCTCTCTTCTCCAAGCACCATTAATTATCTACATTTTTTCCTTGTCATAATAATTGGCTAAATGCTGTATATGAAATAAATACTCACTAACACGCTTCCTAATATTATTAAGTATACTGTTTTAGTTTCTGATTAATTCAACACACAAAACTGTATTGAATAATTGTTAATGAAATTCTATATATATATCATATATTCATATTGTGAGGTTCTCTTGTATGCCAAAGAATGTGCCACTGATGTCCCCTCCTAAGTCCGGGAAAGTCTTACAGCCGGGCAGCGGCGACACCTTGCCCCTCCGGTCGACATGGAGAGGATACTTGAGGAGGTGGCCTCGCATATCCGTCACTTTGTCCGCCACGAACTGCTCCCAGTTAAACTCTCCCATTGAGCGTATCCTCCTTACACATTCGACGCTCTGGGGCTGGTCGAACACTTCCTCGCTGGTACCGGTGTGCTCTGCCCATAATGACATTCTGTACCCGTATATCTGTGTTTCATATGTACATACATGTGTTATGTATAATTATAAACGTATGCTCCCGAAACAAATAATGACTTGACTCGACTTGATGATTACCTGACCACGAGGAGCCGATTGCCTCGCAGACCATGTGCACTGCGGCTGGTACGCCCCCATCGCAATCTCTGTATCTCTGGTTCCTTCCAGAGATCGTTGGTTTATGTTGGCCGATCCAATTATCACATATTCATCATCTACTATCATACCCTTTGAATGAACATATATCATAAACCTCCCATTTTTCCTCGCTTTTTCCTGATCATAAATAGTAGCATACATATGTGAATAAAAGAACTCAATGTTTCTTTGTTATATGTATGCTTAATTTTCATCAGTAAGTTTTCTGGTAAACAACTGATGCATATTCAATTTGCGGATCGATAACATAACAGGATGCACAGTTTGATTACCTGAGCGCTATTGGAATTAGCTGAACTCTTTCCTACTGATACTTGGTCCGGCGACTCCCGGTTGCCAAGGCAAAAGAAATTCAGGTAATCTTGCGGTTCATATACGTCCTCTAGGCCGACTTCTTTTAGAGCTTCGTAGATCGTCTCGTACATCATTTTCATCGTCTTCTTCTGCAACGGTAAAAAAAAGTGATCTACTCAGAATCTCTCATCTTATTCCACTTAATTTGAAGGACGCAAGCTAGAATTTATGCCACATTTTTCTACCAGAAACAAAACAGATCTTAAGCTCTTGTTATTAGAAACTGATTGAATCTTTATAATTTCATCCATCCATTATAAAGCAAGAAACTTGACAAACAATAGAACTAACCTGCCAGTACAAAATTCTTTGCGTAGGTGCGCTGGTCGGATTGCCCTCGGGCCACATCGGAATTACAATGTATGCTGCAAACCTCTCGTTTGCTCTTATCTTGTTTGCAATTTTTAGAGCAATCTCAATCGGTATCAAATTGTTGGCACCTGCAGGTACAATAGCTGATATAACGAATGTACAGATATAAATATGCACTAAAAATGTGCAATTTCTCATCTTTATTCCACCAGGTCACAAATTTGTTCATTCTTATACTAAAAGGAGCTAAACCTGTATACCACTCTCAATAAAAACAATCAAATTTATTACCAGAATCATAAGATAGGATGAGATTCTTGGCCTACATCATCCTACCATTAATTTAATAAATATACCAACAACACTGCCAGAAAATAAAATGTGAAAAGATCAAATCTTTACCAGAAAATTGTTATTTCTGTGACCTAATATTATTATAGCTATTTCGAAAAATTTGAGATGTTTAACAAGTACAATCAGTATTTACCAATGTCTTTGTGGGAATTCCAGTTGAAGGAAGAACCGAGAAAATACTGATTTTCAATGTAAATGAAGTGTTGCACTGCACGGATAGCATGTACATAGGCAGTATGTATGCTCATGTCAATTAAAACATTTTTGCCACATACCAGATTCTGCAGTCAAAAAGATGTTAGAAGCTGCTCACAAGAAATTCAATTAAGGAAATATGTAAACCAAAATCAGTATGAACCAATGGAAAGATGTCTTCTTGTTAAAATGTGTACCCTTAAGCTTGCTTCTTTCGGATCCTTTGGGAAACCTTTAGCCGAGTTCGAGTCGATGGATCTGAATATCTAATAAGACAATCAACAAAGAAAACAAGAAACATGGCTAAACAACGCGCGTGAAGAAACCCAATAAAGGTATACTACCGGTCAGTACCTATACTGGTAAATTTCTGGTTTCATGAGATTAAATTAAGAAGAAATTAAAGGAAATTAAGTGTCGAATTTACCTGCACATGCCAAGATTCTGGATCATTTTCATCCATGTAAGGTGTGTCGTCAAGAAAAATCTCCGGAATACTTGCAAGATTGAGTAGTGTGTCATCAGAAGACTTTCCTATTCTCTTAACCCCCTGATGCTTTCCTGCTTTCAACCAGCGCTCTTCGAAGTTCTTGAGCACATCGTAGGCTGCGGGATTATCGATCTTTGAGTGCAAGTCATGCCAAGGCTCTCTAGGACCGCGTTTATTGACTTCCTTCAGGACAAAAAAAAAGGAACATATCATACCAGATATTCGTATAAAGTTGTAATGTTTGGAAATGATGAATCGAGATTCAGGAGCCGAAAGGCAAAGAGCAAACTGCAAAATTGGGGTTGTGGTAGTCATCCTTGTGAATCGTTTCCAGAGTTCTAAACAAAGGATGCGTTGGTGTGTCGTATCGGCCTCCACACAGATCAAGCCCTCCGACAAATGCAACTAATTTTCTTCTGTAGTTCCCGGCATCAGCATCCACAACAACAGTTTTCTGATGATGCGTGAAGATAGTCCCCGTTTCCTGCAGTCTTACATAGAAATACAAATAAAGGACGTGCCGTTTCACAATTGAAAACACGCAGTACTTATAACAAAGATCGGAACTTTGCTGGTAAGAAGTACATCAGCACACCATTATCAATATTAATATTGAAGACAAATGTAGGTGTTGAGGTTAATTGTAAATGATAGTCATCTGCCTCTTTGTTATCTTTTTTTTTGCATTTTTCTCTCTCTTTTTATTACTTGAAATAGTTTGAAGTTATTGACCTGTTGTTGGACGACGCTGTGTTTTTTGCCGGCAGAACGAGGGCAGAGCAACACATTGACTGATGAATGCTTAAAAAACCGCCGCGTCTCTTCATCATTGGTGCCCATGATACCGGCCTACCAAAACACACATATATTGATTGATCAGCAAATTGAATGAGGAGGCACAGATGACAATGATCACTCACAGTTTTGATGCCGAGAATGCTGCGAGATGTCGGGTCATCCCAAATGAGGAGGCAAACGCGAGCCCCCTCTTGCGACTTGCGCTTTAGGAGATTGCCCAACGTCTCCATGTTCCCTCGTCCCCCGTCGCGAACCAAAGCCACCGTGTGAAAGATTGACCAACCCGCAATGTAGATCAATCTGGTAGCCCTGCTGATCGTGTCAAAAACATCTCTCCAGCACTGCCCGTGCTGATACTGCATCCCGTTGTCAAGACAGAAGCTCGGCAAGAAATTGTTGGGCACGTGTGCGTCCTGGTACAGCATTACCTTCCCGCCCATTCTGAGAGGGAAGTATGTATTAGGCACACCTTTGCAGTCTGATGCCACAGTTACACCGTGATGGTACGTCGAAAGCTTCGATACGGGAATGTATTGCACCGAGAAGCTCAGAGCGGCTCCTTTCTTGCACGGTTTTTCATTTGGCCTTAGAATTGGAAATATTCCGTCGATCTTCTCCCCTTTACAAATCTCTTCAGCTGAGACTGACACAGTGCCGATCATCTCTGCACCGACCACATCGTCGTCCTTGACCGTGAACAACACCTCGGACACCTCATGCGCCACTGGCACAGAGAAATGCTGATCCCATATCGGATTCTCGTTGTCATCGATCACGTATGTGCGAGCTATGACAGCATACGACACAGAGACAGTAACATACGGGTCACTTGTCGAGTTGGTCTTGCGGTGCCTGGAGAAGTAATCCCCGACAGTCTTGTGGATCTTGTCCATGTTGGGCAGGTTCCTCGCGAACCGGATGAATATCTCCAGGCTCCCGTGGAGGAGGAGCGCCTTGGCCTTGCTGCCGTGAGGCCCGATGAACGGCAGCATCTGACCGAAGCTGTAGCCATGTCCAGGGTGATGATGATGATGGCTCCCCATTGATTCTATGCATCTGTTGCATCGATGAAGAATGCATATATTGCCTGCCTGATATTGCTGCGTATGCTGCGTACCACCTCTCAATTCAAGAACACATTTAGTGTGTTTCAATTGTGGGCATGATAATTGATTACCTTACATGTTTCATCAAGTTAATCATTTTTTTGAACTGAAATTAATTTCTCGTTAATTAAAGTCTTTTAATAGTAAATACGATTTTTATATGTACTGCCATCATGGTATATATTTTCAGTGAGATAATATATATATGTACTAATTGGGGGAACGATTACTTTTTATTTTTTGCACCTGCATATATGCTCTCCGGACAAATTTTACTTGCGAAACTGTTCATGATTTCTATTACAAAAAGAAAGAACAAAATGTCAAAATAATTTAAACTTTTGGAACAACACTCCGGTCAATTGTGCAATTATGTCAAAAAAACATGCTTAAATTTGGGAGCAAATTAGATATGTTAAAAGCTCAACATGCGGTGTACTGTAGATCTACAGTACTAAAAGAACAGTGTTTTTTTTTTTTTTTTGGGTTTGGTTTATTCTTTTTTTTTTTGGGTTGGGTTTTTGCTAATTTTTTTTGGGTTTTATTATTTTTAATATTATTATTTTTGGTTTAGTTTTTCATTTTTTATTTTTGGGTTTTCACTGATTACAATAAAATTTCAATGTTAGTGTTAATATTTTTATTGTTAAGTTTTCGATTCTTAAAAAAATGCAGTAGTTGCAATCTTTCTATTTTATAGTGCTTTAAGTATTTTGTTTTAGGTTTTAATATATTTACAGTTAAGCTCATAGGTAGTGTTAGTCCATGTATTTAGGAAATAACGTAAAGCTATCATGAGTTAGGCTTAATAATTTTTTTATATAAAAATTTTATCGAAGTTTTTCTATTTTTTTAATTTTTAGTATTTTTTTATGTTTTGTAAGAGTTATACAAAAAACAGTGTTTTTTTTTTGGGTTTGGTTTATTCTTTTTTTTTTGGGTTGGGTTTTTGCTAATTTTTTTGGGGTTTATTATTATTTTTTGTTTGGTTTGTTCATTTTTTTTTTTTTTGCTTTTCAGTAATTACAATAAAATTTTAATGTTGGTGTTAATATTTTTATTGTTAAGTTTTCGATTCTTAAAAAAATACAATAGTTGCAATCTTTCTATTTTATAGTGCTTTAAGTGTTTTGTTTTAGGTTTTAATATATTTACAGCTAAGATCATAGATGGTGTTACTCCATGTATTTAGGAAATGACGTAAAGCTATCATGAGATAGGCTCAATAATTAGAGATATTAAAGGTTCGACATGCTCCTACCCTGTAGAAATACAGAAGCAAAAAAACAGTTCCACTCTGTATCTATGGCCATTTGATTGATCAGCACAATTCAGCTGCTATGTGCTTTTCCGTTCTTTGCCTTTTAGGCAGGCCCATCTGCCTCTGTTATTATTTAAAGTATCTATTAGTTTTTCTTCTTGCCTTTGCTCTTGCTTTTTGATCTAACGGTGCCACATGTATCGTTTTGCTTCTACTATAGAAAATTATTTCACCATCTTGCTCTTACTGGCTACTATACAAAAATATCACAAGCTCCCTTTTTCTCTATCTAAACAAACGTGTATTGCCTTTTTTTTGTCTGTTGGGTTGGTTGTGCTCCAATTCAATACATATTTCTCTGTTTGTCTTTATTTCTGGCAAAGGCCCATATTATTAAAAAATGTTCATGAGGTTATGAGTATATTGGATATCTATAAGGTTATGAGTATTATTTAAAAAACGTTCATGAGGATTCTATTATAACAATAGTCTTTGATAAATCGCGCGGAGCGCGCTTAACTGTCTACTTTTATATAAAAGAAGTCTTGAGAATGTATTTACCATGTGTTGGAAGACTTGGGCCGATCTTTTACGGGGATTGTCAAACGAGCCCAAGTACGTAAATTAATTCAAAGAGTAGGTCATGCAAGTGAAATACATAAACGAATTGACTACTCACTACTACCATTGTAAACACATTATTTTTTTTTTCGAAATCTTTGCGGCAGCTACGAAGTTGTATGGACGAGTATCAAACTCTCGACTTTTAGGTAAAGAAAGACCTTAGGACTTATCTCCTAGCCAACTAAGCTACCACCCATTTTCCTCATTATAAACATATTATTGCTCTTCTAATTTCCTTCTAATAAAATCTTCTATTTTCTCTTATACAATTTTTTTTGGGATTCGTTGCCATATTATTTAATGCTTGATTTTTAAGAAAATCATGAAAAATGGCTCTACCCTGAATTTTTTTTCAAAAAAAACATGCCTCAAAGTATACAAAAATATACCCAACTCGTAGAATAATTACAAACTTGGGTTTTTTTGGAAAAATTGGTCTCCCTTGCCGGAAAGTCTGGCTCCGCCCCTGCCTATTTTGATGGAATTTGACACGCGTCATGTCACGCTGATATGTGGCGCGCTTTATTTCTGTAATAATATAAAGTTTTAAAGATTAAAGTATTAACATAATTTCTTTATAATCAGGCCATTTTTTTTTTCTAATTTTCCTTTACCTTCTTGTTCTTCTTCATTCCTCAACCAATATTTTTATTCTTCATCTTGGTTTTCTTAATCACTTCATTTTTTTTCCAACCTTATTCTATCGACTTCAACTACAAAACACCTTTTCTATAACACGCTCTCTATAAGGCGGCGCAAAGGCATACACCAGTTTTGACTTGTGACAATTATTCTCCTGTTCTAGAGGTAACATATTGTAATTTTTTATTTATTTTTTAGGAAAACAAACAATTAATTTTATTCAAATTAGGTCATAATTTTACATAATGTAAAACCAAATTCGTTAATTCAAATTTGCATCATAATAGTTTATTGCAATTTTTTTTTTGAATATCATCGATAAATCTAGTTTGTGCGTCTTTAGTGCAGTACAGGTGGTTTTTCATTAGCTTAAGGAGTAAATTAGGGATAGTTTTCTTCCTTTAGATCTAAACTTGCAAATTTGGGAATTGGGGATCTGTGAACTTCCAATGGAATATAACAAAAGAAATTTTAATTTTAAGCTGGACTCTACAGTCTACACACTTAAAATTCTAGAAAAGCTCACAAGCTCGAGTCTGCTAAATATTTTCTATCTTTTGACATGGCATCTGTCTTTGATCACATAATAAATATTTAATTTTGCATCGAGAGAAAAAAATTAATAAATAATCATGGGTGAGGAAACTCATTAGGCCATGTTTGGCTAAAGGGAAATTTAATCTCGTGGAAATGGGATTACATATCATCAACTCTCATGTTCTCAAGAATGGTGAAAATAATAAAATTGAGCCCAACGTAAAAATTCTATAACCTCCCTACGAACAGATGGGGCCACCATTTCTCAACCACAGCAGATCAACCAAAATTTAACATCATATTACTAACAACTTTTCGCGCCCACAAATACACCAACATCAACACTTTCCTCATTTCAAAATTTATACCAACCATCATCTTCTCCACAATCACTCGATATGCCATTCACACCTCATGAAATAAAACTAGCTGTTGATTCTTTAGCAAAAGGAAAGGCGGTTGGACCGGATAGGTTTCCGGCTGAATTCTACCAAATTTACTGGGACATAATCAAAGAAGACATTATTAACTCAATACAATCTTTTTATCATAACGCTCTTGATCTTTGGTGATTTAATACAGCTAACATCACCTTAATTCTGAAAAACCAAACCCCAACCAGATTGGAAGACTACCAACCCATCAGTGTAATAAATGGGATTTCAAAAATAATAACCACTATTCTAGCCAACCGCCTAAAACCACACATATCAACTCTAATCCATACTAATCAAACAACATTCGTAAAGGGCAGACACATCATGCAATCCTTCGGTTTAGCACGAGAAATTATCACATTTGCAAACAAACATAAAATTCCAATGGTTCTCTTAAAAATTGATTTTCGTAAAGCAGTTGATACTCTTTCATGGGATATATTACTTCTCTTATTACAACAACGAGGTCCCCCCCCAGATGGTGTTCATGGATAAAAAATCTTTTAATCTCCTCATCCTCATCCATACTAACAAATAGGGTTAAAGGCCAACCCTTCTTCCATAGAAGAGGAGTACGTCAGGGTGATCCCCAATCTCCACTACTATTCATTTTGGCCACAGATATTTTACAATCCCTCTTCCAAAAATTAAATCATCTTTTCCACTCCATACCATTATTACAAACAAAAATACTTCAATTTGCCGATGATACTCTCATTATCACACCTGCACATGCTACCAATTTGAAAATAATTTACAGGATTCTATCTAATTTCTCAACATTAACGGGTCTTACAATTAATTACACAAAAGCAATTGCACTCCCATAGGAATTCCCTCACAACTTCATGCCACCATAACCACACTCACGGGTTGCCCTCTAAAATATTTCCCAATCACATTCACATATCTAGGTCTTCCTCTCTCAACTCAAAAAACATCTAAGCAACAATTCCTTCCACTTATAGAACAAACTAGAAAGCGAATGACTAACACATCTGGACAACACTTATCACTAGGGGGACGACTAACACTAGTCAAATCAGTTTTCACTTCTCATCCACTTACTTCATGCAAGCATTTTTACTTCGAAAATAGGTTATTACTGAACTAAATAAAATAATTCGACAATTCTTTTGGAGGGGAAATGTATCCTTTCAAGGAGGTCATTGCCTAGTCTCATGTGATAGAATATGCTTACCGATCAAACATGGGGGCTTAGGTATCATCAACATACAAACGCAAAATAAAGCTCTTCTTTTAAAATGGCTTTGGATCCTCTCCAATGACAACACTTCTCCGGACAATTTTTATATATAAAAAAATAAAAAAAAAATCTTATTTTTAATTTTCGAAAATAAAAGAACTTATTTTCAAAAATAGTAAATCCGGATTCCCAGAACCCGGCCTTACTATTGGTAGGCTGGGTCCCCAGCACCCGGCCTGAGAAAACGAGGCTGGCTCCCCCAAACCCGGCCTGAGAAAACGAGGCCGGCTCCCCCAAACCCGGCCTGAGGAAATGAGGCCGGCTCCCCCAAACCCGGCCTAAGAAAACGAGGCCGTCTCCCCCAAACCCGAACTTATTATTTTTTTTTTTTGATATTTTTTTTAGATAGATCTCGTTGTTAGCTTTCCGTAGCTGCGAAGTCTGCTCCGATCAGAGTTTCCTATCAAAAGCTATGCCCGTTTGAATGTTGAGTGCCCGAAATATAGGATAAGATTCAGTATAAAATTCAGAACGGAATTCAGAAATGTTTCCAATGAATATTATTATAAATAAATATTAAGTATCACAAATAATATTAGAAAAAAGATATAAAGAAATAATTTAAATTTATTGCATGATAATTATGGCCGTTTGAATGTTGAGTACCCAAAATTTAAGATACGACTCAGTATAAAATTCAGTACGAAATTTAGTACTTGACTGTCATTTACACAATAAATTTTTAATAAGTCCTAGAACTTTTTGCTCATTTTATTAAAAAGTGTTGGCACAGCAAAAAGTTCTAGGATTACTAAAAGCTTCTCTAAGAAAATAAACCCTAAGCACGAAATCTTTAATCCCCGATTTTGGAGGCCTGGAGAGCTTTTTGGGCCTCGGGGACGGCCGTTACGGGCTTTGCCGTGTAAGCCCTGTAGATCTCTTCGCGACCTTTTCCGTGGCCCCTGAGAATGCCTCGATCCGAGTTTCCTATCAAAAGTTATGGCCATTTGAAGTTCGTGTGTTAATTCGGTTGATTTTCTCGACGTTCTTTTGCACGAGCAGCCGGCAATTAATTCTCGTCTGCGCGATTCGAGAATTGTACAACACTGTCTTACTGAATTAATAAAAATATTGAAGGTGTTCTCATGATCTGTTGGCAATATTTTTGTACATTTAATTTTTAAAAAACATTTTTACTGTTGTAATTTTGATTTTTTATTTTTTCCTATATTTCGGGCACTCAACATTCAAACGGGCATAGCTTTTGATAGGAAACTCCGATCGGAGCAAACTTTGCGGCTACGGAAAGTTAACAACGAGATCTATCTAAAAAAAAATATCAAAAAAAAAAAATTGGTAGGCCGGGTTTGGGGGAGCCGGCCTCGTTTTCTCAGGCCGGGTCCTGGGGACCTGGCCTACCAACAGTAAGGCCGGGTTCTGGGAACCCGGATTTACTATTTTTGAAAATAAGTTCTTTTATTTCCGAAAATTAAAAATAAGATTTTTTTATTTTTATATATAAAAATTGTCCCACTTCTCCATGGACTCTCTTTCTCCATACCACCTTACATATACATACACCTTCACACTTACTTCAAAACTAGGGTCAACTTTCATTTTTTCTAAAAGACCTTCTCTCTATACTGCCTATCTTTTTAATATCCACCACCTTCGTACCTCATTCTAGGACTTCTACCGCTTTTTGGCATGACATATGGCTAAATAATACTGCTTTAAAATACTCTCACAGTGAACTATATCAACTCACTTTCCAACCCCATGCCACTATACAACACTCCCTTTCCGACGAAAGGCTATTCATCGCTTACTCTATCACCTCGCAATGTCAACAATCCCTCACTAACTTACAACAGACACAACTCTCACTCATAACCTTGACAAACAACTCTAACGATGTAAGAATCTGGAGATGGACACCACAGGGATCATTCACAACTAAGTCGGCCTACAATTTCATCATTAACCCGGGTCACATCATTCAACCGCAAGCTTTGCCATGGACTCCCAAAATATTATTGAAGATTAAAATCTTCCTATGGCTCCTTCTCCAAGACAGACTCCTTACTGCCCACAATCTTATCAAACGTCACTGGTCTGCAATTGAAGTTTGCCCGGGATGTAATATACAAGTAACAGAAGATAACCTCCATCTATTCATTTCCTGCTCCCACAGCATGCGACCATGGCGATGCATACGCCCGGACATACCGCGGTTATTTTTCCAACAAAGTGAAGATGTCACTTCCTTCTGGGCTTCAATTCGGGCAACACTACCACCTTCTTTAGCGACTAATTGGGACACCACCTTTGCAGCTACCACTTGGAACTTATGGAAAGAGCGCAACAACTGTATCTTCAACAACAAAACATCTCCTACTTACGTCATACAACAGCGTATCTTTAGAGATAGGGAATCTTGGGAAAGATATTGCACGGGATAAGGAATTACAATTCACTAGAATATTTACTAATTCCCCCATGTAATTATCCATCTTGTAAATAACTCTTTTTTTTTTTGTTAATGAAAATTATTGGTCGACATTTTGCCAACCACTTCAAAAAAAAAAAAAAATAAATAAAATTGAGCCCAAGTTAATTAATGCCCTGTACGCTGTGTCAAAATTATTGGGAAATTCTACCATGCAGGTACAGGTACCTGTCTTTCGATTTCTGGGTTCCAAACGGTGAGGGAAATTGGCCCAAAACAAGAGATTACTAATTCTAAATTGGTCTCTCTTCTGATGATATCTTTCCTAACCTCCAGGTATGATCACAGGGCGAGGGGGTGACCCGGTACACAAGTTAAACCACAGAATTGGGTCTCACAACTGAACAGTCAACGGTCAATATAATTGTTGCTTTTGGGTACCGGGTTTTCATGTCTTTTGCATTCTTTTTTGGCAAAGGAAAAATACAAACCAGCAATATGGCATGTTGGATTTTGCATTTCTTGCTGCCTACCATAATTTGTCTTCTCTTTAAAAATATTTCATTTAACAGGTGGTGCTTGTATATGTGACTTACCTTAACCATTCTTTTTTCCTGGTTTTTTATGCTGCTAATTTCCCCATTTGCAGACGGTATGGAAAATGGGTTTGCATTTTTTTTTTTTTTTTCATTTTTGTGGAACTTTCTCTTAAGGTGAAGAATGTATAAGTGGTTGATTTCTATGCTTTTTTTGTACATCTTTTGCTTGAGCTACCTTTCCAACTTTTTCTTAGCTATATCATATATTTCTCTGTTCATTCCATTATTGATGTTCTTCTTTCCGTTGTATAAAATTTCCTTTTCACTTAGATACAATGTAGTTATTTACTCTTCCAGCTTTCAAATTATATTTACTCAGTCATTAATTAAAAAAAAAAATTTAACTGCCTATATAAAATTGCTCCAGTCAGCAAAGTTAATTTCTTTGGATTAATCATATCATTTGAACATATATCGTAATGCTATATTATTGCATTTCCTAAATCAAGTGACAATTTTATCAAATGTTAAGTAATTGTACTATAAAAAAGCATATTTATTTTGAGAAGTATTAACTTTGCTACTGTTATTATATTGACAAGCGAAATACATTTTATAGTGCAGGATATGGAGAAAAGAATGGAGTGGGTCATTATGACCCGGCCGGCCGTGGGAAAGGAAGGGCGAAGCATTAGACTCTTCTCTAATCACTTCCATGTTCGCTTGACTGCCACTGATATTATTTTCTACCAGTATACTGTACGGAATTTTTTTGTTCTTATTGCTTTTTCCATGCTTATTTTGTTGCTCACCTATTGTTTAATTGTCATGTTTTTTTTTTATTATTTTTATTTTTTTACATATCTATGTTACCTTATGTATAGTACACGACAACGAACTAACATTGGCACCTCCATGAAATGAAATTAAATTAGAAACATCTTTTGTCATATACTGATATACATGAAGAGATGGAACAAATTACAAATAGCAGAAACTCCCCAATTTTTTCTTGAAACGTTTTGATATCATATTATTGTTTAATTCAACACCCAATTAGAAATAACGTGTACATATGTAGAGTTTTACTACAGTACAAAACTTTTGTTAAGTTAAAAAAAAAAAATTGAAGTTGTATGTTCAGTAAAAATAAATGGGAATTAAATACACACTAGCTATTACTTAGCACTATTTTTTTTACCCAAAAAAGAATAAAACTCTCTAATGACTATACAGCTCAAAATACTCGTTAACCTTTTATATTAAAATAGAAGTTTATACCGTAGCAAAACTCAATATATGAGCTTAAGCGCACAAAACTTTTTGGTGATCTGGACTCATTGACATGGTTTGACATTTCAAGTTTTGGCTTAAATTGCTAAGTGAATACATACTTTTATAAAAAAAATTGAGTTGAAAAAAAAACGGGGAATTAAATTGGAGGAATATCCAACGATACATCATAAACCGAAGTGGCATTAAACCAATTTTCATATGCACAAATTGTAGCAAAAACCAGCTGATATATTGCCACACTGAATTTCGATGTGTAGGTTTCACTGGTAAAGTATGTTAACAGCCATTTGGTGGAGAACAGGAGGACAAGTAGACAAGTGATAGAGAAAATGTTCCAGACGTACAGCTCCGAGCTCGCCGGAAGACATTATATATACAACGGTGATAAGTGTCTCTTCACAGTGGGACCCCTTCCTCAGAGTTTCTTCGAGTTTACTGTTCTGCTTGAGGAGACTTCTCCTAGGTCCAGTTCTTTCTGTTTTCTTCCTTCAGATGCTGGCACAACTAACAACAATTGTTTGTTTTGGCAAAAACCCAAAATAATAGATTGTATAATTATCTTTTGAGATATTACATATCATCTGCCAAGGTATTTGCCGTTCGTTATTGAGGCTCGAGGTTATTGTAATGCTGAGATATTGTGTCAAAGCACCCCAAAAAAACCAGTAACACTACGATGAAACAGCAAACTTGTTAACAATTTATATTGTTTGCATTGTTCCGGAAGTTAAGTGCCTTTCTGTTCCAGAGCTGTGGGAGGTGATTGCGGAGGCGATATGAAGCGGGTGAAGCGAGTAACGAAATCAACTTTGCTTAAAGTAACGCTGACTTATGTTTCGCCAATTCCGCTTAACTCTATTGCTGTTGCGGTCGAGGGCGGAGAGTCGCCTCATGCTCGAAGCGCACTGATGATACTCAATGTCATCTTGAGGCAACAACAGGCTAGAATGTCAGTTCCATCTGATCTGTGTTGCATGTATTCGTTATTAATTTCCATTTTTGCATTACTTTGGGGCTCCTCAAACATTCATCACTTTGTTTTACAATTATAGAAGCTGTTGCTTTTATCCTGTACTAATGCTATCCTGGTTCTGCACAGAATATATTTTACTTTTTTGAGTGTTTAGGCCAGATATACAGCAGAATTTACATGAAGGAAGATTTAATACAAGAGATGTATGGTGATTTTCTTGTTACTTAAAATTTTAATATTTATGTTTTTAATTTACAGGGGATGCCTTGTCTTGAGGCAGTCATTTTTCAATGGGGACACTAAAAATTTAACTAAATTGGAAGGCGGGGTTTCGGCATGTCGTGGATTCCATGCTAGTTTTGAGACGATCACCGGCGGTTTGTCATTGAACATGGGTAAGTTTGTTAAAGAGTTGAATATCATATAATAAGCACGAGTTATGAATCTAAAAGTATATATATTACAAGAATCCCTTGAATTGTTCTGTAAAACAGATGTTGCAACCACCGTGATCTTTACACCCGGCCCGGTTATCGATTTTCTGATTGCTAACCAGAATACTGAAGGGCGGAGACGGATTGACTGGGTCAAGGTAAAATGAATATTTCATCATTTTATCTTCTTACTCAATGAACCTGTATCATCTGATTCCAATGCATAGTCATGTGATTCCAATGCTTATTCAGGGGGCACCAGCCTGATTGAAAGGATCAATTTTTATATTTACAAGCATACATAGCAATATGAATTTACTGACCTTGAATTATGGAGCATATTTTTCATCAGAGCTCTGAGGAATGTCTTGCGATGCGTTTTAATAATAGGCCAAAAGAATGCTGAAAAACCTGCGAATCAAAACAAAGCACAACGATTTGGAGCGCAAAATCCTTGGCTTCAGCGAGCTCCCTTGCAATCAACAAAGGTGCTTGCTGCAACTGTTCCTTCAAGGCTGTTTCATCCTGCATTTCCATGCCAATTTGCTAAGTTTCATATATACCACTAGAAAGAAGAACATAAAATTTAAAGTACCTTTTATTTTGAATATATTGTCGCAGGTTTAAAATTAAAGTGAGTGACATTGATGGAGAGTACGAAACTGCAGAAATGACAGTGTCGGATTACTTTAAGAAGCGACATCTGCTCGAACTTTCCTGGTCTTCATGTTATCCCTGCATTGATGTTGGCAAGCCCGGTCGTCCTGTTTATATCCCACTAGAGGTTCCCTCATCTGTCATGTTTACTTCTACTGATGTATAAAATATTAAAATGTTGTTGTCTAAAGTTTAAAAATATTGTTAGTATGTATGCCCTTAAGCAGCATGCCTGATATATGACGATGCAAGTTATCTGGCTGCAGCTCTGCGACTTGATCCCACTGCAACGCTACAAGAACACATTGTCTTCCAAGCAAATGGCTTCTCTGCTGGATAAATCAAGGCAAAATCCTCTTGAGAGAAGCCGAATAATTGCTGAGGTGAGTCACAATGTACTTTTGCTTGGAATATGCAATCAGGAAATTGATTTAACTGAGGACAAGTTATGGTTATAAAGCAGAGCAAGGAATCTACATTACCAGCAGATTCTATTTAACTTGGTTGTAATTTTTGGCCAAATTATGATATCATTAGAAAACTTGTTGTGCATCTGCAATTTCTAATTAATACAGGCAGCGAGAAGCCATGAATATGGCAAGGGTTCATTTCTTGCATCGTGCGGCATCCAAATAGAGAAGCGGATGATAAGTTTGACCGGTCGTGTTCTTCCAGCACCAAGAGTAAGCTGTTATATTAGAAATTGTCTTTAAAAGGAAGAGGTTCATTGCAATGAAGAATTACCTTACAGCTTGGGAAACAACCAAATATCTTTGCAAAACTATTTTGTGAGGGGGATGTAAAATTTGATGTTTTAGTTTCCAGCTGTTGCTAATTATATTCTTTTTGTCATTTGAGCAGCTTATTCTCGATAATGGTATGCTATGTGCTCCTGATCAAGGCCGATGGAACATTAGAGGCAAGGTAACTAGCAGTAAAAGACATATCTAACTATTTGTTCCTTCATTCATTTACCATGTTGCACTGATCATCAGCTGATTGTTCAGTTTGTACAGTTGCATGCATGCCAGTATATATGATCCAAATTGAGTTCACAAATACATTATCATTCTAATTAATATTTTGTGTTACAAGTTATAACTGAATTGTTTAGTTGTAGAATTTTCAGGGGACAAAAGGGAGCTGGGACTCCAAATTGGTTTGATGTCTTAATCAATTTTATGCAGGTTCTACTGGATCCAGTTAAGGTAGGTGTCTGGGCTGTGGTGAACTTCTCTGCAAAAGTTGACATGAATCATGTAACAAGGCAACTCATCAGATGTGCTCAACTCAAAGGCATTGTGAGTCCGGTTGTGGTTTCCCTAACATCTCAAGCATAATGGGTGCAGAGTTCCTAACATTTTGTATATGGTCCATGCAGCATATTGACCTCCCACAAGCATTAATCATGGAGCGAAGTCGGCACACTGAAAGGGAACCCGTTGTCAGGGTAGAGATGATGTTTGACCAGCTCAGAAGAGAGCTGCGGAATCGGCCTCACTTTGTTCTATGCATTCTCCCTGAGAGGAAAAACAACGAACTTTATGGTGCTCAATTTACTGAGTGATTCTTCTTTATTTTGCAAATAAGATTTTTTACTGGTAATTCCAAATGAATTTGCCAAAAGGATTCTTTTTTGTCCATTGAAGGGCCTTGGAAAAAGAGATGTCTTTTAGAGGAAGGGATTTCTAGTCAATGCATGTGCGCCAGCAAATACAACGATCTCTTCTTCGGAAATCTTCTCTTGAAGATCAATGCGACGGTATGAAATCTCTCACATGGCACTGCACTATCCTGTATGTTTTTTCCCCTTCATAAGTTTTATCTTATGCTCAATTATTTGAAGGCTACTTTTGTTACTTAATCTTTTCCTGTTTTACAAGCTCGGTGGAATTAACTCGGCCTTGGATTTGGAAGATAAAAAATCTCTACCTCTAGTTCAGGAAAAGGCCACACTGATCCTGGGACTTGATGTCTGGCATGGCTCCGCTGGTCATAACGATTCATACTCCATTGCAGCTGTATGGCCAAGCTCATCAGTTTTTTTCCCTTACATCTAATCCATACTTTGAAAATTACTGTATTTAAAAAAAAAATTCATTTCTTTGGCTTGGCCAAATGTTAACAGGTGGTAGGATCCCGGTGCTGGCCATCGGTTTCCAAGTACCGTGCCTCTGTGCGTACACAGGCACCAAAAATGGAAATGATAGATTCCCTCCACATTCCAAAGCCTAATGGCTATGATGATGATGGGATCATAAGGTGCTATTTGATTACTAACAAGCTAGAAATAATTTAGATGAAGTGATGTACTTAATAGCTAGTTGACTTTTTTGATTGGCACTAACAATTTGTTTGCTAGAGAAATGTTGCTGGATTTCTACCAGAGCAGCAATGCGAAGAAGCCAGAACAAATAGTCATCTTTAGGTGAGTCTGCCCAAGCATTCATGCAATTAGGTTCTAACTTTACTTATGTATCATTATATCTTATATTATACATTTTTGTTGTGGTCACAGGGATGGAGTGGGCCAAAGCCAGTTCAACCAAGTCTTGAACATTGAAGTTGATCAAATCATAAAGGTCAATTTGTAAATGATATTATCTGTGAACTAGTTACTGCTTAAACCAATTATCTTTGAAATTACTTAAAATTAATTAAGCAATGAAAAGCAGGCATATGAGATGATGGGTGATGGACCTCTGCCTAAAGTTACTGTGATAATTGCTCAGAAGCATCACCACACAAAACTCTTCCAAGCTGATAATCCCCAAGTGAATGTCCCACCTGGTATATACACGTATACTTTGATAAACTTGAGAGACTTTAACTTGAATTTCATGTTACTGGTACAGATACTTATATTTCATTGTTCAGGCACGGTGGTGGATACGAGGATAGTTCATCCAAGGAACTACGATTTCTACATGTGCACCCATAACGGAATAATTGTATGTTCACTTCTGATTGCTTGTTGATCCTCATTGACATAATTTTTATTTCATTTCCTAACATTCTAATTAGTGTTCTAAATAAACTTCAACTCTGTTATGTTGTACAGTGAATTGATAAGATGATGATAAATTCTGACTATCTTTTATTTTCTACAAACACCTTCAACAGGGCACCTCCAGGCCAGCACATTACAACGTGCTGAAGGATGAGATTGGATTTTCCGTCGACGATCTTCAGCAATTCATTCACTGTTTATCCTATGTGTATGCAATATATATATTTACTTGTACTTGATCACAAGCCGTTATCACAAGAAAATTAAATTTACCAGTAGTTATATGCTGACACTGATTTAAGCTGACGCACTTTCCTTTCTGCTGTCAATGCAGATACCAGAGGAGCAACACTGCAATCTCGATAGGTACTACTTTTAACTAATAAAAGACAGCTTAACTCTTCCTCCCCATATAATAATTTGCACTAATAATTATATAAGCACGATCGCATTGTTTACTAACTAAATCCTGTAATCATTTGTTTTTTAAACAGTTGCTCCGATAGCTTATGCCCATCATGCAGCTGAGAAAGCGTCTCAGTTCTTGAAGTTTGACGATCATTCTTCTGACGCATCATCAGACGGTGGCGTGGTAGCTCCTATTCCCGAGTTACCACGCCTGCACCCGGATGTACGGAACAGCATGTTCTTCTGCTGATCTTACAGCATGATGAATCTGAAACTTCTGAATTAAATAATCCTTTGTTTTGTTGAGTTGTGATCAACATGTGGTTAACTTAGGAAAAAATAGCATTATTAAATTCTGTGAAACCGAGCTGATAAACTGCTAACATAGAGCTGGTTAAGATTATAATTACTATGCTGAATCGCTATTTTGATTTTGATGAATGGGTGGGGTGTTTGATGAAAGACCTAGATAATATAAACATCACAAGGAAAGAAAGGCAAGAACACAGAAATCCAAAACAGGTCCTTATAACAGCAACATTGATAATACTGTGAGGAGTGTAATGAGTTTTCAACCCCTATCATCATCTGCCCTTCATGCACAGAAAATGGCAATAACTAAATTACATAAATGGGGTGTTTATAACGAAACTTTGACAACTAATTGAAAATGTTATGAAACCAGTACTGTAAATATTGTCAGCTAAATTACTGAACCATTCGGGGATGAATAAAATCTCCCCGGCTAACTGCCAAACCGCTAACATACTTACCTACAAGAAATTAAGAACACTAAAACTGGAGCCAGCAGCAAAAACTATGGAAACCGATCCATGTTAAACTGCTAATGCTATTATATAACCATCACCACGGAAATTGGTCCCTAATTAAACCAAACCTATTACTATTAACATCACAGTTGTCAATACCTGCCTAAAGTAGTCAAAGTCGGCCATCCCCATTCCTCTCCGGGCAGCTCCAGAGACCAAAGTGGATCCCTTTCCATCCGTGGCCGGCCCCATTGCGACCGGTGCTGCAATATCTGGTGCTGTCCCTGCCAGCTCTACTGACGGCGCCGCCGCGCTCGCTGCATCATTGCTCCTATTGTGTCCGAATACCTCCTTCGGCAGAAGCACTTTCGAGACTGCAAATATCGCAACGGGGTTCTGATCAAACACCGTGCGAGTGATGGCCGCCTGAACTAATCCCGTGCCAATTGCCACTGAGCCGTTGACCCGTGTGATGTTGAGAGTGTAAAGGCCCGCCGCGGTGTCCTCGGTCGCAACTGTCGGCTGAACGGGGTTGACAATAGATTGAAGCGATCCGAGCGGGTAGTAAGAGTGAAGAGCATGGAACTTGAGCACAAGGGCCTTGGTATCAGCAGAAAGGGATCGGAGTCTGGAATTCCGATCACTTGTCGCAAATGCCAGATCGGTGGGCACAAAAACCGTGATCCCGACGCCGTGCTCGTACCCCTCGAACTCGGCAGCAACACCAGATGCCTCGAGCAGTGACGCCGCCACATTGAAGTCATGCGCATCCAGAAGCACACTGGTGATGTTAATCGGAGGCGGGGAAGGCGGCGGCGGAGGAGGCGGAGGTGGCGGTGGTTGCAAAGGGGGCGCAGCTAGGGTATCATTAGGATGCGAAGAGGAAAATGGGAAGATGAAGGAATCAACCGCAATTACACTTAGATTGGGAGGAAAAGAGGCGAGCTGGGAGAGCAGGGAAGCATTGGAGGAGGAGGAGAAGAAGGGTGGACGGACAGCCAGAGCCAGAGAGCCGTTGGAGAGGGAGAGCGAGAAGTGGGAGTAAAGAGTGGGAAAGGAGATCACCGCGGAGTCATTGTTATTGTTAGAGAGGGATGTGAGAGTGAGGTACTGCGGGAGGACGTGGGAGCGGAGGACGGTAGGGAGGGTGGACGGGTCGTCCGGGAGGGTGGAGAAGTGGGAGTCCGGGACAGCGAGGAGAGTGAGGGAGGTGCGGGTGGATAGCTCGGAGGGAATGGGCGTGGAGGAGAGTAACCGGGCGAAGGAGGAGAGGGAGGGGATGGTGTCGAGAGCGGCCGAGATGTCCACGGCCTCACAAGGTCGGAGGATGAACACTGTCACTACCGCTGCTGCTGCTACCAGCAGATGCCGTAGATGCATGGTTTTCCTTTTGGTTTGCTGTTTGTTTCTTTGCTGTTTGTTCGTTGTTCGGTCATTTGATTGATTTTCAGGTGCTTCGTAGCTTGTTGCTCTCAATGCTCTGTGACTCTGTCGCTGTCCAAGTCCAAGCCCAAGCCCAAGCCCAAGCCCGGCCCATTGGTTATCTATTTACGAATTACAATGGGAACAAGTTCATATCATAACATTTGCAGGCCCAAACCTTCCACAGTTAGTTTGTTTGTATGGTTCTTTATCTGGGCCTGGTTTTCACACTCCCACAACATACCCAATTACCCATGAGGGCCATGACCGTCCCACTGTCCCAGTCATTTGGGCAACTCTCTTATTTCTTTCCATTAACTTATCAATGTTTTTAAATGCGTTTTTTTTCCCATACATGCGAAAAAAAGATCACTGCATGACGCATATATGGTATGCGGTCGCGTAGGTGGATTATAGTACAGAATCATATATCCAGGTTTTTTAAGTGTTTGTATGTACGTATTACGTACTAATATATAGAATTAGGTTACAGTAATATGCATATCACGGTTTTACTGTGCTATGTGGTCTGTACCTCTATTTTTGGTGTCCAAATAGTCGATCCGGACTGCTTAATGTGATCTCTATATCAAAATATACTAGGAAACCAAATTTTACAATTTTTAGAATTTGTTTGCTATTTTCAGTGATGGGGAGAAAATCGTTATTTTGTATGAACCAGAATCCTTGGATCTAACCATTTTCTCTCCATCATTAAAAATAGTAAAAAAATTATAAAAATTATAAAATTTGGTTTTCTAGTATATTTTGATATAAAGATTAAGTTGAGCGGTTCGGATCGACTATTTGGACACCGCAAACTGAGATACGGACCGCATAGCACGGTAAAACCGTAATATGTATATTATTGTAGCCGGACTCGTATATTGTCAAACAAATCAAAGAGGGTAATTTGAGTACAAAGAAGATTAATAAGAGAATATAAATTATAAGTCTAATGTGTTTACATGGAAGTGGTTCATCCAATGGTAATGTCACATGGTCTCTCCATGCGTGGGTTTTAATTCTTCATTAGAAAATAAATCAGCATTTTAAGTACAATTAAGCTAGCTACAACCTATATATGCAACACGATCCTACGATCGAGAGAATGAACATATACACAAGCCACAATAGATAATTAATTAATTTATTTATAACAATATCCTTCTTGTAATCCACACAGCTTCAATTCACATCTTTTCTATTTTTTTTTTTCTTTTCTTTTTTTTTTTTTTAAAGAGAGGCTTATATGCCCGTTTTCATTTCTAAAAACAAAACTTACAACGTCTAGAGACAAGTTTCACATCAGCTAAACACTTCTTAATTGCAAAAACAAGAGAACTGACAAAACTTTAGCCAAGAAAGTAGGAACCCCTTACAGCAACCACCAGAAAAAAAAAAAAAAAAAAAAATTAAAAACCACAACTTATATCAGCAAAGTAAACAGGCAACAACACTCACCTATTGTATATTTATTTATTCTTAGAACAGAACTATAATATGCACCAAATTAAGGAAAACGATATATAATATGTTGCTCAGGATAGCAAGGCGCTGTATGAGCACCCTTCATCAAATTGCGTGCGCCTGTTTGATTAGGATACCAAGGCTACCACAAGATTTACGAAAAGAGTTGTTGGGTCTCCTAAGAAGACAGAAACTATGGCAGCCAATGCAATTTTTGCATATTTCAGAAATTTTATACACCTTTCTTCCCATTCCTGCATGGCATCTGCTCGGCCTGCTACCTGAAGTTCAGTAACTACCACAGTACCATCCTTTCGAACGTTCTTATATAATGTGGGGGGGCAGCTGCGACGGCCAACTACCGATTTGTTGCCTTCCAAATCAGATAACATCTTTATGATGCACTGTACATGCAGGGAAACTCCGTCGCTAACATACGACCATACTTCACTGGTTTTTTTATCACCCCTCTTCACTCTTTTCTTATTGCAATAGCAGCATTTGGAGGTGGTCTTATGCCGAAGCTCCATGGTCGCCCCAGTATCGCGGCATTTGATCTCGCTCGGCAGATTTGCACAACGTGGATGCAAATGGTGCTCATCGTCCTCGCTACCGTAGAAGTAACCGTTTGCATACATTCCGCAAGCACTGCAGGAGGTATCACTATGCTCCTCCTTGCAAGCTTCGCAATCAACAGGTTCTGGCTCAGAATAGAAAGCAAAGCTCAACTTAGGATAAGCCGGATGCATGATAGTCGGATGAGGAGATTTGCATTCTTCATGGAAGCGGACAGGGCAAAATTCATTCTGGCATGCATGGTGGCACCCGAAGCCTATCTCTTTGCAGCCGGAGCAGATATACACTTCTCCATAATCCTTTTTCACAAGCTTGTGAAATAGAGAAGCACCGGTACCATACTTGCACAACATGTGCTTACGTGCGCCAGATATGTCAATGGATGCAAAGCTGTTGAAAAATTATTAATAATAATTAATTAATAAGTTCAAATTAATTAATTGCACAGATCGATCGATGTAGAAACAAAATAAATAAATAAATTAATAATTATAATGCACACATGCATATATATAACTACATCGAGTAAGTAATTAATAGGAATTAATTCAAATTAACCTGCTAACAGCTGCTTCTATCTGTGAGCTTCCCTGACTTAAACAGTCAGGACAGCTGACTGGTAGGTCCTCTGGAGCAAGAAGCTTAATGCGTTTTCTTCCATCTCGGCCGTTCCATTCCAGTATCTTGACTCCAGCACATTGCGGATGCAGGTACTTTCCGCATTCGTTGCAGAAGCAGAAACGGTCGGTGATGGTCTCTCTGCACTTGCTGCAGTTGAATACCTCCCCGTGGTAATTGAGTGTGATTTCGAGATTGCTTTGATATGTTGCCATTGATTGATTCTGCAAGCAAGATCGATCTATATATATTAATATTGGATACGGGTATATATGTCAACATTAGTTAATTAATTATTTAGGAATTGATGGGTTTGTATTTATTAATTAATTAATTAATTAATTGGAGTGCAAAGCAAAATTAAGGTTAGACAGGCATATATTAATTCTATCTGTCATAAGATCAAACATTAATTAACTACCAACAAGCTAACAAGCTAGCTAGCTAGAATCAGATAAATATATTAATTAATACGAGATCAGAACAGATCGACGCGCGTGTACCAGATCGAGAAATTAATTAATTAATGAACCAATGGAAACAATATATAATGAGCTAAAATTAATATTGCACAGATTAAGGAAGGGAATTAAGGAATTACCAGCAGATCGAGAGGAGATGGAGGACGACTGGACGAGACTCGAGAGAGATCGAGGACGTTACTGATGATCTAAAAGCTCTAACCGAGTATAATCTCACAATTCACAATGGTTTATATAGTCGAGTCGAGTCGAGTCGGGTCGCGTCTATATAGAATATAGAATCTGCATATCGAGAACATTTTAATTATATTGTAGCTAAAATCCAAATAATTAAATTATATAACTATATATTAAACAATCGAAACAATTAATTATGAGGTAAAATCATGCACAAGGAATTACCTTACCAGCAGAGAGGAGAGCTAGGACGAGAGGTTACTGATGAATATATACTTCCTTGTATAGTCGTCGACCACTTGGTGGTTGGTGTGTAAGAATACTTTTCTCTATTGTTCTCCTCTAGCTGCCTGCCATTGGATTCCCCAAACCCAAGTTTAATTAATGTTTTGTTACTTTTAAGTAATTGTTACCTTTAATTTAAGTAGTTAGTCAACCAATTAATGTAGCAGTTTGTTTTTCTTCGTATGTAACGAAGAAATGTAATTAAATAGAGTCTCATATATATATGCATGCATGGTTATGCCAGCCCATAATTTATGAATTTAATGAAAATTAATATCCTCAAAGACAGCAAATTAATGCAGGACAATATTATAATCAACATATATATGTATAACGAGGTAATTAAATTCAACGTACTACGTTAAGTATCGTTGTCTTTTACTTAATTAGTTTCACAACATAATTATTTTACGCAAGTATATTAACACTTGATATAATAGTAAATTATATGCTTGACGTATTTGCACTAAAATTAATTTGTGCATAAGTAATTGGGTGCTTCATATATACTAATATATCTATATATATATTAATTGGTGCTTCATAGATATTTGATGATGATCAAATTAAACGTATAAACATAATTAATTTTTGTGATTTATAATTAATATATTGATTAAATTAAACGTGAATGACACCTTGGTGCTTAATTAGGCGCAACCTTTTAATTTCCTCAACACCGTTCGGCAAACTCAAATAAATACTGTAGATTTTCGTAGGAATTTGGAGTCTATAGAAAAAAAAAAATTATCCTCTATTCGGCAGACAATATTATCAATTCCCAATAGAAATTTATTCCTCTAAAACGGTTGTTTTTACAAGAAAAAATTAATTAGGTCTAACAAAATTATTTTTTTCCTATCAATAATGAGCTCTTCGTAGGATCTCACAAAATACAACATGGATTCCTGTTCTAATAAAAAAAATTATCTGTAGAATCAATAACTACTGAACAGCCCCTAAATTTGTCCCTAAATTTGGAGGAAAAACTCTCCAAATTCACCTTCTCTTTCCCAATCACTTGCATGAGCCTTGAGGCTTGAACCGTTACCGAGTCAGCAATTAATGTAGAGTTGATTATATAAATTATTTAGTTTGCATTAAGCCATCAATCACTGCCTAATTAAACTTTTTCTTCTGGAATCAAATCTTGTATTATTATTATTATTATTTTTTGATAAAGTGAATATATTCATCACCACCTCCCATTTCTTTGTAGGAGGAAAAAGTACAAAAACATACCCATAATCCAAAATATACAATCCACCATTAACTGAACTACTAAACTTTGCCTTAAACAAAATTGGCAAAGATAAATCCATATAGTAAGGAAAGTCTAAACAAGGAAATTTTCATACTGGACCCCTTAACTGATTCTTAACAAAAATTGTAGCAGCTAAAAGTTTCAGTTTGCACCAGTCTTCAGATTCTGAGTCTGAAATCACCACAAAGTTGTATAGAAAACCTTGCTCCATGTCCATTCTCTCACCTAACCAAAAGTTCCATATTCCAAAGATATTGTATAAAATATTCCTAAAATTATAATTTAAATTACCATTAAACACCATCTTATTCCTAAATAGCCAGATTGCCAACAAACAACAGCAAAAAGAGTTTGACAAAATAATCTATGATCAACATTTAAAACTAATATACTCTTCCACAAATTATCAATATAAGATAAATCCAAAATAATTCCTTTTTGATTTATAATATTAAAGCATGTCCAAAATTTCTTCACCTCAAAACAGTCTAAAAGTAGATGATTTGTAGTTTCAATATACTGATTACAGAAAGGACATTGAGGCTGGACATTAATACCCCTTCTGCACAAGTTTACTCGAGTTAATAACCTATCCTTTAACAACAACCATATAAAGACCTTGCTTTAAGTGGCACCTTTGTTTTCCAAATTGTATCTTGTAATCTAAGTTCTACACCCCTACAATTCAAAAAACAGTACATGGACTGAACTGTGTATGTCCCTTTATTATCCATCCCCCAAATTACAGAATCATCAAGATCTTCCTCAAAGCAATAATCATTCAATATTCTTAAAATTTCCTCTTTTTCTCTTCTCATATTTACTGATACACCCCTAGTTAAATGCAAATTAATTCTACCCTTGTTCCAGACCTGTACTACCAACAATTTATCTATATTTTTGGTCTTTTCATATGTTAATGGAAATCTAATTCTCAATGGAATATTATCTATCCAAACATCATTCCAAAAAGATGTATAATTATCAGACCTAACTATCTTTTTCAAACCTAAAGACACTGAAGGTAAAGTACTCATAATACCCTTCCAAAACAGAGAACATTGACCAGTTAACCTTACCCTTATATTTAAATTTTAAGATGTCTTTCCATTTACCATGTTTACTATCACAATAGAAATTTCAAACCCATTTATCCAATAAAGCTATATTCATTAGATAAAGATTTATTATTCCCAAACCTCCAAAGTTCTTTTTCAAACAAACAGCTTCCCATTTAATTAAAGAAATTTTGTGCACATTTTCAGAACCACCCCAAAGAAAATTTCTTCTAATTTTATCAATTCTTTTAATAACCCAAATAGGGACCTTATAAAAAGAAAAATAATACAATGGAATTGAAGAAAAAACATAATTGACTAAGATTAACCAACCCCCATAAGAAAGCAACTTACCTTTCCAAGATGGCAATTTTAATTCAATCCTATGAATTAAATCTAACCACATCTGCTTGGTTTTTTAAAATGCAAATAAAGACCTAAATACTTTAATGGCAGAGAACCAACTTTACAATTAACTATATTAGTCAAATTGACAGCTTCTTCTTCCTCCATATTAATAGGAATTAATTCAGACTTAGCAAAATTCACTTTAAGACCACATATTCCTTCAAATGCTTTTAACAACCATTTGCACTTTTGTAACATTAAACTGTCATTTTTCAAAAAAACCAAAGTGTCATCAGCATATTGTAAATGTACAATGGACTTATCATTATCAATTTTTGGACCTAATCATTTTAAATGATTAGCCTGAACACCTTTATTTACAATTTTAGTTAAACCATCTGTTGCAAAGATAAAAAAATAGGGAGATAGAGGATCCCCCTGTTTTAATCCCTTTTTACAAAGAAAGTAGTCACTCAAAACACCATTAAATAATATATTAATTCTACCATCTCATAAAGTGCTTTCATCCAATTAATCCATTTATTAGAAAATTTTCTTTGCTCAAAACATGTAAATAGGTAAGTCCAGTTAGCATTATCGAAAGCTTTTTCAAAATCCAATTTTAACAAAATTCCTTGGTCCTTTTTCCTATGTAAATCATTCTGAATTTCTTGTGCTACAACACATTATCCAAAATATTTCTTCTTTTTAAGAATGCACTTTGTGAAGGTGAAATAATTCTACATAAAACTGTATGAAATCTATTTGCTAATACCTTTGTAAAGATTTTATAACTACAATTTAACAAGCTTATAGGCCTAAACTGTGTAACCAAATTAACATTCTCTACTTTAGGTATCAAACATAATGTAGCTCTATTTAGTTTAGAAACATCTAAATTACCATTAAAGAAATCCTGAAACATATTTATAAGATCATGTTTAATAACATCCCAAAACTGTTGATAAAACACCATAGAAAAATCATATGAACCTGGTGTACTATCAGATTTCATACTAAACACAGCTTGTTTAATTTCATCCTCAGAAAATGGAGCTACAAGTAACTCACCCTCTGAAATTGAAATACAATCAGCTTCTTCCCAAATTTCATTTTGTAAGGATGCCCAAGTAATACCACCTTTAGAAAATAAGTTCTTATAATATTCAACGACATGATTATGCATTATCCTAGAATCATTAACCTCCTGACCGTTTATTAATAAAGATTTAATCAATTGTTTCTTATTTCTAGCTGATGCTATACTATGAAAATATTTAGAATTAGCATCCCCTTCTCTTAACCAACATTGTTTGGCTTTGTGACCATTTTATTGTTTCCATATGATATACGTCACCAAGATCCTTCTTAGACTTCAATAACAAATCTATTTCATCAAATTCTAACTCTCTATTATTTTGAACTCGTTCTAAATTTTCAATTTTTTGAGACAATTCCAACTTTTGTCTTTGACTTCCTTAGAAATGTTAGCAGACCACCCTTTTAAATATTTTTTTAATTGTTTCAACCTAAACTGCCAACCTTCTGCTTTATTAGATCTTAAAGCATATTTAGACCATAATCCTGAAACAATATTCTGAAAACCATCTATCTCTAACCAGCATTTTTCAAACTTAAAATGATATTGTTGTCAAAATTTAAATAGACCAAAATCCAAATATAATCAAGAATGATCAGATAAACCTCTAGAAAAAGCTTGTGAGTGAACTGTGGGATATTGCAATTCTATATATAAAGTAATAAAGAATATATCCAAACAAGCTACTTGATTACTCATCCCACCTCTAGACCATGTAAATTCTTTATTAGGACATTTATAATCAATCAAATCATGTTGATTAATCCAACTATTAAATAATCTAGCTACATTATAATCGAAAGAAACCCCTCTCTTTTCCAATCTAGACCTTAACATATTGAAATCGCCACCTACAATCCACGGACCATACCACATACTTCTAATATTGTTCAATTCCATTATAAAATTTATTCTTTGTGAATTTTCAGTAGGACCATAAACTACAGTATATACCCATCTAAATTTGTCCAACTTATTTTCTAAAAACACCGTAATTGAAAATGTATCCAGTTTAAAATCCAAAATCTCATATATAGAAGTATTTAAGCCTAATAATATTCCACCAGCAGTACCATCTGCTGGAATCCATTTCCAAAAATGAAAATGAGTTGCAATTGAGTTCAAAATTCTATTAGAAAAGGTCTGTAATTTGGTCTCTTGAATACTAACTATATCTATTTGAAACTTTCTAATATTTTCATACAAATAAGATTTTTTCCCCGGGGATCTTAAACCCCTAAAATTCCAGCAAAATATCTTCATGTTTGATTAAGTGATCCCAGATAACAATTATAATCTAAACTTTTATTTTTAACAAAATTAACCAATTTATCCAAGAAATTAGACAACTGCATAAATTCCATAAATTTTATTCCTTGAATAATCTCTAATTGTTTGTTAGGCTCAGCATTTAAACATATTTCAGCATCTTCAAACAACTGAAGTATATCTTCATCATTTATTCTACTAAAAGGGTTATTATCACTATCAAAAAAAGAAGAAGATATACTTTCCAATATCTTTGATCTAGCTTCCCTTGCAGTTCTCAAATTTCTGCAGAAAATTCTGATACTCCTCCTCCTAAGAGTAGAAGAATCATCCCTTCCAGACCTCTGCCTTCTGGAATTTAGGGTCCTCTGCAATTCACCCGGAGATAACACTTGAAGAGGCACCACTGTCAAAGGATTTGACAAAGAACCATCCTCTGAACTAGCTTGGTAAGGCACTAAGGTCAGAGGACTATTCACCACAGCACTAACACCACTAGTTTCTCCTTTCTGTCCCAATTTCTTATTCAATAACAGCCTCCTCAGCCTTTCCTCCTTCAGTTTCAGATCTTCAGAGCTACTACTATCAGAATCATTCCCATCTGCATCCTCCAGAACCTTCACCTTACCCCGGCCCTCACACTCCTTTGTAGTACTTTTTATAACACTAACTACCTCAGAGATAACCACTCCTTTAGCCAAATTTCTGACCGGGGGATCATCAACCACAATCTCCTCAAACACTTCATCAGACATCCCCATATTACCATTATCTTCTCTTATTGGATCCAAAATTACTCTATCAGAATTCATATTAGTCTTCTTCCCCCCATTTTCCTTTTCACCATTTACCCCCAACTAACCCAAATCAGAAATACCAGCAACATCCCCTTTAGGTAAATCAGCATCATAGCCACCCTTATCCAATTTCTGAACCTTACCAGTAGGAAGCCACATCTCTGTAACCCTTTTCTTATTTTTTGGTGGAATTATTGGTTCAAATGAGAAGATAATGTCATAACAGTGCTTTACCCTGACATCCTTAGGTAAGAAATCCATCTGTGACTAGGTACCAGTCCCACATGTGCTGTTTCAATTAAAACCCTAAAGGATGTACCTTGCAAAGCCAAAGATGAATGATCCGCATCCAGTAAATTGGCAAACTCCCTTATCAGAATAGAAACTGCCTCTGGAACCCGTAATCCAAAAGGAAGATGAGATATTGTTAGCCAACCTCGTACCGGATCGAGTCCAGCGCCAGGTACGTCCACTCCACGCACAACATGCACCTTAACAGCCCCAAGAACCATATCAGACTTTGCCAGAATCGTCTCCTGCCATTTCTTTGGAACCTCCACCTTGAAGGTCGTCGAAGAAAGCTGCGTAACCACCCATTCTTGACGATCTGGCGGAAAGCAGAAGCGTAACCCACTCAGAAGCTCCTGTTCCGTGTATTCACTCTCTGTCCTCAGAATGACCACACAATGCGCCTCATCCTCCAACTGCTTGTTATCATCCCCTTCCAAAAACCGAAGTAGATTATCCATCCTTCCCCAATTTCCTCTGTTTGTGGACTATACGAATATTTCAAAACCCTAGAGTCGGAAGAGGTTTGAGGAGCAGGACGAAAGGAATGATTTGGGATCTTAGTCGGTTGATCAATTCGAGGATTCCAAACTTTTTGTTGTTGTAGTAATATAAATTTATAATTAAGTATATCAAGAGGAGGGAGTGGAACCCTAGCCGCCACCTCTTTCTCCTCATCTCTCTCCCCCATTGCCGACTATCACCGGACTTCTCCGTCCTAAACCGCAACCTCTCCGCCCTCAGCCGCAGCATTTCTGCCCTCTCCGCCCAACCCTTCTCTCTTTGAACAATGAGGATGGTGAGTCACTACTAGAAAAATTAGCATCAGCATGCATAACAAAAATGATTTACGTGCAACACTCTGAGATGCACGCGGTTTAGAAGTAGTGGGCCCCACCTCCAATGCCAGCGTGTAGCATGTGCACGCTAAGTCCAAGCTCCACAAGCACGCAAAGAAAATGTCAAAGCTTTCAATTCCATAGAAGTGTAAAAATTATATTTAATTCTAAAACCACATGACCGATCCCATGTTGGCTGCATTGTATAACTTTGTGTGTGTTAAAAAGTTTTCCTCTCCTTTTTAAATGAAATGGAGGCTTCCTTGACGAATGATTGCTCTTTGATTAAAATCTAACGGACCACATGACCAGAAAGCTAAAAACATGCTTATAAAATCGAAAAAAATATTTAAAAAATAAATCAAATTGATAAATCAAAACTTTATACTCATATTTACTTACGTATTGAATTTTGTTTGAATTTGATTTAATTTGTTTGGTCGAATACATCAAAATATTTTAGACCGTTAAATTTCAATGAAAAATCGAACGGTAAAATGTTATCTGATTGGATAACAAGTTTTTTGTATATGATCATAAAATTATGTACAATATGATTATGATGGTTACTTGATCTTACGTCTGATTTAATTCTTCGATCCGTTGAGTACAATTTATGTCCATACAATTATGTGTTTTTAAAGTTAGTCGATCGGCATCATCCGAAGCTTCAAACCTGATGAAACTTGTTTGGTATACAATCAAGATGATTACTTAGCATATGAGCGGAACAGATCGGTGATTTGTTACATTTTAAGTTTTACGAGGCATTTAAGTGAACACTTTGAGTTTTATGTTCTATGCATTAATATCACAACTACATGTCAAAATGCTTTGAAGTACATGAAAAATGATATATGGTCGATCCAAACCGTTCAAATTCAAGAAAACTATATAGATTGTATAAAACACAACATATGATCAAATTTGAAGTTAAGTTGACGATCGATCATGTGAAAAAAAAGATTCTAAAATAAATGGTTATAAATTAAAATCTATGATCTATGCAACCAAAATAATGCACACCAGATCAAACTATATGGGAACTATAATCTAACTAAATAGTATGTGCAGATTAAAAATTGAAACTTTTAATAAAAGTTTTACCGTTAATTATGTCATTTTAATTCTGTATCGTTCCTCCAAAAATGAACAGCAGATCTTACAAGAACAATAATAAGTGGATCCTCTAAAATGAGGGTTGTAAACAAACTATAAGACATCCATAAATTCTCTTTGGATCTAATAATCTTGTCAGTGATGATAAAATCTAACGGACTAAATCTCTAGTTGTATACTCATATGAACGCATCCAATCAAGACGTTCCCAAAATTCTGAAAATAACTCTTTGCCAACTCTTGACTTGCCAATTCTTATCGTCTACTGCGCAGGATTTTGCTGCGCAGAGATCAAACCGTTTAATTTGTTTCAAGATTCGTGCAAACTCAATCCCTAAAACCCCCTATTAGTCTTCATCGTTGGATATTTGCGCAGCAAAATACTGGGCAGTAGAGGATGACCACGCTTCCCTTGCCTCCCCCCAAAAAAGTTCAGCCAAAATTTAGACCAAAGTTTGGAATCCGCCGCCTCTCACATACGCAACACTCAAACCCTAGCTCTCCTCTCTAGCGGCTGCACCGCCGCATCCTTCAGAAACAAGTGCGGAGCAGCTCGTGGTACCACATGACCCCGCCGCAGGTCTCCCCGAGCCTCCTCTTCAGCGCCTCCACATTCACCAGCCGCATCAGCCCCTTCGCCTCTGAGATGGTCACTGCCGGCTCGTCCCCTTCCTCCATACCCGACCACGGTGTACCACTGGTCGTGGGATCGGGCTCCAACGTAGGCGTCGGGGACGGCAGAGAGGCGTAATGGTGCGACCAGATCCGGACCGTCGTCTGCGCTTGACATAGTCGCCCCTTCAATGGCGAAGGTGGTTGAAAGTACCACTGCAGTCGAGAAACTCGCTGGGTGTTGGCGAAGGGGACTGGACCACAGAGGGACTTCAATCGGAACCAATGGAGCATCCGGCTCCTTTACTGACTTGAGGGTTCACTTCAAGGTTAGTTTGACTTAGAACTTCCTCACTTACTTACAACGGTGTAAAATCCAGGTTAAAGTCACGATCGACGGTGTAGCTTAGTGATTGAATTTCGTTTTCTTGCCTACACTTGACGAACTAATAAGAAATGAAATGAAATACTGATTAAGTCAACCAATCGTGTTGTTTTAGTTTAGTCTGTTGAAATACTTATTGTAATTCATGGTTTATTGTCCATAAGCATTGGTAGCTGAGTTAATTTTGGTACCTTTTCTATGTCCACTCAATCATCTATTTTGTATTTGGGAAGCTATCCTCAATGGGCTTCACATTGCTACTGTCACAGACACACTAATTTGGTATCTTTTATGTTGAAGTTTAATATGTCTGTCATATCCACAATTTTAGTTGAGATAAGATGGAATTTGAGTTATCCAGTTTAATTGAATAGTGTCCATAATAATCTCTTTTTTTATATTTAAAATTGCCACCTTGCCAATAGAAATGATTATCACTGTCATTACAAATAATGACAGCAACACTTCAGAGCATGCAGCTTTTAGTTGTCAACTACATAGTTCGTGGCTATGCCACTACACTCAAAATAACCATTCATTTTCAATTCCCAATGGAAGGAAATTGGCCGGCCAATGGCTTCAATGTAGAAGCTTCTATCCAATCTATGAAGCAATCCCTTTCAGGTGCTTTGTTCATTTTTCCCCTTCAATAAACATGCACCAAAAGTAGGGACCGTATAATTAAAAGACTTTTCATACTCATCCTATATCAATTTTGCCAAATTTTAAAAGACTTTCAAAGACCCTTTTAGTACATATCAACTCTGGCTAAGGAAGGTACCAAGTCAATTTTAAGTAGAAATAGTTGAATGTGACCGAGAGATTTGTTGGAAACAATTAATGATTTATTCATTGTTTTGTATGACTTTGGGAGCCTTGAACTGTTTTTATAATTTAGAAGTGTTTGGAGCACCTTTTAAATCTTTGATGCAAATATTTGTTCAAAATGATCTATAATTTGTCCTCTTCGTGTGTAGTAAGATTATGAACAATTGTTTTCATTATTTCATTGGTAGTAGCATTCATCATCTAAATTACTTATTTTCTTAAATTCTGGAAAATTGCTTATGTATTAGGTAGAGAACTTTAAGTTGGGAGTGAGCTTCTATTTTGCTTCATTGAAATTTTTCACTCATAATAGGTAATTATTGAATCTTGGTTGTTTTGGTGTGCACTATGTGCAAATCAAAATTTTGAGGTTGTTCTTTTGCTTATAATAATTTCTTTTGATTTCAGGGACTCATCAGAAAATAATCAATTGGATTGCAAATCTGATTGTCCACTTGAAGATCTGTAGTTTGTAGTATTTTAATTTTTAGTTGGATTCATTTCGTTACAATTTTTTGCTGGAATGCTGAAATGATGAGGTGGATGTAAATTATGTTATAATAATGTCATTTTTTCCATATTTAGTACTGTATATTGGATATGAAATGGTATATAATAATAATATAATCTTTTGTTATTGATTTTGTCTGTATTTGGATTAAAGCAAAACTATTGATGCCACGTAATATGATAATATAATATAATATAGTACAGTAACATAATATAATATAATATAAAATGTTATTTAATAAAATTGGGATTGGTAAGCTTTATTCAGATAGTGTCAGAAATTGCGTGCATAGGTCCATGTTCCAGTATAGAGGTAACCACGTAAAGGAGGAGCCAAACGAGATGTCAGAGGGGTTGTCAGAATACAATTTTTGCGTGCATAGTTTCACGCCGATAGCTTATTAGAATCGAATGCACCTGCGTGCAAAGCTTAGCGTGCGTAGGTGCACGCTAACTATGTTTAACGTGGACTTATGCACGCAGAAGGCCCATTTTTTAAGCACGTAGATGCCCTTTTTTCTAGTAGTGAGTTGAGACACAAGAGAGAAAGAGAGGAGGGAGACAGATCTACGTCTCTCACTGTAGCCGCCTCTCGACCTCAACTGCGTCTCCATTCCCATCTCTCCACCGTTCTAGCCTCACCTTTCTTCTCCAACAAAGTCCAGCTTTAGCTCGTCTTGGTCCCACTTTGCTCCAAACTATCTTTTTCTCTACAACCTCAGCTGTCCCCTTAGCCTCTTATTTGGCTCCAACCTCTTAGTTCTGGGTGGGGGAGGTCAACGCCGGCCTCCCCCCACCCCACCTAAATCCTGGCAGAAAAAACAAAATGCCTAAAGATTTTTCAGTTCTTCGATGGTGGTCTATTGTGCGCTCTGATAATTGGTCACCGGTATTTTCCAATCTGCTCTTGGTCAAGAGGTACAAGAACTTGGCAGCCGCTGTCAAGATTCATTATGGGTTCGGTTACTGATTTCGTCGTCTCGATGGTTCAAATCAGATAAGGAAGAAGAATTAGAAGGTTGATCGATGTTTGCTGGTCCCACTGTTTTATTATATTTTGTTTGATGTTTAGTGTTTGTTTTGGATGTCGAGTTGTTATTTATTTGATGTGGTTCATGTCGAAGGTTATGCTGGTCAAAGGTAATCAACATGGAGATGTTGTGCTGTTTAGGTCGATGTGGAGATGTTAGGTTGTTTAGATGTGATTGATTAGATGTTGTGGATGTAGAGAGATAAAGAAAGATTTGAACGGGGTTGATTAGATGTTGTGGATGACTGGATGTACATAGCTGAGACAGAGAGAGAAAGATTTGAACGGGGTACGTGTCATCTATCTTGAGTCAACTGTCAACAGATCTAGAAAAATAGAATCATGTTTGCAGCAAGCAATTAGTGCACACCAACAAGGCCCTTGTATAGTTTAATACTTTAATTATGCGGGATCAGTATATATCGGATATATATCCAGCTGATATTTAAATTTAATTCTAACAACCTAATTAGCTAACTTCATTATCTAAGTACGCAATAATTGCACCTGTATGCTATATATTACAAACATATATAAAACTGCCATTTCATTATTAATTACGTTCAATGTTTGGGCATCTTTCTTTCTTTTGAACCATTCAAGCCCATTCTTAAATTAAATCATGATAACCTGTCCTATCTTCCATTTAGTATTCAATCCACAAGAAAACAACAAAGGGCAAAATTTAATTTGTTCTTTTCAAGTTACCATATTTTTAATATTGTATTTTTGTATGAGATCTTAATTAATTGGTTGTCCATATATATGCATGCGGACCTCAGCTAGGCAATAAGGTTGAACCGTGCATGGGTTTAATTTTCGAAAATAAATTATTTGTTGCTTAACTTTTTAATACATATATATAGCCTAATTAATATATAGTTTGAACGTACTTAATTATGGAGTAGAACTGTAGAACTATTGTAATTTGTTTCTATCTCCATGGATATTGACCGGAAAGAAAGTACCTGGAGAAAATAATTTCAAATTTTAAATTTGTCCCCATGAACTTGAAGGAATATACAGTCCAAATTGACATTATCTTTCTCAACCACTGGACTTATCTTTTGAGGACTAGCTGAAACGTTTTTGACTTTCAAAGAGTAGTTAGCAATTAATGCAGAGTTGATTATAATTAAATAGTTTGCAATATTAAATCCATTAAGAATATTGAACTTTATAACGTGCATGTCGACCAGCTGGCACGTATACGTATAATCGTATATCTTGGGTTACAGAGAGAAAAAAAAAAAATTCGACAGCAATTAGTGCATGATAATTAGTTTAGTTTAATCATCTAAGTGTGTTTGCATGCAGTGGTTCACTTGATTAATTGGTCGATCGGCAACGGATGCGCACATGACATGCAGGTGCTCCCGCCTAGCTATCACCTATGGGAACACAATATATATATGTAACACCTAACAGGATATGCTGCTGATTATTTAATTCTAACAACCTAGCTAACTTCATTTTCTAATTAAGTACTATTATTTATATATACCCATCGATCACACATATCACTTTTTTTTTAAGATTTAATGGATCTAACAACCCAAGTGTATGCTATTTGCAATGCAAAACTGCCATTTCATTTGGATATATATATGAGGAGGGATCATTGACAATGCATATTTTGACAATCTTGACAATGGTCATCTTTAAAAATTTATAAAAAATCATAAAAAATCTTAAAAATGAAAAAAAGTTTATGAAAGTTATGCTTAACTTATAGATTGATTATGTTTCCGATTATATTCAATTTAAGCGATATTTGATAGCTCTTTAAAGATCTTTTAATTACAACCGTTAAAAAAGGTATAAAATTTTGATAAGGCATCAAATGATGTTCAAATTGATTGAAATTTGAAACACTATCAATCTATAAGTTAAATAATGCATCCATAAAACTTTTTTCATTTTTAAGATTTTTTTATGAATTTTTACAAATTTTTAAAGATGACCATTGTCAAGATTGTCAAAATATGCATTGTCAATGGATCCCTCCTCTATATATATATATATATATGAGGAGGGATCCATTGACAATATATATTTTGACAATCTTGACAATGGTCATCTTTAAAAATTTGTAAAAAATAAAAAAAAATCTTTAAAATGAAAAAAAGTTTATGGAAGTTATGCTTAACTTATAGATTGATTATGTTTCCGATTATATTCAATTTAAGAGATATTTGATAGCTCCTTAATGATCTTTTAATTACAACCGTTAAAAAATGTACAAAATTTTGATAAGGCATCAAATGATATTTAAATTGATTGAAATTTGAAACACTATCAATCTATAAGTTAAATAATGCATCCATAAAACTTTTCTCATTTTTAAGATTTTTTTTATGATTTTTTACAAATTTTTAAAGATGACCATTGTCAAGATTGTCAAAATATGCATTGTCAATGGATCCCTCCTCTATATATATATATATATATAGAGAGTCCGGCTACAATAATATGCATATCACGGTTTTACCGTACTATGCGGTCCATATCTCTGTTTTCGGTATCCAAATTGTCGATCCAAACCGTTAAACTTAATCTTTATATCAAAATATACTAGCAAACCAAATTTTATAATTTTTAAAATTTTTTTGCTATTTTTAATGATGGGGAGAAAATGGCTAGATCCGAGATTCTGGTTCATACAAAACAACGATTTTCTCCCCATCACTAAAAATAGCAAAAAAATTCTAAAAATTGTAAAATTTGGTTTCCTAACATATTTTGATGTAGAGATCACATTGAGCGGTTCGGATCGACTATTTGGACACCGAAAATGGAGATACGGACCGCATAGCACGGTAAAACCGTGATATGCATATTATTGTAGCCTAACTCTATATATATATATATATATATATATATCTTCCTTATATATATATATATATATATATATATATATCTTCCTTTATGGTGATATTGGATATATATATATATAAATGCTAAATGTCAGGCTTAAATTAATCAATCAGGATATGCATGGCCTGTCCTATGTTCCATTTATTATTCAATCCACAAGAAAAACAACAAGGTGCAAAATTTGTTCTTTTCTAGTTATTTTTAATTAATGTCCGGTCAAACACGAAATTGATATTGTATTTTTGTATGAGATATGTCTTAATTGTCTAATATGCATGCAACACAGGCCATGGATATCATGATTATCTTAATTATTATCTAATTAAGGGAAGAGTGGTCGTTGGAAGAGTAGAATGAATAGTGATATTTTAAATTATTCGGAAAAGTAAAAATGCTGTTTGACAATACTTGAGACTATTCTACATACCACATGAGATAGCTATATCCGATATTTCACCAAAGTGTTGGAATACCGGAATAGTCTAATTTAATAGCCAATTCGTTTTGCTATTTTGGCACACATTTTTTTAGAATAGTAGTCTACTTTTATTATTCTATATTGGAATAAAAGTGCCAAACGGACCCGATCTTTTATATTTAAGATTTTGTTAATAATTTTTTTCGAATTTTTTATTAAAAATGATATTGTCCAAGATTCTAACTTGTCAAGTGATTTCTCCTCATAAATAAAAAGGGCAGGCCTTGAGATAGGCTCGAAGAACTCGCAGTCTAATTAATTTGATTGTCTGTAAGACTGTCAGTCATCTGGAGCATATAAATTTGTAATCTATAGACTGTGATCTACATTTTGGTGGGTTGTATTGCAGAGCAGATCAAATCCTGACTAGAACAAAAAACCGGGCTTATTTAACTGACGAAATGGACGGGAATGGTAACTCAATAAAAATGTGGAGCAAGAGAGCAATATGTACTTTAATGTTACGGTGATACCCTAAAAAATAACTATCATTACTATGATATTGAGTAAAGACAGTGTGAGGGAGCTTTAAGTTCACGCAGCCATTCTATAGTATAAGCGCACCTTTAAAATCATATGAAAGGATTACCTAATAAATTTTTTCTTTGTTGTTTGTTGGTTGTTCGGTCATTTGATTTCAGGTGCTTCAATCGATCACTTGCTTCTCTATGACACTATGTCGCTGTCCAAGCCCGGCCCATGGATTATTTATATAGGAATTGTAATGGGAAGAGGATCATGTCATAGCACTTGCAGGCCCAAACCGTCTGTCTACTTATTTTGTTTCTATTACTTCTTCTTTATCTGGGCCTGGTTTTCACACTCCCTCAACATGTATACCCATGACCGTCCCACCATCCCAGTCATTTAGGCAACTCTCTCATTTCTCTGTTGATTAATTAATTAATTATCATTGTTTTTAAATGACCTATGCAACACAGTCCTTCGAGAGAATGACACACACAAACAACAGCAGCAAGTAATTGATTCATTTATAACAAATTTACAATATCCTTCTTCTTCATCAAAAAAAATAAATAAATAACAACATCCTTCTTTTTATCCACGTACACAGCTTGAATTCACATCTCATCTATTGTATATTTATATAATATTCTTACAACAAAACAATAACATTTATTAAATTGCATGCACCAGTTTGATCAGGATACCAAGGCTACCACAAGGCTTATGACAAGGGTGGTTGGATCTCCTAAGAAAGCAGAAATTATGGCACCCAATGCAATTTTTGCATATTTCATGAATGTTTTAAACCTTTTTTCCCATTTCTCCTTGGTATATGCTCGAGCTGCTATGTTGAGTTTAATTTCCGTCACACCATTTTCTCCAATTTCCTTACGTAGTGTCAAAGTGCGGCTGTTACGGTCACCTCCCAAGTCATCTTTCAAATCAGATAACATCTCAATGATACATCCTACATGTAGGTGAAATTTGCCATTCTCTGACACATACGACCATACTTGATCGGTATCTCTGTCACCCTTATTCACGGTTCTTTTATTGCAATAGTTGCATTTGGAGGTGGTCTGTTTTTGGAGCACCATCGTTGCCCCAGTATCTTTGCAATTGATACGGCATGGCAGATTTGCACAACATGGATGCAAATGGTTCTTATCATCCGGGCTACCGTAGAAGTAACCGTTCGCATACATTCCACAAGCATTGCAGGAGGTATCGCTATGCGTCTCCTTGCAACCTTTGCAATAGAAAAAATTTGGCTTAGGACGGAAATCAAACCTCAACCCAGGAAAAAGCGGATGAATCACGGTCGATCGAGGAGATTTGCATTCTTCATGGAAGCGGATAGGGCAAGCCTCATTCCGGCATGTGCGGTGGCGCCCGAAGCCTTTCTCTTTGCACCCGGAGCAGCTATATGCATCTCCATAATCCTTTTGCACAAGCTCATGACCCGATGCGCTTCTGTGAATTAGAAAATCACCATGCTCAAACACCATGCGCTCATGTTCAGATATGCTACTAGTACTCGATCCAAGAAGCCTGTTGAAATTAAATTCATTAACTAATGAATAATTAAGTTCAAATTGCGCAGATGTGGAATAATTAGAACAATTAATTAATATGATTAATTCAAACCTGGTAATGCTGCTAACACTAACAACTTCTTGATTCTGTGAGCGTCCCATGGCCTGATTTAAACAGTCAGGACAGCTGACCGGTAGGTCCTCTAGAGCAGGAAGCGTAATGTACTTCTTATTATCTTCGGCTTCGTATTCCCATATATTGACTCCAGCACATTCCAGATGCAGACACTTTCTGCATTCGTTGCAGAAACAGAGGTAGTCCGTGATGGTCTTGTTGCACTTGTCGCAGTTGAATCCCTCCCCGATGTTGAATGTGATTCGGAGATTGCCTTTTTGGTTATTTGCCAAGCCTGAGCTTGTGCTTCCATACGGCACTATTGATGATGATGATGCCATTGATTGATTCAAACTATATCGATCTACATTGAATACACATGCATATATGCATGTCAACAACATTAATTAGGAAATGATTGATTTGTATCTATATCTATTGGATTCCAAAACCATTTTTTGAGGTAAACTAATTGGTGTGCAAATTGAACTAATTAGACAAAGGCATTATGTCAAATCAAGAGAAATTATATATGTGGATTATATATCAACTAGCTAGAATCGAATAAACTATTTGGCATAGCTAATAATTAAGAAAGACAAACGAGAACAGCCATGTACATTGTACAAGAGAAATAAATTAATTAAACAGTTGAAACAATTAATGAACTAAAATCATGAACAAGAAATTAGCTAGCTAGCTTGCTAGGTCCTCATATGTTTTGTAATCTGAGAACTGAGATTAATATATATTAAGTACATAAAATATTATATGAGCAGAAGCATAAAAATTAAACAGCGTGAAGAGTGATAACAACACATGTATCGATCGCAGTTCAATGTCTAATATAATTAATAAAGGAGTAACCGATTGATGCGTACGTTAAGAGAGATTGAGATCGATCATTTACCTTATCAGCAGAGAGCTTACTCTATATGATGAAATTAAAGCTTTAGCTAGGGAAGAGTATAATGAAACAATGGTGGGCCGGGTTTCTTATCTTTATAGATAGCTAGCTAGACGTACATTCATATATATATATATATGATCGTGGAAGGAATATATATATCTATATATATAGAATGTTCCTTAGCCTTAGAAACTTGCAGCGTAAGATTGTTCGCCTAGAATGCAATGAAAAAAAAAAAAAAAAAAACACACACACACATGACAAGAGTGCATGTTCTACTCTGTCACCGGATTCCCCAAACCAAATTAAGTTCATATTTTATTATGTTTTATAATTAAGTAATTATTAATTAGCTAGTCAACCATAATTAAAAATATTTCATCTGTAATATGTGTGTAGCTGTTTATTTTCTTCATAACGAAGAATGCAGATGCCAGATGGAGTATCATGGTTAATGGTGATGCCATGTGCCCCGGCCAATTCATTTACAAATTACACAGCCTGCATTGACAGCAAGCTGCCATGGAATGCTTGTGTGATTACGCAAGTATTATATATATATATATATATATATATTAGCACTTGATCTAATATGTAGTAAAATGTGTGCTTGATGTATTGTATTTACACTAAAATTACTTAATTTGTGCATAATTATTAAGTCGTCTTTTATAAAACATACCAATTAATATATGGGTGCTTGATTCATGCTTATAGATATTAATTTGATGATCAAACATTCAAATGTACGTATAGCATTAAACTATATTGATATTGATATTGATTAAACGTGAATGACACCTTTATAGTTCTTGCATAACAAATATACAGATTTGGTAGATAAATCATAGTGCTTAATTAATTAATTATAGGCTCGTTATGAAGCAAATTAACAACAGTTTCCTCAAAAATTCAACACGCGCGTCGTCCGAAACTACCTGGAGATTAATTTCCTCAACTTCCAAAAATCGAATCAGTTAAAGAAATCCTTAATTAATTACTCCTCTAAATTTTAATAACATATACATGCATTTAATTTATTTAACATAGTATATTATATATTTTTGACTCCAATAAACAGAATCAGTGCCACAAAATGACAGAATTTAATAAAGATCTGAAAATTCTTTAAGTTTATCTTCTCGATCTCAACGCAAGACTGGCTCCCGTCAATCTTAATTTGGTCGATTAATGATTAATGATTAGTGGCCAACGGATCCGCGCAGATGCCACGCCTACAGGATCAATACAATATATATGTAGGATATCATATGCATTTGATATATATGTAATTCTAACAACCTAGCTAACTTCATTCTAAGTACAATTTTAATTATATCAATCGATCACATATATATCACTTAATTGTTTTTAGAGGAAAGCTAACTGTACCCCAACAAAAATCCCCCAAAATCGTACCCCAACCAATAACGCACATGCATTGATTATGAACACCCAAAACTATTTAGTATGAACATCTTTTATCAACAAGTATGAATATCGAAAAATTATGACGGATGAGCATTTTTGCGTTCTAATGATCATCCGGCCCTAACCTTATCCATTTCCGTTAATTACCGTGGGGACCACCGACATATCTGTCATTGACTGTCAATTTAAGCACGTTTTTCATATAGACATAACGGTTGCACCTTTTGGCACCCATACCGGCTGCATCTTCTGCTGCGTGGGGTGTTCAGGGTTGGTGCAGGGGGTGTTCATAGTTGGTTCAAAGCATGTACATACCACTAGAATGTCATGTTCATACAGTGTAAAAATTTTGTTCAGTGGTCCTTGGGCCCCATACCGGCTGCACCTTTTGCTGCGTTGGGTGTTCAGGCTTCTTTAAGGGGTGTTCATAGTGGTATATAAGCATATACATACCACTTGAATTTCATGTTCATACAATCAATAACAGAACTCAGTTCAGGCTTGGTGCAAGAGGTGTTCATAGTAGTATAAAAGTATGTACATACCACTTGAATTTCATGTTCATACATTTAAAAAAGCTTGTTAAACATGAAATTTTTGAATTATAATTGTAAATTTGGTACCAATGTCCAACTTAATACAATTTTATTAGCTACCTTTTTGGAAAAAAAAATGTCAAAATATGATAAGAATCTGATTATTCCGCAATGTCATCAATCATCATCTAGCGTTGTATAAAGCAAGCAGGAGCAAGAGCAGCAGCTTAAATTAATAAATCTAATGTAATAAAATATTGATTAATGAAAGCATGGTAACATTTTTTTTGCCAAAACAGAATATAGAAAGACATGTCAATTTTGTCTGTTTCCAAAAATAGGAGTTTGTTGAGTCGGACTGCCGAATCGCGTTATGTAACTTGCCAAAAATGGAAAGGCGCTGTGGGGGACGCCTATGGGGTATGGACTGCAGGGGATTAAAAGATTTCCTCTTGTTTTTAATTAAGATTTAATGTATCTAACAGCCAAACCTACCCTATTTGCAAATTGCAATGCAAAAGAGTAATACCTAGCGTCCATAGAATATTTGTTATAGCGTTTATAGGTTGCAAATCTATCTCTCACAAAATCAAATGTATTTGTTACATTCTAAGTGTGTTTATGAACGTATGGATGCATTTTCAATGGACGCAAGATGTTTCTCAATGCAAAACTGTCATTTCATTACAATCCTTTGGGTCTCTCTTTTAATTTATATGGTGATATTGGCTATATATATATATACAGTTATACACACACATGCTTACATGCAGTCAAGCTTAAATTAAATCATGATGGCCTGTCCTTGTCCTATATATGTTCCAATTATTAATTATTCAATCCACAACACCCAATAATGAGGCAAAATTAATTTGTTCTTTTCTACTAAAATACTTTTTTTTTTAAATAAAACGAATTAATTTACGAAGCTCCTAGCTAGCTAGCGATGTTTCCATATTTTCGTTTCCTCCGTGAAATTCTTTGCACTCTTTAATTATTATTATATTATATATAATGAATCATGTGGTCCTACGTACTGATCTTGACTTTATCAATCTTCAAATTCAAAATAATTAAGTTCAAACGTCGACGGAGATTTCCAAGTAGACAACTCTCGAGAATCTCATCTCCCTTCTCTTAATCTTTTTAGATCATGATCTCTCTCTCCCTCCTTCAGTATTACGTACGTCCTCTGGATATACATATATAGCATTGAACCCCCCACTTCAGTGAATTAATTGAGTTGGGAACTGATTAATTAATTAGTTCATGTGTCGACGAATATAATATATAATATATATTGGCTAACGATCGATCTAGCTAGCTGTGCTTTGATAATTAATTAATGAGATCGATCGGTTTCTTTCATCTATATATATATGTTTTCTTCTATATGAATGGTGAATTTGAAGCCTTAATTTGTGTTCATTTCTTATACATCGATCACTTAATTAATTTCCCATGGTCTGCATGGTATATATAGAGTTAGACTATTATACTAACGTTAGCATTTCAGATCGAAATGCTAACGACTCAAAATTTATGTTATCGTGTTCAAAATCACGATTTATGGTGCTCAATAAATTCTCTATATGAAAATATTGGGGTATACAAAAATTTTTCATTTTTAGAATTTTCTAAGTATTTGCTTTACATTTTTTAAAATAGCATGTACAAACATCAATATTTTATTAATATTTATGAGCTATTTTCTAAAATTCAAAACAAATACTTAAAAAACTCTAGAAATGAAAAAATTTTGTATACCCCAATATTTTATATGAAGAATTTATTGAGTACTGTAAATCGTGATTTCGGACACGATAACATAAATTTTGAGGCATTAGCATTTCAATCCGAAATGCTAACGTTAGTATAATAGTCTAGCTCGGTATATATATATATATATATATATATATATATATATAGAATAAAAAAAATCCATATTATATATATAGCTGATGATGTTTACCCGTGTAACTGTACGTGTAAGTCCCATGGCAATCGATCTTTAACGAGCTAATCCAATTTTACTCGTTGTACATAGACTTGTAGTTAAGTTTATAGATATGAAGCATAAATTATTATCTGGCTAGTTGATGCGAAGTTGGAAGGAAACGACACATGGAAGATCATAACAAGCGAAGTGGCTAATTAGAAACATATATATATAGCAATATATATATATATATAGATAGAGCTAGACTATTATACTAACGTTAGCATTTCAGATCGAAATGCTAACGTCTCAAAATTTATGTTATTGTGTCCAAAATCACGATTTATGGTGCTCAATAAATTCTTTATATGAAAATATTGGGGTATACAAAAAATTTTCATTTTTAGAATTTCTAAGTATTTGTTTTGCATTTTTTAAAATAGCATGTATAAACATCAATATTTTATTAATATTTATGAGCTATTTTGAGGCATTAGCATTTCGGTCCGAAATGCTAACGTTAGTATAATAGTCTAACTATATATATATATATATATATATATATATATTGCAAATATTTTTGTATCCTTGATGTACCTGAACAAAAAATAAAAAAAGAGATATTCAAAACTTTTTTCAAATATAGGAATATTGTGTCCGACAACAATAATTGAAAACAAAAAACAATTTTAAAAATGAAAACAAGAAAAACGAAAACTTGTTTCTCGTTTTTACAAAACAGAACAAGAAAAACAAAGATGATGCCAAACGGTGCCAAATAAATCTCAAAATGAAAAGAAAAAAAACATAGAAATGTATTCATTGAATTTTATTTTGATTATTTTTATAATTTATGTTTAATTTTAAGTTGTTTAATAGCTCATTAAAGATTTATTGATTTACAAAACGGTTGAGAAGTACACAGATTTTGTTGATGCCAATATGTTTTTTTATATGCAGGAACAGCCGAGCCATGCCCAAAAAAAAAAAAAAAATAACATTTAAGTCAATTGTTGGTGAAATGATGTCCATTCCGATTTTAAGTATAAATTCGAACTTTTAAATTTTTCATAATTCAAATTGTGTGCTTCATAAAATTTAATTTGAAATTAGAAACTTTCGAAACAAATTTTATGAAACTTGGACTTTGGAAATCATTGTAAAACAAACATTTTATTGTTGAAATCATGAAAAATAATGACTAGGCTCTTTCTTTTGTTGGGCCGAACATTGGGCTTAATTTCCCTCTCTTTCTCTCTGTTTTCTTTTATGTAGTGGGCCTTATCCCTTCTTATTTGTATCATGTTTTCTCTAATTCTCTTGGGCCTTTTTTTTTTTTTTTTGAGTCACTGGACGTGGAAGTCGATCCAATACAACAGGACGTTCGTTTGACGAAGGGGATTTCCGATCGTTGGATGAGGATCTAAGGGTGATCTTTTTTCTTTTTCGTTCAGCCTTGAAATCATTCCCTGCTTTCGCAATGGACACATGATGTCTTCTGAGACGCTCATCGTTGATTTCCGACGATCCGCTGTCTGATCAAAGATCGGACAGTACCCGTAGCGTCTTCCAGTAGTGGAGAGTTCACTCGTGGTGGGGGATGTGGCCAAGGACGGCTTGGACAGCCGGCGAGGCACCGTGACTTGGGAGCCATAGGTACCACTTCGGTATCGAACCAAATTTAAACCACATTTACACTGAGCCATATGCAAATTCGTTTTTCCATTGCATTGTTTTTTCGTAACTAATACAAGGATGCTCTCAGTTTGATCCAATTTAGCATAAAAGTGCGGCATTTGATAATTTGTTTATATGTTACAGGGCTGGTACGAAACTGGTACCAGTGACATGAATCGGTCGGTTCCTGCACTCGGTTCCTGCATTTGATTTTGTCTCATGTATAATACAAGACACCTTAGCTCATGTATAAAACAGATTCACAATACGCATGTTCTAAAATTGTTTACTGTTCCAAGGTCATACATGTTTTAGTTACAAGTCCACAATATGCATTTGAGGCTCTTTCTTACACGGTATCAGAATTTACTATGAAACTAAAATTTGCAACTTTTAGAAAACTTTAGCTACTCTTTAAAAATTGGGTGAAAACAGTTTGATCCAAGGCTTTTGATTCGTACAAACAACGATTTTCTTCCCATTATTAAAAATAGCAAAAAAAGTTTGACAATTGTAATTAAACTTTGGTTTTCTAGTAGATTTTGATGTAAAAGTTATGTTGAACGGTTCGGATCGACTATTTAGACATAGAAAATTGAGATACGAGTCTATTGTACTAAACAAAGTGTGCTATGCATAGCACCTCGAGAGTTCTTAGTTTATATATCTCTTTATATAGGTAGCATGAAGCCATGAACCACACAAATCTTACACCTAATAAAGTCGCATATATATGAATCCGCATCAAAATCACGTATGCCATAGAGTCACACAAACCTGCATATATGGGTGTTCAAAAAAGTTGCTCTTATTTAAAAACTTGATAAGATTCAAATTAACATCTATATATATCGTACTCATCCCGTAGTTTCGTATTCAGCAAATTGATCATGCGTCGATTTAATTTATTTGAAAAATAAAACCTCCCAAGGTTACAATAACATGTCCGAGTAATGCTGTGGGATCTCCTAAGAAAATAGAAATTATGGCGCCCAATGCAATTTTTGCATATTTCATAAATGTATTAAACCTTTTTTCCCATTTCTTCTGGGTATCTGCTCGGGCTGCTATCTGAAAATTAATTTCTAACACACCATTTTGTGCAACTTTCTTATGCAATGTCAAGAGGCCGCTGTGATTGTTGTCTCCCAAGTCATCTTTCAATTTAGATAACATCTTCATGATGCACGGTACATGCAGGTGAAAGTTGTCACTCTCTGACACATACGACCATACTTTATTGCTATAATCAATGCCCTTCTTCACCTTTTTTTTACCACAGTAGAAGCATTCGGAGGTGGTCTTGTGTTGGAGCTTCATGGTCGCCTTAGTATCACCGCAAATGCTCTGGTGCGGCAAGTTTGCACAACATGGATGCAAATGATACTTATTGTCCTCGCTACCATAGTAGTAGCCGTTCACATACATTCCGTAAGCATTGCAGGAGTAACTGCTACGACGCTCCTCGCAGCAATCTGTGAAATAAATGTCTGGCGAAGAAAAGAAAATAAATGTCGTCTTAGGAAAAAACGGATGCGACAGGGTCAAACGAAGAGATTTGCATTCTTCATGGAGGCGAAAAGTGCAAGACTCGTTCCGGCATGCATGGTGGGGCCCAAAACCTTTCTCTTGGCACCCAAAGCAGGTATACACATCTCCGTAATCCTTGGGCTCAAGCTCATGACCCGAAGCGTTTTTGTGAATTAGAAAATCACCATCCCCGCCAACCAGCTCATGTTCAGATTTGTTACTCGATTCAAGAAGCCTTTTGAAAATTTATAAACAGCTAAGTTTCAAATTGCACGAATGTAGAGATAAAACGAAATAAATAAATGATAATATATATAATTAGTAAATTAATACGAATTAAAACCTGGTAATGCTGCTACTTGGAACCAGGGCTCTCTTTGAGCTTCCCTGATTATTGCATGGCTTCCTTTCCATACAGTCACGACAGCTGACCGGTAGGTCCTCTTGAGTGCTGTCTATGGTCCCTATCTCGACTCCAGCACATTGCAGATGCAGGCACCTTCCGCATTCATCGCAGAAGCAGGGGCAGTTGTTGTTAAATATAGCAACTCTTAATTTCTCTCAATTAGTTTGATTCTTTCCTTTGATTTGTGGCAATTGTATATATTCTGTCTTATTTTTAGCCTTAGATAGAGAGTAGTTGTTTTAGCCTTAGATAGATAGTAGTGCTTATATAAACATAAGCTTTGTAATCATTTTGTATAACAAAGAAATTAATCTTTAGAATTTCTCTCTTCTAAATTTATCATAGAATTTTTCTCTTCTAAATTTATCATGGTATCAGAGCCAGGTTCATTCACCGACCTGGTTACACTATCATCACCTTTATCTCAGCTGCCAAGCCCAGGCAGGCCCCCACTCGTCGGGTCGACTGTCGCGCCTCTGAATCATGTCAGAAAAGAAAAATATCATAGATGAGTCCTCTCCATTGTTCCTCAATCACTCGGATAATCCGGGCATCATCTTGGTTGCACAACCACTTACCGAGACCAACTATCCGGCATGGAGTCGAAGCATGCTCACCGCGCTCTCATCCAAGAACAAACTCGGGTTCTTGATGGATCTGTCGTCAAAGCTGATCCGAAGTCGGATCAGCACTGGCTCTGGAACAAGTGCAATACCATGGTACTGTCTTGGATCTGGAATTCGGTTTCCAAAGAGTTGACCAACAGTGTGATTTATCACACGACCGCCCAAGAAGTTTGGGATGACCTGGAGCGGTACGAGCCAAGTAATTCAGTTCAAATCTTTCACATCAAGCGGTCAATTGCCGGTCTTTCTCAGGCCGATCTGACCATTACGGGTTACTACACCCGCCTGAAGGGTTTTTGGGATGAATTGGGGTCCCTCATGCCTATACCGACGTGCATGTGTGGCACATGCACATGCAATGTTTCGAAGACATCTCTCACAAACCAGCAATTGGAACGCAGTTTCCAATTTCTCATGGGTTTGAACGACGTATACTCAACCATCCGGAGCCAAATTCTAACCATGGATCCAATGCCGGGTATTGGGAAAATCTATTTCCTCGTTCTGCAAGAGGAGAAGCAAGCAATCGCACGAAAGCCAGCGACTCCGCTGCTGGAGTCAGCAGCACTGGTAGCCAACGCTGGCAGCAACCGTAATGGCTCAAGCGGACGTGGCGGACCTGGTCAACGTGGCCGAGGCAGGGGTCGTGGCAACGGTCGCTCGACACGACCCATGTGTAATTATTGCGGTATGCAGGGTCACGTGCAAGAAAAATGTTATAAGTTGCATGGGTATCCAGAAGAAGGTAAAGGCAAGGCCGCAGCTCACATTGCTGTGCAAGGCGACGTCAGCGTGGGCGCTGGCAATCCTGGTGGCGGGTTTCCTTTCACAACTCAGCAGTACAACCAGCTCTTGGCACTTATCAATTGTAACTCGGCCCAAGAAGGCTCATCAGCTCAGTTAGCTCATTCGGCCCAGTCAGCCCACTTCGCAGGTATGGCTGGAAAATTTAATCGTTGGATTATAGACAGTGGTGCTTCGGATCACATGACACCGTTTGAATCAAATCTAAGTTCTAAAAGCTGTACAAAACAACCAATTGGTATGCCAAACGGGTCGGTTGCATCTGCTTCACACATAGGCTGAATTAATTTGGGGCTGGATTTAGAATTAAGTAAAACTTTATGTGTTCTCTCTTTTACACACAATCTAATATCTATGAGTAAGCTGACTAAAGAAAATAGTTGCGCGGCAATTTTCTTTCCAAACTTCTGTGTATTTCAGGACCTGTCCACGAAGAAGACGATTGGGATGGGGGAGGAAAGAGATGGGCTGTACTACTTTAGCGAGCACAGAAAATCAGCTTGTTATTCCAGTCACAGCCAAAACTTACCGTTAGATGTATGGCATCAACGTTTGGGTCACCCACCTGAACATCACCTGATAAATCTTTTAAAAAATATTGATGTTTCTTTTAAAAATAAAAATATTTGTTGCTCCATTTGTCCTCTAGCCAAACTTGTTAGGAAACCTTTTCAAATTAGTATCAATAGAAGTATTTCTTCTTTTGATTTGATTCATTGTGATATCTGGGGAGGATATTCTACCCCCTCTCATAGTGGGGCAAGATATTTCTTAACTCTTGTGGATGATCATACTAGATGTACGTGGATCTATTTAATGAAAAACAAATCTGAAACACAATCTTGTTTGAAAGCTTTTTATGCCATGGCAAAGACACAATTTTCTTCCAAAATAAAAAAAATCAGATCTGACAATGCACCCGAACTGTTATCCATTGAAATGCAATCCTTTTTCAGCGCAAATGGGATCATTCATGAAACCACCTGCGTTAATACTCCACAACAAAACGGGGTAGCTGAGCGCAAACACAGACATCTATTAGAAGTAGCTCGCACCCTCCGCTTCCAATCTGGTCTACCAAAGGTATTTTGGGCGGAGTGTATTCTCACTGCTGCCTACCAAAATTCTCAATAATAAATCACCTTTGGAAATGTTACTTCATAAAAAGCCATCCTACACACATCTTCGAACTTTTGGTTGTCTTTGCTATGTGCATACTTTCAATTCAGATAAATTTGCACCCCGAGCAAAAAAATGTATATTTGTAGGATATCCACTAGGCAAGAAAGGCTACAAAGTTTTTTGATTTAGAAGAAAATGTTTTTATGGTGAGTCGTGATATCATATTCCATGAATCTATTTTTCCTTACAAAAATTCATCTCCACAAAACATTTCCTCCTTACCTCAAATCAGCTCACAGCCAGCCCATTCACATTCGCTGGTGGACCCTGCTCAAGTGTTTCCACCGATCCAGCCAGACTCAATCCTGTCTCCGCTGTCCTCTGCCCAAACCGAGTCAGCCCGTATCGAGTCAGCCCAAACCGATTTAGCCAAAACTGATTCAGCACAAACCGGTACAGTCGAAATTAAAGTTCCTGTTCAATTAAGGCGCTCCACTCGGCCCAAAAATACCCCTGGATACCTCGCTGATTTTCAATGCTCCTTGGTGCACTCATCTCCTAGTCACCTGCTCTCTACGTCTCCGGCAGGTACTAAATATCCTACAGAAAATTATTTGGCTTATCACAGATTTTTAGGGAACCATAGAGCTTTTCTTAGCAACATCACTTTGGTGGCTAAACCCTCCAGCTTCTCTGCTGCCATCAAGCATCCTGAATGGCGGGCTGCCATGCAAGCTGAGATTCAAGCCCTTGAAGACAATAATACATGGACCGTTACACCCTTGCCGCCACATAAGCGAGCCGTCTGTTGCAAGTGGGTCTACAAAATCAAGTACCGGGCAGACGGCAGCATTGAACGGTACAAGGCGCGGCTTGTAGCCAAGGGTTTTACTCAACAAGAGGGCATTGACTACTAGGAGACTTTTGCGCCCGTCGCCAAGCTCATTTCTGTGCGTTGCGTACTTGCCTTGGCCGCCATCAAAGGCTGGGCCCTCCACGAGATGGATGTTAACAATGTTTTCTTGCAGGGTGATTTGGACGAGGAAGTCTATATGCACTTACCACCGGGCTGTGAGCACCAAGGGCCGAACCATGCACGGCCTGTCTGCCGACTGAATAAATCCCTCTACAGTTTGAAACAGGCCCCACGAAATTGGTACGCAAAGTTTTCCAATGCTCTTCTATCCTTTGGTTTTCGACAGTCGGCCAGTGATCACTCCTTGTTCGTCATTACATCGGGTTCACATATTACCCTGGTGTTGATTTATGTTGATGATATGATCATTACGGGTAGTGATCCGGCTCATATTGAGAAGGTCAAGGCGTTTATTCGCTCCAAATTCCGGATTAAAGATCTGGGAAAGCTGAAATATTTTTTAGGGATCGAAGTTGCACGCTCAAGCACGGGTATTTTTCTATCTCAACGGAAGTACACCCTAGACATCTTGAAGGAAACCGGCCTACTTGGGGCCAAGCCAGTCGATTTTCCTATGGTGCAAAATATGAAGTTCAATTCCACTGATGGCCGGCCACTCAAGGACCCTGGCATATATCGACGCTTGGTTGGACGCCTGATCTACCTGACTATTACCCGACCTGAGATAACCTTTGCAGTTAACACTCTCAGTCAGTTCATGCACTCACCTCACCAGCCGCACATGGATGCTGCACTCCGGATCCTTCGTTACCTCAAGTCTGCACCTGGCAAAGGTATTCTTTTGCATGCAGATAGTACACTTCAGCTCAGCGCATTCTGCGACTCTGACTGGGCGTCCTGTCCTACTACCCGTCGCTCAGTCACAGGCTACTGCACGTTTTTAGGTGACAATCCTATCTCATGGCGCACCAAGAAACAGGGCATTGTTTCACGCTCTTCTACTGAGGCCGAGTACCGAGCCATGGCAGTGGCTACATGCGAGCTCCTCTGGCTACGAGCTCTGTTGGCTGACATGGGTGTTCCTCATCCGCAGCCCATGATCCTTTACTGCGATAATCAATTTGCCATCCACATTGCTGCCAATCCAGTGTTCCACGAGCACACCAAACATATTGAGATTGACTGTCACATTGTTCGCGAACGGGTACAAGCTGGTGACATTCAGACCAAGCACATTCGCACCAATGAGCAACGGGCTGATATCCTTACCAAGGCTTTGGGACGAGTTCAATTTCTTTATATATCTGGCAAGTTGGGTCTTTCCGATTTGCACAGCCCAACTTGAGGGGGGTGTGTTAAATATAGCAACTCTTAATTTCTCTCAATTAGTTTGATTCTTTCCTTTGATTTGTGGCAATTGTATATATTCTGCCTTATTTTTAGCCTTAGATAGAGAGTAGTTGTTTTAGCCTTAGATAGATAGTAGTGCTTATATAAACATAAGCTTTGTAATCATTTTGTATAACAAAGAAATTAATCGTCCCCTTTTTTGTAAGCAGGGCAAACTCGGAGCTATGTACGGAGAGCAAGGAAAGAAGGCGAAAACCAAGGCAATATTGAAGAATCCTCCACCAACCAATGTTGCCCAAGATGTCCCACCTCCCATCGCCATTAATGAGTCCGCAAATCTCATTAAGGAGGACTGCAAGCGCGGTCATGACGCTACCCAGGAGGAGGAATGGCAGCTCGTACGGTCTAGGAGGAGTCGTAAGCAGAAGGATTTGCAGAGGTATAACGGTAAGATAAGACAGTATGGCGGAGCAAATCTACAAACCGGATTTGCTGGAAGAAATCAGACAGTAGCCAAGCACTACCAACAGGCAGTAGCAAATAAACTCTGCTTCAGATGTTTAGGTAAGTGCCACATCAGAAGTTATTGCCGTGAACCAGTTAAGTGTTTCAAATGTAAGAACTTTGGGCATATGGCTGAAAACTGCAACTATAAAAGCTTCATCAAGAAGAAGGCTGTGGAACGCAACACATCTTTCAACACAGTTCATCCGTCTGTCTCCTTTGCATCATTATTCACTGAGAGGAGCTCTGAGCCAGTGAATATACAGACATACACAAATCCACAAAAGCAGAGTATGGCAAATCAAATGCGAAACTTTGCAAGACCTTAACTATAGAAATGCTACTACCCACCAAGAAGGGTGCTCAACTGGGAGAATAGCCACCTAAGGAGGTCAACCATCTTACACATGATGCGGGGTCACACCTCCCAAGAGCTCGAGAATATCATTCCTCAGGTCATCTCAGGACCACTAGACATTTCTGATCGAACAATCGCAGACATCAAAGTTCTCAGAGGAACTATCTCCCCATATCTGGTGGTCCTGTCGTGCCACAGGTTAAGGGATGAGATGGTCAGAAACAGCCCGTATGAAGTTCCTGAGTTGGGGGTGGAATTTGGCTTGATAGAATGGTCACTGTCTTATGACATGGATTTCAGGCCACCACAGTATGAAACCTGGATCACAATAACCGATATGCCTTATCAGGCATACACCAGAGAGGACATTAACACGCTGGTGGCACGGTTTGGTTTCCCAGCCAGAATCCTGCCTTACGGCCTTCAGGCTGGACATTATGAGTACATCAGGTTGTTAGTATGGGGAGAGCATCCTAGCAACATCCCATATCAAATGGAATATGGGGAGGGAGAGGATGCTACTGTGGTTAACTTCACAGTTCATAATTGGAGGCCAATTCGAAATGACCCTTTCCCTCCTGATTTTGATCAAGATAATAGGTACCCGGACAGCGAGGAATCTCGGGGCAACTCCACGCAAGGGAGTCCACCACCTGATTCACCTGATGGACCGGCGGATACCATAAATCCAAACGATCTGGCAAACTATCTCACTGATTTTCAGAAAAAAGAAGAAGCACCACTGCGACAACGGAGCGGGACCATCGAGAATGAAGAAAAGTGTGATTAATAGGACTGCCGCAGGAGGGAGGTTTGCTAAGAAGCTCGTGCGGAAGTGGGTTGCTAAGACAGATACGGTGGGAAGGCTGGCCAAAAGGTTGGTACAGAAGTGGGTTGTTAAGAAGGATGGGAGATCGACGGTAATGGCCGCTACACAATTGGCTACACTGCCTCAACAAGCCGCAGTAAATCCAGTGACTTCAATTAGACAAAATGACTCAATCCAAGCGCAGAATGATGGGACTATTCACTGGGCAGGGATGACATGCACTCTGCAACTGGAGGGGCGTGCGGCTCAAAAAAAAGGTACTATGATTACTTTCTGCCTGCAGCCTCAACGGTCTCAGGTCAATTCAACCAGCTGGCTCCACAAGATCAACAAGTTTTTTGTTTGTCTGGGGGATTACGGCCACAAAACACAAGAGTCGGGGAGTCCGCAACAGCTGTGCATGCGGGGCACACATAAGGAGACTTACCTTAATGGACTCAACCTGGGGCAGCAGCCAAAAAATATGGGCCAGCCTCAACATGACCTATGCCTGACAATTGAAGGCCCAATTTTGAGGTGCCAGCTGGAGCAGGATTTGGGCCGCAACCAACAGTGCATTGAAGGCCCAATTGACATGAGTATCCCAGCACACAATCCAGCGGCACTGGGCTGCCTAGAATCTGACCAACAAATCAGTACAAAGGCCCTTTCTGTTGATGGCAAGCAGGGATTCACACCTAGGAGAAGCACCAGGCTCCAGAAGAAGAATTCCGGCCCATATATATCAGCCCAGGACAGAGCACTAAGGGTCTCCTACCCTGATCAGACTGATCCATGTGAAAGGAGGCCACGATCGATCAAGCCACCCAAGCTCAACATCTCTAATAGACGGGCTTCCTTTGATGAGGCCATGGCAGACACAGCAATACAAGCAATGGGGATTGTGTGCTCGGATCAAGCGCGACAGGAGCTCAGGAAGGCAATCATCATGAAGGACCTAGCTGACCACCATGCCAATACCAACTGCTTGGAAGACAATGGGGTCTGTCATGGATAAGGCTGCTTACGGATTGCTGCAAGGCTGGAGATCGGGGGGGAGAGTTGTGGATAGTCCAAAAATAGTCTGTATGCTTGTTTGGAATATCAATTGGATTAAAGTAGGTCAGTTTATCTCAGTTATTAGGGTAATGTTGGTAGCAACATTTTGGGGGGCGCAGTCAGGGGATGTCGCTAAGGGTCATGAGGGTTGTCAGACTAGTGCAAGGAAGACAGTGCATTTAGTGTTCTTTGTAATCAGATCTTCCTCCTTTTGGATATTAAATGCTTCGTTGTCAGCGCTCGTGCAATATGGCTGAAACAAAAACACTCTCAATTCTCACCTGGAACGTAAGGGGTATAAATGACAGAGAGAAGAGAAATAATGTTAGAATGCACATCACTTTGCACAAGCCTCACATCATTGCTCTCCAGGAGACCAAAATGGGTAATTTTAATGAAGTGCATCTCAGAGAGATAGTAGGGAGAACTTATGATCAGTTTCTCACGGTGGACGCTGTAGGTGCGTCTGGAGGGCTCATGTTGGCATGGAAATCTACCATGTTCACTAAATTAGCACAAAGAGAGGGACAAAGAACGCTTACAGTTGACTTGGCTTTCAATGAAGGAACTGAAGTCATTCGATTGATGAATGTATATGGACCAACTCAGCAAAATCAGAGAATGGCATTTTATCAAGAGCTACAGCAGACTAAACCTGACCAACAGTTACCATGGATGGTATTTGGAGACTTCAATGTCACTTTAAACCCACAAGATAGATCCAATATACTTCATTCTCAGCAGGATATGAGACAATTCCAGGTTCAGGTAAATAACTTACAATTAATGGATCTCGATCTACAGGGCAGAAAATACACGTGGAGTAGTGAAAGAGATCAACCTACTTTTGTTCGGCTAGACAGATTCTTGGTCTCCTTGGACTGGGCAGAACAGTTCCCCAACATGACTCAGAAGGCTCTGCCTCACGCGACATTGATCTGCCCCATCATGTGTATTGCTAAAACAAGATTTCCCTGTCCTAATATATTTAGAACGGAAAATTTCTGGCTCAAAATGGACGATTTCAACCGGTTGGTCACTGACTATTGGCAGACACAACCCATTGCCCATAACAGCATAGAGTTACAACGCAAATTGAGGGGATTTCGAAAGATTATAATTCAATGGAAGAAGGAGCACAAGGACATATGGGCTCAACAACTGCGCAACTGTTTCGAGTGTTTACAGTGGCTAGATACACAAGCAGAGGGGAGATCACTTAATCCGATAGAAAAATGGATTCGTCCAATTATCAGAACAAGAGTTCAGGAGTTGTCCGATCGGCAGGATGACAAGTGGAGGCAACGGGCAAAACGATAGTGGGTGCTGCAGGGAGACAGAAACACTCGATATTTTCATCAGGTGGCCTCACAACAAAAACGAGCTAACAATATTGACATAATGATGGACGAGGGACAGGCATATCATGAACATCATCAAAAAGCATTCATTGCGCACAGGTATTTCTGCGAGCTTATGGGCAGTGAACATACAACTGAACAAATGGTTGATCTCAACTCCCTTTTCACACCAAGACAAGATCTCATGCAAGACATTCAAGGGGTAATTACAGAAACTGAATTGCACACAGTCATACGATCATTACCAAATGGTAAATCACCGGGCCCAGATGGTTTCAACGCAGAATTCTTGAAGAAATTCAGCAATTTGTTAATGCCGGACATGCTACAGACTTACAACAACATTCTTACTTCGGACGATCAGACAATGGAGGGGTTGAATGACTCTTACATTGTCTTAATACCTAAGAAGACATCGGCAATGTGCATGACAGATTACAGACCAATAAGCTTGATCAACATATTTCAGAAGTGCTTCTCAAAAACTTTGGCAAACCGACTGCAAACAATAATGAACAAGATCATTCATCCTGCGCAGACTGGTTTCATGAAAAATAGACACATCAATGAGGGCTTCATTTATGCACAAGAAGTGGTCACCATGGCAACTAGACAGAAAGACCAGATTTGTTTGTTCAAGGCAGATATCTACAAAGCTTTTGACACCCTCTCTTGGAAATTTATAGCACGTGTATTACATGCAAAAGGCTTCCCACAAAATTGGATCCGATGGATTCACAGAGCGATCCTACCGGGAAGCTCACAGGTGTTGTTAAATTCAGTGGCAGGTCGGAAGATAATTTTAAGGAGGGGTGTGGGACAGGGAGACCCAATATCCCCATATTTATTTATCTTGGCCATGGATTTCCTTCCTAATTGGATAGATAAATTAGCTCAACAACAAATACTGCAGAAACCTTTTCCACAATGTGCACAATGCCTACTGTATGCGGATGATACCTTGTTCTTTGTCAAGCCGGATGCACAACAATTACATGTCCTGACCTCACAACTCAATCTGTTATCAATGATTTCGGGGTTGACGGTCAACTTGCAAAAATCCGAACTTCTGGTGACTACAATGGATGACGAAGAAATTCAGACTCTAGCCTCCGCTGTTGGTTGTAAAGCATCCAAGTTCCCTTTCAGATATTTGGGAATGCCGTTGTCAAATAAAAAACTGAGGAAGGAGCACTACAGGGACCTTATTAATAAAATACAACACCAACTGCCGGGATGGAAATGTGCTCTATTGTCAATTGGGGGAAGACTCATTCTTATTGATGCGGTCTTGTCAGCAATGCCTATTTTTTATATGTCTACTTTCATGTTACCCAAGTCGGTAATCAAAGAAATAGATAAAATAAGAAGAAGATTCTTATGGGGAGGCCACAAAGAGAAGGGCTATGGAATGTCATTGATTGCTTGGGACAAGGTAATCTCTCCTAAGGAGATAGGAGGTTTGGGCGTCAAAGATTTGCATGCAATGAACAGAGCTTTAATGGCTAAGCACATATGGAAATTTATCACACAAGGAGAAAGCTCCCCACTCTACTCTCTGCTTGCGCTGCCCCCACATGTCAGACCTTGGTTGCAGGAAGCCACCTCGGCATTCTGGCGCTCCCTTCGAGGACTTGAGGCCTTCATGGTAAACTCAATACATATTCAAATCGGACCGGGAAAGATGATCAGGTTTTGGAAAGATAATTGGACAGGGGTGATTCTGGTAGTAGAACACCACCATGTATACACATATGCGCAGAACAAGGATGGAGCGCTGGTACACCACACAGAGGGAGGGGCATGGAATTTAAAACTTAATGAATCCACTCCACAATTCATACTAGATCAAGGTGAGCACGTTCTTAACAATCTGCAAGTTCATCACATTTCACATGATGATACGGATGTGTTTCGATGGAAATGGACGACCACGGGGGAATTTACTGTTAAATCATGTTATAAAAATCTGGTTTTGACATCGCATGTGCTGGACCCGACTAGGATCATCTGGAGTCTCAAACTGCCTTTGAGGGTAGCTATATTTCAATGGATATTGCTCAGAAACATACTGTTAACGGTGGATAATCTCAATAGAAGAGGTTGGCAGATGCCCAATAGATGTTGCATGTGTAGGCAGGATGCGGAAACGGCACAGCACTTGTTTACTCATTGCACATTCGTAACAACTGTCAGAGATATGGTACTACACAGCGTCAATGAAACTATTGCAATATCCGCATATTTACAACAAGGGCAATATAGAGAATTAATTGTTCATGCACAAGATACGGAGCAACAACGGCTGCAAATAACTATGAATTTTGTCATATGGAGAGAAAGGTGTGCTCGCATCTTCCGGGATCAAAATAAAACACCTAATCAGATTAAGGAAGAGATAATAGCTAAGTATCGACAGTGGTTCTTATAGATTGTACAGAGTTTTTTTTTTTTGGTAGTTTTGTAACCTTTATACACACCTTGTGTTATTTTATAATGAAATTTGAAGGCTCGACCTTCATCTTTTCCTCAAAAAAACAAAGAAATTAATCTTTAGAATTTCTCTCTTCTAAATTTATCATAGAATTTTTCTCTTCTAAATTTATCAGTTGTTGATGCTCTTGTCGCAGTTGAGTTTCTCCCCCGTGCCCTTTCGTATATTTGACAAGCCAGAGCTTGTGCTTCCATACGGATCTACAGCTGATCCCATTGATTGATTCAAACTATCTATATTTAATACAAATGTTAGCATTAATTAGTTTGGAATTTTTACTCTGTATTTATCGGATTGCAATTAAAACCTTTTTTTTTAGATAAATTAATTGGAGTGCAAAATTAATTAGACAAGGCGTCCTGTCAAATAAAAAATTAATTATCAACTAGAATCAAATTAATAAATTATTTAGCACAATTAAGAAAAGACAAACTAGAACAACCATGTGTACAAGAGAAATTAATTAAACAGTCGAAACTCGAAACAATGGTTGGGACTAAAATCATGCACAAGAAATTAGCTAGCTAGGTTCTCATATGTATGTTTTCAATCTGAGATTAATATATAACGCATATTATAATTATAATATATATATATACAGTCGAAACAATGAACTAAAATCATGAACAATTAGAAATTAGCTAGCTAGCTAGCTAGGTCCTCATATGTTTTGTAATCTGAGATTAATATATAACAACGCATGGTATATAACTATATTATAGGAGCAAAAGAGCATAAAAAATAGAGTGAAGAGTGATAAGTGATAACACATTGATTGCAGTTCAATGTCTAATATAAAGGAATAATTGATTAATGCGTAAAGAGAGATTGATTTACCTTTCAGCAGAGAGCTTACTCTATATGATGAAAAGCTTTATCCCAGAGTATAAGCAAACAATTAATGGTTGGGTTTCTTATCTTTGTAGCTAGCTAGACGTACCGTTATACATATAGTTACATCCGTATGATCGTCGAAGGAATATATAGAGAATGTTCCCTAGCCTTAATTAGAAACTTGGAGCGTAATTAAGATTGTTCGCCTAGAATGCAAAGGGAACACACACACACAAGAGTGTTTTACTCTGTCAACGGATTCCCCAACCAAAGATCATATTATATTATTTTTTATAAGTAATTATTAGCATTTAATTAGCTAGTTAACCATAATTCAAAGTCCTTCATCTGTAATACATAGCTGTTTATTTTCTTCACAACGAAGAAATGCAGATGCCAGATGGAGTATCATGGTTCTGCCATGTGCCCCGGCCAACCCATTTGCAAATTACACAGCATTGACAGCAAGTTGCCATCGAATGCTTGTGTGATTACGCAAGTATCTATATTAGCACTTGATATAATAGTAAAATATGTGCTTGATGTATTTACACTAAATTTACTTTGTGCATAATTTAAGTCGTCTTTTATAACACACTAGTATCTTGTCCATGCGTTGCAACGGGTCTTATTTAATAAATTTTTTTGATATGAATATTTTCATTATTGTTATAAATTTCGAAATGCTAACGGTTCAAATTATATTTTGTCAGACATTTTGATTTATGATTCTCATTAAATTTATTATATAAAATACTTGGGCATACAAAAATTTTTCATTTTGCATTGTTCAGTACACAACGTTAGCCGTTGAAACGTCTCGAGATCCGTGCTAACATGAATCTCAAAACAATCTACCCGCTGACGTTGCGAACTGCATAATGCAGTATAGCAGAAGATATGAGTTGCTTCATTTTGGGGTGACAGATGAACCCTCCACACGGACTTAATTTTGGGTAGTGCTTATCCCCTAACTTACTACATTGTGCAGTTCACGACGTGAACCGTTGGGTCTCTAGAGATCCGCTCGGGCACGAATCTTGAGACAATCCAATGGTTTACGTTGTGAACTGCACAATTCAATACAGCAGGGTATGTGATTTCAATTTTGGGGCCTACGGGTTTTATGGCAAAAAAAAAAAAAAAAAACCATGGGCAGAGAGGCAAACAAACACTCACAATCATCAACAAAATAACAAAATTGTCATTGGATGGACGCTATGCACATGGGCAGTTGTTGGGCTGAGTGGCAATCTCTGTAATATTTGTTAACTCGAAGGGTTTTTGGGGAGAGAGAAGAGCATTGAATGATTGATCCTGAGCAATCAACAACCCAAAGAGCGGATCGCTGTGTGAACTTTCGTGCGGACGGTTCAGATATTTGGATTTGCTTTGATCGGACGGCCAAAAATGGTTCTGGACAAATACTCTTTTTGGGTCTCTATAAAGGTCCTCCTTTTATAAGTAGAATAGGGATATACCAATTAATATATGCGTGCTTCATATATATATATATGTGTATATATATAGATATTAATTATTTGATGATCAAACATTCAAAAGTACGTAAGACATTGATTGATGTTTTTGTGATTTAAAATATATATCGATAAAACGTGAATTGAATGACACCTTCATAGTTCTTGCATAACAAATATACAGATTTGCTAAATATGTCACAGCAGATACGGACTCCAAAAATTCAACACGTCGTCCGAAACTACCTGGAGATTCATTTCCTCAATTCGAGTTAATTTGTCCCCTTCGGAGGAAAAACAGTCCAAATTCACCTTCTTCTCATGGACTTCGATATGAATGAATATATCAAGTTGATATATAGCCAATGAGAGAGATGATCCGAATCCTCTACCATATGATATGAATCTCAAGTTGACCTTATTAGCATGAGAAAGGCAGAGAATACTATCCCCTAAAGAGTTAACTCAAAGCATAATTCTTTCATCAGTGTAAAGTGTAAACCATAATTCTTTCATCATATCATAATGGATGAAAAATGATTTAAATCCTCTAATTCATCACAAAACTGATAGTTAATTGGTCCCTTCCACCCTTAATTTAAAGAACAAGTTGATCTTGGTATTAATTCTATTCTTAATTAAGTACCAACTAAACAAAAACTTTTGCTTTTAATTAATGATGATACAGCCGGAACATAGTATATTATTTTTGACTCCAATGACCAATAAACAGAATCGGTGCCACCAAAAGACAGAATTTAAGATCTGAAAATTAATCTATCAGTTTTTCTTCTCTCAGTGCAAGACTTGCTCCCCTAAACAAAGATATTTTGATTCTGTTCTCACAAATGACAACTAGAGTAGCACATGTATATTTGTTAATAATTAATTTGGAAGAAGAGCCAATAAATTAAGTACACAGAGAGAGAGAGAGAGAGAGAGAAGTTGAACCGCGTACGTATTTCAGGGGTCAACTATATATATCTACGTGTCTGCAGTGGTTGGTTGATTAATGATTAGTAGCCAACGGATCCGCGCAGATGCCACGCCTACAGGAATACAATATACAGGTTACAGGGTTCCCATCTGCTGCCATAAAAAACTATGGCACAATCCTGTCATAGTTAAAACGGGTCGTTGGATCAATCTAAACAGTCCAGATTTTAGAAATAGAGGGTGTTGTTTTATTGTGGATTCCATATACATAGACCCAAAAAAAACTATGGCACGAGCGTGCCATAGAAAACTATGGCAGCTGACGTGAATTCCAGGTTACAGGATCAATACAATAGGATATGCATTTGATTTTGTATGTTATAGGGCTGGTACCAAACTGGTACCAGTGACATGACTCGGCCGGTTCCTGCATTTGATTTTGTCTCAAAGCTCATGCTAATACAAGCCACCTTGGTTTACCATCTAATTAAGCCACAATATAATGTATAAAACAGATTCACAATACGCAATTACGCATGTAACATTCTAAAATTATTTACAGTTCCAACTTCCAAGGTCATGTTTTAGTTGCAAGTTCACAATATGCATATGAGGCTCTTTCATTCACAGTATCAAAATTTACTATGAAACTAAAATTTACAGCTTTTAGAAAACTTTAGAGTTTAGATGCTCTTTAAAATTGGGGAAAACAATTTGATCCAAGGTTTTTGATTCATACAAACAACAATTTTCTTTCCATCATATATAATTAAAATATAGCAAAAAAATTTTGACAATTGTAAACTTTGGTTTTTAGTAGATTCTGATATAAATTTTATATTGAACGGTTCAAATCAGCTATTTAGATATCGAAAATTGAGATACGAATCCATTCTACTAAACAAAGTGTGCTATGCATATGCATATGCATAGCACCGTACCTATATGATAAGAGTTCTAATTTTATATATTTCGTTACGTATAGGTAGCATATTGAAGCCATGAACCACACAAATCTTACATCCAATAATTAAGGCGCACATATATATGCATCCGCATCACAATCACATATGCTACCATAGGTAACATATACACTATATTACATGCACAGACGGACATACCGTCTGCATGCATGTTCAAAGAAATTGCTCTTATCTAAAAACTTGAGATTCAAAATTTCAAAGAAAACATCATCTGTAACCGATACATGCAGAAGTAATATCGCGTGGAGCACAACTTAATAAAACATGAATACAAAAGAAATTATTCATTCATGCATTACTGTAACTATATATTGGAAAATCAATATCGCATGCATCACAACTTAATAACACAAAAAATACAATATCCATTCATTATTGTAACTATAAGAAAATCAAACAAACACACATCACAACTACTTAATAACACACAAATACAAAAAAAAAAAAAAAAAAAAAAATCACTCATTCACTTGTAAGTAAAAAAGAACCAATCGCGGTGTGTCGATTTTAATTATCAGGTTTTATCACGGCTAAGACAACACTTGTGATTAATGTTGTTGGGTCTGCTAAGAAAATAGAAATTATGGCGCTTAATGCAATTGTTGCATATTTCATAAATTTTTTAAACCTTTCTTCCCATTTCTTTTCGGTATTTGCTCGGACTGCTATATGAAGATTAGTTTCTAGCACACCATTTGAAACTTTCTTATCCCATGTCAGGAGGCTGTGATTATTGTCTCCCAAGTCATCTTTCAATTCAGATAACATGTCAATGATGCATGCTACATGCAGGTGAAAGTCCTTACTCTTTGACACATATGACCATGCTTCGCTGGTATGTTTAATGCCCCTCTTCACTTTGATTTCTTTGCAATAGTAGCATTTGGATGTGCTCTTTTGTTTGAGCACCATGGTCGCCCTAGTATTGCGGCATTTGATCTGTTGCGGCCGATTTGCACAACATGGATGCAAATGATGCTTATTGTCCTGACTACAATAGAAGTAGCCGTTCACATACATTCCACAAGCACTGCAGGAGTAACCGCTATGAGGGTCCTCGCAACAATCTGTGAAATAAATGTCTGGCGAAGAAGAGAAAATAAATGTTGTCTTAGGAAAAAACGGATGCAACAGGGTCAAACGAGGAGATTTGCATTCTTCATGGAAGCGGATACGGCAAGACTTATTTCGGCATGCATAGTGGGGCCCGAAGCCTTTCTCTTCACACCCGAAGCAGGTATACACATCTCCGTAATACTTTAGCTCCTCAAGCTCATGACCCGAAGCGTTTTTGTGAATTTGAAAATCACCATGCCCGCGCACCAGCTCATGTTTGTTACTCGATCCAAGAAACCTTTTGAAATTTTATTAACAGTACGTCAAATTCAAATTGCACGAATGTATAGAGATAAAACATGCAAAATATATAAATGATATATAATTAGTTGAGTTAATTAATATGGAATTCAAACCTGGTAATGCTGCTACTTGGAACCAGGGAGCTTCCCTGATTATTGCGCGACTTCCTTTCCATACAGTCACGACAGCTGACCGGTAGGTCCTCTTGAGTGCTGTCTATGGTCCCAATCTCGACTCCAGCACATTGCAGATGCAGGCACCTTCCGCATTCATCGCAGAAGCAGGGGCAGTTGTTGATGCTCTTGTGGCACTTGTTGCAGTTGAATTTCCCCTCCGTGTCGAATATTAATAAAATTTGGAGGTTGCCTTTTTGTATATTTGCCAAGCCTGAGCTTGTGCTTCCATACGGCACTACTGATGCCATTGATTGATTCAAACTATCTATATTCAATACATATGTTAGCATTAGTTAGGAATTTGTTCATCTGTATTCATTGGATTGCAAAACCTTTTTTTGAAGGAAATTATTTGGAGTGCAAATTTAATTAGACAATTAAAGGCAATATATGATTTGTCAAATCAAAAACTAATTATTATACTATATATATATCAACTAGAATCAAATAAATTATTTGGCATGCATAATTAATTAATAATATAAGACAAACGAGAACGGCTAGTCATGTACAAGAGAAATTAATTAAACAGTCGAAACAATGAGCTGAAATCATGCACAAAAGATATAATAATCTAGGTCCTCATATATATAATAATCGATCTGTGATCAATATATAATGCAATATATAAATTATAGAAGCAGATGATAAAGAATAGTAGTTAATTAAAAGGAATAACATGCAGTAACTGATTGATGAGTAATTATAGAGATATTGATTTACCTAGCTACCTTCAGCAGAGAGGATTAATATTGCTATATATGATGAAAAGCTTAATTTATCCAAGTATAATGATCAAACAATGGTTGGATCTTCTATATTTATATGGAGATCGAGTAGAGACCGTACGTTATAGTGTCATCCATATGATTGTCGAAGGAAGGTATATATAGAGAATGTTCGCTACCTACTACCTAGCCTTAATTAATTAGAAACTTGGAGCGTAAGATCCTGGATCTTCATGTCAGCGAATTTTCTAACCAAAGTACGTTCATATTTTATATTTCTTTTTAGTAGCTAGTAGTTATTTAGCATTTAATTAGTTGGTCAACCATAAAAATCTTTCATCTATATAGGATGTAGCAGTATATTTTTTTGGATAAAATATTCTTATGTGTACTCTTTGAATAAGCATAAAATGTCTACAGAAAAATTAGAAAAAATTAAAAAAAAATTATTGACGTATCATATAATCATATAAATTGTAGATTTACAGTTCTCAAAAAGATTAAAAAAAAAATAACTTGATTCATTTATCCTAACCCATTTGTTCTGCCAATTTCTTTATTGGTCAAGTTCGTCTTGCACAATTAGTTTGCACCTATTCAGAAACCTGTTGAGCCGTCGAATTTAATTAATAAATTTTTACATTAAAATTGTGGAGTGCTTACAAAGTATACGTTGTCCGACGCGAAGCGTGGAGGCTCAGCCAGTTTAAGAACAAGTTATTAATTAATTAAGGTCGAAAGCATGTGTGATTACACGCGTACATAATTATTTAACGCAAGTGTGTGTGTCTATATATATATATATATATAGAGAGAGAGAGAGAGAGAGTCCGGCTACAATAGTATGCATATCACGGTTTTACCGTGCTATGCGGTCTGTATCTTCGTTTTTGTGTCCAAATAGTCGATCCGAACCGCTCAACTTAATCTTCATATCAAAATATACTAGCAAACCAAATTTTATAATTTTTAAATTTTTTTTTGCTATTTTTAATGATGGGGAGAAAATGACTACATCCAAGGGATCTGATTTATACAAAAATAGTGATATTGTCCCCATCATTAAAAATAGCAAAAAAATTCTAAAAATTATAAAATTTGGTTTTCTAGTATATTTTGATATAAAGATTAAGTTGAGCAGTTCGGATCGACTATTTGGACACCGAAAACGGAGATACGGACCGCATAGCACGGTAAAACCGTGATATGCATATATAACTTAAACAATAGTTCAGTAAACTTTTTTCTATTTTTGAGAATTTCTAACTATTTTTTTCAAATTTTTGAAAATTGGGATTGTCAAGCTTGTCAAAATAGACATTGTCAATGGAGTCCCTCCTCATATATATATATGTATATAGAGTGAGGCTATTGTGCTTCATAAAGCGCAGTGATTAGTGCGCTTCGGCCTCATATCCCATCAACCGTAACTCGAATGACCAATCCAAGTTGCTCACCATGATCTTGATATTGAAACCTAGTTGCATACCAAAATTTTCTATTTTTAGAGTTTTCTAATTTTGTACATTTTCTATACAATTTTCAAAAATCCAAAAAAATAGTTAGAAAACTCTAAAAATGGAAAATTTTGATAATCTGCAAGATTTCAATATGTAAATTGTGTTGAGCAACTTGGATTGGTCATTTGAGCTACGGTTTTGCGATACGGGGCCGAAGCGCACTGCCTCACCGTGCTTTATGAAGCGCAATAGCCTCACTCTATATATATATATATATAGAGTAAAACTACCGTGCTCTTAAGCTCACGGAGGCCTCCTGTGAGCTTAACACCAAAAACATATCAAATCATATCCAAATTTTGATTTATATGGCTCAATAAATTCTTTATATCAAAATCTTATAGCATGCAAAAAATTTTCATTTTTGAGATTTTTAAGTATTTATTTCAGATTTTTTTAATAGCAACTACACAATATTAATAAAATAATCAATGTTTCATACATAACTTTTTAAAAATCTGAAATAAATACTTAAAAATCTCTAAAAATGGAAAATTTTTGCATGGCACATGATTTTGATATAAAGAATTTATTAAGTCATATAAATCAAAATTTGGCTATGATTTGATATGTTTTTTGTGTTAAGCTCACGGGAGGCCCCCGTGAGCTTAAGAGCACCATAGTTTTACTCTCTCTCTCTCTCTCTCTATATATATATATATATTAACACTTGATATAATAGTAAAATATATGCTTGATATATTTACTCTAAAATTAGTGTGTGCGTAATTCGTCTTTGATAAGACATACCAATTAATGTATGTATCTATTAATTGGGTGCTTCATGTAGATGGGTACACATAGTTTTTAATTACGTTATTATCAAACTTATAACATTGATGTATTTGTAATTTGAAATTAATTAATATATTGATATTGATTAAACGTGAATGACACCTTCATCGTAGTTCCTAAATAAATAAATCATATATAGTACGTGCGTATAGGCGCGTTGTGAAACAAACTACGTACCATGCACCAGTCCTTCAAAAATTGAACACGTACGGCTTCCGAAACTGTCTGGCGATTAATTATTTCCTCAAGTCTTAAAGGCAGTCCAAAAACTAAAAGGCAAAATTGGGTACATGCCCATCAAAACTTTGGTTTTGAGATATTTATCCATCAAACTTTAAATTTAGATATTCATCCATCAATTCTTCATTTTCTCCTATATTTGCCCATCAAAATAGTTTTAGAATAAAATAGACAAATTTTGATATAGAAACAGAAGATAAATATTAGAATTGACAACTTTGTCCTTCCCCTCATCCCCGCCGATCTCTCCAATGCAAGAAGCAGCAGTGGCGGAGGCAGGGAATATGTGATGTGATGTCATTACATGTATTTTCATATTAATATGAAAGAACTATAACTAAATTGCATACAATTACAAGGGAAAATTCATAAATTATGTGGTGTCATTTGCACCCAACCCGGTAAGGGTAGCTCTGCCACTGAGAAGCAGGGAAAGTCAAACTGACCCGAACCTGACCAGATCCGTATTTCAGGGAAAGTCAGACTGACCCGAACCCGACCCGACCCGTATTTCAGGGAAAGTCAGACGGACCCGAACCCGACCCGACCTGACCCGAACGACCCGAAAACCCGAGATAACCCGGGAATAGAGGTGCAAAATCTGACCAGACCCGAAAAACCTGCCCAACCTGAAAAAATGCGCGGACGTCAACCCGATACCCGACCCGACCCAAAAAAATATTGGCAACCGTCAACCCAATACCCGAGAAAGAAAAAGAAGGGAGGGGTAAAGTTGTCATTTCTAATTTATCTTCTTTTTCTATATCAAAATTTGTTTATTTTATTCTAAAACTATTTTGATGGGCAAATATAAGAGAAAATGAAGAATTGATGGGTGAATATCTAAATTTAAAGTTTGATGGTCAAATATCTTAAAACCAAAGTTTTGATGGGTATGTACCCAATTTTGCCACCCGAAAAGGCCACCTTCCCTTTGCAACCACTTGAGAACCTGGCGACTGGCGAGGAGCACTTAATTTTAATTGACTGTCTGTACTGACTTCTCATTACACTTAGTGCAGACTTAATTAATTAATTAATTAGTTTGCGTTAACTACCACCTGAGACTACTTTTGGCATCTCTATTACATATATTTTTCTTGTTAATAGAATAATATATAGTTAGTCTGGAAGAGATCGATCGAGCCCATAAAGAGCAAAGAGAGTACGTTGCGGTTGTCTACGAGTACGAGCTAGCTTGAATGGTTCACCAGAAAGAAAGACAGATCGAGAGTTGAACCGCGTACTTTTACGTATCTTGGGTCAACAGAAAAAAATTAATTTTGACAACTATTAGTGCACAATAATTTGCAGCCGATATTTAATTCTAACAATCTATCTAATTTCATTTTTTAAATTTAAGTACTATATATTTGATATCAATCGATTATATATATCACTTACTTTAATATATCCAACAACCCATGTATGCTATTGGCTATTGCAATGAAAAACTGCCATTAATTTCATTACAAATTTACAATATTTTGGTTTTGGATTTTTAATTTTTGGTGATCCGATATCACTAACATGTCCAGCTTACATTAAATCATGATGACCTGCTCTAATTAACTTCCATTTAATACTTAATTCACAATAAAAGAACAACTAAAGGACAAAAAATTGTTTCTAGTTAATTATTGAACAGTGAGTTACTAAATTGATTTCGTATTAATTAATTAAGTTCCATTTTATTATATTTTTGTATGAGATTCTTATCTTTATGCATGCGGACCTTAGCTAGGCAATAAGGTTGAACCATGCCTGGGTTTAATTTTTGAAAAAAATATATATATATTTAAAAATTTGAATGTACCTATGTACTCTTATATATTATGTGCATCATAATTAACATCTTGGATGTACTTTCCAGATATCCTTACTCTTAATAAAAGGGGATTGGATTTTTTGACATAAAAGTTCTATATTCCCCAAAGGATAAATCTCAGCTGTTGATTGTTTACTTAGATTAATCACCATTGTTGACATACTTTAATGTCTTAACCCATTAAATCTCAAGGCTCATATAAATTTTCTCAATTTAAGATCCATTACATATTATCTTAAAAATATATTATAAGAAATAAAAATTTCAATCCAAAGCAAGGCATGGCTCTTAACCAGTGTTTTCAAATGAACTTAATAATTGATCGAATTTTCTCCAATTTGCAGAAAAGTAAATGAAGGAATTGGGATTTTTTTGATAACCCCAATCTTGGCAATCTTAGTACATTTAATGAATTTTCTAATAAGTTTGAAACATTTATAAATATTAATGAATGAAAAATATATAAATATATTAATGCACTTATGTTTTGATTATACTTTAATTATATTTAATTTTCAATATTGTTTAATAGTCCATCAAAGATTCATTAATTTACAAACAGTTGAAAAGTACACAACATTTTGTTGAGCTATATATCAAATGATATCTAGATTGATTGAAATTTAAAATGCTATCGATTTATAAGTCAAAGAATACATCTATACAGTTTTTATTTTAAATTGTGAATTTTTTTTTAATTTATTAAAGACTTTATTGTCAAAATTGATAAGATAATTAGTAACTAGTGATTAGAGCGCGATATATAATAATGTAACAAACTAACAATTGTAGCATTGTAAGTTTTAACAATGTGGAAGTAAAGTTTCAGGAAGCCTTTGATGATCAGTAAATATCAAAACGAATAAAAATAAGGCAGTAGTGGGAAAGTAATAGATCATAGAAGAAAGTGATGTTCAGTTGTGCCAAAAGGAATGGTACCTTTGAAGATCAGCTGCACATACATATTTTACAACAAAATGGAGGTGCCAGTAGGTTCTCATTAATGTTGCACACCAGTAAATTGTTCTTAATATATACATACATCTGCTATGTTAGAACTTAGAACTATATATATATATATATAGGTAAGTACATTTTTTTCACAAAAGAGAGAATTTTTTTTTGATGAAGCAAGCTTCGCTTACTTGAATTTATATTAAAAGAAAGAAAGATATTTACATCATTTTGTATTTACATTTTGCAACACCTCTCTATGAGTTACATTGTGCTAACTTGTTGATGCCGTTGCATCAACAATATTATCTACCCCCCTGTATCTAAAAGTCTCCCACGTTTGCACCCTAAGGCCCATAACCTTAAGTCTACCCGGATGAGTTGAACAATTCCCGGTACCGGGATTGCGATGTTGCTGAAGATGCGGCGGTTGCGCTCTTTCCAGATGTTATTCCAAATGGTTGCCATGCAAAGCCTATCCCATTCCTTCTAGAGGTGGTTATTCAGACCTGCTCGTAGCGTCAACCAAAAAGTCATTGGAGAGTCTAGAGCTTGATCTAGGTGCACGTGTAGTTCATCCCATATTTGCATGGCAAGGGGGCAATGAATGAAGAGGTGAGTGGCCGTTTCGATGATGTGCTGATTGCACATCACACAGACTGGAGAGTGGGGCCAATGTTTTAATGCCAACCTTTGTGTGGTTTGTAATCTGTCTTTTGATAGGATCCAACAAAAGATTTTGATTCTCTCTGGGACTTCCATACCCAAATGGTGGTGTGCAATGAGTAGATGACCCCCAGATTTATCAAGAAGTGGTATGTTGATGATGAGGTGAATTGGCCTGTGGGTGTAAGTGTCCATTTTAATTCTCCGTCAATTGTTTGAGAGCATATTTGCCAGATATTAGTGAGATCCGCTAAGTCTCTTATCCATAATGAACGTAATGGTCTCGCACTCTGGAATGGTTCGAGTCCATAGCGTTCTGATAAGAAGCTACCCCAGAGTGATTCCCTGTTGGCATAGAAATGCAACACCCATTTAATCATAAGAGCAACATTTTGTGTTTTAAGATCTCGCATTCTCAGTCCCCCATTTTTCTTTGGTAGGCAACACGTCATCCAGTTGACTAATGCATGCCCACCTGAAAATTTGTTATTACCCCGCCAAAAGAAGTGCATTTTTTATCGTTCTATGTCATGGATAGCCCAGGAAGGTAGTTTAAGTACCTGCATGTAGTGTATGGGAAGTGCATTTAGCGTGGAATTAACCAAAACTCATCTCCCCGCCGGTGACAATGTGGTTGCCTGCCAGCCGGCCAGTCTCTTAGTTACCCTTTCCACTGTAGGCATGAATGATTCCCTGTTCGATCTTCTGACTGTTAACGGTAGACCTAGATAGGTGATTGGGAATGATTTTTGTTGGCAGCCCAAAATTTGTTGAACTAATGGTATGAATTGTGAGTGGAGTGCTATTGGTACAAAAGAGCTTTTTGCTAGGTTAATGTGTAAACCCGATATTTGTGCATAGTGTTTAAAAACCGTTGCAATGATGGTAAGGTTGGTTGGATGGGCTTCTGCAATGACTATGGTGTCATCTGCAAATTGGTATGCCGTTGGGCTGAGATGTGGTACCGAGTACATGTGGGGTGATACTTTATGTAACATGGCTTGGAGAACATCCGCCACCAAGATAAATATTAGTGGTGAGAGTGGATCCCCTTGGCGGAGTCCGCGTCTATGAAAGAATTGAGTGCCCTGTTGACCATTAATCTTGACTACCGATGATGATGAGATGAGGAGGCTCTTAATCCATCCTATCCATTTTAGTGGGAATCCCCGTGCCTTCATTAAGTTAAGAATAAAGTCCCAATTAACAATGTCAAATGCCCTTTTGAAATCTATCTTAAGCAGTACCGAAGGAATTTTTTCTTTATGTCTAAAAATGAGGTCCTCCCGTGCTACTAAAAAGGATTCCATGAGTGACCTCCCTTGAACAAAAGCAGTCTGGTAAGGTGATATGCATTGCTACAAATGTGGCTGTAATCTATTTGCTAGTAACTTTGATATTATTTTGGTGATACCCGTAATTACACTAATCGGCCGGTAATCATCAATTGATGCGGCTCCCTGACACTTTGGAATGATCATGATTTTCCCTAGATTTATTCTCCACAAGTCAAGGCTGTTGGTTTCAAAAGCCCTAATAAGTCGAACGATATCGTGTCCCACGATGTCCCAGTATTGTTGAAAGGATTCTGCCAGTAACCCATCGAACCCGGAAGCCTTCCCTTTGGGTAATTGATAGACTGTGGTTTTGATTTCCTCTTCAGTAAAAGGAGAATCTAGTAATCCCAGTGACTGAATTGGTTGTACTAATCCTGATAAATCATATTCAATAGAGGAATTTGAGACGGAGCCCATGATTGATTTATAATGATTTGTGAATTCAGTATTTATGTCTTTAGTTTGGGTGATAACCGTGTCCCCTTTCTGAATGGAGCGAACAAAGTTGGAGGTTCCCCTCACATTTGCTATTGAGTGGAAGTAACGTGTGTTTTTATCTCCCAATGACAACCATCTTATTGATGTTCTTTGTTGCCATTTTGATTCCTGGATGCAAGCTAGATGGTGTATGTTTTCCCGTAGTGCTATTCTAAGCCCGAATTCAACATTGTTTAATGGTCTACTCTCTTCAACCCTGTCTAAAACCTGAACGACATGTTTGCTCCTTCGCAAATATACATTCTAGTTTTTGAAGTGTTCTCTTTGCCATTTAGTGAAAGCCCTCCTTACTTTTTCCAATTTTTCTAGATAGATTTTTGTTATGTTGGTTGCCCTTGTAGGTTCATTCCATATTTTGTTAAGTAATTCCCGAGCTTCCCTAAATCTGAGCCAGTATCACTCAAATTGGAAAGTTCTTTTAATATTGTGGTAACATGAACGAAAGGTGAGTTGAATTGGTAAGTGGTCAGATGTTGGCATTGGGAGATCCATCGCCTGTGGCAGTTCCCCTTGTGAATTCTGATTCACCCAATGATGTAATATGAAGATCCTATCTAATTTAGATAGAACCGGAGTTCTTCTCTTGTTGGACCAAGTAAATGTTCTATTAGGGATGTGTATTTCCAAAACCCCCAATTGGTTGATGGTATGGTTGAATTCATTTATGTGTGTAATATTAAAGGAGGTTCCCGTTGTGTCATTGATTGATCTCAACATATTAAAATCTCCTACAAGGATCCAATGCCCTGTTATTATATTTCCCAGAAATTGTAATTCGTTTAGAAAGCCTGATTGGGCATTATCATCTGTTGGGCCATATACCAACGTTAAATAGAATGAGTTTCCCTTGTTGTCTTGTAAAAGAGTCGAAATAGTGTGCTTTGTTGCAAATGAGTTTAGTAGCGTAAATTTATTGGACCAATCTATTACTTGACCCCCCCCCCCCCCCCTTGTGTGGATGGCATCATGAAAACATGCACGAACAAAGTTCCCAGTGCAAATACGTTTTAGTTGAAATAACGACCCCCCGTCCCACTTTGTCTCTTGAACTGCCAGTAAATCATAATCCGCATCCCTTATGGTATCCTTGACAACTTTACACTTTTCACTGTCACCTAACCCTCGAGCATTCCAAGTTAAAACTTTAAAATTTGTATCCATTAAGAAACATCGGTCCCATTACACGTTCATAAGAGGGCGAGTGAGCCCTGTTTTAATCATCCTTAATCCCTCTCTAGCAAGCAAAAAGCACCTCCCCTTACCCAAAAAAAGCCCCTCATTACTAATCACCCTAACCCCCCCAGCTGTATGAACTGCATACAATTGAATTCCCCCCGGAAATGTAAAATAAGTCCCGGAGATAAGAAAAGAATTGATCTGTAACCCAAGTACAGGAAAACTAACTTCCCTAAAACCGAGAATAAACTCCCCTTGATTGATCCCTCTAGTTAGGTACCCTGTTTGAAAATGAACCCCTTTAATATTAGGTGGATGGCTGTAAATGGCTATGTTTTTTGTACTATCCATCAATGGATTGCTTACCCTTGTCAGAGTGGTAATCTTCCGGCAGGTCATCCAGCAGGTCTGTTCCCTCGGAGTCGGCATCTCCCATCTCATCACCCAACTCTTGGATGAAGGCATTGATCTCCTTGTCATCCTCATCCTTTAAGTCGGTTATTTTAGCGTCTTCTTCCGCCTGGTGCTCCATTGCAGCAACCATCTCTTGGACCTCCTTGATCCCACAGTCTCTGCTAATGGTTGCTACCATTTGATCTGGCATTGGATTATTAGCCAGGTCCTGAGCCTTTAGAGCCTCCGTGATCTGTGAACGGGCTAGGTCACTATCCAGTACCCTGATCACCGGACTTCTGAGCTGTCTGTTGGAGTCAGTGACGAACTCCCCCAGGCTGGTAGGTTTCCTTGTCTGGCACGAGCTCCTCCTTGATGAAGGTGATGTGTCCTGTAGTGGCTGTGGAGGTGGAGGAGAAGGAGCTACCTTCTGGGGGTTCGTTACGATGTTGGGGATCGGCGATGGGTGAGCGAAGGGGCCCTTATGAAGGGAACGGTTGCGGATGGTTAGGGTTGAGACTGTAGTTGGTGCTGAGTTGGGCTTGAAGGGAGCTCTGTTCTTAGGTATTTGTTTGGTGGGCAGGGGTTGCTTGGTGGATAAAGCTTGTTTGTTGGGTAGAGGAACCGGTCTTGGAGTTGGGCCTTTTTGAACAACGACCCGTTTCTTTACAGCCAGACTGGTGGGAAGTCTGCCCTTCTCAATTGGGCCTTGAAGAGAGGTGTCACTTTGGGCCATCTTGATGGCACACATAAGGCCCACTTTTGCCCCGTGGTCCAGTGGCTGCTCCTTTTGTCTTGTTGTCTCAGTAGGGACCAGCTCAGCAGGCCCATGTGTGGTGTCCCTGACTGTATCGCATGACGTGGGAATAGAAGCCCGTATTCCATCTGCTTGAGGCAGAGTGACGTCTTCTTCAGTATGCATGACGTCACGTGTTTCTTCCCCGAATTGCTCCATCGTGGACGGTGGTTGCGCCGGAGGGACCGCCATAAATGTCGAAGTAGAGGCGGATACGACCTCATCAGAAGGATCGTCGAGGACAGATTGGAGGTACTCCCTTGCCTTGACAGGGATACCTTCGTCTTGGAGCATGAGTCGAAGCATGTCAGCATCTACCGCCACTTTCCTTTTCCAGTTCGGTGGCTGCCATGAGGAGTTCCCACTGTCTGAGCTGGAAGAATTTGTAGGACCCGTTGCCTGGATATGCGCAAATACATGGTGCGCAACGGCCTCATAGAGCTCTGGACCAGGTTTTGTTTGGGGTGGAAGTGGGAGAGGGAAGTCCTCCTCAATCCAACCCAAGACTGATACCGGTAAGTGAAAGGCCAATCCTTGCAAGACCAGTTTGATCCTCTTTGGTACCCTTTCTAGTTTATCTGTTACTAACAAGACTCTCATACAATCAAAAGACTGGACAGTAGTTAAGGGGGAGTGCTCTAAGATAAGGCATATCCCAGACAAAACTTTGTTGAGTTCACCCAAGGCCCAGGCATGCTGCGGAAGCCGTTCAACCCTCAACCAGATCTTGAAAGAGAGGTTTAGAGGTTCACCTCTTGCTCGGGGTGACCAGGGGAAGAAAATATAACCCAAACTGCTGAGGTTGCGGTCTTGGTGTCTCAGAAGGCGTTCTTTCTAAACCTCGTCATTCAAGGAAAGCAGGTAGAGACGATCCGCCATGTGCGACATGTGGAATCCTGCTGCCCAGCCCATGCTTCTAGCTATGTCATAGCCAGCCGCCTCCGTTGAGGGGGCCGTGACAAAGTGAGTGTCAACTAGGGTTTCGTGCACAAACGCACAAAGCTCCTCAGGCCTATCCTGTGGCATTAGGGCCTGCCCTATATTGCCACGTGGCCGTAGCGGGTCTGTCTAAGGTGCTCTGGTCAAGAATGACTTAGTGGGACACTCCTTGGATCGGTGACCGGAGTTCAAGCAGCGGAGGCAGACCATGTGACCCTTGCAAGCGCCTGGCCGGTGACCCACGACAAAACAATCAAAGCATCTGTTCTTCCACGCTGGGTGGGCTGGATCCGGTGGAAGTGGGACCCATTTGAGGAGCTCCTGGAGCTCCTCGGGTGTTAGGGGCTTGTAATCCGGCGGGAGGGCGACTCCTGACTTGTTTGAGGTGGACGTGGCATGGTGGGGTTGCCTCCGTCTGTTGTTGTGGAACCCTCTAACAGAGTGAGGAATCGGCCCTAAGTTGCCAACCAGGGTGTCCAGCCTTCTTGCCGGTGGTACAAGCGCCTTGGAAAAGGAGTGGGTGGGCTTGTTTGTGTTAGGGGGTGGCTGGTGAGACATGGTGGGAGGTGTAGGTTGGCTATTGCCTGGCGGCGGCTGCTGGAGGTTGCGGCTAGGGTTAGGTTTAGGATAGGTAGGAATGTGACATCGCTCCTTTGTAGGTTTTATAGGGCATGTTGTTGTCTGGAAGAGAGAGAAGTTATCTATGAAGATCTTTAAATGTCCACATGCCAAAGCAACTTGGCTACTTAGCCACCTTCACATCAGAACTGAAGACTTACCCCCTCATGCAGAGAGATGCTAGCTTTTCACCAATTATCTGATACTGTCGGCGAGGAGGGGCTGGCTTAATTTCAGTTTTAATCTTGCATGGGAAATTTGGAAAGCAAGAATAAATGAGTTCACATTCAAGGGTACACAACCGGAGCCAATCGAAACATTACGGAAAGAATTAACCTTGTTTGATGCAGGTACAACTATTAGGAGACAACCATAAGCCAAAAGGCAGGCAATATCAGAAGGGGAGGCAAATGCAGAGAAGAGATCAATACCACCGGGCACAACATTCTGCTATATATCTAGATGCCTCGCTGATTCATTCATCTACTGAAAAACATGCCACATTGTATGCATTTTTTTTTCTTTAAAATTGAAAATAATAAACCTTTGTTGGGTGGCAACTTGAATGTTTAGAGATTTTGTCTATGGCGTGAGGCATGTTTGTACGTGTAGACAATGTGGCATGTGTTTTCAGTAGATGAATTAATGAATCGATCATTTTGGATAATCTAATCTAGTTCTGTTAATTATGATAAAGAAGTCTAAATTACCCGTGTAAGTCCCATGGCAATCATTGCCGTGCTATTCCAATCCAATTTTACTCGGTACCTAGTTAGGTATATAAATGAAGAATAGACTGGCTATTTGCGATGTAGCATGTATTTGAACAAAAAAAAATTGAGGAAATTGGTTAGCAAAAATGCCACCCCAAATTTTTATTTTAAGAAATGCCACTCCAAAACCATTTTATTTGATTATTTGTCACCCATATTACATTACTTCATATTTGTATAATTAATAAAATAATAATTAATCAATATGACAAAAATGTCCTCTCACAAGTAAATGCAAATCTATATTAATGCGTTTCATGTTTTGAATCAAAACAATGCATTATGGGTTCCCATCGAGTAAACATTCTTCTTGTTGTGATTTTGCTCATTTATTTGAATTATTATTGCTAACCGTAAAACTAATTTCATTTATTTGATGTTTAAAAATTGGATACATCTGTTTTGTTTCATGTTAAAAAAAAATATTAATTCTACATTTTTAGATTTATATAAATTATAGATTAATTTAAAAATTTTGCGCAAGTAATTTTGTGGGTACTGTGCGACCCTTTTCCTCGCTGCCTCCGGGGGAGAGGGGGCATGAAAGAGGACACGGTATTTAGAATTTAGATTTATCAAATGATTATGTGGGACCATGATTCCAGCGAGCGCAAGCCCTCGCTATTAATTACCTCGGGCTCCGAACCTTGAGAACCTTTGATTAAGACTAAGCAAAGTGATCAGATACGGGCAAATAAGTAAATGCAACTTGATGACTAATTGACAGTGCCACATTTTATTTGGGTTGGGTTTATGTTTGACTTCAATGTCATGTTTGATTCGGGTTGACTTCAATGTCACGTTTGATTCGGGTTGACTTCAATGTCACGTTTTGGTTGACTTCTATGTCACGGTTTGATTTGGGTTTGACTTCAATGTCGCGTTTGTTTGGGTTGACTTCAATGTCATGTTTAAGTGGGATTGACTTCAGTGGCACGCTTGATTTGGGCTGACTTCGGGGTCACGCTTGGGCTTGGCTGACTTCGGTGTCACGCTTTTGAAACTTGTGTTCACTTGATCCAGTCCAATTAGGCAAAATCAATTAGGTTTTGACTTGAGTTTGGTATTTGAGTTCTTTCAGATTTGAGTCTTAGATTTTTGGAGCTTGGATTTGAATTTTGGGTATTTGAGTTCTTTCAGATTTGGATCTCGATATTGGGTATTGGAATTTGGATTTTGGTATTTGGGATTTGGATGTTTGGACTTTTGGATTTGGACTTTGGGTTTATGTTTGGGACTTGGATTTGAGCATTTGGGGTATGTGGACTTTGGGTTTGAGTTTGAGTTTGAGTTTTAGGTATTTGGATTTAGATTTGAGTTTTGGGTACTTGATATTCGGAACTTGAGTTTTGGGTACTTGGGATTTGGAGCTTGAGTTTTGGGTATTTGGATTTTTGGTTTGAATTTGGGTATTTGGTATTTGGATTTGGGTTTTCAGTATTTTGCGTCAAACCTTGGTACTTGGACTTGAGTTCTTGGTATTTGAGTTTTGGGATTTGAGTTTGGTTGTTGGGTATTTGGTATTTAGTTTGAGTTTTTGCATTTGGGTTTTGGTATTTTGGTATTTGGTATTTGACCGGGCTTTGTGGGTCTTGACGTGGCTTAATTTGGTCATGGATCATGTGCAAATATCTTATTGGGTATGATTTGGACCCAAATTTGAATTTAAATTTATTTTGTCACATTTGAGAAACTTTTATGAGTTGTTGAAAGCATTTTTGAGTCGCTCATATACATGAAAGACTGCGCACATGTTGTTATTTACCACATTTCTCAGCTTTTTTGTTCACTGTGCCCTGATACAACATCACCTTCAGGTAAAGAACTTTTAGTTGAACATTTCAGTAACAAATTTGGTGCCAAAAGACTTTTAAATCGATTTTTTATGTATTTTGGAAGTTGGGCATTTTTCTGGTTCCAGACTGGTTCTGGGTTGACAGTGCACTTGCTGGTATTTGACCTGTTTCTCAATTTTTTTGTGAACAGCCACCTGGTACACTTTGACAATAGGGTAGAGGACTTCATGTCGAGCAGTTTCATCACAAGTTTTGTGTCAAAAGGATCTGTTTTCGATTTGTTATGCATTTTTGAATTTGGCAACTTTCTGAAACTGCCGCAGCATATGTTTTGTTTTGAGAAAATCATATCAAATCACATGAATTTCAAAAAAATGCGAAACTTTGGCAGAAGGCAATCTTCATCACATATTTCATGTTTTCGAACTTTCCGATGTTCACTTATATTCAAAATTTGAGTGAAACAAAGAAATTTTTGCTGTTGCCAGTGTGCAGAAACTGGGACAGCAGCTTGTCAGGGCAAACAAGTCCAACACTTCAAAATTTTGTTCACAGAAGCATGTTTTAATTTTTACAGTCACTTAGAGGAATATGTTTAGAACATTTTTCATGTTGAACACTTCTTAATTTGGTGCTACTTTGATGCATTTTTTAGCCAATTTCATCAGAGGGGTAATTTTGGCATATTTTCTTAAAATATTTATTTGGGAGCCTTAAACTTGGAATTTGTTCATAAAAATTTGTGTGCAAGTACAACTAAATGTGTATTACAAGAATATTAAATAAAAGCAGGTAGTCCAATTCACAGAATGGTGCAGTTTATTCACTTTTGGTGTACCAGTACCTGAACTGTTTTCTGACCCAGTTTTTTACTTGCTGTTCTGAATTTTGGAAAATCATAACAATTCACAGAAAATTCAGAAAAATGTGAAATTTTGGGCAAAACCTTTCTTTGGTTGTTGTTTACATTTCCTGAAAGTTTTGAGACATTTGGACAAACAGAACTTCCTCTTTCATTTTTTGTGTGAATTATGCTCATAAGTAGTGTTGCTGGAAAATGTGAATGTAACCCCTAGCAGTCCCTGAACTGGCATCAGCCACATTTTTTTATTTTATTTGGAGAACTTTGTTGGCTGAAGTTATAGTCACGTTGTACAGATTCGTGCTAATTGATTTGGAAAATTCACATGTATGCATTTCAAGCAAAGATTATGCGTGAATTACATACACATGTTTAAGGGACACTTGCAAAGATTATGCAAGCTTATCTCTCCCAAATCACAAGCACAGATTGTGCAAGGTGATTACAACTTCAGCTAGCAAAGATTGTGCTTAACCAGGAATTCTCAACTAGCAAAGATCATGCTTAGCTGTTTTTTATCACATGTGTGTGGATTTATGCAAAGATTATGCTCCAAACCACACACAATGTTTGAATTGCTTATGAAGGTGTTCAACTTTTAAATTTGCTTGCTTCTTGCCAAAGTGCAAAGATTATGCTCCATTGACAAGAAGAAAGGCATTTAACTTGTAAATTGTGATTCTCTTAATGCAATCTAAAATTTTCAGACAACAACAGAAAATGAAGAAAGAAAGAGACGAAAAAGAAAAGTCAATGTTCAATCATGCCAGCATTTAAAGATGCTCAAGGAGCTAGCTGAAGCATTCCTAAATGTCACAGTGGTGAAGATTACACCACTCCAACATCAGCAAGATTATGCTAAATGTTGGTGCGACAAATCAGAACTGAGTCAGTTCACTCAATGAGCCTAATCACACATATTTTCCTCAATTACCTTGATTCACTTGAAGATTTGTTACAATTTCAGTTCTTCACAGTTCAAACTATCCTAAGTTCACTGCTCTCTCACACTCTTTTTTTTACAATAGCAGTAGAGACAGAGAGAAGAGAGAATTTTTGTGTTTAAGGAAACCTGAGATTGAGCTTGAGACGTGAGTGTAGTGCCTGGGGGAAGGGGGTTCGAGCTGCTGCCTCTGCTGCTCCTTTTATAGGCGAATGAAGGGGGCTGCTCCTGGCATTGATGACATGGCATAAGCTACTGTGTCTCCTTCAATTCCTCTTTGACTTCGGTGACCAATTCCCTCACCTTTGGGTCTTCTCACTGCCAGAGGCGTGGGGGCAGTAAGGCATGGCTGCAGTGGCTTGTACTTGCGCCATCTCCTTGCATTTGGTTCCCGTCACTTCACCATTAATGTGTTGCTGCTGCTCTTTGACTAGCAACTGGTAAGAGGAGAAGAAGGATAGAGGACACGATATGGGCTTTGTCATGGCGTTAAGAGGAGGAGAGCAGCTTGGTTGCTTGCAAAATGGCCCATCGTGTCATCCTTCTTTCCTTTTTAGGGGTAATGACGCCAGACCCCCCCGAACTTTCGGGTTTTGACAACTTGGCCCCCGAACTTTTAATTTGGACAAATGCCCCCCCGAACTACCGATTTGTGACAAATCGCCCCCCCGGCTATTAATTAGCCATCTAATACTCCATTAAAAAGTATGAAAAGACCAAAATACCCTTATGTATATATTCATGATATTTTAAATATAAATAGATTAAATTCAGTTTTAAAAATTTTTATGCCTCATGAATATTAAATCTGAATTAATTATTAATAGTACTGGTATATAACTAAATATTTGTATATTATTTTTTTATTTTATTGTATATAACTAAATTTTTACGCCTTACTATTTTTATTTTATTTTATTTTGCTTGAATTTGTATATTGTTTTTTTCAAAGATAGATATTTATGATACATAATAATTCTTTTAATATGAGAAATTACGAACTAATACATTAATGATGATAAAAAAAATTGTTAACTTCAAATTTGATTGAAAATTTTAAATCATTTAAAATGGTAATTGATTTTTTCATTAAAATTAGTTACATATATGTAAATATTACGTTGATGAAATAAAAGAACAAAAAGTAAACGATAAATATTTTGTATAGATTTTTGTATTTAAAAAATATGTAATAATTTCTTATATATTTTTAATATCTAGTGATTTTTAATTAAATATTTTTTTGAACTTATTTATATTTAAAATATCATGAAGATATACATAAGGGTATTTTGGTCTTTTCGTACTTGTAAATGGAGTATTAGATGGCTAATTAACATCCGGGGGGCGATTTGTCACAAATCGGTAGTTCGGGGGGGGCATTTGTCCAAATTAAAAGTTCGGGGGCCAAGTTGTCAAAACCCGAAAGTTCAGGGGGGTCTGGGGTCATTACCCCTTTTTTTTTTTGTTTGTCCAGCTTGAAGCTGAGCCCAGCACGGAGTGAGGGAGAGGCAAAAGCCCACTTACTCTTTTCGGTTTTGTTTGTCAAGGCAGAAAGTCCATTAAGCAATCAAACTCACTTTGAAGATACAGCCCATGCATCTCTTTTTTTTTTTCATTGATGAACCGCACACTGACCATTCCCTTTGTGATATGAGAAGACCAATTTGTTTATACTTTCATTTAAATTTTAAGCTTAGTTTAACTGAGCTTCAACATTGTCACGCGTCATCCGATTCTCGGGATTGCAAGTTTTGTATTTCGGGTGATTCCCGGGATTGCAAGTTTCGTATTTCATCAATTTTTTTTCTTGTATTACACCCTAAGCTATTTTAGCAGTAAACATGTAAGCAGTATATAAAGTTATTGACAATTTTCCATACTATTTTTTCTTTTTTTTTGAAAGAAAGACCAGGGTTCGTTTTCATTTCTGAAAACCACATTTACAGCTCCTATATTTTTTGCAATAATCAACCAATCTACAATTAAATGCATCTATCCAGCATATCTATCTATCAGAGAACTATACCCTTCTTTTTACTGACACTCTTAAATAGTTGCCAGCAAACTTCAGCAATAACAAAACCAACAAACAACCACAATTATTTAAGCTTCACACTTTAACTGCTTACGATTTTCTACAACTTAAACATATATCTCTCTCTATCCATTAAGCTTCTGTCAACAGCATTTGAGGAGGCAATGCCTGTAGTGGTATCTCTTCCAGCTTGTTTGGTAGCCACCTCTTCACCAATTGCTGCACTTCCACATGTGCTAACCCTGACCACACTTCCCTACTACCTTCATCATATAATTATCAGAATAATTAATTAATTAATTAATTAATTAGAATTGATGTATAACTTCATATTTTTTCATCAATACAAAATTATTTTGTCAAAATCGTGGGTATTAATAATGTAGCATTCACTACAAATCTACAAATTTGCTAGATGCATACATAGAGTAAATGGAGGAGGATAGCAAGTGGAGAGCAATTTCAGAAATACAAAAATACACTACAATGTATATTATATATAGTTTGTCATTTTTTATATTAAAAATACATTTAATATATACAATTGTGACAAATAATCAAATAAAATGGTTTAGGAGTGACATATTTCAAATAAAACTTTGAGGTGGCATTTTTCTAATTTCTAAGTATCGAGGTGGCATAGAACCAATTTTCAAAAAAAAAAAAAAAAATTAGATAGTCAAAGTTGTTCCAGAAATTATTTTCATATATAGGAATATATAAGACGTCATTAACAACAATTGAAAAAACATGAAAATGAAAACAACAAAAAGGAAAACTTGTTTGTCGTTTTGTAAAAACGGATACAAAGATGATGCCAAAGGGGGCCGAATAAAATTGAACCAAATATTTAAAAAAACTCAAAATGAAAAAAAAAATGCATAGAAATGTACTCATTGACTATAATTTTGTTTATTTTTATACGTTATGTTTAATTTTAAGGATTGTTTAACAGTCCATCAAAGATTTTTTTAATTTACAAAGGATTGAAAAGTACACAAATTTTGTTGATATCAAAACGCTTTTAATATGCAGGATCAGCTAGCCGAGCCATTAAAAAAAAATGAATTTTTACATTAAAGTCAATTGTTGGTGAAATGATGTCTATTTGGTTTTAAATTTAAACTCAAATTTTTAAGTTTTTTAAATTTTAAATTTTAAATTTTGTTCTTCATAAAATTCTATGTGAAATTGAGGAATTTTAGAAACAAGCTTTGTGAAATTTGGGCATAAAAAACATTGTAAAACAAGAGCAAATATACCGTGAGCTTAAGCTCACGGAGCCCTTCTGTGAGCGCACCTCCAAAAACCTATCAAATTAATTTCAAATTTTGATTTATATGGCTCAATAGATTCTTTATATCAAAATCTTACGGAATACAAAAAACTTTCCATTTTTGAAAATTATTTAAGTATTTGTTTGCGATTTTTTAAAAATGACTATACAATATTATTAAAATAATCAAGTTTTATGTGTCACTTTTCAAAAATCCTAAATAAATACTTAAAAATTTTCAAAAGTGGAAAATTTTTGTATCCCATAAGATTTTGATATAAAGAATCTATTGGGCCATATAAATCGAAATGTGGAGGTGATTTAATATGTTTATGGAGGTGCGCTCACAGTATATTTGCTCGTAAAATAAATGATTTTATTTTTGAAATTATAAAAAACAAGTTGATTGGGCTTTTTCTTTCGCTAGCCCAACATTAGGCTTTCCCTCGCTTTTTCTCTTTGTTTTCTTTTCTGTGCTGGGCCATATCCCTTCTTATTTCTGTCCTGTTTTGTTTTGGTGTCGAACTGAGTCATTCTTCTTTAAAAAAAAAAAAAAAAAAAAAAATCTTCTCTCTGGCTCTCTCAGGGGATTTCCGATCGTTAGATGAGGATCTAAGGGTGATCTTTTTTTCTTTTCGTTCAGCCTTGAAATCAGTCCCTACTTTCGCAATGGACACGTGACATCTTCTGAGATGCTCATCGTTGATTTCCGACGATCTGCCGTCTGATCAAAGATCGGACAGTACCCGTAGCGTCTTCCGGTCGTGGGGAGTTCACTCGTGGTGGCGGATGTGGCCAAGGACAGCTTGGACGGCCGGCGAGTTCACTTCGGTACCGAACCAAATTTAAACCGGAGTCGATTTACACTGAGCCATACGCAAATTCGTTTTTCCAATACATTGTTTTCTCGTAACTAATACAAGGATGCTCTCAGTTTGATCCAATTTAGCATAAAAGTGCAGCATTTGATAATTTGTTTATATGTTACAGGGCTAGTACCAAACTGGTACCACTGACATGACTCGGCCAGTTCCTGCACTCGGTTCCTGCATTTGATTTTGTCTCAAAGCTCATGCTAATACAAGCCACCTTGGTTTACCATCTAATTAAGCCACAATATAATTTATAAAACAGATTCACAATACGCAATTACGCATGTAACATTCTAAAATTATTTACAGTTCCAACTTCCAAGGTCATGTTTAGTTGCAAGTTCACAATATGCATATGAGGCTCTTTCTTTCACAGTATCAAAATTTACTGTGAAACTAAAATTTACAGCTTTTAGAAAACAATTTGATCCAAGGTTTTTGATTCATACAAACAACAATTTTCTTCCCATCATAAAATATAGCAAAAATATTTTGACAATTGTAAACTTTGGTTTTCTAGTAGATTCTGATATAAATTTTATATTGAACGGTTCAAATCGGCTATTTAGATATCAAAAATTGAGATACAAATCCATTCTACTAAACAAAGTTCTAATTTTATATATTTCGTTACATATAGGTAGCATATTGAAGCCATGAACCACACAAATCTTACATCTAATAATTAAGCCGCACATATATATGCATCCGCATCACAATCACATATGCTACCGTAGGTAACATATACACTATATTACATGCACAAACCGTCTGCATGCATGTTCAAAGAAATTGCTCTTATCTAAAAACTTGAGATTCAAAATTTCAAATAAAACATCATCTGTAATCGATACATGCAGAAGTAATATCGCGTGGAGCACAACTTAATAAAACACAAATACAAGAGAAATTATTCATTCATTACTGTAACTATATATTGAAAAATCAATATCGCACGCATCACAAGTTCACAACTTAATAACACACAACAAATACAATATCCATCCATTATTGTAACTATAAGCAAATCAAACAAACACACATCACAACTACTTAATAACACACAAATACAAATACAAAAAAAAAAAAAAAAAAAAAAATCACTCATTCACTTGTAATTAAAAGAGAACCAATATCGCGCTCATCCCCTAGTCACCAAATTGATCATGCGTGGATATTAATTATCAGGATTTTTCCAGGCTACGATAAAACTTGTGAGTAAAGCTGTTGGATCTCCTAAGAAAGCAGAAATTATGGCACCCAATACAATTTTTGCATATTTCATAAATTTTATTAACCTTTGTTCCCATTTCTGCTGAGTATCTGCTCGGGCTGCTATCTGAAGATTAATTTCTGGCACACCATTTGAAACATTCTTATGCAATGTCAGGAGGCGGCTGTGATTGTTGTCTCCCAAGTCATCTTTCAATTCAGATAACATATTTTTTATGCATGTTACATGCAGGCGAATGTTGCCACTCTCTGACACATACGACCATGCTTTGCTGGTATGTTCAATGCCTCTCTTCACCTTTGTTTTCTCGCAGTAGTTGCATTTGGAGGTGGTCATTTGTTTGAGCACCATGGTCGCCCCAGTATTGCGGCATTTGATCTGTTGCGGAAGATTTGCACAGCATGGATGCAAATGGTGCCTATCGTCCTGGCTACGGTAGAAGTAACCATTCGCATACATTCCGCAAGCACTGCAGGAGCGGTAACTATGCTTTGTCTCGCAAACTGTGCAATCAATAAAAATTGGCTTAGAACGGAAATCAAACCTCAACCCAGGAAAAAAGGGATGCGACAGGGTCAAACGAGGAGATTTGCATTCTTGATGGAGGCAGAAAGTGCAAGACTTATTCCAGCATGCATGGTGGCGCCCGAAACCTTTCTCTTTGCACCTGGAGCAAGTATACACATCTCCGTAATCCTTTAGCTCAAGCTCATGATCCGAAACGTTTTTGTGAATTTGAAAATCGCCATGCCCACGCACCAGCTCATGTGCAGATTTGTTACTCGATTCAAGAAATCTTTTGAAAGTTTATTGATAGTTAAGTTCAACTTCAAATTGCACGGATGGAGAGATAAAACAAATATATAAATGATAATTATATATATAATTACTTGAGTTAATTAATATGGAATTCAAACCTGGTAATGCTGCTACTTGGAACCAGGGCTGTCTCCGAGCTTCCCTGATTATTGCGCGACTTCCTTTCCATACAGTCAGGACAGCTGAGCGGTAGGTCCTCTAAAGCAGGAAGCTTAATGTATTTGCTTCCATCTCGGTCGCTGTATCTCATCCGTATCTCGACTCCAGCACATTCCGGATGCAGGTACTTTCTGCATTTGTTACAGAAGCAGAAGTAGTCCTTGATGGTCTTTTTGCACTTCCGGCAGTTGTATTTAGCCCCCATGTTGAAGGTGATTTGGAGATTGCTTTTTTGGTTGTTTCCAAACCCTGATGAGCTTTTGCTTCCATACGGCACTACAGCTGATGATGCCATTGATTGATTGATTTAATTACCTTAATTAATTTTCAGCAGAAAGAAAGCTAGCTGGTTACGTACGTACGTAGTCTATATGATCGATGAAATTAAAGCTTTATCCGATCGATCGAGTATGTATAAGCAAACAATGGCTGCAGAACGTTAGAGAATGTATATGTTTGTCGAAGGAAGGTATATATATATAGAGAGAGAATGTTGCCTACCTACTACCTAGCTAGCCTTAGACTTAGAAACTTGGAGCGTAAGATCCTGGATCTATCGGGGAATTTTCGATTCCAACCAAAAGCTAGCTAGCGAAACAAAGTAATAAAAAAAGGTTGCATCATTTAATTGATTGGTCAACCATAAAAATCCATCTTTATTTCTTCGTAACAAAGAAATTGAGTAGAGTATATATATTGTGGTTATATATGTCACATCCATAAGGTTGTCGTTTATACTGGCCAGTAGTAGATTAGTTAATTAGTGTGAGTACAAAGTAATCAATGAGTTGACTCACTGGGTTCCAATCTAATGTTAGTGCCTTTTAGGAAATTTAATGTTAAGTTTACCCAAGTAATTAAATTGCCCGGAGACCAGAAAATCCGCGTTCTCCTCCTCTACAGGCTACAGCGCACTAGGTTAGTGCCTTTGAATTTTCAGGGGATTTAGCTATAGAGATTGGGACTGGAACGAATTTTGATGCAATGGAACGGGTCATATGTTGTGCAGGAGGAGATATGAGTACAGAAAATCATGATCTCAAGACATTCATGCATTTGATCAGAAAAAAGTAGAGCTCTCTCATTAATTTGGGTTTCATAGCCGTCCGATTTTATTACCAGTGAGCATAAGTTTCAAGTTTCAATCACCACATTTTTTGTAATAGAGAAGTGCTCGGAGAGGTTGCTATATTGTCTTGGTTATCATTGATATGTCATCAAAATTGTGATTCCTCCTTATGAGTATTGTATATTATTGAACTTTTTTTATATATAAGCTCAAAAATTGTAACCAGTTTTTTTTATTGTTTTGGTACCAACTTTTTTTTTTGTCCTAGTATTTTCCCAAAATTTGAGATCATGTTCTCAGTATTTTGTTAATTGGCTCTTATATTGTTTTGGTAATATTTTTTTCAATGGTGTTTCTCCCAAAAATCAGTTGGAGATCTCAACATTTCCATTAGTTGGGGTTGGAAAATACGACTAGATCATAGTATTTTGTTGGATAAAATATTCCTATATGGATATTCTTTGAATAAGCTAAAATGTTTAAAGAAAAATTAGAAAAAAATTTAAAAAGAAATTATTGACGTATCATATAAATTGTAGGTTCACAGTTATCTCTTAAACAAAATAGATTCATTTAGCCCGATCCATTTGCAGTGGTGGGGCTAGCACGTCGCAGGGTGGCCTAATCGGAGTCTAGCTTGGCCCCAACCCATTAGTTCCATACTTCCATATATTTCTCTATTGGTCCAATTCATCTTACACAGTTAATATGCTTATTTCCATAATTCTGTTGTCATGTCCAACTAAATAAATTTTACAATAAAATTATAAGGCGCCTACAATAAGTACACGTTGTTTGCCGCGATGCGTGGAGGCTTGATCCCTAGTTTGAATATAGTTACATAACAAGAACAAGTTATTAATTAAGGTCGAAAACATGTATGATTACATGCGTACATAATTATTTTACACTAAAATTAGTGTGTGCATAAAATATATGATTGATATATTTACACTAAAATTAGTGTGTGCGTAATTCGTCTTTGATAAGACATACTAGAGCTGTAAATGATTGAATCAAATCGAATTGAATCAAGAAAATATCGAGCCGAGCTAAATCAAACTTGAGCTCAGACGACCGAATCGAGTTCGAGCGAATTACGAGATAGGAACTTTTTTGCCGGCCCTAAGACATACCAATATATATCTATTAATTGGGTGCCTCGTGTATGTACTTGGTACAATTACACATACATTTAAATTATGTGATGATCAAAACGTACGTATAATATTGATGTATTTGTGATTTGAAATATATTGATATTGATTAAACGAGAATGACACCAGTACCTCAATAATTAGACACGGCTTCCGAAACTACCCGGAGATTAGTTTCCTCAAACTTTTAAAAACAGTCCAAAAGTAAAGCCACCTTCCCTTTGGCAACCACTTCCACTTGAGGCCTGAGGAGCACTTACTTTTACTTGACTGTACTGACTTAATTCTCATGACTCTTAGTCTTAGTTAAAGAGCAGTCAACACTTAATTAATTAATTAGTTTGCATTAACTACCACCTAATACTACTTTTGGTATCTCTATTACAATATTTTTTTTTGTTAGTAATTAGTCTGGAAAGAGAGCCCATAAAGACCCAGAGAGTTGCGGACTTGCGGTTGTCTACGAGCGAGCTTGAATATTGGTTCACCAGAAACCAAAAAAAAAAAAAAAAAAAAAAAAAAAAAAAAAAAAAAAACACGACAGATCGAGTGTTGAACCGCGTACTTACGTATCTTGGGTCAACAGAAAAAATTTAATTTTGACAACAATTATTGCACAATAATTAGTTTTATTATCTAAGTGTTTGCAGTGGTTCATTTTTTTTTTTTTTTTTTGAGGAAATTAAGCAGTGGTTGATTAGTATTACGTATGGGCCGGGGTCAATAATAGGATATGCAGCCGATATTTAATTCTAACGACCTATCTAATTTCATTTTTTAAATTTAAGTACTATTTGATATCAATCGATCATATATCACTTACTTTAATATATCCAACAACCCATGTATGCTATTGCAATGAAAAACTGCCATTTCATTACCAATTTACGATGTTTTGGTTTTGGATTTTTAATTTATGGTGATTCGATATCACTAACATGTCAAGCTTACATTAAATCATGATGACCTGCTCTAATTAAGTTCCATTTAATATTTAATCCACAATAAAAGAACAATTAATGGAGAAAAAATTGTTTCTAGTTCATTATTGAACAGTGAATAATTACTAAATTGATATCGTATTAATTATGTTCCATTTAATTATTTTGTATGAGATTCTTATCTTTATGCATGCAGACCTTAGCTAGGCAATAAGGTTGAACCATGCCTGGGTTTAATTTTTTTTTTAAAAATATTTAAAAATTTATGTACGTATGTACTCTTATATATTATATATGTGCATCATAATAAACTTCAGAGGTTCACTGCTCTCATGATTCATAAACATCTTGGACGTACTTTCCAGATATCTTTTCTAATGAACTTAATAATTGATTGAATTTTCTCCAATTTGTAGAAAAGTAAATAAAAGGGATAGGGATTTTTTGATAATCCCTATCTTGGCAATCTTAAAATTTAATGAATTTCTAATGAGTTTGAAACATTTATAAATATAAATGAAAAAAATATATATAAATATATTAATTCACTTATGTTTTGATTATATTTTAATTATATTTAATTTTCAGTATTGTTTAATAGTCCATCAAAAATTCATTAATTTACAAAAAATATTTGAAAAGTACACAACATTTTGTTGAGCTGTATATCAAATGATATCCAGATTGATTGAAATTTAAAATGCTATCGAGAATACATCTATACAAATTTATTTAGATTGTGAAAATGTTTTTTTATTTATTAAAGACTTTATTGTCAAAATCGATAAGATAATTACTATAATTAGATAAACCTTAAGTGATTGTTCATCATAAAAAAAGGCCAGGCCTGGAGATAACTTGCAATCTAATTTGATTATCTGTCAGTCGGCCCAAGTAAGTTTTGTAATATATAGATTATGATGTACTTCTTAGTGGGCTGAATTGCATTTGCATAGCAGATCAAATCATGACTATAGCAAAATAGGGCTGATTAACTGACGAACGACGGGAATGGTAACTCAATAAAAATGTGGAACAAGGGAGGGATAAAAATTAATTTCAATGTTACGGTGATACAGCAAAAAGTAGCTATTGCATGCTATGATATCACATGATTGTTCGATTTGTTGTTCATCTTATTATTATTCTTGTTCAACATAACAATATTATTATTATTAACTTATCATATTTCTTTATTAAATTGAGTAACAATATATAGTATACGCCTTTCTTCTTTTTTTTCTTTGATAGAAAGATGGGAGTTTAGCTCTTCAAATTTCATTTCATGCTCATACAGGCTTGAAACAATAATTTCTTGAAAGTCATTCTAGTTAGTTAGCACTTGAGCTATATATTAGGTCATTTGCTCTTTCTAGAATTTTTTATACTTAATTCATTGTAAATTAATGATCGATAAAACAATATTATTTTTTATTTAGACATCAAATAGTAAGAAACTTTTATGTATTTGACATCTGTAAATATATATATAATTATTCAACTTATGTAGTTATTGTTCAACTTATTGGTGTTATTATTCAACTTGTCGCATTCATATGCATTTAATTGACATCTATGAATGTTGTTATTTGTTATTGGTAAATTCAGATCCAGACATATTTATTTTGTTTGAATAATTAATAAAGTTGATAAGTTGAATGATGCATCAATATTTGGAAAATTAACAATAAAAAGATAAACAATAGATTGAATAGTTTTGTGGTACACCGATATATATTATTTCTTACGGTGTCTGTGTGATCAGCTCCCTTTACTATTTTACATCCAACAGAGACAGAGTAACATCTGCGAACAATTAAACAAATAACGGACAGTTGTAATCTTTGAGAGAAAATAATATAATTCAAAAAAATTTATATATTTTTTCTTTCTAGACATACAATATAAAGTAGAAATTAAAAGAATGGAAATTAAAATACTCCTGAAATCATGATGTCTAGCTATAAGTATATGATAATGATAGTTGCCTGTTTGGGTATATTATATATAATTGTAATGGAATTAATTAACCTGCAGTTAATTAAGATGCAGATGCAGATGCAAATGAAGGACCAAAGGGGGGGCTGTGTCTGTGTGTGGGGTTACATTACATAGCCATCAGCCATGTATGAGTATGAATATGAAAATATGATAGATCTCGCGCGCACACACTTTATTCCCTTCCCTCACACTCACACTCACACTCACACTCTCTCCTGAGTCCTGAGTCCTGAGTCCTAAGCCTGAGCCTGATGGATATATCAGGCCTGTGCTGTGTGCTGTGCATCAGTCAGTGACCAGTGCTTGTGCTTGTGCTTGTGCTTGCATATGAATCTTTCTCAGATGGAGGAATTAAAGGAGAGAAAAGAATGTCTGACTCTGACTCTGACTCTGACTGCATTGCATTGCATTGGGGCTGCTGAAATCGAAATTAAAGCAGACCAAATCTAGATTCCCTCAGACAATGACAGCTGATCGATGTTTTGAGTTTTAAGTTGAAGTGCTCGCTCTAAGCCTCTACTCTACTGTTATTCATTAATTAAGGTAATACTAGGGTTTCTTGATACACAGTAACACAGTTCATAGAGCTAGCTTAAATGTTACAAAATTATATATTCAACTTTTACAAATAATAATTGAATGTAACTGTTTCAAAGTTTACAATTATATATAGACAATTATTCAGTGGCCAGTGGACACTAAATTAAATGTTTCTCATTAATTAATTAACTGTTCTTAAACATTTAAATACGATTATATGATATATAATTTCATTTTCTTTGATTTCTTTGATAGGCCAGGCAAACCCCCCCTTTTGCTTTTTCTTCTTCTGTCTGGTCCTTTCTCAAGCCCCCACTCCTTTGTTTTCCTTTTTTTATTTAATGTAATGTTAATTTGATTTAATGAGTACAAATATTATTAATTTATAGTTAGATTCTGTTCCAGTTAATCAAGTTTTTTTTTACCTACAAAGTATCAACTCATTTCAACCATATATATCATCATACTTTGGGAAAACAAAATATAATAATCTGTGTTAGTTTTGACAACTTGTCTTATTACGATATTTTCATTTCTTTCAGTTTGATGTATAATAAATTAATTCTCCTTTTTATTATTTTCTTTGCCATGTTTGTAAATTGCAATTGTGCACCTTCTATCCCATCATCAACTTAATTCCCAAATGTACTTGGACATATCTTAATATATAGTACGTACATGTGATAATATTTTTATTGTTATATCTTTATAAGCAAAAACACAAGTTAGTTAGTTAATATGCTCGAGGCAGTTGCCTTGCCTAAATTTGCGTGAACTCTCTGCTGCTTAATATAATAATAATGTAATATAATATAAAAGATGGATTATATCCCTCTTAATCATTAATTGTTTTTTCGAGGCATAATAATTAAACCACATCAAATCTCGCAAGCATATTCGCAAATAAAGTGCATGTCTCTTTGTCTTCTCACATGCCCCCATCCCATTGCAGCTGCAGCTCCATATACACACATACATTGATACATACATGTACATGTATGCATACCAGCATCACTACATCACTAATGTTATTAAGCACTAAATTAATTAATTGGCATATGGAACCAATTGATAATATCCAAAATTTGAATGAATTAATGTTGTACTGTACTAAATAAATAATTACAAAACTACCAAAATTATTATTATAGTATATAACTTCAAAATCATCCAATTTAATTACAAAGATTGTAGCTAGACATAAGAAATTACTAATTAATTAGCTCTTGATACTGATTAAGTAGTGACGCAGAAACTAATAATAATTACATAGAAACCTATATATTATTTGCTCTTTGGATCTATAATAATATAATCAATTGATCGTTTAAGCTTTTTGGAGACGACGCAATCATGGCATGAATGATGCGAACAAGCATATATAATTACAAATGATCGCCCCAAATTTGCACTTTACACAATCATTGTTTGCATTGTAAAATTGATTTGGGCATCATACAGGACACTACATATGTTTCAGTACACACTACACATACATCCTATAAATAATAATAATAATAATAATAATAATAATAATAATAATAATAATAATAATATTTGTAAGATGCATGGTGTTCGTTCGATGGATGGTTTCCTGATCAGTACTGAGTACTGACAGTCAAGGGTAGGCTTCAAAGCTCTAGAATTCTAAAGCAGCATATAAGTACTTTTTTTTCTCAAAAAAGTACATAACATAGCTTCCTCGAAATCCGCAAGACAAAATTCTTTGAGTGAAACGAAGGAGATCCATCCATCACCAATTATATATTAACTTTTATTTTACATCACCAATTATTATTTCCTCTTCAACCGTCATGATATGGATTTAATTTGCATATATATACTGTTTGTTGGGGGAAGCCGCAAGCAGCATGCTTAATTCTCTGCTCTCTGCCTGCAGATGTGGGGACAATGGCAATCGATGATATATCCATCGATTGTAAGAAAGAGAGAAGCATTCATTCATCCATGCTTTGGAAAACTAAAAGGGGGTGAAATATGTTGAAGTGAGTGAGGGACTGAGGACTGAGGACTGAGGGTATATAACAATGTTCTAATAATAATAAAAAAAAAAAAGGTATATAACAATGTTGAGGAGGGATCAAATAACCATGTTTTTTGTGATCGATCGGTGACCGTGAAATTAAATCTTAAATAACTACATTTTAAGTTCTTAAATAACAAAATTAATTGATAGAATATGTTGCATATGTCATATTTTATATGTATACAAAAAATTATATTGTTTTGATTTTATTTACATATGCATCAAGCATTAACAAAAATCAACGGTTCAAGTTTTATGATTTTTTCTCCTCTTGATGACAATCGAAACAATGTTAAAACTTTATCATTTTTTATATATATGTTATTGAGACAATATAGAATACATCTAACGATTTAGATTTTCAATTTATGCATCAATAAGAGAAATGGTTATCATGGGCATAGATACCCATGGTTATTGGATCCCTCAACAATGTTTTGGTAATTGTTCCTGAGTGATTGATCCGAATTCCAGTTCATCTATTAAAAGAAGCGAAGCATGGACGTACTAGCAAGTACATATATATTAGATATAAAAAATAGGGAAACTTCATGCGTCCACACGATAGACGTCCATCACACTCACAGAGTGTAACACGTGGGATCCATCACGTGACACTTTGTGTCTGTGATGGACGTCCATCGTGTAGACGCTAAGTGTTACTCTAAAAAGAGTTAGACTATTATACTAACGTTAGCACTTCGGTCTGAAATGCTAACGCCTCAAATTTTATATTATCATATCCGAAATCATGATTTAGGTGCTCAATAAATTCTTTATATGAAAATATTGGAGAATACAAAATTTTTTCATTTTTAGAGTTTTCTAAGTATTTGTTTTGAATTTTCGAAAAGAGCTCATAAATATTGATGTTTGTACATGCTATTTTCAAAAATGCAAAACAAATACTTAAAAACCTAAAATGAAAAATTTTTGTATTCCCCAATATTTTCTTATAAAGAATTTATAAGCACCATAAATCGTGATTTCGGACACGGGAATATAAATTTTGAGTTGTTAGCATTTCGGTCCGAAATGCTAACGTTAGTATAATAGTCTAACTCCTCTAAAAAATATACATAAAGTTTTTGTTATGAAATAAATTTAATATTAATAGTTTAATACTTATTAAAGTACTTAAACTGTTTATATGACACCTACCTATATATATGTAATTTCTTTAATATTAATTATTTTGCCTCCCTACATATGTATTTGGTACCTAAGTAATTAAGGAGAGGGGTCACTTGACTAATTAATCTTGACAGTGGAACTTTTAATAATTTACACACAAAAAAAAAGAAAAAACTGAAAGATCTTAAAAATGAGAAAAAAAAAAAAAGTCTATAGATGTATTGTTAAATTTCATTGTTAATTTAATGAAATCTTTGATAGACTACCAACCATAGCTTAAATTGAATATAATTGAAATCATGATATACGTACAATCTAGATGTTCCATAAAATATAAACTTTTCCCATTTTAAGATATTTTAATTAAAATATCAGATTTATTAAAAAAAATTATTATCAAGATTGTCAAAATAAACATTATCAATTGATTATTGATCTCATTCCATTAATTAATGGTCTCTTAATTCTAAGTTGCAGATAGTATATACTATATACGACTGATCTCGCTTAAAATTTTTTGTTTTTAAATATTGTCGGATCCAGTTGAGTTCACCGAATTAATAATATTTTTATTTGGACATGTGAATAATTAATAAGACTCATGATCGTCTTGACATGGATTCGGTACGTACAATTTTAATCATGTTATATATTAATTAGTTGGTGAATTTTAATAGTAACTTATATATTATCTACCTAAAAATTATGCATATATTATTCTCAAATAACATCCAATAAGCTAATACTTACAGCTTAATTATAGATGTATGATGTGAATTATCTGAGAAGAAGAATCTAAGGATTCTGGCACAATTTACCGCCACTATCTGTCTCCTCCTCTTCTTGAATTTTAATAAAAAATTGAAGATGGATTCATCATGTATGCATTGGCGTACTATATATACTAGCAAGAAACCCATCCGTTGTGTGGGCATTTTAAATTCTAATCTCATATCATATAATACATATAATGTGCTTTCAGTTTTTTGCCAATTATTTGCCATTTAAATTCCATTTTTACACTAAATTAACTCATTAAATGTTAGAATATAAAACGTTAATTCCTCGTTAATGTAAATTAAAATCAATATTGATGTCTTCCATACCAAGATTGATACCTTTCCATTTTTTGTAAAATTTAAAATGGAGAGGAAGTTGTTTAATTGGAGAACATCTACGCCTTTAATTGAAATCGATGTATTTTGATCTGTACCGTTGATTAAGAGGTGTAATGGGTATTAAAAAAATTTGAAGAAGAAAGAAAAGAATGGAGAGTGCAATAGTTACGTGCTTTATAGTATAGATATCTATATTAATTTTGAGTACTTAATTTGCAAGTCGTCTCGTCTGTCGATGTATTCTTTCCTAATCTAGCTAATTTTCTTCTTTCTGTAAAACTCATTATTAATTAATTTCAGTATGAATAATTGAAGTATAGAAAATTAATCAACACTTCTATTTGAAGCATCGAGGACCGAAATGTACACGTACGATCGAGCTCGATTTGCTTAGATAACGAAGTGCACTGGCGAGCTCTCTCTCTCTCTTTTTTCAAAAAAGTAATAATATTAATGGAGCTCCTCCAAGTGTACTAGCTAGCTGGATTGCTTAATTAGCTCCAATGAGTTGCTGCATGTACTAATATTGCTAATGTCCGAAACTTAACAAAGTAATTAAGATATACTTGACCAGAGAAAGCGCAAACCTAATTGATTATACGTACAATTTGTTCTCAGATTACATATTTCTCTTATTTAACAACACTTATATGCATGTGTGTGTTAATTAATCTTTACTATAAAAAGCATATTGGAAAAAATGACATGAAAGGGCTATCCACCTACATGAGCCGTTGATCATTTTCTTGGATAGATCAGAACCATTGATTTACTTTACTGCCCGTTGACGTTAATGTCTCAGCCCATTAATATTTAAGGCCCATATCAATTTTCTCAATATAAGGCTCATTACATATTATCTTAAAAAAGTATTACAAGAAATAACAATTTCAGCCCAAAGCAAGGCGTGGGCTCTTTACTCGTATATGCTGAAGACTTTCAATCCAACTGATCGTCGATCGATTTGTAGTGCAATTGATTCGCAGTCGATGAAAGATCAATGATCATTGAGACCCATTAAGATCTAGACCGACCAACTTAATTACCAATTAATTAAACATAAGTTAATTATTCACCAATATAATCGCCCAGAGCTCTACAATTAATTGCAGCTTCTAGCTAGCTTGCTTCTTTTATATATCAAATATTCTCCATAAAGAAAAGATGAAAGGATGAAAGGATTTCACAGCACAATATATATATATATATATATATATATATATATATATATAGTTGCCCTGAATCCATTAAGATCCTGATACCAATGACAACTTACATAATTAATTTACATGGAATGGGAGATGGTTTAATATACTTAATTACTTTCTTACAATATATGGAGAATATATATGGGACAACTTGCACTCGATACATTTAGAAAACTCTAGCTAGATGTATGAAAATGGTAATTAAACAACATATGGAAAAAAGCACTAGCTGATGTATAAATTTGTTCACCAATAATATATACATCAAGGAATGTGGTTGAAATTAATTAAATTAAGAATTAATTGGAAACTAGTTAAAATAGAGGGAATTAAAAGTTTAAAACCCACACAAGGAATCCATCAACTTTGCTAAAGTGTGTTTTCTCAAAGTGCTGATCATGTCATAGAAGCTACTGGTCTTAATTAATATAAATAAAAACTAGCTGATGAGTACAATCTGATTTGAGTTCACATGCTAACAACTATCTTCTCGATCTCCAAGCTAATTAATCCTACTCTCCATGAAATGATGATAATTAAGTTACCACATTACTCCCACCATACTATAACATACAAAAAGTTAAGGAACAAGAAAATTAAGATGATTAATTAACCCCAAGAACCCAAAAACTAATTAATTAAACACAAACAGATCCAAAACAAACTATAGAATATGATATGAAACATGCATGCCTTGCCTACCATTGATTAATAATATGCAGCTATCTAGCTAGCTAGCTAGCATTCTTCAATCCAGTAGCTGGGGTTCCGCTGTGCTCGATCCTCCGGCCCCCTGATTGATTATGTCAAAGAAACGTACGTACCTTCGATGAAGCCATTGCTAAAAGGAAGCTTCTACCTAGGCATGAATATGTAATAGCAGTACCAAACTACCAATGCAAGTACACCCCTTGTAAGTCGAAAGCAATATATATATAACTAGTTATCACAAATCATAATATATTGCCCGACGAAGTTGAATTGAAGCCGGAAAGCTCTGTTGCCCATGCAGCGCAACTACCGCTGCCAGAATTTGCACTGCCAGCTGCAGCACCAGCGCCGCCCCAGTACTGTGCATTAGTAGACATGCCTACAAATCCACGCAAAGAATTCGGTTGCATGCGATCCTCCATCTTAACTGAGGCCATCTGCGTGATCAATGCTGCACTGGTAACCTTCGGTAACCCTGCACCGGAGAAAACCCCTTCCCCTCCGGCTTGTTCTTCAAATTGATACAGCCCGGGAACTGGCTGAGAGGCCGTTGCGGATGGCGCCTCGACACGACCCAAGAAGGGGAATGGTTGGATCTGCGGCAGTCTCCAATGCTCCAATCCCAAGCCGGAGCTGCTGCTTCCAAGGTGATAATCGACTGGCTCCAGAGGTTGCATCCCTGCAAACCCTAGACCCAGATTGGAAGCGCCAGCGTAATCACTCAGACCATGCAAGGAGGCCATGAACGGCAATTGGGACTGTGAGGAAAAGAGAGAGCCGGGGATGGTGCTCCTACTGCCAGTGCCGCCGCCCGTGGCTGTTGACGATGTAGACGAGGCTCCATCCTGGCGGTTGGCTGCAGCAGATGATGCAGACTTTGAGGAGCTTGCAGAGGATTTGCTGCGCTTATTCCGGCGGCATCCACCACCAACAGGGACACTGCGAAGCGCTCCCCCACGTGTCCAGTAGCGGCGGCAAGTCTTGCAGAAGTGGCGCGGCTGCGTGAGGGAGTAATTGTTGAAGTAGCAGAACTTTGTATTGGTGGACTCGCAGCGAGGGCACTTGAGGCCAGCCTCTGGTTGCGGGATCTTAGCCATACGGGCCCGTTCTGACATCGATCCAGGCCGGACAGAGCCAGGAGTGCCGGAATTGGGCTGCGGTGCAGCAGCTAACGATGGCGGAGTGAGCTGGTGCGCCTCGATGCCGCTAGTAACAATTGGAGCTTGGAGGTTGGCTTGAAAGTGCTATAAAATAATTAATGATTCGAAAGAAAGAAAAAGAATTAGTCAAGAAAGTAAAAACATATGGATTAACAATGGATAGAGCTAGAGAATTGATTTAATGTTAATAAGTTATGTGTGCAGTATATTCAAGAACATCATAAAAGGTGGAATATTGTTTGCTTTTGCTTTTGCTTTTGATTTTGCTTTTTTGATGAGTGGAGGAGCAAATTAAGCAGAAGAAGAGATAAAGTCACAACTCACAAATTACCTGGTTCCAATTGGGAGGATCTAGGTAGACTGGTACCGAGGAGAAAACCATGGTAACTTGTAATTATGTCTGCCGATCGAGCAAGCTTATTGAACTTAAGAATTGATGATATATATGTGATAAGATTGTGGCAGCTACTAGCAAGGAGGAGGAGGTGGTGGTGGAGAATAATTAAGATCCGGTTGCTAGAAGCAGCTAGCTTTAGCTAAGAGAGGGTGGAGAGAAAGAAAGAGAGAAAGAAAGAGAGAAGAAAGAGCAAGGAAAAAAAGGAGAGGTTTCTGCAGCTAGCAGGCATCAGTAGTTGCTTTTGTGCTTTGCTTTGCTGGTGGGAGTGCTGATTGGTGGCGATTAATGCCATATTTTATGTGGTAGGATCAGGATCAGCCTCAGGCTCAGGCTCATATATTGGGTATGTGTTACAGAAACTGGATCAATAGACCGGTAAGAGGTGCTGTGCCTGTGCTAGCCCAGCAAGAGAGATAGACAACTATCACTGATCGATCTATTCAACTCAATCCATCCATCCATCCATCCATCCATCTCTCATCAACTTCCTTAGTTGCTAAGAAAGGATATACATATATATATATTATATATGTGTGTGTGTGTGAGACAGCTTGATTGAGATTTGAGAGCAATGTGTTGTGATGTGGCAACCCAACATTTATTCACAGTTGCTAAGTGCTAACATATATAGTCTACAGGACAAAAAGAAACCCTAATTCCGCACCACTGCACACACCACTGTTGGTAATACTATTTAGAGTAGTATCAGAATAAAGAAAACCTGATGGAGTAAGCGATCATATCTCTACTTGTATTTTGGGTCTCTCTTTTACTGATGTATATATATATATATGTATCTCCTCTCTCGGCTGATGTGTATTTATATTTATATATATGGCAACGATCGAGTGGCCAGTCCAGTATACACGAGTTTAATTTGTGATTTTTCAATATTGAAGCATGCATACAGTTTTTTAACTCTAAATTATATTAATTATTGTTACAATCTAATTGTGAATTCTCACAACTAATAAATCATGTGTGCGTGTTTTGTAACTTGTAAGGTTGAAGGTACAGAATTTCTATGGAGGAAATTAATTACAATTTATATGAATTATCAAGCACTCCAATAATAATGACAATTAATTCTTGTCTATATTAAAGTACTATTCACATACACTAAAAAACCAAAAAAAAAGTTAGAAAATTATAAAAATGGAAAAATCAGTCATTTAAGGTTTCAATATGTAGATTAATTGTGTTGTACACTTTAAATTGACTATTTGAGCTACGGTTTTGAGATATTAAGCCAAAATGTAATATCTCACTGCGCTTTACAAGACGCAATATATAGTATCACTTTAGTTTGTATATATTTAATTAATTGACAATATTCTCACATAGACATTTCAATTTATAAGATAAATTGGACCTCCAAAGCCACCTGAATTTATTAGTTTACTTCAACTTGATTATATATTAGGGAAAACAAATGGCGTACTGTGAAGCGCATGGTCATTAGTGGAGTTTGAAGTGTAATTTAGGGGCTAATCCAATCAAATTAGTTATATCAATTAACTAATCAACATATTGGGGAGGCAACTTGAGACGACATTTTTTATAGTTGGTTCAATTCTTGTGGGCGTTTTGATTTTTCAGAAATATTAATTCTATTTCTGTGTTATTCGGAATTTCAGTTAATATTCTACTCATCATCTAAGTGACTAATATTAAAGAGAAACATCTTGTGTCCATTGAAAACTCGTTTTCATCCATGCATCCATAGACATATAAATAATGTAACAGATACATCGGATTTTGTAACATATACATCCGATTTTGTAACTTATGGACGCTATGGACAGATACTCTATGGACACTAGGTATTACTCAATATCAAGCTTTTAAAAAACTTAGTTTTAACTTTGTATAAACCGTTAAACCGTTTTTTTGGACCTTCTTACGTTAAGTATTTGTAAGAAAACCGTTATTTGTGGAAAAACTGTTTTAACAAAGTTAAAACCGTTAAAATCCGTTAAAACCCGTGTTTTAGAGGGGTTTAAACGCCGTTAAAATATGTTTGCATATTATTGACGGTCTAGAAGTTCACAATAATGTTTATCCTACACATATTAACAATTAAAAATTTTAAACTCTTTATTAATGTTAGTCTTAAATTTTTTCATTATAATTTCGTAATGTTATAATTTCTGTTTCATAAGATTTATAACTTTTTATGTACTCAATTAGTTTTGTAATTGTTATTTGTACTTAATTATTAAGTATAATTGTACGAGAGTGTATTAGTGTAACCTTTTTAAATATAAAAAATATATAGAAAATGAGGACCCGTTTTTTAATTTAACGGCCGTGTAATTCCGTTTTAACGTCAAACCATTAAATGGTCACCTCACCGTTAAGAGCCGTTAAACGTTATTTAAAAGCTTGCTCAATATTAAATCGCCTTATTGATCCCAATTAAATATATGAAATCAGATATTGTACTATCAAATTAAGTAAAAGATATGCATGTCCGGGTTTCCTTGTGCCACTAACTGGTACTGGACTACTGGTAGTGTTTTAATACCCAAAAAAGATGCTGTCCTCTTGTTGGCAACGTCAATGGATTGGGCTGGAAATAGGCCGGGCATGTTTAAAATTAAAATTAAGCTCATTTATATAATTTACTTGCATACATAATTAATATAAGTAGATGGGCCTCTCCAATATATCTTTTGGGCCCAATGTTTAACAAAAAAATTTATAGTGGTTGCATGTTCAGATATTCTCCGTTTGAAATTATGCATGTTGAGTTGAGTTAGACTTGATTAATTTTATATCTATCTATGCAATTAAAATACAAATGATTACTAGACGAGGTAATATATATGGCACATAATATTTGTTTAATAATGAATAGTAAAAATGACGAAGTGAGGAGTGAGGACAGGAGTAAAGTAAAATGTGAGAATTACATGATGAGCAGAGCAACATATATAGATTGAGATTGGTCCCATGCATGATGCATATGCTGGTGCTGGTCCGTGCACACATAACACAATAGTCCACACTACTAAAATACACGCTTAAAAGTTCAAAAGGTAAAAAGCAGCACAAATATTGCTTCACAAGATGCCAAGGATCAAGTGGTCCAGATCATGCATCAAATATATTCATATATACATAGGTGTATAAATAATTAAATATATAGATCGATCGATAACATGCACAGACATGGACAGCTAGTACTGACAGTTTAGCAGAATAGCATGCATATATGTCAAATTAATATATATAATTATCACATCCTCTCAACTTTTTACGTATTAATTTGTTCAAAAAGGAGGACTTGATGATTTCCAGATTTTGAGACCGCATAGTCAGTCCCACACTGGAGCCAGATTCCTCTCACCAGTCATTTTCATGCATGCCACAGTTTATAAAAGCTTAATCTAATTAACATCATGCATGCATATATCCCTGATCTCTTTGTTTACCAGTAATGATGGTGTTAGTTATTCATGATAAAACAGCGAATCTTGCATCGGTTATGTTGCTTTAATTTAGTTGCATGGTTTTAAGTATATATAGGAATGTATTCATAAGATTGAATATGTTATTTCATTGAAGTTTTTAATTTAAGTATCTCTCACAGATCATCCAGACTGCTAATTAAACAGACATCTTGATGCCAGTAGAAGATGATCAAAACTGAGAAGAACCCAACAACATTACCGCCAATCACTATTCTGGTAAACTCTATCTGTTACTCACTGTTTCTCTGATTATGCATGCCCCACAATCAGAATATGCCAATTTGTGACTAAAAATTAATGCAACACATTCTCAAGCTGACATAACAAAACTACTTGATTGATATATGAAATACTATTTGATGCATTCTACATCATAACAGGAGCAAATACGCAATTTGGACAGAACAATTAGATATTATTTTCAATCAATCAAACTTTTATTATTGAGGAAATCAAACAATCAAACTCAAAACATGGCAAAACCTTATGTCAGCTAGTTTTCTATATATCTAATTAAATTTTTAAGTGATGAAGATGATGAGTGAGCTAGGTGATGCTTTAAGAACCTGTTTGTATTTGGTACCACTCATGCATGACAGAGTAAAGAATTGCCCGAGTGTTACTGAGATCACCCTTTTATCTGTCATAAAAGGAAAAAAAATTCTGCAGCCTTATTTTTTTTGCTGTTAAATGGTAGCCCAGACTTACTGGCCCCTACCTCAGATTCTGGCTTATCCTCCCCTGGCCCCTGGGCCCTGGCTATCCTCATATATGAATGAATATAACTCACAAGCTAGCTCATATATATAATATAATTCTGCATCTATACAACTGGTACACAGATCATTTTTCACTTTAAACGGTACATTTTGTGTAGTGGACTCTGGACTGCTCTAGAGCAGAACACAATGAAGAAATCTGCCTTTTAATTAATTCAAGCCCAATTATA